>OX335671.1:3947500-5147500 GCA_946894065.1 Acleris literana
TGCGGCGATAAGGTTAAGAAGTAAGATTGTAAAGACGGATAAAAAACATTAGTATATCTAATACCTTTAAACGAGCAACTCTTTTATATATATATAATCTGAATCTCGGAAACGGCTGCAACGATTTCGATGATATTTGAAATATAGGGGTTTACGGGGGCGAAAAATCGATCTATCAAGTTGTCATCTTCGGGAAATTTCGTTTTCACGAAACTTTACTCCCTCAATAAACACCGACACTAGAATATATACACATGCGGAACTGTCACATTCACTCGTGAAGACTCGTGTCTAATGACATATTTTCCGCACTTGCATCAAAATGTACCTACAATAATAATTGTATGTATAATGTATATGCATGTATAGATAGATTACCCGGTAGGACTTTGCGGTATTGAAGGGGCAGGCCTCAGAGCCGGCTTCGGGGTCTCCTCGGGGGCGGGGGTGTCCCCGGGCGGGGCGGGCGCGCCGCCCGGCTGTGTCACGGGCACGGGGGGAGGGATGTCCTCGTTGCTGATGCTGTGACCGGCTTTCGCTTGCTTAAGGAGGTCGTTCAGAGTTTTGAGGCCTCGTCCGAATCTGTAAAGTAAAGAATTAAAGAAACCAGCCATATGCAACGGTTCCTTGCCATTATTCTATGGAACCATCATATTTTCTAGCCCTAACAGACATGGCAGTTTTCAAACAAATAAACCCCCTTTTTGGGACAACCAAAATATTCTTCCTGGTTGTTTCCTCACGGTTGAGGTTCATGTCCACTATAAGAAGCTCTATTCATAAAGATCAGGCTATACAACTCTTCAGGCTGATAGACAAGTTTATACTGGTTGGCCGTATGTAGAAAACAAAAAGCAGAAGAAAGGGACCAAGCTGCTGGACTGATCCGTTAACAAGATACTAACCTCCTAGCTCGACTGCTCTCTCCATTTGCCTTAGCATTCCTCTCAGCCACCGTATAGTTGGTGATCCGGTCCTGCAGTAAGCTGATGGTGCTGCTGTCGGCGCTGAACGAAGTGGGGGGCGCGGCGCGCGGTGCTGAGGGGGGCGAGGAGTCCTCGACTGCGAGCTCATGTAGCTCGCTGAGTAAGTCTGGGTCATCTTCGTCCCCTGGGTGAGTGTTCATGGTATGGTTAAGCATAAGTTGCTTGATTTGGATAGACAATGTGTGGAGATTATATGGGTATAAAATCAAATTTTTCAAAATCTCTTGCAAGAACCTGCAGGCTTATTACCTGACGCACTCGCAATCGCAATCGTTTTCATTTTGACAGTCCGAAGGCAAGTCTGCCTTCAAAATGAAAACAATTGTTCCACTTTGATGTCGATTGCGATTGCAAGTGCGTTAGGCAAAAGGCCAGCAGGTTAATCTTACCTGACTCATCTTCATCTGACGGTACATCCTGCAAACTTGCAGCGATCATGGCATTAAGGTCCGCAGGAGGCACGGCGGCAGGCTTCCGTGGTCTCTGCCTAGCACTGCCGCCGCTGAGGGCCGCTAGCTCTGCTTCCAAGTCCATATCATCATCAGAAAGGTCCATGGGTTCATCGTCATCATCTAATGTGTCGGGAATATCTAGGAGGCCGAACTGAAAGTGAAATATTAGATTTAAATTATTATACGAATGGAAAAAACGAACGCCACATGGACGGCAACTACCTTAAATATTGGAAATAGCAAATTCTACGCAAAGGAGACTTACTTTTATTTTGCCCGACTTAACCGGGAATCGAACTGGTCGAATAAGACAAAATAATAAAGAATGTTTTTTCACGGTCATTATTTAATTTGAAGGTGTATGTGTTGTAGATATAAATGATCACTATCAATGACCCTTTCGATCGGTATCATAAAACACGACTTTACTGTTTTGTCATATTGAACTAGTTCGATTCCCGGTTGAGGAAAAAGTGTTTTTTTCAAAAATCCAATAATACAGTATTCTTTGTTTTCAAAAATAAAAGTAAGTCTCCTTTGCGTAAATCTTGCTATCTATATATAATAAAATAAACCCCTATTTCTCCAGTCACGCTTTAACTTAAGAACGGCTGAACTGATTTGGCTGATTTCTTTTTTGTTGTGTTCGTTATTGTCAGGACAAGGTTTGTATGAAAGAAACAAATTGAAAAAAAAGTCGGAAATTAACAGCGGGGCGAAGCCGCTGGCGGGCCTCTAGTTTCCAATATTTAAGGTAGTTGCCGTCCATGTGGCGTTCGTTTTTTTCCACCCTGTATAGCATAGCCTTTTTTTTGCGATGATCAAGGACCGTATTATGGTCGCCTTTATCGCGGTGGATAAAGCATCCGTCTCTCTCGCTCCTACATACTGGTCAGAAAGTGATAGGTGTTTTATCCATATTAATAATTATACGACGACTTGAGCGCTCGTGCAAATTTGATCAACCTTATTTATGGGAAAATAAGGGCTATCACTGGCAGCCCTGGCAGCCCTGGCTGCCAAAAGCACGTGAGTGGATAATAGGGTTGCAGGAGTTGTAGGCACAAGTAAGTTAAATGTGTGGGATTTTTTGGGGGGACTCTTTTAACGCCCAAAGTATTAAGTGTATTTTTTCATTGTATAAATATCTATCTATATAATTATGCAAAGTATTTTCTTTTTTCGGTTTTTCTCATATCAGTCAGATAATTGAGGATAGACATATTAGTACAACTTACTAGAATAGCAACAATTAAGTACTTCTTCAAAACAACTAATCCAACATTTGTGTCTAAGTTTTTTTTTAAACTATTTCAATACTATTGCAAACAGAGATTAGATTTAATAGGGATATCATTCCTGATGGACATAGGTTATATCTTACGAACTTGTATTATTCAACCTGGGTTGGGCCGCTATTGTAGTAAAGCTACTGTTTGGTTCTTTTTGTCTGGGTAACATTTCAGTTCAGTTAATAAATATGTGTACACTTTGGTACCTTGTCTATATAATGTCATGTTTAGACTGCTATATGTGAATTGTCACAGCGATTAAAGTGACAGGGTACTAAAGTGTACACATATTTATGAACTCGACTGTACAAACAAGGTGTGGTATAAAGAGAACTGTACTTAACCCATAGCGTCGCCGTTTGGTACCTTAGGTAGTTGTTAGAATTTGAGATTTATTGTTCTATACATCAAAACTCAAAATAAATTTTAATCATCAAAAAATTCAGAATGGGTTTGCATTTTGTTTTACATTTTTTGTAAATTATGTTTGGCTTTAACGGGTCCATATTGGCTCACCTAATTATTTTTACTCATAACGACTCATAAGTCCTAATCATCGCAACTCCTAACGTATTTTTTTCAGCAACTGTTACTTTTTCAGGATTTTTATCAATAAAACCTAACCTAACCTAGTCTTATCTACACATTGAATATTTCAGAACTTCTGAACAGTTTACGGTTCCAGCGGTATAAAAAATTCATTTTCGGAGTTCCGATAATAGGAGTTGCAATTTTAGTTGAACTTTGGCGCTCCCGGCTTTAACAGCCATGTTTTGTGAAGCATAAACATGTCTGTTTATCTTTCTATCTATTGATACATTTACTTTTTATGCACAGGCATTTTTTGCTTATAGAGACCAATCTAACAAATCAAAACTCACACACTATAGTAGTGTAGTCTCCAGCCTTAAGTACAGAAGAGATCCTGTTGCCACCATGCAACTCCATCATCAGACCAGTTCTTAAGTACCATAATATTGCCCTGTCATCAGGTTGCAAAACTTTGTATAGTTGCGTCAGCACTAAGTTTTTAAATTTGAGGTTTGTTTTTAACAAGAGTTCAATGTACATCAGTTTAAATGTTAGTTGATAGTCAAAAGTAAATTGTAATTAGCAATAAAATTGGTCAAGAACGTTTTAATTAGTGGTCAAGACTAGAATTAGATTTCAAATCTAATCAGCAGGACTCACACTGGAATTTTTTATAGTATTTCGCACCTTTAGAACAATAATGACCTAATTCAACATTTGTGCTTTCAAACTTCGAGTCATAAATTTATTATCATAGAGACCTAACTCGAAATTTAAAATGTCTCAATTAGGTCACTATTGTTCTGAAGGTGCGATTTGTTGTTTTTCTTCAGGGTTTGCCCTTTTAACGATACAACAAAAACAAAAATACATTGAAAAGAAATGTTTCTTGTATGGGGACCCCCTTTATTTCACTTTCTTTAAATATTTTAATTTATCAGTAAATCCGTAATACGTATTTCATATATTGAAAAAAAAAAACCTGGTTATGGTTCAACAGATACAGGTCTTTAAGGTTAGAATGGACGGACAGACGTGTTAGCATATTATTAGGGTCCCGTTGGACTCCCTTCTGGTACGAAACCCTAAAAGTAATTTTATCTCTATACCCTCTAACTAAATATCTATAACATACATTAAAACATGCCGTCAATTAAATTTAATGGTTGTTTAGTCAGGTGTTGTCTTATTCTATTGCTATAGCAAAGAAAGTGACAGCAGCAACTTTAACCAAGCATTAAATTTAATTGATGTCTCTGAGTGCAGCAGTTGGTGGTAATGATGCTTAATCTTGAGGAGTCAACAAAGATAAATCGAAAAGCAGTAACTGTATTGCCATAGGAGAGTTTAATTTACTAATAAATTAAAAATAAATAATTATTAAAATTTACTAATAAAATAAATTACTAATAAATAAGACATAATTAAAAATAAACAAACAATAACTACATACATTTCAATCTTTATTGTAAGGATAACTTGAAAAGTTGTCAAGCAAAAATAAACAAAATACCAATTTACAAATAAATGGTTTTATTAAAGTATATATTCCAAACTCCATTTACAAATCTTAAGTGTCTTTCTGTTCTGACTCATTTATTTACATAGAAACGCAAAAACAACTTGTGCCACTTATTACACTACCTATAACTATCCCAAAGTCGGACACAATACTGTTATCAATGAGTCCACTAAAACACAAACAAACAATACGGCCTTTGTAATGTGAGCTACATTTTTACAAAGCATTGGATTATTGCAAGACTTTCTAGCTTTCCTAGCTCCTTCATGTACAGTAACTCCTGATACACTTATCGATTCTAAGAATAGAAATGCTGCTCCTAATCTTAATTAACCTATTGTCGCAATGGACTCTTATAAAACCGTAAATCTGAAGGACAAACAATTTAAAATGACTCACCTGAGACAAGTTGGTTTTCTTCCCGGAACTGGGCTTCTGAGGTTTCCGAAACATTTTCCTCCACAGCAAATGAGCTGCACAGCTAAGTCTACACTAGTAAGATGATATCTCTTTTTTCTAGAGCTTAATTCGCTTATTTTCTTTTGATTTTGAAACAGAAAAATAATAATGACGTTCTAACCGTGTTCTGTCAAATTCACAAAATTTGACAAGCATAGGAACCGCTCAAAAACTAGATTCCAAGTACCCTGTTGTGTAGTGCACTGTTGAATTGATCATGTCTCCGTGACCTTCTCCGCGACGCATGCCATAAACTAAAAAGATTAATTTTAAATTGATCATTAATATGCATAAACTCTATGCGGGTGAAAATTAATGACGATTATTATTTAAAATTTGAAGCTCCATGTGAAGGTATACACATTAAACCTGGCCGTCCCAGATAGTATTTGAACGTAATTTCCGGGAAACAAAATAAGATACCTAACTGATAGTTCTTCCATTCACTGAGGAAAAATAATTTTCTTAATCAAACATATTTCAGTAACTTTTACTATTTTATATATTATTTTGATGCCATGCTTTCTAATTGGGATGTTTAGAAGGGTTCCATGGCTATACCATGTCTCGAAAAAAATACGAGTGTAGCTAGTGTACAAAATAACCAACACATAATGGTAAATAGCTGTTTACCTTTTCGACACAAAAAACCTGATTAAAACTTAGTAAGTTTACTTATTACAACTAAGTGGTTAGTTAAAATATTTTGAATATAAATTAACAGGAATTTACTTTATTTAATTATATTATAAGTTCTTATTAATTCTTTCGGGTAAATGGCTGTTCAAATTACTTTTTACAAGTAAAATCATATTTTGAATAT
The DNA here is from genome assembly GCA_946894065.1 of Acleris literana. Classification (NCBI taxonomy): domain Eukaryota; kingdom Metazoa; phylum Arthropoda; class Insecta; order Lepidoptera; family Tortricidae; genus Acleris; species Acleris literana. Next base: position 3,953,566 of record OX335671.1, read on the forward strand.
AGCAACACATTTCATCGCGAGAGTGACGTATGAACGGCCGAAAACGAAAAGCCTCTGTGTGCCGTTGTTATCTTCTAACATTTCTGAAGAATGGAGACAAACGGCCAGGCTAAAGGGCCTAAATCTAAAAAGGAAAAAAATGGAGATACGAAGGACAACTTATGGTAACGGTTCACTGTTATATTTGTCTCCAACTGAGTACCCCATATAGGGATCTAATGTGTCACACCTACGTGATGTCAATTCTCATACCTGAGAAATATGTGACCTAGCTGCGACGTCTTACCTTTGTTTGTAAAACAACAGTGGAATCTTTTCACATTGCATCAATATTCGTCCGTTTCTCTCCCGTCCTAGATATAACCAACTATAATAGTACTTTGACGTTCCACATCGAACTTGCGTACCACGATATTGGATGAGCATTGATCGAAAATTTGCATCTTCCAGGTCTGCGATTTTAGAAGAAGTCCAGAATCAGGGCAATACGAAACTACCTTCAAATAAAAATGTGTTAGTTTTGGGCAACAATGAGACTGGGAAGACAACTCTAATTGCTAAATTACAAGGAGTTGAGGACCCAAAGAAGGGGTCGGCGCTCGAATATGCATATATAGACGTTAGAGATGAATATCGCGATGGTAAGTCACTTGATTTTATTTTGTAGGAGTTCTAAAGTTATAGTGTTTATAACTGTATGTAGTAAACACACTAGGTGAATTAAACATACAACATACAATTTTATCCTGTTAGTTCAACATTGATGACACAACTATGATAATTGTATGATATCCCTTTAGTATTTAAGCTATATTAGAGCCTTGTGATAAATCTAATAGGTTTAATAGGGATTTTTGAAAAATAAATTGATTCTTAATATATAAAAGAAGAAACTGACTGATATATCAATGCACAGTCAAAACTGCTGGACCTAGGGACTTGAAATTTGGAGGGAATACCCCTTGGATATCCTAGGGGTGTACTAAGAAGGGATTTTTGGAAATTCATCACCTAAGGGGTTAAAAGAGGGGGAGTAGCGGGAAACTAATTCTGCGCACACGATGTTGCAGGCGTCCTGTAGTCATTAAATAAATATCACGGGACAATCTCACAACAATTCACCTAGTCCCAAACTAATCTCTAGGCTTGTACTATGGGTACAAAATATAGTATAGGTATTATGTAATAATAATAAATACAGAGAAAACTTCCAAGACTCAGAAACAAATACTCGCTCTCATAACACAAATATTTGATACTGAGAATCAATCTCCGGACCGCTAGTTTAGCATAGGCACGGTCACTACTAACTAGACTAGGCCAACACATTGTCAAATTGCTTGTGCCTCTTGTTGGTTCATATGACTGTTCAGGTAGAACTTGTTTATTGCTGTTCCCTCGGAAACTGTCTTAATTTTCTGGGCTAAAAAGTACACTACATCTTTCTCTAAGACCCAAGTGGTTGAGCTGTAACTGTAACAAATGATAATATTAGTATAGATTTTTACATCTATCATTCTCTATGATGTCACAGTTTGAAATTTCATTCAATCTCAATCTAATTATTCAGAAAAGTATATGTTTAATCTTATTTTGTTATCTTAATAATTCCTCATTGGAAAAACTTTGAGTGATCAGTGAAAAAGTGTTAATAATGGTCACACAAATAAATTAAATAAAAATTGCCTTTATACACTGATTTTCCTTATTAACATTAAAGAAATACGTATAGCAATAACGGCATCTAACATTACTAACAACTAACATCAGAATTAAGTTGTCCTTCGATATACACCTCCGTTATTGTACACCAAGACAATAAGCTGTAATTAAATCAATACAATTATCACACAAAACACATTCACTACTTCTTTTTTTTCTTCATTAAATAGCTTGATCATTAGGGTGGATCACTGAAAGTATGAAAAATTTTTTTTTTTGCTTCAATCCTTTTTGGCCTCTACGAAAAAGTTGTTACACCTGTCTAACATTCATAATATAAAATATAAAAGAAATACATTAATATTTAATACTGCCCCAAGCAAGTTGTAAAAGTTCCGTTAGCTTGGGGCAGTGCTAAATATTAATATATCTCTTTTATATTTTATATTATGAATGTTAGATATGTGTAACAATTTTTTCGTAGAGGCCAAAAAGGATTGAAGCAAAAAAAAAAATTTTTCATACTTTCAGTGATCCACCCTAATGATCAAGCTATTTAATGAAGATCCCCTATTGATCATGGCATAATGAGATGATATTACAGAAATACATATATTCGATATTCGACGACGTGCTAGCCTAGTTGGTTGTGACCCTGCCTACGAAGCTAGCGGTCCTGGGTTCAAATCCCGGTAAGGGCAGATATTTGTGTGATGAGCACGAGTATTTGTTTCTGAGTCGTGGATGTTTTCTATGTATTTAAGTATATATTTCTCTATATAAGTATTTATATCGTTGTCTAGTACCCATAGTACAAGCCTAGAGCTTAGTTTGGGACTAGGTCAATTTGTGTGAGATCGTCCCGTGATATTTATATTTATTATATATCACACTAATACTTGTTTCTTCCATTTTAACTGTACGTACAGTTGGGGAATGAGTGGAAGGCCCTGAAATATATATTAGAAACAAATCATAATCATATTGTTTAGGCAATAGAAACAATAATATGGGCATAATTTTCCAAGAGTATGTATGTTTTTCTCTTCTATCAAAAAGGTCACCATGGGCTAACAGTTTGCCGGCCATTATTAGCCTATCAGTTCATCATATTCATATTGGAATACAGACTACCAGTTTTTCTGAAGGTTTTATATGGGAGCCCGTTGTTTCCCATATTTTCTTTTGTCATAATTATTCTATTGACATAATTTTTATATCGCTGGAACTGTTAACTTTCCAGAATTTCTTACATAGTTTAGTTGATAAACAAAACATCCTAAAAAATTATTAGTTCTGTTAAAAAATACGTAATCAATTGACTTGCGATATTTATGACATACCACATCATGACTAAAAATAATTATGACAGACAATATAGACCTGTTTTATACATATCTTTGACATCTCTGACATCTTGGGACTGCAGGTAAACTGTTAGTCAGAGAGAGCCTTTACACTCTGGATGTGACCTATGTCTATGTGAATATACATCTTACGCAACATGTGCCTTTGAAAAACAAATTGGTATAATCATAGTCTAAACTCTAATCGCAACATACTCTTTGCAGATCAAACGCGTCTCAGCGTGTGGGTCCTGGACGGTGACCCAGGCCACACGAACCTGCTGAAGTTCGCCCTCAGCGAGGACACGTTGCCTCACTCGCTGATCATCTTCACGGTGGCCATGACAACTCCGTGGGGAATCCTGGAGCAGCTGCAGAACTGGGCCGCTGTGCTCGGTGATCATATAGACAAATTGGATCTCACACCTGGTTCGTACTCTTACTTCTAAATTAGCAATATTGGCATGAAATATTGTTGCTGGTGGATTTGTATGGCTTGGCCACGAGTCTGCGAGACGGCGCGGCAACAAAAAAATCAATAAGGCTATTTCCATATGTTTGCTTCTGCGTCCCTAGGCTTCCTGCTGCTGCGTTAAGTTGTGGCTAGAGCTTTAGAAATATTCACTTTATCTATGTATTGACTTGAAACTTTTGGTAATGTTTGTGTGCCAGTTACGGAATAAAAAATGTTGGTTTTAGTGCAGTATGTACACAGTAAATGTGCTTTTAGACTTGAGCATTTTCTTGAGCGTTTGCTAGAATGCTTTACGAAATGTGTATAACAATTGGTTGTGCAGTTTGAAGAGCCAATAGGAGCACATTTTGCCGATCAAGTTAAAATTTTAGTTGAACAGCCATTTTCTTATAAGAATTAATTTATTAGGGAGACTATCACAACTTTCTTTAAATAGTGTACAATGAACGAGATACAGATGCAGTAAATACCGAGAGTAATCCAGTTTCACTAGCCATACTGCTGCATAAATTGATTAAGGATTAATTTCGTGTATTACCATTTGTCTATTAAAGCAGTTTTTTATCAAAAGCTCATATAGAAACTGGGATTTATAACATTTTCTAAATAAATGATAGAACGATACCTACCTTACCTACAAATAAATATGTACGTGTCTCCAATTAATACAAGATACAAGACTGATACTGTGAAGAGTTTCTTTATACACTTAACACTTACTTCCTTCCTTCCTGAGTGTTTATTTATCTGTTTCCGTTATTGTTAAGGCAGATATTAGTTGTTTAGCAGATAGAGTGGGATTATTGAGCCTATTGTGCTGATGAATCCTATTAATTTACATTTTGTTACCAAATTAAATTAAATAAAACCCTTCAATCTAATATATTATGTAACAGCAAATAGATACCTCTCTCCACTAATTATTTCATATCATTTATCTTATCTGTACACGTTGTGCTATTAATGCACTGTCTAGTGTGAGTCATGACATGCTGCATCCGTTTAGCTTAGAACCAAGTGGCGAGTGACGTCATAAATATGTTAGTATTTTAAGACAATTCATAGAGTTAGTTCGTTTTCTAATAGCTTCCAAACCGAATCTGACTATCGAATTTTGTTTATTTAGGCGTTTGTGCACTAGTTTAAAAAAATCGGACTGTCATAGCTATAAAATATTCTCGCGATGTCTTCTGGTTTTGGCGAAAATTATTAAAAAATAAATGTGTTTCCGTTTAAGTGTACAAATGCCTAATCCGATAGCTTGTTTGCCACTGCTAGCATAAAAAACCGGCCAAGTGCGAGTCGGACTCGCGCACGAAGGGTTCCGTACCATTATCTAAACAACATTAGCAAAAAACGGACAAAAAAACCCCTTTGTCGTATGGGAGCCCCCCTTAAATATTAATTTTATTCGGTTTTTAGTATTTTTTATTATAGCGGCAACAGAAATACAACTTCTTTGAAAATTTTAACTGTCTAGCTATCACGGTTCATGAGATACAGCCTGGTGACAGACATACGGACAGCGGAGTCTTAGTAATAGGGTCCCGTTTTTACCCTTTGGGTACGGAACCCTAAAAAAGGTAGTCCTCAGGATGGGCATCAGTCTCGAGATTCTTGGATCTTAGAGCTCACTTACCATCTGGTGGCCTGTCTGTTTGTTTCACATTTTCATGCCATACATATGTTATCTGCTTCTCAACACTGCCGGATTATAGCAAGAGTAGCAAATGCTACGGGCCCCGCGTATTGGGAGGCCCCGCGCATCCACAATCTTCCTGACATGTACCTATTTCTACCAGTTCTGTTTTATTTAGCAGCCCCAACTTAAGAAATAACCAAAACAAAACCATAAGCCTCTTTATAGAATTTGCTACGGGCCCCGCGCTGGCTTAATCCGAGACTGCTTCTAAACTAACATGTTTTAATTAATGCACAAGTGGTTTGACACAGACTGATGATAAAATGATGATTTATGGCATAATCAAGATTCAAAAATACTAAGATATGATCATAGGTTAAAACATTTGTGTAGACATGACTAGATTTAAAAAGTACCTGCTGTAACACACACGGTAACAAAAGAAAGTTATATGTATTGGAACTTTCAGTCAAATAACAGGCAATCATAATTACTGAATTCGGTCGTATTTTTTACAAAATATTATTGTGTGTTTTAATTCGCAAAGGGCAAAAAAATTACGCTTGATTTCTATTGTACGCGTTACCTTTCTATATCGCCCTAATATACCGGAGGTATCATCGAATTTCGAAGGGCTCTATTACCAAAATGAAAGTTCAAAATAATGTTAGCTATCCCCTTTCTCTTGGTTTCGTAAATGATGACTTAGAAATGAATTCTTGCTTATAAAAGTATCGAATCTATCATTTTAAAGTACCTTTCGAGTGAAAGGCGCAGTAACACATCATACTTGGTTACAAATACTCGGTGTACTGTTAAACAGTCATTAGTATGCGATCGTGTGGCAGGTCTTAATGACGAACTCATCTAGTATTCTAACGACGAATGTCATAAGAACTCTAGATGATATACAGAATGTTCCGTTTCCAATTTAGGTCAGTCTTTATCTTAGATTGAAATATACAATGTGATAGCGTTGTTCAAGTAATTTGGGTTGCTTTTTTAATTTAAACACATTCAAATTGGAAGTTTTAGTTAACCCTTAACCAGGCTGACAGGTCACACGTCACAGTAGAGATTCAGCCTTAGGTACTAACATACAAGGTACAGTCAACAGCATAAATAAGTGATCATTTATGTACCTTGTCGCTTTCAATCGTTTCACAATTTTGTATGACATTTCAAACACGACGTTAAAGTGACAAGGTACATAAATGATCACTTATTTATGCTGTTGACTGTACTATTGAGTAGATTTTATGTGGTACACATGGATCCTTTGCCTGGTTAAGGGTTAACTTTGATAGGTTGTAGTTAATTTTTTGCTAAGAAAAATGCCTCTAAATAACGAAATTATATTTTAACTTATTACGCTGTATACGCTGGAAAATTCACCATTTTTATTTATTATATAGTATAAAACAAAGTCGCTTCCCGCCGTCTGTCCCTCCGTATGTACGCGCGATCTTTCAAACTACGCAACGGATTTTAATGTGGTTTTTATCAATATATAGAGTGATTCAAGAGGAAGGTTTTTATGAATAATACATTCTGGTTTATGTACGGGTGTTACAGAAAACTCACATAAATCGAAGCGAAGCGCGGGCGGGTCGCTAGTTTGATAATATTATTATATCAATATCGAAACTATTTATTATATTATATATATTCGTTTTTAACAATGGTTGAAGCCTTTCAGCACTATTGGCGGGAGATTGCCCATAACCGAATTAAGTGGAAAGATGGGAAGGAGGCCTTTGCCCAACAGTGGGACATTCCGGGCTAACAATAATAGTAATAACAACGGTTAAGTCTAGAGTTATTGTTCTAAAGTATTATCAACCTGATTATTGAAAAATAATCGAATTTAAATTTTCATGTATTAAGAAAGCAGCACCGATTTCTAAGATGTATGACTCAGTTTCTTTAGAAGAATTAATTTATGTTCTTATTACAAATAGAGTATATCTTCTTTTTCAAAAGCCAAAGTTTGAAATCGAGCTTTATAAAATTGTTACGGTACGAACATACGTAATGTACATTCGCCGTGTGTTTACTCTCGATTCCATTAAAACTGCACAATAAGAGGGATAGATACTATTAACTTTAAAATGTATTTTATCGATAGAAGATTCTGACATCTCAGTAAATATCTTCCTATCAAATCTCAATAAGTACTCCAAAATAAAAATAAAGTACCTACTCTAAAATACTCTTTGACCGAACAATTTTAATAATAATAATAATAATAATAATTTTTATTTCAGGCAACGAGGCCCATAGTTACAAATACCTTATAGACTAACATAGATAACAATATAAAACTTAAAACTAACACCGATGTGACAGAACAGCGGGTATCTTGCTTGGGTATTTTGTCCTCGCATAGGCCCATGGATATCACAATGGGCCTATTTCTCTAATAAAGTCCATGTTGGCTCTGTAAAACTCGAAATTGGCTGAATACACCTTGTTCAAACAAGGAGTGAAAGCCATTAATTAAGAAAAAAACATATTTTATTAATTTTGACTATCCCCTAATAAAAATGGTCGCTAAAATAACACTTCTAAAACCTTTAATTTCCTTCCACCACGTTACTCTTTATCTTGAACTTGTAGTCTAAGGACCCCGTAAAGTTTTCGATCGTGAGTCACAGGATTACGTCAGGCGACGCGTAATACTAAATCAATGCCATTTATTTATGCAATATAGCGGTTTGTCAACTTTACACAGCATGATGTGTTTGATAATGTTTTTTTACGCATTGGACGGATTTGAGGATCATGCGGGTTATGAATGCTAAATTATATTAGAATTTCCTATAGTTTTGTAGTTACTTCGTGTTTTATGGGATTTGTAGATTAATGTTTACGTTTACGGATCTTTACTTTTGTTGTTATCTTCTCTGGGATAGGAAAATGTCATTAGGCTTTGAAATGATATTTAAATCTGGCATTGTCCAATGCCATATCTTGCCTTAGAACAATTTAAAAAACAAAGCCCGCGGATACGAAGGATGTTGATATGATCTGTTTTGTATAAGATTTAAATTCAGTATTTTATTACTTACACATTTAGGGAACTTATACGAAAAATAGAGCTATCTATTAAGATACTTTGTAAATAAGACATCTTGCGAATAACGTGTTGTTACAATTATTTCTAAACAAGTTCTTCAGAAAAACTAACACCACATAATTGTTTCAAATATGTTTCTACATGAAATAAATCCAATGCTATAATTATCCGTCACTTTTTTTTCTTAGGCATAAGCTTCTATGGAGACCTGGCATTGTTCTTTGATACGTTTACTTTTATATACGGCTGTTCGTTTTTTTTTAATAAACATTTTCAATGGCCGACTACGCTATAAATATTTGCTCTAGACTCAGATACAAATACTCGCGCTCATCACAATAATATTTACCCATACTGGGATTTTCACCTGCAACCACTAGCATCCTAGGCAGGGTCACTACAAACTAAGGTAGCCGTTCGTCGCGTCGGTTATGCAGCGGATATAACGATTACACTAACTCACCGATTTAAAAGGCGTAATTTGACACGATTCGTGTTAATTAATTGACCACTTTATTCAAGTAAACCGCAATAAAGAAGTTGTAATTGGCATATGCAACTGGCAGGGGAGCGCTTTGTTTCATATAATTATTTTTAGTCCATATTGGCTCATATAAAGAATTGTAGTCCGAATGTATTGTTATTCATAATAATCGCAAGTCATAGGGCCGCCATAGACGGACTGCTTAGAGCAGTCAGCACCGACAGCTCCGTGGTCGCTATTGGTCAATCTGCAATTTTAATTTTCTATGTTCGTATTGAAACTGCAGGTCGACCAATAGCGACCACGGAGCAGTCGGTGCTGACTGCTCTAAGCAGGCCGTCTATGGCGGCCCATAAAGTGTTTATTACTGAAACGAGTTTTATTTCAGGATTTTTGAAATATCTAGCCGGTAAAAAAACGTTAGGTTACGTTAGGTTTGTTTTATAAAAACCCTGAAATAAAAACCGTTTCAGTAAAAAAACACTTTATGACTTGCGATGATTATGAATAACAATACATTCGGACTACAAATTTTTATATGAGCCAATATGGACCCAGCTGGCGGATATAGTGCGATTAATTTACTAGTAGGAATCGAAAAGTTATTTTTGTATTAGATGTACGTATTGTACGTGGTATAATTAATGTTGTATGAACATGTTAACAATTAAAAGATGATTTAGCTGCCTGACATAAATTTTATTCTTTCTCTTTTACATTCAACTAATCTTCTTAATGATAAATGAAGAGCAGACGCTGTTCATATTGATTAAACCAGCAAACAACTAAATAAGTATTTTAAAATTACTTTTGTTAGTACCTACCCAATCCTGATGACTTGGATGCGTTTCGAGTGGCGGGAGCATGCACTTAATAGGGACGAATGGCGGAAAAGAGGCCTTAGCCCAGCAGCGGGACACTAATAAGGCCTTTAAAACTAAAACTGGAGTCCGTCCACGTATTATTTTTTGTTTACCAAGTTTAGCTTAGGTAAATCTACAGCCTAAACAATCTAAAAAGACAGCCGTAACTCGGAAACGAACGTATATTTTTGATAGCTGTGTTTGCATTTTCGGAGGCCTTATCATTTATGGCAGATTAATTGCAATATCTGTGAGATTCCTTTGGTAGACAATTTGCCTGAACTTTAACTGCTCTTTTTACAGAACAAAGGCTACAGAGTAAAAAACAGCAAACTCAAAAATGGCAGCGGTATACGGAGCCAGGGGACGAGATGGAGCAAGCGGCCTCCTCGCCCATGAAGAGGTCTTCTCGGAACCTCTCCGACGACCTGGACAGCGAAGATGAAGACAACCCCCTGCCAGAGGCTGTGTTGACCACTAATCTTGGACTGGATATAGTGGTCGTTGTCACTAAGGTACGGAATTTTAATTTACTAGGGTTTATCGTTTATTTTTCGGTTTATAGAGCGCCATAACAGAAACCCCTTTCTATGAAGCATCTAGGCCTGTTTAGTAAAGAACCAAAGAAGGGAAGGGAAATCACCATCAAGATATTACTAAAACCAATAATAGAAAAACGAGAAGAACAAGGTTTATCTGTGATTTCGTCCACGAAGAATGCTTTTATTGATCTCTCAGGAGCTGTCAAACTTTCTGGACTAAATATACTTAAAGCTCCAGTCTTTAACCATCAAAATCAGTTCAGCGGTAAAAGTTTAAACATAATTAATTTAAATATTATATAATCTAAAAAAGACTTTATTTACATCCAACTAAGTACAGAATTCAACATTAATACAATTAAAAATTAAAACTAAACGTATTTAAATTAAAATTAAACTAAGCTACTCAAATATTAAAGATATAAATAATAATCACCACTATAAAAAGAACACCCCCTCTAGCAGGTCCATATAATAATAATAACCCTATATAATTATTCTTCTACTGGAATGTACAGGATAATCACAAAATATTGTTGTGAGTTTTCATGGATTTCTATATAGATCTTGCAAAGTTACGATTAGTTTAGTAGGTCACAAAATTTTTGCTTTTACTGCTTTAGTTTATAGCACGTCGTCATAAAGACTACGGGTCATTTTATGTTCCTTAAAATACTGTATCGTAGCAACCAGAGCGTTTCCAATTTGAAGTACTAAAATAGTCCGTTATTTCTGAACCCAATTCGAACGCCTAGTGTATTTTTCAACTGTTTTTGAAGTCGATTATTCTACTTTCAGACTGACTACATGAGCACCCTAGAAAAAGAGCATGACTATCGAGATGAGCACTTCGACTTCATGCAGCAATGGATTCGGCGGTTCTGCCTACAATACGGGGCTGCGTTATTCTATACCAGCGCCAAGGAAGACAAGAACTGTGACCTGCTGTACAAATACCTCACGCACAGGATATACGGGCTTCCGTTCCGGACTCCTGCGCTTATTGTGGAGAAAGACGCTGTGTTGATGTGAGTATACTGATGCATCTGGTTACGGACTTGGAGTTTTTCTAGTACCACTGTCAGATACTAACCTGCTGTAAATACCCAAGTGGGATATATCGGCCTCCACTATGGATTCCTTCCCATTAATGTGGAGAAGGACGCCGTGTTGATGTGAGTATACTGATGCTTCTTGTTAAGGACTTGGAGCTGTTCTAGTACAAATATGCGGGTGCTAAATCTATTTGTTCTTATTAGAGAACATTGGCCAGGGCGAGGATAATGCGAGGACATTGTCTTCAAATAAAAATATAAGCAAATCTAAGTAATTCTAAAATGATGCCCTTATTTTTCTTTACAGACCCGCCGGTTGGGATAGCATGAAGAAAATTAGCATATTATACGAAAACATGCAGAGTTGTAAACCGGACGACTACTATAGAGATATTATTGTGCAGCCAGCCAACACGCGGAAGGTAGATTAGTTCTTCTTCTTAGAGTACAATACCTAATTACTGATACACAAAATATTAGTTATGGGAACGTAGTGGTTGTAAAATGATCGCCTTTATTACCTTGAAATAAAGGTTAGGTAGAGCAGTTTTCCCCACTTGCAAAAATGCTAATTCTTTACTTCGAAATTAAGTGATACTTTTGTATGCATGGCATGGGTTTGATAACGCCCTAAGGGATCAGCTCGAAATCTTACACGTTTTCAATTATTTTTCAAAAAAAAAATATCTACATACACTAGGAGTTTAACATATCAAGCAGATTTTTTTCTGGAAATAATTGAAAAAAATATCGGTGAATTCTAATAAAAAAATAATGGAAGTACTTTTAAAAAAAAGTCACCCTCAGTCCCGAAGTCCTGATGCTGCAAATATCAAAATCCGCACACTCCAAAAGCACTCGGATTTTTAGCTAGCTGATTATTTTATTACACTACCCCATACTAATTGGTACGTTTTTCCACAGGGTGGCGCGAATCGCGAAGCGGAAGTAAGCGCGGAAGACGAACAGGTGTTCCTACAGAAACAGCTGGCCGCGCTACAGGCCGGCGCGCCCGCGCCGCGCGCCGACTCGCCCATGCGGGCCGCGCAGCGGGCTACAGCGCAGGTAAACTATGCCTCTCGGTAACCCATCGATTTATCGATTGTATCATTTCATGTATGTATGTATGTATGTATGTAAACTGTTTATTGTAAAAAAATAATAATTTGAATACAATATTTACAAGTAATGTACAAAGGCGAACTTATCCCTTTTAGGGATCTCTTCCAGCTAACCTTTGGGTGATTGAGGAAAATAAGAAAAGTTGAATGTGGCAACGAGTAGACATAAGTACAAAAACAAAGTTTACAGAAACTGCGTGAACTAAATTTTAGACCTTTTTTAGAATAAATAATAACTTAGATATGTATAAAAATAATAATAATAAATATCAAAATAATTAAATACATAAACGTACATACACATACATATATAATACATAAATATAATATACATAAATAAATATATATTCATCGATCGCTATTTTCTGCTTAAACGTTACGTGCGTTAGGTTAGGTTAGAATTGTGCATCAGGTTAGAATTTCGATAAAATGAAAATTTTGTGTAAGACGTTCGTACTTATCCGTCTCGTATATTACGTTGTTATGTACTGGCAGGGAATGCCATTAGCAATTAAGTTTACCTGTGTTTACTTTGATTATCTTTGTTTACATAGTTTGTCTCGATTTTAAGCTTGAAAAAAATGTATGTATGCAACGTTACATAATATAGTCTTAAGATACTCTCGCCTGTTATTAGAATACTCGGAGTACGCTTCTCTTTCTGACTCCGGCACTCGAATCATAAGAACCTTCATTATGCAACCGTCGCATAAAACTATTATTCAACAGTTGGACGGCGCAAAAATAGGCATGGGTCCCGGTACGCCAGGCAACGAGGGCGTGCTCGCCAACTTCTTCAACTCGCTGCTGTACAAGAAGACCGGGTCGCCGGCGGGGCGCGCGGCGGACCCGTCGCCGGCGGCGGCGGCGGCGCGCTCGGACGCGGCCGCGGAGCTGGACCGCCTCACGCGCGCCAAGCCGCGCCCCGCGCCCATCGACCTCAACTCCTCCTCCGAGTGCTAGCGACCCGGTTAGTACTTACCTATTCATATGCCTACGCTGTCCGTCCGTCCGTCCTAACTAAAAACAGCTGTATCTTTTGAACCGTAATAGATAGCGAGTTGATATTTTTTTTTAAACATGTGTTATTAGTATTACGGCGGATTTACTAACAATCTCTTTTAAGATAATAAAAGGGGTACAATGCGCTACTAACGATATCGCTATCGGCAATTAAATTAGGTGCATTGTGTGATCGCAACGTTGACATTTCATTATGAAACGTTTCTTAGTACCAATTTCACCAAACGATGTTAAACACTTAACAGAGGATTAGGGCGTTAACAGCTGTCAAAAAGTATGAACTAACAGTCGCTTAACATTGATTAAATTTAACATCGTTTGGTGAAATTAGTACTTAATGTTCTTTTTCGCACTGCAAATGACGGGAATTAAAATTAAAACAGCCTTTCTATTTTTAAATATGCTTTTGTTCTAAGCCATTTATCCAAACAAAGAGATGGCATGTTTAAATAAAGTACCAGGTGCGCAGCGGTAACTGCGCGGCGCACCGGCGGGCCCACACGACACAGCGCTGATGACTCACACACGTCACAGCAATGCACGGCAATGTAGGTTACTTTTATTGTTTATGCACTCCTAGTATTTGACGTGGTAATTTTTGTTTTAACAATATTAATATAGTATTTAAAATAATTGTACTACTTGTAGATATCCCTTTGATCTCATAGAAAAAGTAATGTATGCAACTATTCATAATCAGCCATTAAGACACTCATGCGTATCTATTATAGACATTCGGCTTCGCCTCATGTCATAAACTCGCACTCGTGTGTCAGTAGCCCTTATAATGATACAGTTGCATAATAGTTATTTATGTAACTGGTTTGGCTTCTTAAGTTATAGTTTAAACTTTTTCAACTGAGCTTATCCACTTAAGAATACAAAGCCATTGTGTAGTTAACCACAAATAAGGATAACGCGCTCGCAGTAAAAGCAGATTATAACCGCCTTCGAAGGTTAACATGGATTATCGACTCTATTTCTTTAAACAATAGACTACAAAATACAGTAATAGAATAATGGCAAGCATTTTTTTGCATTTTACAACCGCCCGACACTCGACAAGAACTTACTCTGTAGATACAGAACATCTTGTGATACAGAAGTGTTGAATACGCTATTTTTCGTTTAGGCCATTTTAAACCTACTCAACAAGGAATAAGGTTGAAAATTCAACATTCATACAATGTACTTCTAAACTTTTTCGTAAAGTAACTTGTTGGCGGTTTCGAGAACAAAAGCATATAATAGGATTGTATAGATACAATGACCATTGTGTTTACAGGTAAGTGGAAGAGCTCAGTTCAAAAAGTTTTAACTATACGAGTGCAGAGGTTATTATTACAGGCACGAGTACCTTAAGAGCTGATTATGAAACTTTGCTTACATAACTTTTTCTACAAGCTTAAAATGATAATGACAAAAATAAACAATCGCTTACTTTTCTCGTATACTTTACTCGATTTTTCTGCTAGAATAAATTACTTGTCAGCAAAGTCATTTTCATTATTCTGATTGGCGTTAATAGTTTGTGAATTTTATTGTTAAGTAAATGCTAACAAATTTCATGCAAATTTTAATAGTCACTAAAAAAGTTCTGACAATTTATCACAAAAGTTGGAATGCCAAACGAAACGCCATTTTGCTGATATCCATATATACCATGGTAACCAAATAACAAATCGATGTATATTAACCATCTATTTTTAATAATTTAATAAAATAAAAAAAATCATATAGTTAGTCTCAAAATTAATTTTGTTTTAATGTACGTAATTTTGATTGGTATTAAAATATTGTTAACGGTTTATTATACAAATTAGGATCTCAAGTGTTCACTAAACGCCGAGTCTGATATCCAGAATGACCGTAACAATGGTAATAACAATGCTATAATTATTATTATAGAACTATTATTACCATGGCAACGCTCATTATATAATTGTTTTCCCGTTTCGGTTACGCTATAGGAGGTATTCTGATACCAATCAATCAATCAATCAATCAATCAATATCATTTATTTGCAGAATACAGTACAGTACAAGATGTTACAGTCAATTTTAAATAATAAATAATGTCCAATGTATCCAGCTTGCAAGCAAGCGTGCAAATATTATTTATGCAATAAAAGAAATTTATTTGTTACAATATTTGATAAGTATCTAATAAAATTCAATAAATAACAATAACAATACACATTTAAATTATAGATAAAAAAGTCAAAATTCATAAAATATTATTATACCATGCCATTAATCATACATTAAATTGCTCGAGGAAGTCCTTAACACTATAAAAACACTTATCTAGGAGCCAGTTTGACAATTTATTCTTAAATCTATTTCCCTGGAGTAGCTGTATCTCATCAGGTATGGCATTATAGATTTGGATGCACATGTTGTATACATTTTTGGTGTATATGGCCTTGTGACAAGTAGGTTTATAAAGGCGGTTCATAATTTTGGCCCTTGTATGCCGTTGGAAAACTTCACCACGCCGTTTGAACAATGAATTTTGCGATTTAACAAAAGCACATATCTCCTGTATATACAAACACGGCAGTGGCAAAACATGGAGTCCCTTAAATAATGGAACACATGTTTCATCGACCCGAGCACCACAAATGACTCTGACACACTTCTTTTGCACCTTAAAAACTCTGTGTACATCCACCGAGTTACCCCACAGGATGAGTCCGTAGCGAAGAACGGATGACACATAACCATGATAGGCTGTCAATGCAGCCTGAACCGAAACCGTATCTCGCAATCTCCTTAGCGCATACACAAATCGGTTAAGGTTTCTGCAGATTTGATCACCGTTAACGTATCAATATTAGCGGTTTATAGTACGCGAGTAGAAAAACTACTATTGTTGTTTCGTAAAAACGGTAAACATAAAGAGTCAAATTTGGTATGGTTTTAGTACAATCCGTGCAGACAAACATTTACGTGTGTCGACCTGTATGTCAATTTACACGAGTCCCGAGGTGTCTTGGCGCGAGTTGCAAGCGAGGGACAAGACTCGGGACGAGTGAAAATGACAGTTCTGCACGTGTATCAAACGACGTTTTTTAATACATTTGCGAAAAAAGATGTATATATGTGTAGTGTGTATGTGGGTATCATCTATGAATCTATCCACTTCCCTCCGGACCTCTGAAGTGAGCTTAACGTGTGCACACACTCTGTCCGAAATTACTTAAATTTTAATAAAATTATTAAAACAAAAATTACGACGTCGTCTAGGAGTGCATGAACATTAAAAGTTGCGCAGCAATGCACAGCAATGTAGGTTTACAGTGCTGTGCAATGCTGTGACGTGTGTGAGCCATCCGCGCTGTGTCATGTGCGCCCGCCGGTGCGCCGCACCGTACTAGGTCATCGCCTGCGCTCTAAGTTGCGCTACGCACCCCCTAATTACCGCTGCGCTCCTGGTACTTTATTTAAACATACCATCTCTTTGCGAAATATCCAACATTCTGCACTAGTGCGCTATAGAAAAATAAAAAGCACTAGTTCGAAAAAGTCCAACTTTTCGCACGATATACAGCTACGAAAAGTACCACTTTTTGAGCAACTGTATTAAAAAACTATTTTTAATTTTAATAATTTAATATTCTGCAGGTACATTGTCAAGCGGCTCAGCGCCTGGCATGCGCTCGCGCCGCGCGCGCCTCGTTTAAACATAATACGTTGCTGGCTTGTACTTTAGTCGACGCGTCGCGTTAGACTGCGGCTGGTAAGCACCCGACACGTAGCTCCTCCCGACGCGTCACGCCTTGAGATTCTTCCAAACGTCGACCCCGAACGGAGCCTTGACTCAACGGATCGCAATCACATAGTTTTGTACTCATTTTATAAGAAAACAGTGGCACGCCGCCGCTAGATGGCGGTGTTTTTTATTGTAAAATAAGTACGCAACAGCGATTACACTGTATGTTTATATAAATTAAATATTTATGCGATGAACTTTGAAATTTGAATAGACAGCTCGCGAGATAATTCTCTATTCGATAACAATTTTTGTTTGTAATTGTTCATGATATTAAATAAGTATTTATTTAGATAGCGTCAACTGATTGTAGTTTATACGGAAGGTTAAGCATCATCTGAGATTAGGAAGTTCCATAACATGTGATCTTCTATGAAGACGGTTCGTGCAATGATCGGAGGAAACGTTTATGCACAACGGAGTCACTATTTGTACAAACCACGTATGTGTACAAGTATATAATTGTATGTAACGATCATTTCATACGTTCATGTAAATTATTCAATTCCACTGTGCGATCTGGATTTGTAATGGTGACCTTTGTGTGCCTTAAACGGACTTATTTATTACACCGATGCCTAGTTCATGTATGTTTCAACCCCAAACCATAGACTTGAAAATGTTTATAGAACTTTTTATGTTTATGTGAATGTAACTTATTTTTATTGGAATTTTGTTCTTAACATGGTGCAATACTGAACATTCCAAACGTGGTTTGGTGCTTATTATTATAGTAAAAATATTGAATAATATTCTGGCGTTTCATTTAACATTTGCTTGCCTGCTCGCTCTCTCGTACGTCTTTTTGGTTAGTGATTGGCTCTCATTCTAGCACTAAAAGGTCATCATTGTAAATCGATATAATCATCAGCCTCAAATTCATTATAAATTTATCCGAATCATATCTTAGAGTACTTAATCTCACTAATATCAGCCGCAAATATTGAAGATGTCGAACTTAGGCATTTTGTGTTGCATAATTTAAGTTACTATTAAATAATAAAATACCTGAGGGTTTTTACGTGGTATAACTTATTAACATGCGTAGCTTAGGTACTGTTTAGTATTATGAATAAAATACTTACTGACAAACTTATTTTGATTATATAGTGGCAGCTAACGATATGTTTGAGTTGGAATGTTATCATTAAAGTGTCTAAATGTCAATGAATAAAGATTCAGCTATTAGCCTTATATTTATTTATATATAATTAGTGTGGTTACAAAAATGATTAGGATATGACTAGTAAAGTTAATTAAAAAAAATTAAATATTCTCTCAAACCGACCTATTTCACCTTGACTCCCATAATTTTATCAGTTTTTGTTTGTGTTTTAAAGTCTAAATAAGTTTGTCAGAACTTTCTAATGCATTTTCCTTATGAAGTTTAAGTCAGATTTTTAAACGAATGTAAAGTAGAGTATATCAACACAAGTAGAAAAAAAAAATCGTAAAATAACTTGAAAAGTTATCGCGTATAATAATAAGCTCACTTTTAAATAGTCTTTCAGAGTTCTTCGGTTTTATATTATTATCTACAACCGAAGAACTCTGCAGAAATATATAAAAGTGAGCTTCAAATTATGTAAGTACACCATCTCCTACAATATTTTTGTGTACAAACGCAAATACCAATAATCTAAAACGTTTGGAAAATTTAAAATCTGAATTAAAACTCACAATGTAAATGTAAAAAAAAACTCATTTTTAAATATTAAATGGATAAAGTTATGCAAAAAGGTTAACTCCTAAAATTATTATGGTGTGCCACGGCCGAATCGCTGATGATATACACTCGCCTAAGAAAATTATAAGGATAAAATAACATTAGGCATTGTTGCTGTTATGGTAGTAGAAATTCTCAAAAATATGTATACGGCAAGAGGTTATTAGTTATAACGCATGACTCACTACGACGCGACAGTGCAACTAATTACTAATTATCGAAAAAGCCGAGTCTAAATAGAAGTGCGCTTACACAGGCAACTTTTAACAGCAGGTAATGCCGGCAACAATAGCTGTCTTACCCTAACTTTCTTTAATAGAATGATTCTAATAGTCCATCAGTAAGATTATCAAAAAATATTGAACACGTATTTTTTGCTTTTTCAATAATTCAAAATTGACAAATATAACACGCATCAAAGTTCGGGAGTGGGGGCTCGTGACGTCACAACGTGGTATAAAGTGTACCACGGCGTGACGGAACGTGAAACTTCAACGCACTTTGCCTTCGTCATTTTTGACAGAAGATAAAATATGTGTTCAATATTTTTTGATAATTTAGATGACGCACTAATTAGATTTTTTTAGGACACTAGCCTATTATCGCTCAAAAATTGCCAGTGTAAGCGCCTGGGCCCTGGGCTTTTAGGCCTGATTTCAATAGTCAGATAATAGATAGAAGAAAGTTTGTATCAATTTTTTAAGACAAAGACAGGAGTAGTGAATTATCTGGCTATTTAAAAATCGGTCCTAAATTTAATTATCCTTAAGCACTTCATGTGTATTTTAGTGGTTAACACTTGCATAAAACTATCCCAAGGAGGGTTGCGGTTTTGATACAAATTTGTATGAAGGGATGAGTAGAGAGGATATATAATATTTTTATAATGGGGACAGAATGTTAGGTGGCTATATAGCATTACTTATCGACAAGTCGTTGGACTAAAGCTGATGGGTGTCCCACCTACCCCATAAAACCGTCAGAATAGACAACGCAAATAGATACCATTATTACTTTATTCATACCCTTTATGTATGTAAGGTTGAAATTCTAAAAAATATTAATAATGACTTTAGTATTTGACATTGAAAAGGTAAAAGGTCTCTATAGTTTAAGAGAATAACTGATGTGCCAAAGGAAACTTTCTAAAATTGCGGAAAGTTTCATGTAGAAAATTTCGAAAACTTCTCACACTTTTGTATGGGGATTGAAACTTTCCGTTTCTTAAATTTAAATTTCCTATATTTCTAGTGAAAGTTTCCGGAAAATTCTTAGAACTTTTCCAAATTTTTGGAAACTTTCCGCATCTTGCACATCAGTAAAGAGAATACATCGATATGACTTATTACAGGAAAAAAACGGGAAAATCCGATGTTTACCGGCTTTGAAAATGGCGCGTCGTCCCATTTTCCATTATGGGGCATATAACAAATGTAAATCACTGTAGGCATCTGAAAAATGTATAGCAATGCGATAGCAAGTGATTGAACGCCAGTTATGTCTATTCTATACAACTTATTAGCCTTTGATTAAATTTGCTGGAAAGTGTACCAAATTTGAAAATAATAACTGGAAATTAATTAGTATGTGGTTGGTGCGTCGGCTTTAGTCAAACGGAGTGTACCTACTGTGACGTATTAAATTTGTAAGATAAATAATTACGGCTACAAATGTTACCTAGGCAGTAAGTAACTAAAGTCAAATATATCAACATCTTAAAATTATAGTAGAATTCATATAGAGCCTAATTAAAGCTTCTCAAGCTGTTTAAAATCAAATTGGGATTATTTCGGAACGAAATCAATATTGAAAAATAAAAATCTTTGGATGTATATATTAAGTATTTTATTGTCCTGCAATACTCTAAGCTACCTCGTAAGGCTCAGTGTGCCATAGGATGTACATTATCAAGGCAATTCAATTTGAACTGTATTGAAATAGGAATAAAGTTTATTTTCCTTTCTTCATAAATTAAAAATGGCATTTTCGTTCAAACGTAATTGAACTTTATTGCATTGATGGTAGATCCAAAATCCGACGGAAAAAAACTGGCACTTTGCAGTACGGTGGGCCTTGCGAGGTAAACAGTAGTTTACATCGTTTTTTTTCTAAAAAAATCGGAGCGTAAGTACAGTCGAGTTCAATGGGATGTGAACACATTTCTTCCGTAGTCAAAAAAAGTCTTAAATCCTATTCAACTCAACCATTCAATCACATTTCGCATTAATTGGTCAGAGAGATGGATGGTATATGAGGCATTAATAGCTCTGTGTTCTAAATTTTCGTATTTTATGTTTTTTACCTTAAATGGCCTGAATAAATTGCTCTTTTTATACGCAAGCATTAAGTAAAAAACCTTTATATCATGTTTAGAAATATACCTACTTACGTTTTGACTTTAGTTCAGTCCAAAGCAGTGTTAAATTCAACATTGAATTTTTTTTAAATATTAGTTAAGCAATACGCATTAAAGTAACAAACATATTCCTATCGTCAACCGATATCTAGGTAACATTATAAATATAATTTATGTATAGTTGAATGTCTATACTAATCATATTTAAAGCCATAGCAAATTAAATGGTTGTTCATTGGCTTCAAATGTGATAAAAAATCACCGGTCAGAATTAAATTATGGACTCGATTGTTCAGTGAACTCTTTCTTTTATAAATTTATATGTACTAGTCAAAACACCAGTTGAGTTTTCATTTTTTTTATAACGCATCTTTCTGTGATACGATTTTGATAATATTAGAACAAAATATTCCTTTATAAATGTGACAGTACATATGAAAAGGTACTAATTAACTATGTAGTGTGTTTTGTAACCAAACAACAACGGCCGTCTTGGGTTTACATGGTTTGTAAAAACTAGGCTCCAAATGGGTCCCCTAATTTGCCTACTTTTTTTTTTGCGTAATCGCGCTGTAAGGCAACTTACAGTGATAAATAGCTTCTTGTAGATATTTATTTTTAATCATAAGTTCCTCTTGCAATAAATACTAGCTTTTTTGGTAGCACTGGCGTAAATACGAAATACTACCAGACTAGGTGCCTAGTAAAATTATTATTGCGAAAAATAAGTAAACTATGACTATGTTATTGGAGCTGACTGTACTCTATACCTTTGTATATGTACTGTCCCACACATTCTTCTTTGTATGTATATTGGCCACGTAACATCCTCAGCTAGGAAATATAATTATAAGAGTTTTAATACATTATTATAATTTTATTAACGCTCAACTGTTTAAGACGTTTGTTTTGTTATTAGAAATCTTATTTTATAATGTTTTTTTTATTGTAACAGATAATTTTTCTTTGGTTTAATAATGTTTTAATTGTATTGGAATTAAGTTGGAATGCTCTAGATGAATTTAAAGATAGATACAACGGAATCATTCACTTTATAAGCTTAAAGTATTAATGATGTCATAAGTCATGATCATTTACTCCAAACTTAGTTGCTGCTAGTAGAATAGCATTTAATTAAGAATTTTACGTATCTGGTTCGTATCTATATTTTTTATTCAATCGAAGAAATCGGGTACTCAGTAGTTGGCGTGCAAAAATAAAATTGTATTGGATGCCATTTTGAATAAAAAATAAATAAACAGTTGAAGCAAACTCTGGCTAAGGCATAGTGATTTATTATTAGATTCTCAATAATAGATTTTTGTTACGCTTTGTATTAGGTTAGATTCTAGTAATCATTTTAGTTGTTAAATTATTATTAAAAGAAAATCGAAAAATAAATAATTATCATAAGCGACAACTTGATACAATTATATTGAGTGTAACGTTTATATTTAATACATTGAATTAAAAAAAATGTGGTTAAAGTATCGGACAGTGCACTCATGGGTTTTGCTGCCCCCATAAACCAATAGGCGGTATCTCAAATTCATTAGCCGATGGGCTTGCAACTTGTCACTAATACACTGGTAAACATCTTAGCATGATTATGCAAAATGTGGTTACAGAATTATCAACAAGCTTTTAGAGTTGTTGGCAATTCTGTAGCTCTGCCTACCCCAAACTGGGAATAAAGGCATGAGTTTATGTGTCAAATTCATTGGCCAAAGCATATTCAATCTTCTTGCGTCAGTGATAAGGTTGTATTTGCTAAAAGAGTTTTATCTGAGATACCCCCATTTGTCTTACAGTGCAGGGCAGTTTGGCAATGTGATTTTCTGTAACGGTATTGGTATGTTTTATGCAGTCTGTGTCTCGCCTTAAAGCAAAGCTTCTTTTCATTTGCTGTTGCTGTATAGTGCAATGACTCCAACATCAATAAAATTGACTCTGAGGGTACAACAAAACTTGAACTTTGTAATATACCTTAGCGTAATCACAAATCGTTGGTTATACTTTAACCTTTTCGCCGCCATTGACTTTATATAAAGTCGAGGATTTCAGTGCAAAATAGACCTGAGTATTTCTGACGTAAGGTTGAAATTAGCTGTTGTTTTCAGCTGTCATTGGCGTTGATGAAACTTTATTACTTAATTGACGTGGCGGCGAAAAGGTTCATTCCGTGTTACTAACAAATTCAATACAGTGCAAAATACACCTTACCAAGTAATAAAGTAAGGTATATTTTGCAACTTAATTAATTTGTTACTTACGCGATATTGCAGCATCACCGACGAAATATCGCAATAGCTTTGATAAAGCTAGTTCAAGGGCTCTATTCTACTCTGTAAACCCATATTGCTATTGACGTGTCATCATTTGTCAAGTAAATAAGAGCTATCATAACACTGGGGTCCTAGTGGAAAAGGGTATAAGTCTCCTGAAGATCAAATGAAAAAATTGTGTAAGTCTGGTATACTCCGTTTATGTATATACTAGAGATGGGCCGACTACGGATTTTGCCGACTGGCCGGCCTACTAATCGGTTTTCAATTGGCCGATTAATCGGCCGACTAGTCGGCAATGCCGATCGTAGAATTTTGCTAAGTTGGGTGAACTCGGAAACGTTCGTTTTGCTTCGTCCGTCGCTCTTTGTTACCTACCTTCGACCAGTTTTTTACGTTTTTTCTGCACGACAAAAAAAAAACAATTAGAACACTAATTATAGTATTAAAACGAACTACCTAGTGCTTTTTATAACTATGTCGAAAAAAAATCGCATGTGTGGACATTTTTTGACGATATTTGCTATAGGCAATAAAGTGCCGAATGTGCGGCATTTTTTGCCGACTAGTCGCCGACCAATCACCGACTAGAAATGATGCCGAATAGTCGGCTTTCCCGACTTATCGTCAACTAGTCGGTCCATCTCTAGTATATACCCTTTTCCATTACGAGGTAAGTCGACTTGTACCCTTTTTCACTAGGTCCCCAGCATTGACAATAAAATAACATGACATGCATGGTTTTATCGAGAGCTCCAGGAATATTACAGAGTTCCGTGACTGCAACAGAAAATACTAGTGCATAGCGAATGTGTATGTAGGTACACTCATCTCTGTAAAATAATATATTTACAGCAGTACTGCAGTGTAACTCGTAGCCTGCAACTCTATGTGAATATATCCTTTTACTTATAAAGTAACAAGTGATTTCATGTATGCTACTTAACTTCTATGTATATGTTAATTAGAAAATTTTGTCGTTATTTTACTAGTAAAAGGATATTTATTTAAGCTTATCGGCAACACTTTACAGAAATATAATTTGAATAAATAGCACAGAAACTGTTCTGATCATTTTGTGTTTTATTTTCGTTTTAAGTTTACATTAAATTTCGCTAAATTCTTAATGAAGTATTAGAAGTTTTTGTTTCATGGACGAAATAATTATATACATAATTCACGGTCTTGAAATTCAGCAAAATATTGAAAACAGTCTGTTAAAAAAAGTAACTAACTAACCTTATCAACTTTACCATCAGCCGGATCGTAACCTCCGCTTCTACTGGACAGAAAATCATTAATTAATTATGTTTAAAGTTCTCGACATAGAGCAAAAAATATATTTGTGAGAAAACCACTGCTAATTGTTATCTACGCGCGTGAATTGGGTGGAAATATATAACATTTTAAATTCCCGCGCTAGCTAACTATTTTGCGTTTAGAAAAGTTAGTGGAAATCACATTTTAAACATAAATTTTAGAATACTGGTGAACTTATCATTTAGGCACCTAAATCATAAGTCTAAGACTTAAATATGAAAGTTTTTGATAAAAAGAAATGAATTATAATTAAATTTGATCTTTTCATTTTGACCGACTTTTAATCTGGGTCAGGGAGTATATACTCAGATTTCTGAACGAAATAATTTTGTTGCCAGCTTTACAAACAGTGCCTGATTCCACGGAGATACAGTTGAGGCAGGCACAAATTTCGTTCCCACTTTAAACTAAATCTGTTGCGTGTTTGTCAAAATAATGTTGTAAGTTTGGATATTTGAAACTTCACCCTTTAAATTTTAATTCAGCACCTGATGAACGTAACCAGTGGAATCAAGATTTGTAATTTTCCTACATCATCTGGGGAGCTTTTCTGACAAAACCGACTAATTTCATTATATGAAATTTATATTGAGCGCAGTTGTAGCAATACAGTTCTTAAATTGTTTTTTTTTAAACAATGATGTTATTGATGTTCTTGCTTATTAAAATCTTAATTCTTTTAACTTACCAAAAAAGAGTTTTACTGCGATATTTAGCTGCAGTTTTGGTTTAGAGTGGGATCATGTTACCAATTGCACTCTCAACTTTTATTCGTCAAAAAATAAAATAAATATTCTGGGAAACTTAAACAAACTGCTTGCAACTTTAAGCTGTCATTAGTGTCATGTGTAATCGTAGACAATACGTCAAAAAGACAGGCAGGATGTACGCCAATCTGTCTTGTCTATAGTCGATTATGGCTGATCGAGGGAAGTTGTGTCAGCAACCTCCGCTTTATTATTAGTTCAAGAAAATATTTATTTTATAATTAGGTTTAAAAAGTGCTCACGTGATAAGTGCAACTTTAGTTGGCCAAGTGCAAGTTTTAATGTCGGGTCGTGTTGTGGTGTAACGTGTTCTATTATTAGTTTTTTTTCGTTATGGTGTTATGTTATGATCAATAGTTACAAAGTGGCAGCCGTGGCGGGTTCCGATATGGGGCAAAGTCCGAGTTCGTTGAGGAGTAAGAGTGGCCGGCAGCGGTCATTCAGGGGGTTCGCTAGGAGGAGCAAGCTGAACAAGTCCAATTTGAGCCATACGTTCAGTTTGCCGCCTTCTGAGGAGTATCCCGAGTTGATGAATGTTAACACGGCTACGGAGGAGCAGCTGATGACGCTCCCGGGCGTCAACCGGCAGCTGGCGCGTGCTATCGTGCAGCACCGGCAGATAATCGGCCGCTTCAAGCGCGTCGACGACCTTGCCTTGGTCTCCGGTGCGTGCGGACTTATGCTAATTTTATGCTCTACGATTGACTCGTTTTCTCGCATCATTGAATATTTATATGAGGTTTCATTATATATATTTGTATTAACATTCTAATGGGACTGTCTAATGGTTTGTTGAAAGCCCAGACTGAATACAAACAAAGTTGAAGATGTTAGGTTAATGTTTAACACTTTTGTTATTCAAGCCAAAGCCTTTTCACAGCTGTATGGTAATGATTTATCAAATAGATCTTAGCCTCTTTGTTCATTTATTAGTACAATGGTTGTTTTGCTGCAAGATTTTCATATTTCATACAAAATTATTAAGATCAGCAGCTTTTCTATAAGTTTTGGAATTTATAGTTGTCTGAAATCTTATTCTGTTGTATTACTCGTTTTGTAACCCTTTATGAGGTTCCTTAGATTATTTATTAACATTTAACATCTAAAGTGTAATTAAGATAAATATACTGTTTAAAAAACAATTTAGAATGTGTATTTACAATGTTGCTATCAGCAACAGGTTTCTGGTTCGACCTTTCCTATTTCATTAACATATAAACGTTTTTACAACCTATAACTAACCTAACATATTGTTTTAGGTATAGGAGCAGAAAAACTAGAGCTTCTCAGACCAGAAATATCAACAAATAATCGGAAACAAATATCCCGAGCAAGCTCCTGTTCTCTTTCCCTTGATAGTGTACGTGTTTCCATAGAAAGCAAACTCTGCTCAGTTAATTCTTCCAGTGTTTTCCAGCTACAATGTGTGCCTGGTTTAAACCAAGAAATAGCTGCCAATATAGTGGACCATCGGAACAAGAGAGGTCCATTCAAGTCACTAGATGATCTTATAAAAGTCCGAGGCATGGATGTTGTTAGACTAAGTACGGTAAAGCAACACCTAAGTCTTGAGTTACGAAAATGTGAAAGCGTTCAACATTTGAACAATGGACATTTAAATGGTTGGGCCGAAGATACGATAAACAAATCACTATCAAATGGTACTAGCACGCCTAAGACACCTCATAGAAAGAGCTTATCAATGCCAACAAAACTTCCTGTAACCTTACCGAATGGTTTTGCCGCAGCACCAGTCAATGACATTCTAGATTTACTCTCAGCATACTCCCACAGACCAATAGTTGAAGAGGAATTTATGTATGAACGAGACGGTGTACGATGTTGTAGAATAGCCTCATGGAATTTACATAGGCTTAACATAGATAAAGTAACTAATCCGGGTGTCAGAGAGGTCATTTGCAGAACAATCTTGGAAAACAAGTAAGTCTCAATAAAATATTTTAGTAGTAAAGGATATAATACAGTTGCTAAGCTACTTTTATTATCTACTTTGTGGCAATATCTGTAGATAATACATACAATGTTGCAATAGCTTACGAAAATCAGTAATCACTGCCTTATTGGCTGATTCTGATATTGCTTATCATTTCTTCATAATCTATTGGAAGATTTAACGATCCATAATTAATATTATAAAGAGTAAAGATTTTATTGTTTGTTTGCATTGAATAGGCTCCGAAACTATAGGACCGATTTGAAAATTCTTTCACCATTAGAATCCTTCATTATCCCTGATGAACATAGGCTATGTTTTGTGTTTCTGCACGGACAGAGTCGCGGGCAACAGCTAGTCAAATATAAATTCATTTTTAATGTACCAAAAATGAATTTATATTTGGGTTAAATAATATTCTGTTACCATTGAATGCAATCGTAATAGCGCCAATTTAGGTCAATTCTCTAATTTTAAATATCTGTACACCTAAATTTATAAATGTCAAACTCTATTCTTGTTAGACTAAAATCTTGTTAAACATTTATAAATTTAGGTTTACCAATATTTTTAAAGAACAACACAAATTGGCCCCAATGGGTAGCTAAAAAAATATAAAAATTGTGCTTCATATACCTATTGCCATGTAGTCCTACATAACTAATCGGGAGTAGATAAAATAAGATAAGTTTGCCATTTCATACTGCGCAAAATACAGAATATTTCGCTGGACTCTTCATACCCAATTTTAAAGTTAATTCAACCAGATTTTTGTGTATAAAGCTTGCAACTCAAGTCATACATACATACATAAGTGTTATGTTATACATTATGGATGGATCTTGGACTAAACACGAAATCGATTCCGATTTACACTTGTATCAAAGTTGAGTAGAATTATGAAATACACTTTTAATTTAAAGGCACAGTACACGGCGGTGGCTTGACGTTACGTCGCGCTCACGTGTTCACTAATTACTGAAGGCTATTGTATGAGAAATGTTTTTTACTATACATAATGTTGGAAAAAGTTCATTTTGACGACTTTTTCAGCCTAGTTGGTAGTGAATGATGCTATGTCTACTAGTAGTATTAGTCCCTGAGTTATGTATTTAAGTGTTTAGTTAAATGTAATATCTCTTTACAAGAATGTTTATCGTCATCCAATAATGTTAAGAATTATTTTAAAAGTCTGAATTCAATTGAGAGCTTAACTTTGAAATAATGGTATTGATTCTTTTTTTTTTTAATTGAAACTTTTGTGGTAGTCTGTTTGTGTCAGCTACAACTGCTGTCATTACTATGTGAACCTTCTAGCTTAGGTGGCAAAGTCGGTATTCTAAAGAATTCATTCGTTACTTATAATGTTACCATTTTGGAATGAAAATTTGGTAATAGAAACAATACTATTCTTTGAAAGTAAAGCTATCAAGTGGATTCCAACTTTTAAAAAAATATCTTACTATAACCATAGTCTAATCTAAAGCCTAGTTTAGGACTACGTCAATTATTTAGAGTGGAATTGGCAACATGGTCCAATTTTAACCCAAAAATGGCTGCTATACTAATCATGGTCGCCACTTGCCACTTAAAAATAATAAAATAAATAAATAAATATCAGAAACAATGTCACACAAATTGACCGAGTCCCAAGCTAAGCTCAGTTCACACAGCAAGCGGGATCGGGTCGGGCGTCGAGCATCGTGGGATCCGCGCGGGTCGTCGCATTCACACATACTTAGCGCCGAACCGCGACGGACCCGCCGCACCCGCGCGCTGTTTATAGTGGCGGGCGGCGGGCGCGGTTCCCGCGCGGGCCCCGACCCGCGCTCGAGCCGTCCCGCCGCATGTGAGAATGCTTCCATATAACTCCATGTTAAAACACCCGCAAAACTTCCGACCCGCTTCCGCCCGCTGTGTGAATTGCGCTTTAGGCTTGGACTATGAGTACTAGACAACGTTAAACTTACGACAATGTAATTCAACATGTTACAAATTCAAACGCTTTATTGCCAACCTTTTTTTGGACGAGCTCTGTAACTCTACTATTTTCCACAGATTGTCTCTAATCGCGATCCAAGAGGTGCTGGACACGGCTGCTCTGAAGATACTCTGTGACGAGCTAAATTCTCCTTCTTTAAGAAGAGTGAGGGAGTGGAAGGCCAACAGCCACAAGTGGGAGTACTGTATAGCTGATCAGTTAGATAGGTGAGTTTAGTAACCTAGCAACTTGTTTCTGTTGTGGTCACAGTTCTAACTTCACCTTGAATTTATAACGTATGGGATAAATTAGTATGTATGAAAAGTTTTAATTTGAAAACATTTTATTTGGCTATGGAATATTAGCTTTACTAAAATGTTTACTAAACAACTATTTGCTAAAAAGAACTTGGTAGTGTAATTTTGCCAAATGATAATATGGACCAAATGAAAAATTATAAAATAAAAAATGTGCTAAGGATTGGTTTGTCAAATGAAAGTACGGTACCTAGTGCGATAAGTTCGTTGGCTGATGAAATTAGATAGAAAACATATTTCGCCGAAACGGCAGTACACAGAGCTTAGTAATTGCAAATAAGAATGATAACCCGTGACACAGGAAGGTATTTTTTTTATCAAGGTTGTGTCATTAATCATTAGTCAAGACTAATAAAATGCAATTGTTCTCACCAGTTGCATGATCAATTAATCAATAAAATTTGACCTCAGCCTTAGGATACTTTGAAAAACCTATAAGGAATATAAAAAACCTTTTCAACGCTTTGTGAAATAATAAAGACGTCACTCACACGTGTGATGACAATTGAAAGCGAAACTTGCCTGATAGGCACTCAGGTCTATTTTGCGCTGGCAAATACGGAAATATCCGTCGTAGCCGTTGAACTAGTGGTGCGGAAATATCGAAAAGGTTAAAAAGCTACTGAGAAAAGAAACAAAAGAAAATTCTTGCTGGAAATTGTTACTTCGTCTTTCTTCTAATATTTATAAGCTCTTTATATTTATCTTTTAGTCTAGACTAGACATTGTTTAGTTAGCGCCTAACATCTAACATCAGCTCGCCGTATCCGTATCCGTTGTTTGATGAGTAATGAGTCTAAAAATATTTTTTTAAATCATATTTAATTTTCAAATTAAACTTATTAGAAAGAGGTAGCATATGTCCATAGATAATCTTTAGGATAAATTCACGGAAAAAGCATATAATTACGAAAGTATTTCAACAGATCTGAATAATGTGACTTTTGCGCATATGGATCCAGCTAAAGAAATTGGCTGAATTTTTTTAATCACTTTGTCACGTTTTTTAAGTTGTTTTTAATGGCATAGTAAAGGCAAGCACCCACATCTGATGGTGGGATCGGAGACCTATAGACATTTACATTCTCAAAATTACCATCTGCAAGACTGCAAATGAGTTGCAAATATTTGGTAGATACCTTGTTCTGATTTTGTTTACCCTTCCTATCATGAGCTTGGATTGTCTCTCTTCTCCCTTCTGTCGTTCTCCATCTATTCCTCTTTGTTTCTATTCTCCTGGCAATGACTTCTGTCTTTACGGATATCGGGAGTACTTAGGTACTGTTGGTCCACTCATATTCATCTAAGCTAGTAATTTCACCGGTTGTCTTATCCCCTGAAACATAATTGCGAAAAATGCTGCTGGGCCGTCATAGCGGACAAAATCTATGTCATGTCATAAAGTATAAATATATATGATGATAGTGAAAAGCCAAACGCGGACGCGTAACATAATATAATTAGTCGATAGCGTGGCACTCGATTCTGTTGCCAACCGAAACAATCGTTTTCATTCTGCTTGTGACATTGTTTTTGTGACGTAGTGGATGTTAATATCGCTTTAGTGCCAAGCTTCTTGAATTCTATTCATAGTTGACTCTATATTGCGGTCTTGGCTTTGAATGTGTAGTTGTACAATGCTGGGGTCCTAGTTAAAAAGGGCGTAAGTCTCCTGAAAATCAAGTGAAAAAGAGTTTAATTCGAAGTAAGCTTACATACACTTTTTTAATACGCGTTAAATCGACTTATACACTTTTTCACTAGGTCGCCAGAATTTTAGATTACCATTAACAACAAGAAATATCAACGTATAATATTTCTTTTTTTCATTTCTTGAAAAGGGCAAACTAGATAAGACAGGTGGCATGTGTTGACGGTTAAAACAAGTGGTCCGCGACTTGTTTATCGTTTGGATATCCCTTTCTAACTTGTCTTTAATGATAGAGACACTAAGCGACAAGCGAGAAAATACTAAATGTGCTAGCACCTCTAATTGTATGTGGACTCTGTTGTGATATGAGCTGCTCCATACACATAAACATTTGCAATCTAAATAATGAAATGCAATGCAATTATCAGGGTGGCTATCCCCACATCTTTAAAGAACTCCAACATTGCTACTATTTTTATTCTTTCTATTCTATTCTATTCCACACCAGGCTAGATATTCAGAAGACAGAAGCATGCAAATTTGGAGGGAATATTTCTTGGATATCCTAGGGATGCACTAAGAAGCATTTTTTGGAAATTCATCTCCTTAGGGGTTAAAATAGGAATTCTGCGCGTACGAAATAAATATTATTATGTGTTATTTATAAACATAATTAAAAAAAAACAGCAATCAACGTGTTCCGGCTGGTGTGATAATGATGGTGATTGCATGCTCATGCTCATACACTTAATTCAATGACTCAAACAACTGATACATTGCACCTACACGATTGAAGCCTGACATCGTAAAAACAGACACATGCCTTCAAATTTATTACATGCATCGTTATCAGTTCTTGAAACACGCTCTTGAACCTATCTAATCTTCATTGTCAATCAAATAACGACATAAAACAATACACGCACATAGAAAACATTTGCATAAATAGTCTAGACTGCTACGAAAATAGAAAAGATAAAAGTATGCAGTTTGCGAAAACGTTTCATTTTCATTTTCCTATAGTTTTACATAACATATGTATATGTATATAATAACATATGTATGAAAAGAGCTCATAGTGTTTATTTAACAGATTCTAAACTAGGAATTATGTAATCATCAAAAGGAAAAGGCATTATTCATAATGTCTCTTCAGAGACGTCTCGATTGTGATAGGCTTTGATAGAGTCAAATGGGCGCGGCTGGGCGATTTCCCGGAAAGCTTATAACGACTTACATTTTCTCGTTGGTCGGTCAGTACACCTCTTTCTTTATGGATTGGTTGGAAGAGATGTACTGACAAGAAAGTTAATAAAAGGCAAGGTCAAGTAATGCTGGCTCCACGATCGCCTGACATGTGCCCCTGTTGACTCTTGAAAGTTCCAACACTCGTCTATTATAGCTTAGCGGTGCCGTTTGGCTCGTGGTTAGAATTTGTGATTTATTGTTCTATACACTAAAAGTCAAAGTCAATTTAAACAATCAAACAATTCAGCCTATAATAGGTTAACGCATACCGACTGCTACGACCTTCTGTGCTTAGTGGTGGCTGCTGGTCTAAGTCCTAAAGCAATGTCTAATACTGGTCGAATACAATATAGAGATAGTATCTATTAATACATAAACCTTTCCGTAAACAACTGACTGACTGACAGACAATGCACAGCCTAAATCTCTGAACCTAGGGACTCGAAATATTCCTTGAGAAGTTTGCACTAGCAGTAAGGCAATTTCCCGAAAATCGACCCCCAACGGGAAGAAACAGCGGAATAATAATTCGGCGCGCCTATATACAACATAGTATAGTCTGGTATACAACATAGAGTAGGTGTGATGTGATAGATAAAAGGGGTAACATATCGGGCGATCTAAATATAGCCGGCCACCTTTGCTTATATTATGTGTAGGTAGATGCGATTCCCCCCCTTACAAGAATTGGCTACACCTCTACGCATCTGCGCTTGTAAAACTCTTTGAATGCCAAGAAAGTATCAGATTAATTTTGTATAGTAAGGTAATCATGGACTAACTGAACTTGCTTGGCCTCTATTCTACTGTACCATATTGCCTTTGACATGTTGTCGTATTGTCTTTAACTCGGCGGCCATTACTGTCAAGTAAATAAGAGCTGTCGTTAAGTTGACAATACGATAGAGTAGAATACAAGGCCTGTAGGTATTTCTTTTTTGTAAATTCATTATCTGTTTATCGAGACCTAACTAATAGAAAACCAGTGTGAGTTTTTTCTCAGGAGCAGAGCATTAATATAAATTAAGATGACAATAAATATAGCGTGTCAGAAATATTATTTTGTTTACACTATGATTGCCAAACCAACCTTATTATTACACGAAATGAACTCGGAAGTGGGATTCTTGCCAATGGGAGTGTTTAAAGGATAGTTCGAGAAAATGACGTGTCGTTTTGTCCGAATTCTTGTTACTATTCATAGCATTAAAATTAAAACTAGTGATATTACATGAAGCCGGCGGTTTTTACCCCCCAACAAAAAAGAGGGGTGTTATGAGTTGAAATGTGGTTTCAGAATTATCAACAAGTTTTTAGAGTTGTTGGTAATTTTGTAGCTCTGTCTACCCTACACTGGGAATGAAGGCGTGAGTTTATGTATGTACAGTCAGGGGTATACCCGGTCGACCACCTCTAGTGTGATATTCGTTTGCGCGTTTGACGCGTAACGACCTGAACGCTGTAGGATTAGCTAGCTGCAAAGTACAAGCCAAAATGTTCTTAAGTGGACCACCGCGAATGTCCCTGACTGTATATGTTTTATGAGTTTGACTTGTGTATCTGTGGCATCGTAGCTCCCAAACGGATGGACTGATTTTTACGCGGTTTTTTTAAAGAGAGCTGGTTTAGTCGGGTTCGTTCTCAGCTAGATTTCATTAAACTCGATTGGGCTGCTTAAGAGACACTGCTATCTATGTGATAGTTATTTATTACTAGCTTCTATCCGCGAATTCATCGGCGTTGATTTCGATTATCGTTATTCCCACGGGAACTTTTAAAATTTCCGGGATGAAATGTAGCCTATGTGTTAATCCAGGGTGTAATCTATCCCCATTTCAATTTTCATCCAAATCCGTCCAGCTCTTGCAGCGTGAAAGAGAAACAAACATCCATACATCCATACATACAAAGCATTCGCATTTGTAACATAAGTAAGGAATACGTGACTTTTTTCAAAAAAGATAATTAGATTCGTGGGATTTCTGCACTTTGGCGTCCGAAAAAAAAGGCATTTTAAGAGTATCAATACTATCAATTCCACATGCGGATACTGTTTTTTTTTTGGTCGGCAGTAATGATATCTCTGTCTCTTCAATTGTTGTACTTTTGTTAAGTAAAAAAAAAAGTTTTTTTCGTTACTTTAAAAAAAAAACACTCTAAACCACGGCTATAGCTTATCTAAACAATTCTATACCCTTGGACTTCAGTACGCGCTTGAATAGTTTTCTTATCGGTTTCAGCACGGGTTACTACATGTGCCTTGGCATTAGAAGCTGGTTTCAGTATTACACAGGCCTGAAACTGTCCATATTAATATCATAAATGCGAAAGTGTATTTTAGTTTCTTTGTTAGTTTCGTGTTCTCTTTTCAACGCCTCCACCGGTCAATAGGCACAGTTGAGTTCATGAATATGTGTACACTTTAGTACCTTGTCTATTTAATGTCATGTTTAAACAGCCATATATTAATTGTCACTGCAATTAAACTGACAGGGTACTAAAGTGTATTCATATTTATAACTAGACTGTACCTATAGACATAGTTTATAGCTAGGTTTCACAGCCTAGTATGTTTGTTCCTTTGTGGCACTATAAAAACTAAACCCGTAGTCTGATTTTGATGATTCTTATGTCAATCGATTTGTTTGAATCTGGTGAGTGTCAATGAAGATATGGCGGCAACCAGACGCCATATAGTGCAAATTAAAAAAATAAGTCGACCAAGTATAACAAGTGGGGTATCATTGAATAGGGATTTAAAAATCATCTTTAGGTTTCTTTCGGGTTTTGATAGCTTGCTTTTTTTAATCTCGGAAAATCGGTCAGTTGTAGTAATAGAGATAGATGGAACTGGGCAAAGGATACCACGCAACGGATTTTGACGTGGTTTTCACAAGCCAAGTGCCTAGTGGCCCTCTCTAAGTTTACACACTCGGTATTTCAACAGTTCAGTCTATCAGTCTTGTCAAGGCATATGCATAGATTCACACTTACAACACCTTTTTTTGTCGTAGGTTAATAAAAATCACATTTAACGCTAGAATTTAAGAATCTGTTTATTCCCGGAGTCGTGTAACCCTGGAAATTTCAAGGCAAGAGTTAAGCTTTTTTCTCCCTCGATCTCGTCGTGACTTAACATCAGGTGACACTAAGGTTACCAGATGAAAAAATCAAAAATCCGGAGAAAAGGCGTGATTTCCATTGAAAAGTCCTGAGATTTTGTGGGAGTTTGAGAATTTTCTCTCAGACGTAATTAACAAATTTAAAAAAATATCCCGACGAATTGAGAACCTCCTCCTTTTTTTGAAGTCGGTTAAAAAGTCGTTACCAAAGTTGATTACTGCAATTGTTTTGTCTATTAGGAAGATTATTTTTAGTTTGTTTTACTTTTTATTAAAGAGATCTTTAAAATGTACTGTATTTTATTGAAAATTATAAAAATCCTGAGATTTACAAGATTTTGCAAAATCCAGCCGCAATCCTGAGAAGCGTCGAAAAAACCTGAAATCTCAGGATAAATCCTGAGATATGGTAACCCTAGGTGAGACTGAGGTCAAACGCAAACCCATGTCGGTTAAAAAAAAAGAATTAGTGACAACGGGCATAAGTTTTGCGAATTTACTTTTTGTCTCCTCACTTACTGCCGGCATAAATCATGTCCCGTCGTCTCGATTTGTCACGGTCAAGAGCATTGTATTTATATCCCCCCTTCCCAGTCTGCGCGGCCCCATTCACTGCCATTTCTAAAATAACCTCTTCTATTTACTGAATATTCGCGATGTTGACAAATTACTCCAACAGGTAACAGGTTACAGGTGACGTTCAATTTGACGACCACAATACTGCTATTCTAAGTAGAAAGCAATAACTAAGATTATACTACTGCAGCAATATCAACCTTATGACTAACAGGATAGAATTCAATCTGCTTTGTATATTGAATTTGAGATACTACGAGGGGCGGCTGATAAGTAATCTCCTTGGTCAGAAATATATACAAAAATAATGCTGGCTGGTATGGATTTATATTCGTTTGTTATTCTATTTTCAAAATGTATTACATTCATTTGTTTATTGCATCACGTTTATTTGTCTCCTACAATTGTTTCAAACATGTCGGTAGAAAAAGTGAAAATGGATAAAATCGAGCAGCGTGCGGTGATTAAGTTTTTGACTAAAGAAGGGAATACGCCTTCGGAGATCAGACAGCGTATGTTACGTGTGTTTGGCAGTTTGTGTTCTTCCGAATTTGTTATAAAGTTTTGGTCAAAGCAGTTTAAGTTAGGTCGTGAGAGTCTGGAAGATGATCCTCGTAGCGGAAGACCAGTTTCGGCCGTCACCGATGAAAATGTAGCCAGGGTGAAAAAAATTATATTAGAGGACCGACGAGTGAAGCAGTGGGAGATAGCTAGAGATGTGGGCGTCAGTAAAGAGCGAGTCAATGAAATAATTCATGAGCATTTGAACATGTCCAAGGTTAGTGCACGTTGGGTCCCCAGAATGTTGACTGCATTTGACATGGAGAGGCGTGTCAAATGTTGCGAAGAGTTTTTGGAGATGAGTCGAGGGAAAGAGGAAGAAATAATTTCTAGAATTGTAACATGTGATGAGACTTGGATTCGACAATGGGACCCGGAAAGTAAGCAAGAGTCGTTACAGTGGAAATTTAAGGATGAGAAGCCGCCTCGGAAATTCAAGGTCTGTCCATCGGCAGGTAAACTTATGGCTACAATCTTTTGGGACACAGAAGGGATTTTGCTCATAGATTATTTACCGAAGAAAACTACAATGAATGCTGATTATTACTCAAACTTACTATACCAACTAAGAGAGACAATAAAAGAAAAACGGCGAGGTAAACTAAACAAAGGTATTCTGATTTTGCACGATAACGCACCAGTGCATACCGCCCGCACAACGAAGCTAGCAATTAAAGACAATGGCTTCGAAACCATTGACCACCCCCCTTATAGTCCAGATTTAGCCCCCTGTGACTATTTTCTGTTTAGACTTCTCAAGAAAGACCTCAGGGGACGAAGGTTTATGACCGATGACGAAATGAAGGCTGCGGTTACTGACTTTTTTGACGACAAACCGAAAGATTTTTTTTTAATGGTTTAAATTCAATATTTGAAAAATTTAATAAGTGCATTTTACTAGCAGGGGACTATATAGAAAAATAAAAAAAAATTAGCCACGACAGTCTTTTGTTTCATTGTTAGGTAGATTACTTTTCAGCCGCCCCTCGTACTTATTGGTTTATGAGGGCACAATAGTTTACGGAATGTGCAACATAATTGCAGATTCTTACGGTTTTACCTCATTGGTCTTTACTTTTGATTATTACTTTACGCACTACACTAAAATTCTAGTTTATTAGGTACTAGGTTCTGCCCGCAAATTTGTATGCATAATTAGTTTCCCGCTACTCCCCTATTTAACCCCTTAGGAGATTAATTTCCAAAAACCCCTTCTTAGTTCACCCCTAGAATATCCAAGGAAAATCCCCTTCAAATTTCAAGTTCCTAGGTCCAGCGGTTTCTGCCGTACGTTGATCGATTATTCAGCTCTTTTTTATATATGACTATCAATACCGTCTTAACTCTAAATGTGTTGAAAATTTGTATTCTAATTTCAAACTAGTACAAATAGTTATGCATTTAATTTATTTTTGAGTTAATACGGTATTGAATGTCATGTGCGATATATGGTTAGCTTTCCCAATGCTCGTTGGCATGTTTCCATTTTTTTCCATGCAACTTTTCCAATTTTCCCCTAAAAACATTATTAAAACATTAAAAAAAATGCAAAATCTGTCCTGTCCGGTCGTTGTGGTGCGCTTACCAATGAACACAAATTCTTTTTTATTAATATAAAGATGATATCAGCGGTAGTTGCCCGATTTCATTTAATTTGATTCATTTATGTTATAGAGGTTTAGGATACTTTATTTTCATGATATTTACAATCACTTACTGAGAAACATGCATTCCTTAAAACTGTTTTTTCTCGTTGAACGTAGACGGACATTCATGCTAAGATAATAACATCATTGATTCAAAAGAGGCATTCGTTGGCAACGCGATTGCAATCTTGGGATGTCAGATATTGTGACTCTAGTGAAAAAGGATACAAGTCTCCCGAGGTTTAGGTGAAAAACGGTATAAGTCTATTATACTCTGTACATGACGTTTACCTTTTCTTATTAAGAGCTAAATAAATCGACTTGTATCGGTGTTCACTAGAGCCACACAGTATAAATTGCTTTGTGTGCTCATTTCCCTTCTTCATGCTATAGAAAACCCAATGCCTTGCTAATTTTCAAGACTTACCAGATTTTCGCAATAAGGTATTGTGCGCAAAAATATTCAGCTCACATTTAATTAACCTTGACAAGTCGATCTCGTTACCTTTCGATCAAATCGGCAAGCACTACTCGGCCGCCGACGTTCTCAATATTATTTATTTATTTATGATTTATTGGAGATCCAACAAAACAAGATAGAAATTAAAGGTTCTCACCGGTAGACACAAAGTATTTAAACATAGCAGAAATAACAGCCATAGGCACACACGCCGCGCTACACAAAGAGAACAAGATAACAACCACATACCTACGCAAGAATAAACTATTCCACAAAATGGTAAGGAAACAAAAAGTGGATAATAAAAACACTTATGTAAATAAATTTTGACTGAGTAGCCGCCTAAGCATAGATGTACTCGTTGGTGTGTTAAATACATCTAAATCAATATCCTTAGCACAAATGTTGAGCATTTTACCTTCTCGCAACAAGGAGTTAGTAATTTTATAAATAGTAGGTATTTAATAAATAACGCCTACAGACTACATTCCATCGCGAAATCTCGGAAACTATTAAAACGAGGTATCGGCTCGGCGGGTCTTGGAAATGCGGCCGATAAATCGGAAGAGTCTGTGACCTTTCCTGTTTGTTATATTTTCATCAAAGTGATTGATTTTATGCTGAATGGTATTAGTATGTTTTTCGAAATAGATTTAATTTATTTATATAGATTTATATTATACTAGCGACCCGCCCTCGCTTTGCTTCGGTTTATGTGAGTTTTCTGTAATAGCCGCGCATAAGTCAGGATACATGAAAACCTTCCGTGTAAAATTATCTAACAGGGGCACGTTTTATAAAACTACAAGTTAAAAAAAAAACAGGTCTAAACTGGTAATACTGCTCAAATGGCTGGTCGTCATTGGTCGAGGTTGTGTCAAATGGGAACTTGTAACCTGTAAATTGTAATTTGTAGCTTTATAAAACAGGCCCCTGATGGTGATAACCGCATCAAAATCCGTTGCGTGGTGTAGGAAGAATTAGCGGATATACAGACAGACGCGGAAAGCTACTTTGTTTTTTACTATTTATGTACCTAATAAAGAAGATTCTCTGGAAAAAGCAGTCGCGAGGAAATGCGGATTGACTGTAGGAACAGATTGAACCTTTTTGTTTATGCTTCAACAGACCTTATTCGATTTTTTAATTACCTAATTTTAGTGTGTACTTGCCATTACTGTCAATTAATATTATATTTTTAACGTTGTTAATATTATAGGAACTATTAAAACGTTGACAATACGGTAACATCTCAAAAGCAATAAGGTTTTACTGAATAGAATAGAGCCGGAGTTCACCAAAAACGGCGAATGCGGGGTGTTATAAGTTTATCGTGTGTCTCTGTGTGTCTGTCTGTGGCACCGTAGCTCCTAATTGGATGGACTTTTTATGGCGTATTTTTTTTTCTTGATGGTACGTCGCTAGCTTTCATGAAAATCTATAGGGCCGTTTAAGAGATATCAGCTCTAAAAGAAGCCCACCATATCACCATTTTATCGTAGATTGATCGATTGATTAGTTATCTGGTTCCATTTATGTATCATCATATTATTATCAAAGATCCGTTTGGATAGTTACCGTATTAACGATGAATATCGAACATTGTAGTCGATTGTCGATTGCAGCTCGCACGTGACAGCGCCCGTTTGATAACAGCTTTTGTTATAACGCGTGATTGTCTACGAGGCATTGTGTGCAATCGGTTCGCGGTACGATTATTTACTAATTCGATTATAAGTGGAAATAACTTTGATTGTCTGCGTGTACTCAATGTATGCGAGTGGAAATGTTGCAGGATTAACGTGCAGCAGCTATTCGGGCCTTACGTCTCTGTAGATCTTTTAATTTGTATTGTGGGCTCTCGGAATTTCTCGAAAGTTCTCTAGATGATGAGATGGGTTTCTAGCAGGAAAGTTGCCAATACAGACAAAAATATTTGAAGGGTACACGGAGAGAATATGACTCGTCACTTTATTTTTAAAACTTGATTCAATCACAAAATGTACCTACAGTTTGAACTTGCCACAGAGTTACAAAAATAAATCTTTTTTTTGAGCCTAAGTTGCATGTTGCAGAGCAAAGGTCTTCCTTCTTTAGTCTTAATGTTTATTTTTTACTTAATAAAACATCCGTACAAAACTACATGATTCCTAACTTTTAAATCTTGATATCTCAAAAAGTTACTATGGTAAGGGTGGGTTTAGACCAAACGAGCGAACGCTCTAGAACATGTTTTGTCTTTATTTTTACAAAGAAAACGTAAGAGATAATGCCATAGAATTCTTGTTCGTTCGCTCGGTCTAAACCGGCCCTAACTAGACATGCTCTTTCCGTGTACCCTTCTTTTGTATTTTTTTACTTGAAGTTACCAATTCTCTCCGCTGTTTTAATATCATAATCAATCTAAACATTGCATTGGCTCAAAAATCCTTAGCACCCTTAGGCTATCCAAGGAATATTCTCTCCAAATTTCTAGGGA
Organism: Acleris literana; assembly: GCA_946894065.1. Taxonomy (NCBI): domain Eukaryota; kingdom Metazoa; phylum Arthropoda; class Insecta; order Lepidoptera; family Tortricidae; genus Acleris; species Acleris literana. The sequence goes on from OX335671.1 coordinate 3,995,082, forward strand.
CTTACGTCCAGCGGTTTCGGCTATACGTTGATAGGTCAGTCAGCCAGTCTGAGGACACAGTTAGCCTGGTTGGTAGTGACCCTACCTACGAAGCTAGCGGTCTTGGGTTCGATTCCCGGTAAGGGCAAATATTTGTGCGATGACCTCGAGTATTTGTTTCTGAGTCTTGGATGTTCTCTATGTATTTAAGTATTTATTTCTCTATATAAGTATGTTTATCGTTGTCTAGTGCCCACAGTAAATATTATGGTTGCGTTAATCGCGTGACGAAATGTGGATAAAGTATTCGTCACTCCCGTGCTTAATTCGTGTCAAAAGGTGACGGATGTTTTATCCACATTCGGTCACGCGATAAACGCAGCCATATTAGGCCCCTAGAGCTTAGTTTGGGATTATGTCCCGACACGTTAGCTTAGAAACTAAGCTAATGTGTCGTCGTAATCGTATGCTTGTACAATCAAGGACTTTAATTGTTAAGCCACTATGGAACCCTGTCGTAATGACAGCGTCAAGCCACATGAAAGAAATTACGCCAAAATTAATGATTAACGTTACGCGACAGGGTTCCATAGTGGCTCAATGTTGTACGAGTATAGTTATCTCAAACCGTAAAAGAACTTTAACCTCTACGGATTAGATGTCTATGATCGGCGTCAGTACTTTACGTGATATCAAATCTTATATAACAGGAATTCACGGTTAAGTTCAAGGACTCGCAGTGTATATCACCCCGTCAATTTGTGTAGGTGTGGCATGCCTTGACGTACGTTAATCTCCTACTGACATTTGTAAATATTGGTATAATAAGATAACTTCTTGTTACGTGCTCTTATCTTTGCTGGGACACCTGACGAATGACAGTCTCGATAACAGGTACTTATTTAAATGTTGTGCAATTTTACGTCTTTGTTGGAACTCTGTGTGACGTACCATCTAATGAGATGAAACCTAAGTTGTATTAAGTCTTGGGCACTTTACCTTTGCCTTAAAGACCTTTAGGTTAGGGCTGTTTTTTTTAAATTCCAAATAACCATATCTGTTAATAAAAATATCTATGACCTTTTACTGATAACTGTAACAGTAACAGTAACTGTTACTGTCGTGTGGTTGCCGAGTTAGAATAGTGCCACTCCATGTCTTCCCGTGGATGTCGTAAGAGACGACTAAGGGAATAAAGGCTTGTAGTACTGTTAGGCGGTGGGCTTGCAACCTGTCACTAATACGCTGGTAAACATCTTAGCCTAATTGTGCAAATTGTGGTTATAGAATTATCAGCAAGTTTTTAGAGATGTTTGTAATTCTGTAGCTCTGCTTACCCCGCTCTGGGAACGAAGGCGTGAGATTATGTATGTATGTATGTTACTGTCAGATAAATTTATCTAGGACAAGCGATCCGTCCTCGCTTCGCTTCAGCTTATGTGACTTTTCTGTAACACCCGTACATAATCCAGAATTTATTATACATAAAAGCCTTCATCTTGAATCACTTTATCTATTGCTGAAAACCGCATTAAAATCCGTTGCGTATTTCGAAAGATCAGAGGGCTCAGACAAGATGCACTACGCTAACTAACGTTTCTATTCGATTCGTTTTTAAACCAATCGCGTCACTGGAAGATGACGTGATACGAAAAGTCACGTGGTCTACCAGTGACGCGATTGGTTTAAAAACGAATCGAATAGAAACGTTAGTTAGCGTTGTGCATCTTGTCTGAGCCCTCTGAGCGTACATACAGAGGGGCAGACGGTGGGAAGCGACTTTGATTTAAGTAAACTTTTCAAATTCAAACAACGCAACGTATGATAAATTCTGGATTACGTACGAGTGTTACAGACCTCACATAAACCGAAGCGAAGCCAGGGCAGGTCGCTAGTACGGTCGCCCAAGAAAGTCTGCCAGTTTTGACAAAAGTTTCTGTGAGATCTAATTACCGCTAAGGTTGACACTTGTCACTGTCATAATATTATTGCAAGGGAAAATGGAACTTGTTGTATCATGACGTGCAAATGAACTTCAACCGTAGGGTGGTAGACCACATTTTTGGCCGACTGTGCCTAGGTATGTCATGCTCCCTGGACACCCCACTGTCGGTTCTGTAATATTTTAAAGCATAACCCTAATGTACACAATATGTACCGAATTTGTACATACTTAAAAAGAAATGTACCTCAATAGATCGAGAGAACAAATTATATGAGATTGGGGTTGCTGTGGAGCATCTCCCCAGCAACCACAAAGATTAATTTAAGAATTTGTTATTTATTAAAACATAACGCTGTTGTACCCAATATGTACTCAATTAGTACGCACTTTATTTTAAATGTACCTCCATAGATCGAGAGTACAAATTATCTAAACTAGGGGTTGCCGTGGAGCCGTGGAGAGATTCTCCACAGCAACCCCAAATTCATATAATTTGTACTCTTGATCTATTGAGGTACATTTCTTTTTAAGTATGTACAAATTCGTTACATATTGTGTACATTAGGGTTATGCTTTAAAACATTACAAAACAGACAGTGGGGTGTCCAGGGAGCATGACATGCCTAGGTTATAAATTGTACTCCGATGACAGCTGTCAGAATTGACTTCTTATCTCCCTTTCACTATAGTATTACGTCTGTTGTGTGGAGCACAGTATAGGTAGTGTGGCTGTGTGTGAACATATCAATTGGAATTCAAATAAACACAATTACGTATGCGATTCTGTGGTCTCGTTAATAGATCTATAATTGGCCGCCGTTAATGGGTCAACGTCCGTTGTCAATGTGAGAGTCGATCATTTAGACAAATGGATTCGATTTTGTAGTCTAGATGCAGCTAGGGGTCTAGGTTTCGCTTTCTAGTTTTTTTGGGTCTATATTGACTGACATAATTATTTTTAGTCATAATGTGTTAGGTCATAATCATCGCAAGTCATAACGTGTTTTTTTAGAGAAGCTGTTACTTTTTCAGGATTTTTATAAATCAAACCTAACCTAACCTAGCCTTGTCTACGCGTTAGATATTTCAGAACTTCTGAAAGGTTTACAGTTTCAGCGATATAAAAAATTATGACTATCAAAAATTATGTCAACAATTACATTATGACCAATAAAATTATGGGAAACAAAGGGCTCCCAGTATTTTTTTATGGTATCAAAATTGAACTGAAGATTTACATCCATACTATACTAATAATAGTTATAAATTGCGAAAATAATTATATTTGCTAGTTTGTTACGCTTTCACACCCAAACCGCTGAATCGATTTCAATGAAATTTGGTGTGGAGATAGCTTGAACCGTGGAGAAGTACATATTTTTTATCCCACAAAATTTGTCAGTTTCCAAAGGAATAGCGATAAACGACTTTTACACGGATGAAGTTGCGGGCTACAGCTAGTTCTTTCGTAAACTGGATGTATAACCACAATTTGACACCATCTTAACCCCGGACGCAAAAAGAGGGTTGTTATATGTTTGACAGCTATATGTGTCTGTGGCACCGTAGCTCTTAAACGGGTGAACCGATTAGGATGCCTTTTTTTAAATTTGAAAGCAGGTTTTCTAGCGGTGGTTCCTAGCTAGGTTTCATGAAAATCCGTTGGGCCGTTTAAGAGATAACAGCTCTGAAAGATGGGGTCACCATTATATCGAGGGTTTTTATCTATCTACTAGTTATAGGTCTTGTACGGTCAAGAGCGTTAATTTGGGACCCATTTCAAGAAAAAAATCCTTGAAGTCGTCAATGTCATTAGATATGTCAGGTCATTTGTAACTTTTGGGAAACTCAACCTTATTGTTGAAGAATGACAGATTAACTTTGGACCTAAGGTGGGTACCAAATTTAATCTCGTGACTGTAACTATTCTAAATTTAATTCTCAGTGCCCCCTCATCCTGCTGAGACACGTTCGGAAGAAGGAAATCAACAATAAATTCTAGACCATTCATTGTGCATATTAAAATATTCCACTGCCTGCACTACAGTATTATTCATGACGCGTAGAGAGTCCCAACTGGCCATAACTGATTATGGTCTCGCTCTTCCGCTAGATTCCCGTTGAGATTTTATCATAATTATGCATCCGATTTTACAACATTGTCGACGCATAATCGACTAATCTGAATGATTCTTTATAGCTTTTCAAAATATGAGGGTGCGGCGGGACATTGGCTTCATAATCCAATTCTTAACCCTCGGCGCAAAGGGTTGTTTGCAACTTGAGAATATTTATCTTTAAGAACTGTCTAATTTTTTTGGCCGATAGTTATGTCTGTCCCTCGAGTATTGAGTATCCTTAACGTTTGTTCAGCAGTTTAATCGTAAAAGTGCTACAGGCAGATACATTTCCGCATAACTTGGGGCGTATGACGATTTCGTAAAATCATAGTTGTATTAAATCATTACATAGGTTACATACACTTTACATAGATGAGGTTAGGCTTTTGAAGAACAAAAGTGTGAAATTCAGCGGCAGGAAATACTATTTGGCAAAATCAAAATTGGTTAAATGTAAAATGAAACAGTTTGCCGAATGTTAATTTACTAAACCCACCTGACTACCTAGACGGGGGGAACCAGACGTATCCCGCTACAGTACAGAATTAGAATAGACGTTTGTAAACCCACAAATTTAATTGCATGCAGGCAGGTCTCCGCTTTGATTGAATTCGCATACACGCCATTAAGTTTTGTTGTGTTGATGGCGGATATAGAAACTCCTGGAATATTCGGACCGAGAAGGAGTGTTATGTGTTTGAATTACTTTGAAGGCTTTGTTCAATGTAGTTCTGAGCTCAGGTACCTCCATGATCTAGTTGGTTGGACCAGTCAAAGGTTATCGTTTGAGGTATTTTAAATTAATACAGTTCTTGTAATTGGCACATGTTTGGCCGACCCCACCTACTGTGGGAAAAAGGCAGGAGGATGATGGCATTGATGGCAAAATGTTATAATTATTTGGTTCTGCCTTATGTGCCATGATTAAATGGAATGATGAAAAAACTTTCAAAGCCCCTTTTTATTGAACTCCTGGAAATCTGCCTCTGCCTCAAGGTAGAAAATGTAATAATTTGGACCTGTTCTGATATATATTTTTATCATTGTTGCAGCAAAAAACTGGGATTCCTCTACGATTCTTCAAATAAAGGCATCGGGATAGAAGACATTTCGTTGGACCAACTGCGTTTCCACACCGACGCGAGCGAGGTCCGAACATTCGTGGAAGAATTAGGGGATCTACGCAGCGAGCGGTTTTACAGTGTTCCTCAAGGTTAGTTACCAATGTTACCATCATCACTACCATGATTGTTGCTGAGCCAGTGTCCGTTTCACTGGGCGAGGATACACATTTCCTGTTGCCTTCATTTTTTTCTTTTATTTTTGTATGTGTGTCTTGTGGTTGTGAATATAAATGTATTTCTTCTTCTTCATTTTCATCAAAACATCAAGTTCAAGGGTAAGTGCGAACCCATTTTTTTTAACCTATATTTTTTGTTGTTCATAATGTACTCGTACTTGAGTTCATAATTAGAAAGTCATAATTTTTATATCGATGAAACCGTAAACTTCTCAGAATTTCTTAAATATTTAACGTGTAGATATAAGAGTTTGAAGACCTGAATCTGAAACCCATAGACATATGCATTCTCAAGACTAAAATCTTAAGACTGCATTCCGAAGACTGCAAATACTTTGCCAACCCTGAGGACTATATGGAATGCCTTTATTCTAGTAAACATAGGTCCCACACTCACACCAAACACGGATTGACAGGGTCGGTGGGTCACATTAAGGTGACATTGTAATCCTACCGTAATACCAAGAAGGTGGCTAAGTGCCATGATGTAGTTGAAGCATTTTGTACCCTATCGCTAACCACATTAAATTTAAAATGCTTAAACGATTACTATGCAGTAAGCCACTTTTGGTATTACGACAGAATAAGGAGACGCCTTTTAAGCGCGACGCTGACTCTTATACTGGTTTTATTTAAATATTTAAAATTGTTTACTATATGTTTGTTTAGTAACAGCCTAGCCAATCTAGTCTAAGAAAATTACAATATTCGCTTGCCACTTTGCAATTGGTTTTAAATTGATATATCATTGAAATACGACGCGTTGGCCTAGTTGGTAGTTACCCTGCCTACGAAGCTAGCGGTCCCGGATTCAAATCCCGGTAAAGGCAGATATTTGTGTGATGAGCGCGAATATTTCTTTCTGAGTCATGGTTGTTTTCTATGTATTTAAGTATATAATTCTCTATATAAGTATTTATATCGTTGGTGCCCATAGTACAAGCCTAGAGCTTAGTTTGGTTGGGACTAGGTGAATTGGTGTGGAATTGTCCCCTGATATTTATTTATTTAATATACTATGCAACTCAACATGACTCTTGTTGGTTGGGCGTGATTGTCAGATTTCTGTAGCGGTTTTCCTTTACTTGTTCAAGGTTTAGATTTGCGTATAAAACTTTACTACAGTTGCCAATATTGCCTTTAACGAACTGACGTATTGCCGCTAACGCCTTTTTACGATAAAAAATCAATTTCAGAGACTGTTTATATTTTCTTTTCTCTTTTAATGTAGGTTACACATTACATAGATATAGCATTTTATAACTAAAAATAGATACGGGTCAAGTTAGCAATGACGGTTCCGTAATACCGAGCAGTAGTTATTATTATAATACGCACTGCTAGATCAAAAGTATCAACTCAAAATCCTTGCTAGTTTTGTTTTAAGCTACCTAAGTTGTGTTAAAGTTGATTTTAAAATATAGTTGTGTTTTGAGTTACTACTGTTTTGATCTAGCATTGCGAATTCCGATTTGAATTGGATTTCGAATCGAATTAGCGCGAGCCAAACTCACACTTGATCGGTTTTTTTTTTTTTGTTTTTTTTTTTAGGGTTTGTACGACAATCATACCAAATTTGACGCTTGCATGATTTACAAGTTTTACACAACAGAAATAAAAATACATTGAGAATAAACGTTTCTTGTATGGGGACCCTTTATTTTTTAACTTTACTTTTTAAACACATTTTCTGGAAAAAAAAAACCTAGAGGACGCGACGCACGGACGAATAGCGTAGTCTTAGAAATTGGGTCCCTTACCTTACGGGCACGGAACCCAAGTTAGCCCGGAATCCCTAAAACTTATAACTGCGCCAGGCATGAGAAACTGATAACTCACTCAATAACGTCTTGCGTTTCGATAATATTTACAAAAAGCCGAAAGCGAGCGCCGGCGTGTTTTATCGCGCGCTGTAAATATCGCTAGGAAGCAACACGTAACGCGTTACGATCGCTCCGCGTGAATGGAAGCCTTGTCCGTATAACCTATTTAAGAAACGTTAATGCTTGTGTGCTCTAGAAAATTAAGATTAAGACTTACTTAAGTTAGTTTGTTTGTGTTTTTTCAACGTCTTCGGATTACAGTGTACACTTTAGTACCTTGTCACTTTAATCCCTGTGACAATTCATATTATGGCAGTTTAAACATGACATTAAATAGACAAGGTACTAAAGTGTACACATATTTATGAACCCGTCTGTACATAGGTTTAATAACTATCAACTAAAGGACGTCCGCGACTTCGTACGCTTAGAATTAGTTCCCCGCTACTCCCCCTATTTCTTCCCGTTAGTGGTCGATTTTTGGAAAAATATTTCTTAATGCACCCAAAGGGTACCCAAGGAATACTCCCTCCAAATTTCAAGTACCTAGGTCCAGCGGTTTAGGCTGTGCGCTAATAGATCAGTCAGTTTCTTCTTTTATGTATTTAGATATGGCCATCGCGCCAAATATATGTAAACATAGACCTTATTGTTTGTGGCATAGGGGCGTGTAGATATGTTTGACGCCTGGGGAATGTATTATGTATATTGACTTTGACTGTTCATCTACTCTAGTTGCGTCTTGTCTTGTAGAAAAAAATATGTCCATTTAGTGGATTTTGAAAGATCTAAGCGTAGAGTCACGAACTTAAATTTGTGACCCACCTTAGGTCCAAAGTCATTCTGACATTCTACAACAATAAGGTTTAGTCTCCTATAAGTTACAAATGATTTGGCATATCTAATGACATTGACGACTTCAAGCCTATTTTTCTTGAAATGGGTCACAAATTAACGATCGCGATAGTACATACAGAGGGACAGACGGCGGGAAGCGACTTTGTTTTATACTCGTACTATGTTGATCGTTGAACCGTAGAGAGGGAACAAACAGAAAAACTAACACCTGCAATAAAGCAAATTAGCGCAACATCAAGTCAGGCATGAATGCATTATCCTATCAATGATGTAGAACACAATCCCAGACTGCCTAAAAACCTCACAACTTCGACGCGTATCGACTTCTTAGCACTGCACATGTTAAATGAACGAATTGGCAATCGATTCGTGCTCGAATGTAAATTATGTATATTAACAAGGCCCGGGTGGTTTTCCACTGAACAACGGCATCGAAAATTCATGAATTGGCGACTGTAGGAAATGTCTAGTCGTTTGCTTCAAAGTTTTTCGGTACTAAATAATATTAGTCTAGACTCAGCGTGCTATGGAAAGGTCTATGTTGGGGATCTCATTAAGGGATAAGATCCGGAACGAGGTCATACGACATAAGATTAAGGTGACTGATATTGTCCAAAAATGTAGCAAGCTGAAGTGGCAGTGGGCTGGCCATGTCTGTCGCAGAACCGACGAGAGGTGGAGCAGGAAGGTTTTCGAATGGAGACCACGCTTAGGCAAACGTAGTGTAGGACGCCCCCCGGCTATGGACCGATGACCTGAAGAAGGCAGCTGGCAGTGACTGGACGCAAAGGGCGGGAGATCGCGCGCTGTGGCGCTCCTTGGGGGAGGCCTATGTCCAGCAGTGGACTGCAACTGGCTGATATGATGAGGATCATTTTTAAAAAGTAGAATGCTAGCGGCAAATCTTGTAACAGGGGGGTGACAACGTTATCCAGAGGGTTTTGACCCTGCTGAATACGGATCTGCTTGTCGCCATTCCGAAATTTGAACCGGAAATACGCTATACCGGAAAAAGTGCAGCCTGTACAAAAAAAATCGTCGTACATTTTGTAAATCGTTGTTCCGGTAGTCTAAAAAAGGTCCGATTGTTGTGGTTTTTTGACAATTATATAATATAAAAAGAGGTAGATATGTTACCTACACGGTATTCCGCGTGTAAAAAGGGCCCGGCTTACGCACACATAATCAGTAAATATTGCAATTACACAATAATTCATAAATGACAAGTGAAAGCAGGATGGTATGCTAATTTCCGGGAGCGAAACAAAAGGAGTGTATGTTGCTCTGCAGACTAGTTCACGGTTCCGTTGACGGCGCAAGACTAAATAAAGGTGTACCAATTGGCTTGGTTTTAGGGTGCCACTATCGAAGTGCGTATAACATATCTACCTCTTTTTACTATATTATATCATTGTTTTTTTGATATGTTTCCGGTATAGCATACTTCCGGTTCAAATTTCGGAATGGCGACAGGCAGGTCCGTATTCTGCAGGGTCAAAACCCTCTGATAACGTTGTCACCCCAACTGTTACAAGATTTGCTGCTTGCATCGTTTTAGAGACGCGTTTTTAATTTTTGGGCCTAGCCTATATACTTTAAATGGCAAGTCGAAATAAGCTGAATCATTTAATAAACAGAATCGTTTAAGAACTTTTTAATAGTAAGCATGATCTTACAAAATACACAGTTCTGTAACAAACTAACAGAAGAACGGGAATTCTTAAGCGTGGTTTAGAATGGCAATAAAAATTTCAGAAATTGACGGCGACTCTAACTTTTAAGTTAGAAAAAGACAGAAAAATTGTGCTTCTTGCTCTAGAACCAAAGTTAAAGAAAGACAACTATCAACTTTTGCAATTGACAAAAAATTACACTATGGAATATCAACGTGACGTAAATACGAGTATGTTATATTTAGCAATAGATACATTGTTTTGAATGCTTCTATTTGTTATGCCGCTTATGCGGTCTAGTATTGTTTAATTGTTGTATTTTCCAACGCATGAGGCAGCATGCAGCATCATAGCAGAGATTTGCTGCCAATCTAAGAAAATAATACGCATGTTATCACTTATTCAGAACCATCCGATCCATCTATAGAATTGCGCGGGTTGTTTACAATTTAATGTGTTTTTTTCGGCGATCATAAACAATTGAGAGTAAAGCATAATTTTATTATTAATACCAGTCTTTTAATTAGGGGTCGACTCGAGATCGTAACGTACCGAGTTCGAATCCCCGCGATCACCTTGTACCAATGTGTCAGTACATTACCCGATGCTCCTACGGTGAAGGAAAAACATCGTGAGGAAACCTGCACATTCGAACTCGTGTAAGAGGGTGATTGCACAAAAGATCCTAAAGGGTCGAAGTGTATCCGAAAGGGCCCACCTGTAAGATAAGATATTTAATTACGAAAATACATCATCATTAGGCTCTGTATACTAAGCTAAGGGCTGTAAATTTCTCGTTGTGCAACCTTACTATCGTCCTTCAAGGGTATATCTTATCTAACTTGCAGTCTTTTCAATTAGGTCACGTGTCACAATAGCGTAATCGACTGTGGCGGCCACGGGTCAAGTTATGTCTCTTTCCCGCTAGGTAATTGTGAACGGGGCAGCATTTTGGATTAACTGACTGATATTAGCTGATAGGTTTAAAGAATGTGCGTTCAATGCATTTTTGCGCATTGCATTCTTAGCACATTCAGACCTGCTCGTATTACAGTTAGTTAATTTAATTATGGTTGAGAATGTCGCCGAATTTAATTAATGTTATAGCGGTAATTATGCGAATATGACACAAGTCATTAACCAGTTTTGTGGTACAGCGGGATGACCGCTTTGTACGCGTATAGTCGAGTTCATAAATATGAATACACTTTAGTACCTTGTCTATTTAATGTCATGTTTAAATGCCATATATGAATTGTCACAGCGATTAAAGTGGCTAAGTACTAAAGCGTACACATTTATGAACTCGACTGTTCAATGGGTCTTTCACTTGTTTCGTTAGATGATTTATGAAAAGCAATTCTTAGCACCTTTTCAATGTTCAAAGAATATATACCTACAGCGTGTTACAAAATCTCCCAAATAAAAGAAATTATAAAAATAATGTCAAACCTAGTAAAGTTGTGACATTATTTTTATTACATACATAATCGCACGCCTTCGTTCCCAGAGTGGGGTAGGCAGAGCTACAGAATTACAAACATCTCTAAAAACTTGTTGATAATTCTATAACCACAATTTGCACAATTAGGCTAAGATCTTTACCAGCGTATTAGTGACAGGTTGCAAGCCCATCGCCTAACAGTACACTACAAGCCTTTATTCCCTTAGTCGTCTCTTACGACATCCACGGGAAGACATGGAGTGGCACTATTCTAATTCGGCAACCACACGAGACTATTATTTTTATTAATTTAATATAAAAACTCCTATAGGAAGTTATCTGTGCCCAAAACATAATGAATTATTATTATTAGTGTTGAAATCGATATTGTTAACACTGCTGATAAAATTGGTTCAAAACATCACACAGTTTGTAAACTGAAAGTAAAGTAAAACTCGTTTTAATTCAAGGCGATTAGGTTTTTTTTCAACTGTTATAGACCGTCCAATGTCAGAATGGTAAGGTCAGTCAAATGCCTGCATTGATTGCATGCAGTTGAATGACCTCTATTGCCATTTTAAATGTTTTTTTTTGTGCTCAATGAATGTCATTTGTCGCTAGCGGTCAAGGGTTTTGTTAGTACGTTTCTTTAATTTACACTTTAGTCATAAGGGTGAAAGAACAATACCTAGGTGTTCATTTATTCTTAGTTTTGCCAATATTTAACAATTCAGCAATAGGCGATATTGCTATTTTGCCATTATTGTATTGGTGTCTGCATACGTAAAGTGATTTTACACCGACGGGACGAGACGGGGAATTTTTAAAATATCGTTTCATAGAAAATGTATCGGAATGAGCATACGTAACGATTACACGGACAGGACGGGAACGCGACGGGAAAAACAAAAATGTACTAAAACACGTCCCGTCCACGCCCTGATCACGTTATGTATGCAGAGACCTTTACTTCGGGCTATAGGTAAACTATATCTGTACTGTATCTTAATTACGTATATATAATCTAACTACAATCTGTAAATTAATATGTTTACTACTGTAGTTGTTCCAATTATTTTTTAAATAGTTCCCTTGAACATTGCACTTTGAATGCGCCTCATTGTTGTAGGGTTATTAAAGTCTCTTAATTATGCATCGGATTGTTAAACTATTCTTATTACAGTATACCTATTGATTGTTCAGAATGTTCAGTATGTAAGACTCGTACTTACAGAATGTAAATCTTAAAATCTTAACCTTTTCTCACAGTGTATGAGGTAAATTAAAACTGACATAAAAATATGTAAGAAAAAGTACCTAATTACTGGATACAATATAGATGTACAGTCAAGGACTTTAATTGTTATGCCACTATGGAACCCTGTCGCATAACGTTAATCATTCATTTAAGCGTAATTTCTGTCTTGTGCTTTGACGCTGTCATTATGACTGGGTTCCATAGTGGCATAACAATTAAAATCCTTGACTGTACAGTGCATCTATTTTCTTAATAGCCATCGCCAATCTTCGTTTTTCTATGACACACGAGTGACAAATATACTGTCAGTTGCGAGTGCAAGCGTGATAGCAATAGGCAACCGAAAGCTATTAAGAAGCTGGGAATACTGTAATTTTTTTTTCTGTAAGTACTATCAGCCCAATGTATCTCTGACCCATCATAGAACTGCGTCACAGTGAGGTTATGATTCAGATCGTAAGAAGTGACAAAGAAATTGGTTTATAATGTCACAGTGACACCGTTCTATCATCTATGGTGGGTCAGATTCCAGGTATGTAGAAAAAATCATTTTTATTTTTTCCTACCGGCACCTAACATATCAAAGAATGGTGGAGATAGAGTAAAACGTCAATAATTCCACTGACAGATAAATAAAACAATGATGGCACCTAATACCTAACAACATATGTTTATAAATCTACGCAAGATAAAGAAAATCACTTTCATGTACACAAACCAATCACAACAACTCTTTGTGCTGTAATTATTCATCTTTGAACCTCGTCTGTGATTCATAGTCAATTATATATAGTGATGTGCATATGTGCTTATGTACACGGCTAATACTGATAAGCGGTTATTTTTAACCTTGCTATGCTTCGTTAGAACGGAAACACTGCTTTAATACCTACTTACTGCATGTATAATTTAAACTGCCAAAAGTGTGATACACTCCAAAAAACATTTTTTTTCTTTCCTGTCGTCAATAGTTAAAGGCTTGTGCATATAAGTTGTTTTTATCTGATAGGACTAAAGTAGACCTGACGCCGTTTACGTTCAGCCAGAAAATTGGGCCTCAAAAACGATAACTTCGCGTATGTCCCTAACCTGTATATGACCCAAATATAGGTTAGTTCATTTCTGTTTTAAGCCTAAGACTAAGGCACTGTTGTTTGATCAGTAGTTAACTCAACTAATTGTTAAAAGTCGTAAAAATAATCGAAAATTTGACATATTTCCTTGAGATTTAACCATCAGTAACGATTTTTAACAATTAGTTAGTTTAACTACTGATCAAACAACAGGCCCTTAGCCTTCGTTGTCCATCCTTCGCGTCCGTCCGTAATAGATATCTAGTTGTTTTTAACAGAATATACGGCAAATTTCCTAACACATAATGAAAACATCAAACAGTTAAATAATAAGTGTGGTCTCTTGTATGAGGATACAAGAGATGATTATAGTGCAAAATCAAATAATGAAATAATAAAAACCGATCAAGTGCTTGGCCAAGGGTATGGAACACTCGGTCTGACTCGCACTTAGCCGGTTTATTTAATTTAAATATGATCATGATGAATGAGCTAAAATACCTACTGCTGCTACTGCTGGAGATATTCCCTCCCCAAAGATATCCACCATGATCGGCCTCTTGCTCCCCGAGTCCAGCGGATATTCGCAACCATCATGTAGTCACATAGAACCCTGCCTGGCCCTGAACTAGATTTTGTGTTCAGGCTAATTCTTCTATAGCTCCGGCTATTCTTCCGTCGGCCTCCGTTAGACCTTCAAAAAATGAGCCTAGTTACTCTTCTCTCGAAAGCTGAAAGCGCTTGCGATTCGTCTAATGTTGCGGACGTTCATAAGTCGCTGTGATTACTTTTTATCCGATAACTCGGCAGTTCGTCTGCCTAGCTTCTATAAAATAAAAAATCTTATTTTAACCTTTCGCTCTTCAAATAGCTGCAGCGGAATCCGCGATAAATTCAATTTCAGTTACCGTTTTCCTTTACATCTTTTCATCACCGCAGTTTTCCTGTTCCGCTTAAACCTACTTCGTTTTTATGGCCGCCATCTCAATCTGTGTTGTTATTTTTTTCCTTCAATCTTCTGCAGGTCAACGAGGAAACTTGACTATTGAAAGCGAGGTTTAAACTAGCAATCAAAATTGCAGAAGTTGACTGGTGTCTTACTCTTACTTTTAAGTTAGAAAAAGACAGCAAAATTGGGCTTGTTGCTCTAGAACTGAAGTTAAAGTAAGACAACAATCAACTTCTGCAATTTTATTGTCTGTCTAATTCTCGCTTTACGTTAGCTCTCCTTGGGCAGAAATTACGTGGTCAATCTAAATCGTGACCAGTGATCGTGATTGTTAGATTGACCATCTTTACACGTTACTAAAAATATTGTCAATCCAATATGTAGCAGTCATCTATATTGTCCGTGTTATGGATGCCTAAGGTTAAATATTTATCTCTTATACAGTACACCCGCGACTTCGTACGCGAAGAATTAGTTTCCCGCTACTCTCCCTAATTCTTCCCGTTGGAGGTCGATTTTCCAAATCCTTTCTTAGTGCTCACTCACATCATGAAAGGAACCTCTGTACCAAATTTCAAGTTTCTAGGTACAGTAGTTCCGGCTGTGCGTTGATATCTAAGTCAGTGAGTCAGGTTTTATATATATATAGTTTCGGGAGGTCAAAATACAGTCAGTATTGGTAGTTCTCGAAGTTACATCCTCAACTATACATTATTTATAGCTGCGGTATCTGCAATGGAGTTGAATTTCAGTATATACCTTCTCTCCTTAAAAAGCGTCACCTTTTTGCTACCGCAGTTGCCCTTCTTTGCTTACCTACTTAGTTATTTCTTGATGCTACCGCAATCTACCTGTTTCCGTGTCATTTTCCCCTCGTTTTGTAGGTAAACAAGTAAACAAAGCTAATGGTGGGTCTGAACTCTGAAGGCGTACATGTTTCATGAGCCTCAAGGTCGAGACTATCGATTTCTGTATGCCACATGCTATGTGAGTTACATTATTAACGGTCATTACTTATTTATAGTGGCGATATGAATTTTTAAAACGTTTGTCTATTATTTGATTCATTACACTAACTAAAATACTGTCTATCATCATAGATATATCAGCGCATAGCACAAACCGCTGAAGCTAGGAACGCGATGTTTGAGATAATGCTTTCTTTTTTATCGTAAACATAATACTAACAATTCGCGTAGGCAGGTTTGTGGTTAATATGAGAAATAAAATTAAGTTAGTGGGATATATGTGTGTTTCTTTCTTTTACGTTTAAAAACGTACCTTTTGTTTTTTTAAGTCATCGAATAGAGATTTATCCAATAATGGTCAGCATAGAAAGACTAGTGTGTTACATAATTAAATCCATGGAAATTATTTTATATGATAATGATTGTTCGTACGGATAAGTTATTTATTATTTAACGTGAACAATGGATGTTTTCCCATTCAACATAATGTGTGAATTTTATACGTTCTTGTTCTGAGAAACATGAAGAGATATGTCCTTGATAACTTAACTCGGTCTTTAGGTACTGGCTTCACGTTAAACTATCGAGTTTCTTAATGAATGGCTACGGTATGGCTTGATATGCGGTTTAGCTAAGTAGTAACCATAATGTGATCTTCTTGGTTTAATCTCCAATATTTTTAAACTTTGCTATGGCACCCTTGGAATCGACACTGCGTTTTATAAGTATACTGTTCAGTAATAATACTTAAAATGGATATAGATTGATCCATGTAGGTTTTGGGTATGTCAGGTATCAGCGATAATATCTTGGATATTGTTAATATAACTACTATTTTAGTAATGTAATGTGTGCTGAAATTACTATATTTATTATTTATAAAAAAAAACTAATATTACAAGGCACAGATGAAACGGCCAATGGTATTTCTGGCAGTCCAATATATATATATTATCGACCTTTAGGAAATTGTTTTTTTTTTATAAAAGGGAAGCAAACAAGTACGCACTTCTTTCTTCTATAAACATCTTAAAGTACTCGTGGCCAAAAGGTCATATGTTTATTCCTCAACCAATCATTGTATTCTCTTTCAGCGTTCCTCCTGTCCGGCCAACCGCTGGTAATCCTGAACCTGGCTTGCAACGACCGCTTCTCCGTGGAAGACGTCACGCGGATTGAAGACGTGGTCCAAATGGCCGCCAGGACCAACGTGCCTTTGGCCTTCGCTGGGGAATTCCTCAACTGGAACAATGTGCAGAGTAAGTTTACACCTCCAAGATTAGAAAAAACACAAGTCATATTTACAAAAAAAAATACACATTAAAAAAGGGTTCACTTTAAAAACAGTAAATCGAAAATAAACTTATTAATTGCCCATAAAAATCCTTAACACTAAAACGCTCTCAGAAATATTTTTAGCCTACTGACTACTACAAATCATAACAAGGCGCAATCTCATTTCTCGGACCTAAGGCCGCCGTATTATGAAGTTTCAAAATCATCCAAGTAGACAGTCAGAGGGATTATACTATTACGATTACATTTCAGCTTTTACACCTGCTACATCTTCTTTTGGCGCTCGGTGTCATAAACTTCGGCGCGAGGCAATAAAGTTAGAGATGCGCGCGCGTAATTCGCCGTATCTATGAAGTACAATTTATAAAACACTTTATATAAAGTCTCGGGACTATCATATCGTGATCAGCTTTCAAACAGCTCTCTAGACGTTGGAGATCAAGATATGGTAGTTTCGTGTGCACTCACTGCAGTTTGTTCTGCTTGGCAAATTTGTGTAGAAACATGTATACATTCTAACGACAAGTCTTTACGACTGATTTAGAACAAAGTTTAATCCTATTAGAAGATACTCTTCTGTACAAATTAGATTTGGTTGTAATCAATGATATTTTATATTAAGATACGTCATCTGCGCGCAAAAGCGTTCCTAATTGAAAGAAAGGTAATTGCCTTACTATCGTTCAGTCGCGCCGTGGCCGCTGACACGCACGCGTCAAAAACAGTAAAGTTTTATTACCGAAATGCAACAAATATAAGTCATAAAAAATGCCATCTTATGTTTTTCGAGGCTGCCGAAATTATACTGTAACTATAAAAGGAAGAAAGGATGTTTCATTTCATTCGTAAGTACCGTAAATATTTTTTACATTTTGTTTTACATCGGCATACTTTGTTTAATTTGCACCGGTGGCGTCACTGTCACCTGTGAAACATGAGAGACACGATTAGATATCGCATGAGTGCGATAAAGACGGGTAGCTATATGGCAGCCATGAGCGGGCACGCCGCGTCATTCGGGTACGCAATTTGAAAACAACTATTTATTTCTTTCTAACAATAGCGTTCGCTACGAATTGCCGTCTTTGTCTGTAGAAATATGGCAACGTAGCAACTGTCAGTAATTGGCGACAGTTTTCGAATGCGTTTAGTATGAGCATAACGTATCTAAATATAAAATATCATTGGTTGTAATATATTTTATTTAAAACGTGGCCGGATCTAAACGATCACGGAGCTATTTTCATCTGATAACTAATAGACAAATTAATGAAAACATTTTTCTTGTCAGCCGTGATTACCGGCGCTGGTGGCAAAATAAATACATCCCCATTTATGTTATACCATTTGTCAATTTATAATAATTAACATGACACAATAATACTCCACATGCATGACTAAAAGAGCCACAGTGACATGATTTCCCCAGGCACTTCAAACGATAAAGTCATACCTATAAAAGAAAACGTTGGTGGCTTTTGCAACATTTAATGAAACTACTTTTAAGCCAAACATTATTATGGGGGATTTATTTCCTGTCGACTCGATAAAATATTCTATTCGAACCGGTGATTCAGCGAGGAAATACCGAAATACTGCAAAAACTTAGGTCATGCACAGATCAACAAAGAATAGCATGTTCCAAGTAGGTTTATTGTTAATCACCCAGTGGCCGGTGATTGAATGTACATTGCGTAACTTACATAAACCCAATATTGTACGAACTCGTTGACTTTGCTATGTATGCCGATTTATCACTTGCTACTGTTAGCATTCATACTGCAACACTACATAGTCTGCTTCAGTTGATGGTTGCTTTGTACGATTGTGTAATTATTTCATAAACGTTTCATATCTCCGATAAATAAGTGCACTTCTGCCTTTGTTCTAATAATTAGCTATCAATTAGCAATCAAGCAGCTGGCTGCATTAATGCCTATGACTTCAATGACCTGTCTTATCACTTTCTATTATTTTATATATGTATTCTGTTACCTCTTTGAACAATTTTCAATAAAATAGAATAGAGATTGCGATTGGTAATATTTTAATTTTTAATTCGTGACTTATAGTAACAGATATTTACACCCCGAGTAAATTATCTTCTATTAATTTTAATACATCAATTAACTTCTATAAATTCGACGAGCATTGGCCTAGTTATTAGTTACCCTGCCTACAGTATGGAAAAATATTTTTGTGATGAAAGCGAGTATTTGTTCCTGAGTCTTGGATGTTTTCTATGTATTTAAATATTTATTTCTCTTTATAACTATTTATATCGTTGTCTGGTACCCATAGCACAAGCCTGAAGCTTATTTTGGGACTAGTAACAAATGGTTTATTCCTGTTGGTTCAATTTATACCATTTTTATATTAAAATAATTGTCTGTAGTTTAACATAATCCACAAACTGATAAACACGTAAATGTTTAATGTGATTTGCTGTAATTTATAAATCAGTTGAGCAGCTGTTCACTTAATAAACTGCCTATCATATCTTATCAATATCATTTACATTGATAAACAGCGCTTCTATACCAAAGAGCATCCTATTCAATAGAATATTGTAATAATTCATTTTAAATATGGTTCAGTGTTGATAAAATTATGTATCGAGTCTTTTTTACTAATCAGTAATGTAAAATCATGTATGGCCAGTTCTTTATGGAACAGTTAAACTGATCATTCATACTGACCACTTTTGAATCTTGTCACCTTACAATAAAGCTCATTGTGGTCAGCTACTTTACGTAACAGTGATGCTGTTAGTACACTCATAATGAGTTTGATAATTAACTTTAAACTTTTTAATTACAATAACGGAGGAGTCTTTGTTATTATGGATTTGAGTAACATACTGAATAGCAAAAAAATAATTGATGTTTAAAGCGGTAAAACCAGAAGTATTTTTTTTCATCTTTAATTCGCAAATTGGTTCCCATCCGTCTCGATGAATAAATGCAATAAAAATGAGTATGCGGAAAACAGAAAATAAAAATAACAGCACAGCATTCAATCAAAGGTGTAAAGTCCGTTTTGTTGATTGCTTTTAAAGTAGTCAAGATAAACTTCATACAAGGAAAACTAAGCAAATCACGTTCCTGTACAAATTCTAGAAATATAAAACATCCTACGACGACGCGCTGGCCTAGTTGATAGTGACCCTGCCTACGAAGCTAGCGGTCCTGGGTTCAAATCCCGGTAAGGGCAGATATTTGTGTAATGAGCGCGAATATTTGTTTCTGAGTCATGGGTGTTTTCTATGTATTTAAGTATATATTTCTCTATACAATTTATATCGCTGTCTAGTACCCATAGTACAAGCCTATAGCTTAGTTTGGGACTAGGTCAATTGGTGTGAAATTGATATATATTATTAATATTATATTATCCTACGATAAGGAGTGGTTCAGTAAAAAAGTAGCAATGTATTATCTGGTATAGTTATGAAATACAAATACAATCATATTGAAATGTATGAGATTCTTTAAGTTTTCTCAATATTTATCGCAGGTACTTTATAACTTTTTGAACAACAGAATTTGACAACCTTCGCTTGCCGTTTTCTACCATGCCACAATTGAATTTCCATTTTCACAACTTGTTTCATGCTTTTAGGAATATTATCTTACGGATAAGTTATACCAATAAACTGGTTTTTACTTTGAATAGTAAGGAAGTCTCGCCAATCTAACCTCTGACAGAGGATTTTCTATGGGAGACAAATTTCTATAAATTTTTTAAATACACCAATTTTGAAATTCAATGTAACTACCTCAAAGTGAAGACAAATCAAAAAAGTTAACTATTGATCAAAAGACAATATAATAAGGTATTAAGTAGCCCATCAAACTTAAAGGAAAAACTATGTTTATGACAAACACCTTTTAAATTTTCCAGAAGACGCTGTTCAAAAA
Source organism: Acleris literana (assembly GCA_946894065.1). NCBI lineage: Eukaryota > Metazoa > Arthropoda > Insecta > Lepidoptera > Tortricidae > Acleris > Acleris literana. Next base: position 4,015,688 of record OX335671.1, read on the forward strand.
GTTTTAGGTGAGATGTAATATAAAAGGCAGAAACTTGAAATCGCCCGTTCATTTTTACGATTGTTATTTATTATTTTATTGAATAGTATCTACACATTACTATAACAAATGCACTGCTTAAAAATTACAACACATTTAAAAAAAAAAACATTTTATGTGCTGCTACTTTTTTTCCGGACCACTCCTTAATACAGCACTAATGGCGATTAAAATACAAAATACAACTGTAATTATTTTCTTTGCACGTGAATATAATTAAGTGCTGACGATGTAAATAAAGTGATATGAATAATATCAATAACGTGTAATTCTCTCGTTTCAGCTCTACAATGCTGCGAGGCTCTTTTAGACGAAGGTCTCTCAACAACCATAGACAACGCCTATTCCGGACAAACCTGCTTGCTGTGCCCCGGTACCATAGAGAAGACCAATTTCAACGGCCACTCAGGCGCCATCAAATCTGGTCTCAGCCATCTCGCCATACCTCGTGGGTGGTCCTGGGGAGGCCCCGCGTCCCCCTTCTGTCCGGTCTGGGCTGAAATCAAGGTCCCAGATTGACGAACACTCCATCTAGATGTTAATAGGATCATTTATTGCGTACCCTCTGCCGTATTGTTTTTCCTGCACTGTCTACTTTTGATATCTTTGCACATGTTCTTTTTTAATGGGCATGCGTTTTAACAACCACAATTCAGCTGTTGGAAATTTTTAATGCCAGGGAAATGAAGTCGATTAAAAAAAGATAGATATTCGTTCCGCGAATGCGCAACCGTCAGGAACTGTTTCTTTCTTCATATATTTGGCGTTGAAAAATGACGTTCAGACGTCTGGGTTTAAAGGTATTCTTCCAAAGAAAGCAACTTGTTGAGGTCGCGAGCGTTTTATTGAAAGAAGGCGGCTTACTGTAACGTAGGACTCGAAGCATTCTATTTTCTACTAGCTGTGCCCGCGGCACGAATAGGCACTATAAGAAGCCCTGGTATGTTCTGGACAATGTTGTTGCGATTTCCACGCGGACGAAGTTCGATGTTCGAAGTTCGTCCGCGTGGAAATCGCAACAACATTGTCTAAAACATACCAGGGGGCTTGTTATGACCTAGCATTGCAGTTTAGTTTACCGTGAGAGAAAAGGACAGAGATATATAACTGCTATAGCTCTGTTCTTTACGCTCGCTGTAAAATTAACTGCATAGCCATGTCATAATAGCCCCTCAGGGCTTCTTAGTGCCTATCCGTGTATCATCAGAGCTTGCAATCTATTAGACATCATTAGAGTTAGGACTTTTGGTGGCAAATCGGGGTTCTAGAATCCATGGAGTCGCTATTTCCTATTTATAATACATACCACTTTTGACCTTCAGTATTTTAATATTTCAAAATTTATTTCTTATTTAAACCGCTTAATCAATTTGAATGAATTCTGGTATGGAGGATATCTCTGCTGTGGAAGCGTTACAAACAAGCAAATGTTAGTAGTTATGGAATAGCCGAACTAAAAATGTATTTAGTTCATTTTGAAATGTAACCATACTGAAAGTCAAAATCAAAGTGTCATATATTGTGCCTAATTATTGTATAATTAGGTAATAGCGACTCCATGGATTCTAGAACCACGATATGCCATCAAAATCCTTACCCTAGTTATCATATAGGTACTCTATTGGTAGCCTCGTAAAATTTAAAACGCTTATATTATCCTTCTTTGATATTACAGCAGTTTAGTGACCACATGTCAAACCTTTATTAATCTGTGATCTGTAGGGATCGGAAATTCGGATGCATTTATTGTTTTGTTTTTGTTGTTGTATTGATGTTAATTGGAGGCGGACTCAATTTAATTTTTCTAATAAATTTCCCGGGATTTCCCAGAATACCGGAAATTAGGATACATATACACATATGTATTTAAGATTTTGTGTAAATATAATTATGTTATTGAAAAATTAAATGGTTTTCAGTTGTTTGTTTGAGATATAGAATACCTAATAAGTACATACAAAGTTTAACATAAGTAGTGGTCGATCGTTTTCTGATAAGAAAAGAATAAAGGAAACAGAAGTTACAACAAAAATACATTGAAATGAGAAGACTTACCTGCCCCATACAAAAAAAAATGTTTTTAGGTTATTATTATTATTATTTATTTATTTACTTTAAGCATTACGTGGTTTCTTATTGTATACTCGTGCCAAACTACAGAGCAGTTTGTCGGCACTTACTCCTGGAAATCATTTTATCAATAACGCTCACAAGTAACACTTAACAGAAAAATTGTAATCTACGCACTAGTTAATTTAACCTAATTTAGTTTGATATATAAAACTTTTTTAATTTAGACTTAAATACATTTGGCTTTATTTCGTCTAAGTCATTAATGAGTTCGCTGGGTAGTTCATTGAATATTTGAGGAAAAGTGTTTCTCTTAATATTCCATAATCAAAACATTACCACTTTTTTTTGTTACACCTGTTTGTAGTTAAAACTGTTTACCATCGTGTAAGTATGTTAACAACATTGCTGAAAATAGTCATAACCTAAATATTTTGACAGTTATCACTATTTCCTGATGTTTTATACAATCCCGGAATCCCGGACTTAAATAATTAAAATAATATTTTTGAGAAGCCGACTCCATACTTACTTGCTTTTTCTGGTGATTTGCTAATTGTAGGTATAAAAGCATCCGAATTTCCGATCCCTAGTGATCTGTGGCCGTATTATAAATTCTTTAAATCCTGCCGAGACTCTAACTCTGGCATTTTTACTGTCTAGGCAGGTATTTAGAGTTCATAATACGGTCGATTTTTTATGGCGTATGCAAATGCCTGAGTTGGTTCTAAGGGGTTGATATACAGGGTGGAGAGTTGAGATGGGGCATTAAGGGCAGCTACCAGATCCCTTGCTGCCACGCAAAAATGATCTTAGGAGACCTTTCCCAACTTTTTGAGTGATGACAATCGACATTCACAGATTTTTGATAAAATGTACAGTCAGCGAGAAAATCGTCTGAATTGAGTATTTTTTTTTAATGCCAATCGATCCCATTCCCATAAAGGATTAAAACACTCTTTGAGACCAACTGAGGTTAGATTACTAGAACACTCACAAATCAAAGAAAACTTTTTCCATACATGTTAGTAGGTTTACCCTACTAAAATGTAAAAAAAGGCAAAGTGGAATTTTCTTAAGCTTAAAGATCATTAATTTTTATGGGGACAACTTCCATTAGGACATTAAAAATGAGAAAAATCGGTAGTCTTACTAATAAAAAAAACACTACGATAAATACAATACAAACTTTTTGCTACATAGATAAAGCTGGCCGTCATGTCATCATTATTCGTCATAAAGGCGTTTTTTTTTTCCGGAACTGTAAACTTATCACGGTTGTTATAAAATAAAACTAACCTAACGGCTTCCGCAATAATCTTCACAGTTTACGGTTAAAAAAATAAGACTTTCGGGAAAAATAACACATTACGGCCTATGAAATTCAGACATAGGTACACGTATGTAGATTTCTTCATTATACTACAGATTTGTTATTTAAAGTAATGTGGTCTCAAGACTGGTCTATTTAAAGTCTCCATACATATTAACATTATTTAAGGGGAGCGCCAAAGTTCAACTAAAATTGCAACTCCTATTATCGGAACTCCGAAAATGAAATTTTTATACCGCTGAAACCGTAAACTTTTCAGAAGTTCTGAAATATTCAATGTGTAGATAAGACTAGGTTAGGTTAGGTTTGATTTATAAAAATCCTGAAAATGTAACAGTTGCTGAAATAAATACGTTAGGAGTTGCGATAATTAGGACTTATGAGTCGTTATGAGTAAAAATAATTAGGTGAGCCAATATGGACCCTTATTTAAGTATAAAGGACCGATACGCGTAAAAAAACCACACGCGAAGACCTTTCTTCTCTGTTATTAGTGTTATTACCCTATTAAATGTATGGAAAACGTTTTCTTTCATTCATGGGTGATTTCATTCTAGTACTCTAACCTCAGTTGGTCTCAAAGAGTGTTTTAATCCTTTATGGGAATGGGATCGATTGGCATTAAAAAAAACTCAATTCAGACGATTTTTGCGCTGACTGTACATTTTATCAAAAATCTGTGAATGTCGATTGTCATCACTCAAAAAGTTGGGAAAGGTCTCCTAAGATCATTTTCGCGTGGCAGCAAGGAATCTGGTAGCTGCCCTTAATGCCCCATCTAGACTTTCACCCTGTATATTGGAAATGATTTCTTGACAGTTGCCTTTTTTAGTGTCTTAAATTTAATTTATTATTTCATATTTAAGTTACATTTTACTCGGTGTTTAGGATTGTTTATTAGCAAAGGTGTCTTACTTAGGAATCACAAAGGTAAGGAATTAGTGAAATGAATTTGCGTCCTTTAGTAGATACTTGTATATTATCACTAATAATAATTGTATATTCGTAGTTTGGGAAGTTAAGTAAGCTTGTATATTTGAGGTAGTATTTTTGTTACTAAATGGTCAACTATCGCAAGCGATATTGACTTACCGCTGGTCTCAGAGATATTTTAGAGACAATCGACTCGTTCCTTTTTCAAAATCGCAAAGGATCGACTTAATCGTCATTAACTGACTCTTGAGTGCGGCCGTTAGTTTTTTTTTAATGAAGTCTGATACATTTGTTGCCAGAAATGCAGGAAGTAAAAAATGTAGGTTTTATTTTCATTTGTAAATGAAGTACTTGTTTTTTTTTATTGTATGGCCCAATGAGCTACGGAGTGTACCTACAAAACGGTCCATGGAATATTCTATACAGGAAATAAGGATAAGATTTTTTTTTGATTAATCACAATGCCATTGAAATGCATTTCTGTCCTTTTCTGTACTTTAAATTTATATTATTTCGTTGTACCTTACGAAGTTAAGTTAAACATCTAAAATCTTGGACCAATCGCTTGTAAATAATGTTTTCTACTCTGACGGTTTTTTCGTACATGTTAATTTACGAGAAAATGTCTATGTTTATTTATTTTTGCAAAAATGCTGTGTTCTCGTAATATTTCGAGATTATATTCGATACTCATCTTCATATTCAGTATTGGCCCTACTGTGAAGGGTTTTGATTAATCGTTTTACCGAAACAGTGTACCTGAAACGGTTTTCCTATAAATAGTGTAATAATTTAATTTTTAAATTGTAAGTTTGAATAGTGTTAGTAAAATCTTCAGGAACTTTCCTAACTTGGACTAAATGGAATTTAATGTAAAATTATTTATTCTACTAATTTAACCACCAATTAAATAAATAACGCATATTTAATTTTTAAATGGCAAAAATTTTTCGACAAGTCTCTAGTTGCTGTCGTTTGACATATATCAAGATTTCACTTCTCTCTAACATATAATTTCATCCCGCTTTATGTGTGAAATCACTGAAATCAGTTATATAGATCTAGTGCCTTAAAATAAAAGTAAGGCATGATTACTTTTTCATACAAAATAAGTTGCTCGTACAAATACTTTATGATGACAAACCCATTCAAAATGAGTTTCTTCGCATCATTTAAAAAACAATTTCTTACCATATTTATCGCGTTATTTTATACTTGGATATTGAAACTGCCCATAAGTTTCAGATCCTATTTACGCAAACTAAATAATTATGCCGAACGGTGTATTTAATGCAAAAACACCCATTTTAGTCAAAGTATTATTGTCACTTTCCGTCTTATTTAATTGTCTTAATGAAAGATGAGGACACATCATATTCATTCATACTTCTATTGCATACTATATTGTACATTTACGGATAAGAGGGTTACTTTTTACGCTTGTAAGACTCTATAACCATCCCACAATCATTAACCGATTTTCAACCTTATGTCGACGTATCTAAGTTGTAAAAGTTAATAATGTCTGTCCTTTAACCCTATGAACGCCACAGTCGGCAAGTTACGTCATTTTTTTTTCATGTGGCGGACACCAAATTGTCGGAGAGTTATTTTTAAAACTCGCGTTTATTTATGTACCATAGACTAACTCGCTGACATACGTAAGAGCGTACCCAGCTTTTGGGTTGCCCGTATATGACATTTACGTCACGAATCTTTTGCGTCGATGCGCGTCGCTTGATACTTACTACCGTATTAATAAACTGATCTCAACTCTTATGCTCGTCTCGAGATGCGTCAAAAATGACAGTGTTCTATGGTTTGACATTTATGTTGACGTATCTTGCGACGCGCATCTCAGCCAAGATGAGTTTATTAATACGGCCCTTACAGTGCTACCATTTTCTTAACAGCGATCGGCAACCTTCGTTTTTCTATGACTCACGAATGACAAATATACTGTCAGTTGCAAGTGCAAGCGTGATAGCGATAGCCAGCCAAAAGCCATTAAGACGCTGTTGTCCTGTCCTGTTGAGCTTGCTTGTAGTGGCTCCGCGGCGCGTGTGTTCAAGTCACTCTCACATGCAAACCGCGTCATATACCTTTGAAGATGATGCTTCAGATTTTGCTTTATATGACGTCGACTAATAAGTCCAGTAGTAGTAGTATTACCAGTTATCGGAGTTAGCACACGAAGACATGGAGTCGACATTCATATTAAAACTCACGTCATATTCATACTCATACTCAGTTATGTATTGCATTCTACAATTTAATTATTTATGTAAATAAAAAAGATGATTGTTTTAAGTGATTTTGTTTAATTACCGATCTAATAAAACATTTAAAGCATTTTTTTTATTAAAGAAGATGATATTACTTATATATGACCATGCGCAGGAATAATGTATTTCGTCTGATTTTGTTGAAGCATATCAAGCAATGTATGATATACTTAAGTAATTATTTTCTTAATGATAATGTTAATTATTAATGATATACTTAATTAAATTGTGGAATGCCATAAATGATTGAAGATGAGTATGAGTATGGGGCGATTTTTAATATGAATGTCGACTCCATACCTTTCTTTAGTCTTAGGTACCATTCTACGAAAACTCCGGACCCTTCTTATTACAGTCGAAGGTGGCATTCAAAAGGTGACAAGGTTCTATATCTACTTGATATTTTTTTACTCGTAAGAACATTGATCTCGCAAGAGTGGTTACTGGTTAGGCTTAATATGGTCGTTTCTGTTTTGTTTCATATAGGTTAGGGTATTTATAGCTCCACGATTTTACTGTACCTGTAGTGTTGCCAACATAATTTGTAAAGGTTATTCCGGTAAAATACTTCCATGTTTTGGATATTTTTTTGGTTTTTGTAGTTACGACGGGTCCAATTTTAAGTCGATCAGTTTTAAAAATAGATATGCAGTTGCTTTTCTAGTTTAGAGTTAATTCAATCGCCTTACGTGAAGTATAAATTCAATAGTTTATACTGCTAAATTAATTAAAATCTAAGACTAGATAGATATTGAATGAATGTTGAAATAAATTTTACCCTTATTTGTGATACAGTTAATTTATTTTTGTGAAATTTATTATTTTATTGTGTATTTTTTAATGTTATTTTCTTGGTGTATTATTATTGGTGAATTAATAAATTATTGGAAAATATTGCTTGTTTTAATAACTTCCACAACTGACAAATATTACGCATTACGTGTAATAGAAATTTAAGCGACTAAAAAAAATAAATCATGCATTTAAGGGTTAAACCATTACCTACATATTACATAGGTTACATGGGCTTGTTAAATAAGTTAGGTTAGTTTAGATTAATGACAACAAAAAATTAAAAAATGTCTCTACTTGGTAAAACATTAGTGAACCTTATTCGGTATACCTACATTGCAAAGTTGTAGAGTCCCCAAATCACTGGGCTTCATCTTAGCTACGCAATGTACACCAAATTGACACTTGTCATTAGGACGCTGGACCAACACTATCGCGACATTTATTTAAAGAGACTAAACCAGCGTGCGCTTACGTTTTCCCCTTTTGACAAGTCAAATCTACGAGGCCATGATCTTCAAAATTCCTTTAGCGAAACATTATACACAATTTACGAGAATAGAAAAGCAGTAGAAAGCAAACAGCTAGCGTTTCCTTTCAAGTTTTGAGTAACTACTTGTAACAAAAAAGTACTGCACGACTAGCTAAGAAGCTAAATAAGTAAGCGTGGCAAATTTCTGTGAAAATCTTATAATAATTTTTTGAACCAAGTGCTGGCCTTTATTGGCTGAAATTGCAAGACGACTCACAATTTAATATTCGGTAGGTACCTACATAATAATAATAATTCTCGACCTAGTGAATGCTGAGAAGGACAAGCTCAGCAAGTATCTTGACCTGGCTCAAGAGGTGACCGCCATGTGGGATGTTGACTCGACGATCATTGTCCTGAATTCCTGTGGCCCGTTTCACGTAAATACAAGTTACAAATTACAAGCGGACCTCTTTTTCTAGCAAAAGGAGTTAGTAAGCGACTTCCGCTTGTAATTTGTAACTTGTAGCTTCGTGAAACGGGCCTCTGATAGTTGTTTCGGCGAACGGTCTCATAGCGAAACCAACACCTTAAGAGACTTTCGCTAGGAAGCTGGATCAAGGGCCAGATTCAGAAAGCAGTACCTACTCGTCGACACGGCACGTATTATGCGGAATTTTATCTCCCAGCAGCCCTAACCACCGGTAACTTGAGGCTTGCCCGGCTGCCGGCGGCACCCGTAGGTTAGGTTTTTTGTATTAGGTAGTATTCTTATTTAAGTTTTAAATTGGCATATTTATTGTAAAAAAAACCTAATTTACAGAAAATTGTAATTAATATCTTAATATTAATTAATAAGTAATTAACATTTTAGGCGTTTTAGGTACAAATAATAGATAACATTGTGTAAACAATGTTGAATGCAAAAATAATTAGGAAAAAGGACTTGGTCATCGGGAATCCTCCATCGACGTATCACGTGGACTTCAAAAAATACGACGCAAAAGCTTTACAGTTTTGCTACAAGCCGCCTCCGCCTCCGCCGCCTCAGAAAGAAGACCCTGCTCCTGCACGACCCTACATACCGGTAGACAACCAAAACTTAAGGCAGTTCAAGAAGACAATACCTTTTGATTTGCTGTGGGCTGATCCAAAACCCATACTTAGAACGAGGCCTGCTGATAACCCTAAACCGTGTGTAAGTAAATATATCTTTCCTGCGGACTCAGTACCGTAAAACGGGGTGAGTAGGGACACAACCTAAAATAAGTCATAACTTGTTACAAATAAGACCAACTATTAAATGGACAATGACGTTACGTCTATTGTAAATAATTTAAGTCTTATAATTAGCAACATAAGCTTCATTTTAGGTTGTGTCCCTACTCACCCCGTTTTACGTTACACTAGTTTCTACCCGACTGTCAAAGAAGGAGTACCTATGTATGGTTCTTTTTTTATGGCATAGTAATTTTTTCAAGCCAACCTTGAGGAGAGGACTGAGATGGAATGCCTTTGTGCTAGTAATTTCACCGGTTGTCTTATCCCCACACCGGAAAACGACAATGCGAATTGCTACTTGTCGGAGGCAGGTCGATAAGAAGGTGGTAGCGATCCAGAGGGACCCTTCACAAAGTCCTACCACCACCAACCCTCGTAGAGGCTGACCAGAGGGCTCAGACAAGATGCACTACGCTAACTAACGTTTCTATTCGATTCGTTTTTAAGCCAAACGCGTCACTGGTAGACCACGTGACTTCGTATCACGTCATCTTCCAGTGACGCGATTGGTTTAAAAACGAATCGAATAGAAACGTTAGTTAGCGTAGTGCATCTTGTCTGAGCCCTCTGATAGTCCGATTTCGACAAACGAGGATAGATTCGTCCTAGCGTCGCGAAATCACTGGTCGTTTTTTTTAAATAATCAATATTTAATTTATAGGGTAAAGCACCTAAAATACTCTAATCTAATCTAAAATACCAGTTACTGGCACCTAGTGACTGTTGAATTATCGTCTTTATTACCTTATGTTCATGGGGCCAATAATTGGTAGAGGGCCAACAATAGGACAGTTCACCCTATTTGACACATATATAGTTGACAATATCCAAGACATGCAGTCGGGTACAGTTGGTAACTGCCTTTAAAAAAAAGGAGGGTTTCACAGTTGGTTGGAATCTTTTTTTATGATTACTCGAGAACAGGACGGATTAGTTTTGTTTTGTCTAAAAGGGTATACTTCCCAGGTGGTCCCATTGTCATCAGGTCTGTATCTGATGATGGGATCCTGGAGGAATCGAGGGAACTCTTCAAACATTTTATTAATGCCTAAGCCCGGAAAGTACCGGTTAACGGACCCAGCGACAGCAACGGCGAGACAGTGAATTAGGGTGACGGCACCAATGATGGACACTTTTAGCTGACAGTTACCAGTAATGGACACTCACTCTTAATTCAAATTTCATACGTTCCAAAATTGATTGTTGCAAAACAAATGAATAACCCTTAGGTATCTTCTGTAAAATAAGAATCAAGTGTCCATTATTGGTGCCTTGTCCATTGCTGGTTCTATCACCCTAACTTTTGTTTGTTTTACTCTTGCATTTATGTCTCTGTTGGATTTAACATGCGCTCGTTTTAGGGTAAAACAGTGAACACGGGGCGGGCGCACGCGCAAGCGACCCGCCCGCGGGTGGTGCTCACCCCCGCCGTCGTCGTGGACGACATCGACGATGACAGGTAAGGTCGTGACTTTTTTTTCTGGTTGTCATCTAAATTAGGGGAAACTTGCCTTATTCGTACCTGTGCCTAAATCGTACCCTAGCATTATTTCCAGACGGAATGCAACAGTAGCAATACTCGTGTCATAAAATGAAACCACTAACCCGCCATGCTACCTGAAATAAGTGACAACACCGTACCGCTGCTCTGCTAAAAATTATTTAAAAAGTAGGTAAGTAATTTCACTAATTTTGACTAAAAATGTTGGTTATTCCCTAAGGGTTTTTTGTTAAGTTAGTATGAACGATTCACCTTGTGTTTTTTTTGTTTTTTTCGTAACTTATTTAGTAGGTTATTAGTAGGTTTATAGTACTGCCCTACTAAGCTTAATAGCGATATCTCAGACAATACACTGGTAGAAATTGCAACCTAGTTACAAACAGAACAAAGTTGAATCTGCTTTGACTATTGAATTTAGATATTGCGTTTTTGCTTAGGAGGGCAGAGTAGGTACCGTCGCCAACTTTGCAAGCCTTTTATTCCGCGGCAAATTTGAATTGGTCTTGATAGTTGCGCCTTAATCGTACTCAGCGCGTGAGCCTATTTCGTTCCGATACGAATTAGGAATTAACTTTTTATTTTTGTTTAAGTTTAATATGGCTAAGCGCAAATATAACTCCTGGGCTCCAGCAAACATGGACAAAGCGATTGAAGAATATAATAATGGAAAAATTACATTCAACGCGGTTTGTAAAAAATACGAAGTACCTAGTTAAACCAACGTTTCGACGTCACTTAAAAGGTTCGAATAAGCATCAAAAATTGGACGTCCAAAATGTTCGTCTCAAGAAATGGAATGGTCAGACACATTTTGGAGCTAGAGTCTAGATTTTTTTGGCATTCCTTTACATGACTTACGTCGTTTAGCGTACCAATTGGCAGAAAAATATAATTTAAGTATGTGATGACTGCAAATAATTACAGAAAACTATTAGATTTGCTATGCAGAATTAAAAAAATATTAATCTAGTAATATGAAGACGTATTTTTAGTTGATTTGCTGTGATTTTGAGACTGAAACTAATGATAAGATATCCAAGTACGATTAAGGAAAAGCGTGGTACAAATTAGGCGTACATAATCCTAAATCGTACCTTTTCCACTTTTTACAAAAAATATTATTACTCTAAAGTTTACGAATTGTAAGTACAATTGTTGTTGAATACTCATAGAACAAAGTTTATTAAAACATAAGTCACATGTCTCTGTCTTTGTTATATTTTAAGTTTTTTCTTATTTTCCCTTAGGGGGTACGAATTAGGCAAGTACTACTCACTGCACCTGATAGGTGCCGCCGATACGATCTAACTATGAAATTTGAATGCGTGCGTTCTTACTTTGTATAGTCTAAACTTTTTGGGAATTAGGAGGAGTAATAGGTAGTAAAAATTGAAATATTTGTGGCCCACCTTCTCCCTAAATTTTCACTGTACTGCAGAATCCGTCAGATCCTGATCAAGAGTACTTACTCCAGCTCAGCGCACACGGCAATGAAGGAGGCGTTGACCCTGGCCAAATACAAGAACCTCAGGGCTGCGCTGCCAGGCTACTCGCCCACTAACCCGGTATCTCATCTTGTCTTATCTTTTTTTATATATATGAAAATGAAGGCAGACTAGCAAGCGATTCATATGATGCTAAGTGATCATCGTGACTCATAAACACTTGCAACAGAGAAATGGCTGCCGGGCTTTAAGAGAAAATTAGGATCGTTCTTTGAAGGCCCCAGAGTCGTATTGGTTTAGAAATACAGACGCCCAGAGCATATACGAGCATATACGAGTAGATAAGTTGCGTGGCAAGAAGTTCCTCGAAAAATACACGGTAGTGGATTTCCAACTATCATGATGGTGTTGATGTAATGATAGTTTCGTACGAGTTGTACGATGGTGAAACCCAGCGGCTGGTATCAATCCGAATAATTCCTCGGAGCACTTCCCGTAATAAATGCGGTAAAAGACACAGAGGGAAGCAACATCCCTGATTTTTGAGAAGTCCCCGGTTGTTGACATGACCATCTTACAGATTGCCCTTTCGGATAGACTTCGACCCTTTAGGATCTTTTGTTTAATTACCCTCTTACACATTTAGAGTTTCGAATGAGCAGGTTTCTTCGCAATGTTTTTGCTTTACCGTAAGAGCTTTGGGTATTGTACTTAAGAAAATTAATTGGTAAATGATCGTCATGATCGCAGCTTAAGATCACGAGTCAACTCCCTAATTCTCCCTAAGTGACCGGGTCAAGCAAGAAGGATCACATCGGGAGGTCGTCATGTCAAGAAGGGGTTATATCGGGAGACCATGTCAAATCAGAAACTTAAGCCGAAGTCAAAGCTTGTTTTGATATGTATTTCTCAACAAATTGTATGTGACATACGAGTAATTCGAGTATTTATCAAGAGGCCACATATGCTGCCACGCCGACACAAGAATGAAAAGGGATAGCTTTATATGCTTCCGCGCGAAGAACGTGAGATGGAGATAGTTCGCGCGCGCCTTGATAACAGCAATACAAATAATTGCTGTTTACTTTAAAACCACTACATTGATTAAAAAAATGGTTTACCAGTATTAGGAAGTTATAAATACTCAACTATTGAATCAAAACTCATGTTAAAGATGGTAGGGTTTCGAAGATTGAACAAAATACATGCGAAAAAGGTGTCGCTTTTGAGAAATAAAACTATCGAGGATTATGTTTCTAATCGTGTTTTCACGTTTACAGTCGAGTTCATAAATATGTATTCACTTTAGTACTTTGTCTATTTAGGGGAAGTACGCCTAAAGTGGGTACCCTGCCTAAAGCAGGTAGCCGTTTAAATTTGCGTGCCTTTAGCATTAATAAAAATCTGTGGATGCGAAGTGACATCTCAGGCAGTAATGCCAGTTGCATGGAGTACGTGTTGACAAGGTAAGACGCTAACGAAGTTTTTTAGTGTTTTCACTAGTTTTTCAATCTTTTTTTTACATGTGATTGCTCTGAAATGGTTAATAACATGTTCTAATTTGTTTTAAGTAGGTATATTTTCTTTGGTTATTAGTCTTGTTATTTATGAAGCTGCTTTGTGTTTTATCGTTTCGGTTTGAAAGTTTTATGCTGTTAAAACAAAAATGTGTGCATAGGCAAATCGGGTATGGGAATTTATGTACACTACAAAGACACATGAATAAAAGCTGACCATTTGCATAAATTTATAATTTTAGGACAAAGCTGTGAGCTTAATTAATTTCCAAGTTGATATGATCGCATAACAACAATCACTACCCGCATTGCCCAAAGGTCTTACCCGTTTTAGGCACCCCCCACGGGCAAAGCGGTTTTTTGGAAGGGTGCACATTTTTTTTTTTTTTTATATAAACCTGACGTTTTTTCTCATTCCGTTGATTTGTGCGAAAGCATAAAAGATTATAAAAACACATAAATACTAATAAAGGAAATAAAATAAAAATAACTTTGTTTTTTTAACCATCATCCTTAGCGTACCCGCTTTGAGCGTACCTCCCCTAATGTCACGTTTAGACTGCCATAGTTGTATGAATTGTCAAAATGATTAAAGTGACAAAGTACTAAAATGTATACATATTTATGAACTCGACTGTACCAGTCTCAAGGAAATAATGATCAAGTTTTACATATCCAAAGAACAGACACATAGGCGTAATGGTTTTTGAGATCCAGATCGCGGAACACTACCAACTTTATCATGTGTCCTCTTAACAAAAGAGATGCACTGCTGGCACATTACGATACGATTTGATTGGCAGGTGGTTCTTCCCTGGGTGGAAGTGCAGCTGGTCTCGCCAGAATGGCGGCGCGAGACCGTGACCTGGGATGGGAAGCAAACCAGAAGAGCTGTCGACCTGGACTATGAGTTCTGGAAAAGGCAAAATACGTAAAAATGGTGAGTGTGAATACATGTATAGTATTACATTACTTAGGTACCTTCATTCCCAGAGTGGGGTAGGAAGAGCTACAGAAATTACCAACAAGTCTAAAAAAAATTTGTTTATTGCGTAACCACATTTTGCACAGTCAGACTAAGATATTTTTACCAGTGTATATTAGTGAAAATATTGCCAGCCCATCGCCTAATACTATACAAGCCTTCATTCCCTTAGTCGCCTTAGTTTAATAAAAAAAGGACAATTTACATTGATGTTACAGGTCCAACGCATAACTAAGTCTGTTCCTTATGCCGGCATCACACTTCGCTATTCGCTATTCGTTATGCGGCTGCGCCCTATTTGTTAAAATATTTGCTATCGCGCTTATGCGTTATGCGTGCGAATAAAGAAGACATAGACGAATAAACCCTCCACACTTCGTCGAATGTAGGCGCATAAGCCGAATAACGAATAGCGAATAGCGAAGTGTGGTGCCGGCATTAGGTATGGGAGCGGCACGGGAGGGGTGACAAGTTACGTGACTGGGCGTGTCCTATCTCGCTATACACGATCAACTATAACGAAGATATCTCTTACGATATGCTTATGATATTTAAGAGCGTTTACCTAACTCAAATTAATGAATATTTTGGTGTGTGACAATAAAAATAAAAAACCGGACAATTGCGAGTCGGACTCGTCCACCGAGGGTTCCGCACAAATTTGTACGTTCATATTATAAATAGTTCCGGAATCGAGTCTCGCAGTTTTTTCCGAGCTTTTTGATTAATAAAGAAATATAAAATAAATAAATGACACGTGGTTATATAATGTTATTTTTAAATTATTATTTACAGCTGAAATTCTAAATTAAATTAATCTGAATCCATATGGCTGTCTGTACCCGTATCAGTGTATGTATGGCTCGAATCACTTTCATTATCTGATTCCCCATCTCGTAAATTTATAATAAGTTGATCCATGATCTCGTCACTAAGATGGTCATTTTTATAATACTCTTCCTCCACTTTCTTTACGTGACTGATACATTTTTGCCATTTCTCCACTGAATACTTAGAAAATAGCTCTGCCATAGCTCGTTTCTTCTCAGTTAAATTTAAATTAATATAATTTCGTGCCAGTTCACCCTTGATATCTCCCCATACTAATTCGATAGGGTTTAAATCCGGATGATACGGTGGCAAATAAAATACTGTATGACTCTTTTGTTCCGTTTATATCGTTTTATTAATTCTAGCAAATACCTCTTTTTCATCGCTTCAGTGTATTTAACATTATGGCGTTTTAACCAATCCTGCATTTGCTTTTTCAAGGAACACATCGTGGGTGGTTTATCCACCTCGTTGCAATGGTATTTCGCGTTATCAATAACTATTACTGAATTAGGAGGAAGACCAGGCAAAAGTTCTTCGCGAACCCACTTTTCGAAATTGTTGGAATTCATATTTCCATGATAGTCTTCTGTCTTTGTATTTGGTTTGAAAATGGTTAAAGCGTTATCGACAAATTTTGAACTTCCACCAGCATGCACGATGAACAATCTATTTCCTTTACCAATAGAAGACAATGCACCTCTTTCAGAGTCTGATTGCCAACACGCTGACACATTATGGGATTCATTTACGTAAGTTTCATCTTGAAAAAATATTGGTCTTGTGATCTAAATTTTCTTATTGCCGTAATATATTTGCCTCTCCATTGTTGAATTGAATGGCGTTCTATCAACATTTTTCTCTTTGATTGGCATTTTCTGTATCGGAATCCTAATTCACGTAATATAAGTCTCAAGTATGTATAACCACATTTAATAACTCCATCTTCCGCTAAAACTTGTCTTAGTTTATTGATCGTGGGAATTTCCTTTCTTATTGTGTAGAATTCTGTAATCTTTCTTCTTATAACACCTTTAATGAAATCGTCAATTTCTATTTTCTTTTTTCTCGTCTGTTTAGGCCTTCTTGGTGAAGAAAACTTCACATTACATTCCACACTTTACCCTCACTGACAATGGGTTGTACACTTCTTTTTGACAATCCTGTAGCCATGGCAACAGTTTTATGTATATTAACGTCATCTTCATGCTCAGCAGAATTGGGATCTAACTTTTCTATTTTAAAATATTCGTACACTTTATAAACAGTTTGTTTAGTTTGAGCCCTTATTGGAGGACTCATCTTTGGTTGCAAATCCCGTGTGCGTTTTACTTGAAGCAACCTGTTCAATTAACACGTATTGAGGACAGCGTGGCTGACGCCCGACTGAAGTTACGCGTCGTTTGACGTTCCGTAAACACACCCCTCCCGTGCCGCTCCCATACCTAAGGAACAGACTCAGTTATGCGTTAGACCTATAGTAAAAAAGCAATTCTGGTTTTTTTCAGGTGCCCTGCGTGTAATGAATCCCCTCAAATTGCAGCAATGCGAAAGATGTCGAAGATGCCTTAATTATTTTGTAACAAATTTATAATTATTACGTTAAATTAAGATCTACATTATTTTACTTATTCATTAAAAAGAGAGCGAAGAACTAAGCGGGGAGCGAGAATATTGTCCACCAGAGCTGGGGTGTTATTCTCTTAAAAACGGCGGTCGGTCGGACGAACGAGCGAAATCGCAGCGGAGAGTTTAAGTGGTCCCGTCCGAGCGAACAAAACACATTTTAGCCCATGCATTCTTAATTAGGCAGCCTTACACATTCGATAAGCCATGCTGCCTATGTGATTAAACTGAGTAGTTCAGTCCTTGCGTTGTGTAACTGAAGATCCCATCTCTAATGACGCATCACTGAAACAATTTTGCAAATTTCACTCCCTTATGTCGTACGGTAGGTAATCTTACGAGGGTGATCCAAAAGTTTTGATAGTAATCGGTATAAAAAATGGGAGATATGTAAATCGTTTTTTTTTAATTGGAATGAGCACACTTTCTATATTTCCGAACACTTATTAACGTCATTCAATTGTTTTATTTTACCAGTATAAAAATAATTTTACTTTTGGAGGCCAAATTTTGTACCTTCACTATGTCATCACCAGCTCGTGATTTTTATGTAGTTGTTTTTGAACATTAGTGAATGAGAAATAGTAGTCGAAAGTTAGGGCTAAATAACGGGGAGAGCGGTTATCAGTTCTGATCTTTGGTCGACGAGCGGCATCCTTATCAATTAGAAGGCTCTGAAGCACAATTCCTGCCGAAAATTTGTATTTTTTTTTCTTTAGCTTATTTTTATTATTTTGCCATAATTAGGATACAATAATGTTATATAACTCTCCTAGATTATTTGAACTCAATTGCTAATAAATAATGTCGCAGTATTTATTTGTAGGCCTCAATAATCCTGGAAAAGGCCGAAAAAACCACCCTAAATTTTGGTGACAGAGCTGGAGATAGAAAAATCCACTGCAATGATAACTTATTTATCCTTTAAATTATAATGATAAATCAAGGTTTCATTTTCAATAACAATATTTTTTATTAGTGTACCAAAACTTTTTCCACACAACTCCAAATTATTACAAAACTAACTCTTATTTTTGCCGTCTTGTAAAATTGTTAATACAGATGTTTTTTGTTTAGCTATCACAGGGACACAAATGAATAATGTTTACATTTTTTTTTCTCTAATTTAAGTTTCATTAGTGCCATGGTCACATTAAAAGAATATCATTATGTAGATGGTTCTTACTGATTCTCAAAACTTTTGGATCACCCCTCGTATATGGAAAAACTTCACGGACGCCAACAGAGTGCTAATGCAGAAACGTGCCGTATGTAAATTAGTTGGAGTGAAACCTAAACACACTACTAATTTTATTTACATTCAAGAAAAATATAGGTACTGTTTGTCAGAAATGATATTAGCATGTTCGCCCGCGTGCATGCAGTCGGCAAGCAGCTCCGCCATACTCGGGGCGTTTGAGAACAGTTCCCCGTCGCAATATGGCACTTGCAGGGAAGAACCCGCGCGTGATTGGTCCATATATTCATTATACTTTATGATTGGTTCCACCTTTTATGAACGTCCGAACTTAAAAACGGACCATCCGAGAAGCGTTTGAGCGCCGACTAAAAAACCTATTATTGCAAAATTTATTATACCTACTCACAATCAGTCAAAGAGTTTATGGACCTTAAGTTATAATTATATAAAATATTTAAAATGTTATGATGGAATATCTACTGTTGTTTTTATTATTTCAAATGTTTTGATTTGCTCTCCCCCCCTCCCCGCTTATCTCTCTCTACCTAATCTATAACACTTTCAGTTTTTGTGGTATGTATGTAAAAAAATATTATTCTTATTCTTAATAGCGTTAAAATGCTTGCAACAAAGGTGATATAATATATTACTGTTACTGATCGGAACTGTACGCTGCTTAAATTTGTTATAAATCAACTGACAAGCGTGAGTGCTCGCGTGTGCGTGCCGTGCGTAGAGGCCACGCGATTTTAACCGACTTCAAAAAGAAGGTTCGATACTCCGTTGTTTTTATTTTAATTTTTCTCCGTCAATTGTGGACCGTTTTTGAAAATTCTTTTTGATTTGATAGGGGTTCCGTACTTTTAAAATGGTAGGTAATGGGTCAGTCCAACTGAAGTCGGCGTCGCTCAACATTTTTAAACAAAAGTCGGCTTTAGTTGGACCCATCATTTCAAAAGGGGTTTTTTTTTCAAGCGTAAAGTCTTCGTGTGCCAACGAGCCTACATATACGCATGCGCCGCAACGATCAGTCGAATTCTGTGTCCCTCACAGTATTCTTATATAGATAGAGTGCGAGGGACAGAGCATTCGACTCGCTAGCGAGTGCGGTAATTGTAACTCATGGTAAGGGTACAGCAGAGGGCCCTTCCAAGATGCAATGCGCTAAATAAAGTTTCTATTCGTTTCGTTTTTAAGCCAATCGCGTCACTGGAAGATCACGTGACTTTTTGTATCACGTATTCTACGAGTGCCGCGACTGGTTTAAAACCGAATCGAATAGAAACGTTAGTTAGCGTAATGCATATTGGCAGGGCCCTCTGTACCCTTAACATGAGTTACAGTTACCGCACTCGCTGGAGAATTGAATGCTCTGTCTCTCGCACTCTACAACATGCTGTGAGGGACACAGCATTAGACTTACGGTCACTCATGGTGAGGGTAAGGTAAAGGCTTCAAATGCGTGTGCTGGATTGATGAAGCAAAACTCTTTGGTCTTATTCAATGTATACAAACTTAAACATCGTTGAGTCAAATTTTATCTTCTTCTTTTTTCTTGGCGTTTATCAGTCAAATTTTATTAATCCTCACTTGACAAGAAATGTCAAAACCGTCATTTAATAGCACTTGTATACTGTATAGCACAATCGAGGCACGAAGCATAATTACCGCGGTGGACCGCCATTAGCAAAAAAAGAAGAGGCATAAAACATCAATTATTATAAAGATAAACAAGAACGAAAATTTAAATAATACTTATACCCAATAATAACTATCGTTAGAGTAACTTTAAGCCAAACTAAGTTAAAAATGTTGACTACTAAAGAAATTAGGTCAAAAATGATGGTCTCTGTGTACAGTACCCTGTATAATGATTCTTTTCAATACGGCGAAGTAAAGAAGTATAAACCGACTCTACCACCGGAGGCAATTATAAAAGAACGGAAAGCACCTCAGCTCAGATATATCAGCAACGAGAATTTACAAGCGATGCCGGAGGTGCCGTTTGATATGATGTGGTATCCCGAAGAAAAAATCAATAGAACTGTTCCTACCAAAGAACTTATTCAAAGACTTAACGTAAGTTACGCTACGCTAGAATTAGGGTGACGGAACCAATGACGGACACTTTTAGCTGACAGGGCACCAGTAATGGGCACTTCACTCTTAATTAAAATTTCATACGGTCCTAAATTGATTGTTTGCTAAACAAATGAATAACCCTTATCTTCTGTAAAATAAGAATCAAGTGTCCATTATTGGGTTCTTGACCATTACTGGTTCCACCACCCTGGGTCGGGGAACACAATCACTTGGAAAATGTTGAAGGCACATTTGTATGGAGCTGGGCTTTAGAAAATGTCAACGACCACCGACAACAGTATCTTGCGATCACAACGCACCCGACTTACTGACAAAAAAACCGTAGTCGAACTCGCCCACCAAAGATTCCGTACAAAATTGTAAGTACTTTTTCATTCTTCGTCATAAATCGAGAAAATTAAAAATCTGTTTAAGCTTTTGCCAATGAAGCCCTTTCATACGATATACCACTCAATTCAAAATTTGGACCACCGTATCCTTGCATGGACCCTGTTTTTAAGCCTGACGAAAAAAACAGGGGTGTTATAATAAGTTATAAGGTTGACGTGTAAGTGTGTGTGTGTGTGTGTGTGTGTGTGAGTGTGTCTGTCTGTCTGTGGCAACGTAGCTCTTAAACGGATGAACCGATTTGGATGCGTTTCTTTTTTATTTGAAAGCAGGTTTTCTAGCGGTAGTTCTTAGACATGTTTTATCAAAATCGGTCCAGCTGTTTTTGAGATATTGAGCTTTTAGGTGGTTAAAAACCCCCGATATAACGGCGACACCTACTTTCAGAGCTGATCTCTTAAACGGCCCAACCAATTTTCAGAAATCTTGCTAAGATCTTGCCGATTAATGTAGATTTATCTGTCTGTGGCACCATAGCTCTTAAACGGGTGAACTGAATTGGATGCGGTTTTTAACCCCCGACACAAAAAAGAGGGGTGTTATAAGTTTGATCGCTATGCTATATGTTTCTTTGTGTGTGTGTGTCTGTCTGTGGCACCGTAGCTATTACACGGGTGAACCGATGCGGTTTTTTAATTTGAATACTGGTTTTTTAGCTGTGGTTCTTAGCTAGGTTTCAAAGAAAGGGGGTTTATATCTAGCTAATAGTTATTTGTGATTTAATTAAAAATGTTTCGTTTTCTGATTTTGAACTATACTTGTAGTAGGTATAATACAAGTGTACCTACTTAATTAAGGCTCTATTATTGCAGAAAGTGAAACCGGGCCTCAAGGACCCGGGTCGCAAACACGCGCAACAGACCCGGCCGCGGCTAGTGATGACGCCCGCCATCGCTGTGGATAACATCGAAGATGACGAGTAAGACAAACTTCCTAAATGCTCGTTAACAGGCCGCCTGGCTGTCTGGAATCTGTAAAGAAATGTACGAAATCTTAAAAGAAATTGCCAGTTTGTGTTCTAATACGGTGAAAAGACCAATATCGGATGACGGACTAGTGTCAGTGTAATACCAGAAGTCAGGGGAGGTTTTCTCTTAAAAACGGCGCTCGGTCGGTCGAACGAGTGAACGAGTGAACGCGCCACACCGGCGAGTTTAAGTAGTCCCGTCAGAGCGCACAAAACACATTTAAGCGCGTAAGATCGAACGTATAATGAACGAACGATCGAACGTGTCTAATTGAGAATGCACGCGCTAAAATGTGTTTTGTGCGCTCTGACGGGACTACTTAACCCCGCCGGTGTGGCGCGTTCACTCGTTCACTCGTTCGACCGACCGAGCGCCGTTTTTAAGAGAATAACACCCCAGGTTTTGGCAGTTGGGCAGCGTAAGGGCCGACATAGCCGGACTGCTTAGAGCAGTCAGCACCGACTGCTCCGTGGTCGCTATTGGTCAATCTGCAGTTTCAATACGAACATAGAGAATTAAAATTGCGAATTAACCAATAGCGACCACGGAGCTGTCGGTTCTGACTGCTCTAAGCAGTCCGTCTATGGCGGCCCTAAGAGTGCCAAGTGTAGAGAGGCAAAGTAAACACCACTAGTAGCTGTAGGTACGATAGAGGACCTTTATTACAATTCTGCCTAAGCTTATATACTTACAATAGGGATGTCGCTGACACAAGTAATACCCGTTTATGTAGCAGTAAATTAGATATTACGTTACTGCTAAACACTTACTTAAAGTGGCCAATTGCTATTGAGGCATTAAAAAATATATCAGTGGTACTCAAACCTGATGGTAAACCACGGTCGCAAACCAGCAAGGTCACCTTGGTGGGGAGCTTGGTTGCTCACCGTGTAGCAGCCGCTTAAGTGGACTATGGCTATGAGGCTCATGGACATGAATTGGCCACATCTGCCTAATTGAGATTGCACGCGCAAAAAAATATTTTGCTTGCTTTGACGGGACTACTTAACCTGGCCGGTTTATACGAGCTGCGCTGAGTGAACGAGTGATGCGCTTACGAAGTAGACCCTCCGTGTTGGGAGTCATTAGTTTAGATTTGATAGATATAGGAATCCAGGGGGCAAAATTTTATGACATGTAGAGATTTCCTACATCGATAAACTCAATTATCGATGCTTGTCTATATATTAGTGACCACTGCAAGTTTTGTTTGTAAAAATATTTTTTTATTAAAAGTTCAAAAATTAAACAAAATAATAACGTAATTGTTTATTTTCTCAAACCTATTTTGATACTTTACTCATCACAATTTCTTTCTTCATTACTGTCCCATTTACTATTGTTAAAATAAACTATTAGAATTTGTTCCAAATTTTCGGGCGTTAAACGTCTCCGTTTTGGCTGATAAATCCATTTCAGGTGGCTAAATGAATTTTAAATTTCTGTGTAGGTAATAGGGGGCATAACAATTGTTTTAAATATGCTGCTGTGTGAACTTCAAAACAATACTTACAAAAAAATACATACAATGCTGGGGGCGATCACCAGTATATGGCAAAAGAATCGATAGTTGACTTTATCGATATAGGAACTCCCTACCTGTCATAAATTTTGCCCCTTGGATTCCTGTCTGATAACGACATTACAAAATAAAGTACAGTCAGCAACAAAAGCCGATCCCACAAATATTTTTCACAGTTTTTTTTTCCCACAGAACCCGTAACATAATAACGAAGATGCAATACGCCACCATCCAGCACACCGCGATGGAGGAGGCGCTCTCCCTGGCCAAATACAACGTCGTCAAAGCTCCGTTGACCGGCTATTCCCGGGCACATCCGGTAATAATCGTTTGTTTTCAACTTTCGCGACGTTCACACATACTATTATAAACAATGATATTTTAAATAAAGATACGTCATCTGCGCGCAAAAACGTTCCGCAAAAAGGAAGGCAAATTGCCTTACTTTTTATCTATTTATCTCTTTCTAACAAAAGCGTTCGCTATGGATTACCGTGTTTGTCTCTGTCAGTAATTGGTCACGGGTTTTGAATGCGATTATAAATCTAAAATGCGACTTAATCGCGTAAAAACCTTGTATATACCTCGACTTGATCGTGTTGCAACGGTCGTGGTCACGAGCAGACTGAAGAGGGCTGGTGCTGATGCGTGCAAGTTTTTCGAACTACCCGCGCTTGGTGTTGTTTGTTTTATCAGAATACCCACCGACCGGCACACGACACTCGGTCTGCCCTCCTAAGCAAAAATGCAATAACTAAATAAAATAGCCAAAGCAGATTCAACTCTCTTATGTTTGTAACTAGGTTGCAATTTCTACAGATGTTTTGTCTGAGATATCGCCATTATGCTTAGTAGGGCAGCGGTGTTCACGGATTTGTCCGACAATACAGGGTGTCCCCAAAACCAACGCTAAAACTGAGAGGGCTGATACAGCAGCCAAAAAGCTAGCTATCGATTTAACCCCTATGTATTAGGGTGGATCACAGAATGGATGAAAAAACATTTTTTTGCTTCAATCCTTTTCGGAGACTATGAAAAATTTGTTACAGCTGTCTAATATTTATAATATAAAATATAAAAGAGATACGGTAATAGTACTGCCCCAAGCCCGCAGAACTTTAAAATAATGGTCTTTTTCCGTATATTGTAAAAGTTCCGTTAGCTTGGGGCAGTACTAAATATTATATATCTCTTTTATATGTTATATTATGAATGTTACACATGTGTTTATAGAGTGTGTAACAAGTTTTTCATAGTGGCCGAAAAAGATTGAAGCAAAAAATTTTTTTTTCATACATTTAGTGATCCACCCTACTATGTGTGTACAGCGATTGTTACTAGTTTCGGAGATATTGGTCATTTTAATTTGATTTTTTGTAATTTTCCCTTATGGCCACGAAAAATCATTAATTTCATGTTTTATGTCATACGTTTTTTAGTGGTATCTTATATAATTAGACGTACGTCGTACGTCGCGGGCGTCCTCTAGCATTATAGAATAGTAGTTTGTGACTGGTGCATAATGAGAGCCACACATAATAGAGCCATAATGAGTGACAGGTGCGAGTGTTGTTTTATGAAACGAGCCGAAAGATTAGTTTTATATTAAGATCACACGAGTGTTTTAATGCCTAATTATGAGTACAGTTGCATACATAACGTTATCTACGTGCATATCATAAGTTTTCTTCAATATGCGAGAAACCTGTATCTGTCATCGCCCTGTGTCGCCCTGCCCTGTACATTAAAGTATCGGTCACCGATACTTTAATGTGAACATTGAGATGCAACCATATCGATAACCGAGAGTTTGATATAATGACATGCAATAAGTGCTTTAATGTTCACATTAAAATACATCCACAGGTACAGGGTCATTAATATAGGCCATTTGCTTATCGTTTCTGACCATAATTATAGGGAAATTATTTATGACTAGATGTTGCCCGCGACCCCGTCCGCGCAGTAAAATAAAACATAACCTATGTTCATCAGGGATAATGTAGGCTTCTAATGGTGAAAGAATTTTTCAAATCGGTCCAGTAGTTTCGAAGCCTATTCAATTCAAACAAACAAACAAACAATCGAATATTTCCTCTTTGTAATATTAGTATAGATATTGATGTCAGAAAAATGTATTAAATGGTCCACTACTTGTACAACATGCGATCGTTCTGAACTAACTATTTTCTGTTGTTATTCAGTTCTCCTTGCCCGCGGAGAAGCCGCCCATGGTGTCGCCGGAGTGGCGGCGTGAGAGTGTGACCTGGGACGGCCGGCAACTCAGGGCGACGGTCGACCCTACTGGCGAGTTTTGGATGAAGAGGATCGCTGGCACGTCCGTTAGGTACATCTCTTTATCATCATTATACCCCGTTACCGAGCGGGCAGTTTGGTGGCAAACTAACATTACTAATGTCGTAAACAGAGTATAGAATAGACTTGGCCCGCGCGTATACCTTTGAGATGGAGATAGTATCTATACATATAAGTATGGTATATAGGCAATCAATTCTGAGTTGCCAACAATTTGCTAAATTTCCCCAATAGCTACTTTTTACCCGACTTCAACAACCGGTCAATTGCGAGTCGGAAATAAATTCCTCGTGTGACTTTTGTTTTAGAACATAATACACTATAATTTTCATACGGCGTTGCTTACTTTAAATCACATTCGCAACCACCTAACCTCCAAATGTGTGTACGTATATTTGAATATCGAAAGTTACAATAACGAACGGTCGGAAAATATCTACAATAATAATATTTTTTTGGGTCTGAAATGCCTATGATTAAAATGCGTTTAGCATATTGAAAGTTACAAAATCGAACAAAGCCGTTTTAGTGAAGTGGGCGAGCGCAGCGGAGAGTCGGAGACCGTCTTTCTAATGCGGAACCGTCTGTTATGTTAGGTTAAGAAGGCTAAGTACCAATTTCACCAAACGATGTTAACAACTTAAAAGACGATTAGAGTGTTAACAGCTGTCAAAATGTATTAACAGTCGATTAACATTGATTAACATTTAAAATCGTTTGGTGAAATTGGTACTGAAGCGTGATTTGATTTTGACACACTAGGCTTTGTTACATTATTTTTGCAAAATCATTATTTCTGAGTAGCAGAATTAAAATTTTGCCGATTTTATTATATTTCACTCGCATTTTACTACTTAAAATTAGGCCGAAATAGGTAGGTACTAGGTAGTTTAAGGGGATGTTAGTTTTGCAGCAGGTTCGAAGGGTCAAACCACCCAGAAATAGGAGATAAAACAAGCGACAGGAAAAAACGCGTCAGTGGAAAAACACGACTGTGAAAACTTAATTCGGGAAAAAATGCGAATGTAAATTCTGCTAATGAGAAATAAAGATTTTGGAAAAATAAACAAATACCTGCTAGGAACAATTGAGGTAAGACCAAAAGTAAAAAATCGTAAAAGTCATAAGTTTTAGTTTTTTTTTTAAACAATGTGCTTCAAAGTGTTCTGAGCATATCCGCGAATACTTCGTTGGTAGCCAATTTATGCGACCTGTAGCTTTAATCCACAGCTTCCTTCTTTCAGTATCAAATGGGTATCTGAAAAATTATAAAAAAATGTTCTAAAATTTTGCAAATGTAAAAAGGTAAATTTAACAGATTATAAGAGTTAATTCGTAAAAAAAATACTATGTCAATTCAACAAAACTTTGATTTATTGTAGTATAACAAAATACCCAATAATATCATAATTATATATTACCCCGTTTGTTGGGTAAAATGAATTTTAAATGGATTACAACACGAAATTGGTTTTATACGACTAAATTTAAATGTCAACAATCACACGGATTACCGTGTATTATCGTTATCAACACAAATCGGACGGTTAGCGGAAGAAAAATACGATATATTTGAACACAAAACCGATCCTTTTTTATGTTAAAATGTAACTAGGCGAAGTTATTTCAAATAATTAGTTGTTTACATTGCCAATCAGGATTTAAAAGACCATAATAATAGTATAATGTATCCACTTACGAATAAAAGGTTATGTGCTCATATTTCTGCTCACTGCGGCTTTTACAGCCTAAAATACTACAATTCACCATTACCAAATTGTTCTTTAGCACATTAAACGTAAACTTCACACTTGTTTTTTCCAAAAAATCTCCGAAAACAGCTAAAAACTACTAAAAACTGCTGCGACTCGCATCCGCTGTCAGGGTTTGTTTGCCACAACGGTTGTGGCAAACAACTCGAAAACGTATACGCGCGAGAGGGACAGGTAACAGGTAAGTGCATCTCTTTTATACATACGTAATCATGTATAAACGCATCTCAGACTTCCCACCTGGTACTAGTCCAATGCCCACTCTATTTATTCTCCCTCTACGACTAATGTGTACCCCGGACTTTATTCGCAATGACGTCACAAAAGGGTAGTTTGGGGAGTCAATGGAACGGTGTTAATTTTCACTACAACCTAGTCTATTGGTGTTTAGAATTAAATTTTTATATTCATCGGGCTTTCACGATATAAATTACCTATAAGTCAATTATCAATTGATTAATTCATCGACGTTGTTCTTTCGTTAACTAACTCTCCGTGACAGGTCAAAAGTGGTTTTAAGTAAGTCTTCTAGCAGAATATATCCACTTCAAAAAGGAAAAGTTTTTTCCACTTCGTCAGATGTTATTGGCGCATATTTGAAAAAGCTAGCGGTTATCAAAGCAGGATCTGTAACGGTTGCTTGGATTTATTTGTATTTCTTGACCTGTATTAATATCGTTAATGTTTCGCAACGTGACAAATCCGTCTTTTTTTTTCAATACAAATCTCAACTTATCATATATTTTTCGTCCTCTTTTTTGCAGAAGTAATTTTGATAACTAGCTCGCTCTGTATGTAATACACAATTAAAATAGATTCTGAAAAGCACAGGCAAATAACAGCATTGTTCACAATATTTAAGTATCTCCACTCATATCATTGAAAAACTCATCTAATGAGTAATAAGCTTTATTTTTACCTTATTAGGTATGTTAGTGAAGAAGTGGATACGAGTATATTCTGCTAAAAGACGTAGCCTAACCGCAAGTCATTTAGAACAACTTCTGATCTGTTACGGAGAGTCAGTTAATGAAAGAACGAATTCGATAAAAGATACGAAAAGTCACGTGATCTACCAGTGACGCGATTGGTTTAAAAACAAAACGAAGAAACGTAAGTTAGCGCAATGCATCTTGACTGGGCCCTCAGAGGCCTCAGACAAGATGCACTACGCTAACTAACATTTCTATTCGATTCGTTTTTAAACCAATCGCGTCACTGGTAGACCACGTGACTTTTCGTATCACGTCATCTCCCAGTGACGCGATTGGTTTAAAAACGAATCGAATAGAAACGTTAGTTAGCGTAGTGCATCTTGTCTGAGCCCTCAGTTCGACACACGTAAAAAGAGCTCCGAGCGGCTAGTAGAGGCGATATGTTTGCGCATGTTGTCTACAAACATACCAATCATACATAAGAGTGTATTACTGGGAACCAATAGCGTGGCAGCAAGCGAAGCGGTTTACGCTCCCCCAGCCGCGCCCACCAATTTGGTCCGTAATTTGCTAACTGCGCAGGTAGGTCGCTCAGGGATCTTTTTACGTGTGTCAAACTGTACATCGCTTTCTGCCTAGATCAGCCTAAATCTCAAAGTCCCAGTTGCAAAATGACCACTTCGTTTGCGTCACTAGGTAGACTAGGTTCGTTAGGTAACTTCAAATGCTCGAAGGGCAAGTTGCCCAGGAATAGGAGCCCCGCCATGCGGGGCTCCGTCGACATTGCTAAGACAGACATATGATGAAAAAACAATGTAATGTGGACATTTATCGGCTCGGACTATTTGAGATATAGGCGTAAAGCGATCGGGCCATATGGCGATCTAGGCACAAAGCGAAGTAGTAAGATCGAGATGTACAGTCACGAACTTAAATTTGGGACCCACCTTAGGTCCAAAGTCATTCTGACATTCTACAACAATAAGTTTGAGTCTCCTATAAGTTACAAATGATTTGGCATCTCTAATAACATTGACGACTTCAAGCGTATTTTTCTTGAAATGGGTCACACATTAACGTTCGTGATAGTACTTAGTCACAAAGCGATCTGGTCGTATTAACTACCTAGACATATCAAGATGTGGATGGCTTTCAATCCCATTATTATCATAATAATTTCAGCCGAAAGACGTCCACTGCTGGACAAGGCCACCCCCACAGGGTAGGTTTGCCACAAGGACCGGTCTTGCGCTTGCATCCATCGTTTTCCCTCAACCTTAGCCACTTCGTCAGTCCACCTTGTTGAACGGTCCATGCTAAATTAAAAAAATACAAGTTTGTAACAGCTGAAAAGGAACACGCATATTAAAATATATTTACCCCAGTTTTCATAGAAAATAATATTACCCTTTTTTTAAGATACTTACTGGAATCTCTGAACTTTAGACGATAATTTGTAGAGCGACGCTTGAATTGCATCTCTGTCAAAAAAAAAGTATTAATTTAGCTCCGGGTGATAACGTTTCTCACCCTCTAAATCAAATCCATTTCCCACGATTTTTGAATATGTACCTAGTTAAGGAAAGAGAATGCACGCGCTAAAATGTGTTTTTTACGCTCTGGCGGGACTACTTAAACTCGTTGGTTTATACAAGCTGCGCCGCATTCACTCGTTCACCCGTTCGACCGACCGAACGCCGTTTTTAAGAGAATAGCACCCCTATATAACTTCGAACCATCTTTTTCTTATAGTGAGGCTCCGTGTGCGGCTTCCAGATTGGAATGACGATATGCATAATGTAACTATTTGATCTAAATTAAGTATATGTTTAAAATTTTCAGATGTCAGCCGTGTAAAGTCACTGCTGAAGTGGAAAGATATCGAAAATTTTCAAAGAGATCCTGAGAAACTAAATACTATAATAATATAAAAATGTCGATAACTCTGTACCATATCGCTCTGCTAGATCAAAACAGGATCAACTCAAAATCCTCGCTAGTTTTGTTTCAATTACATAGAAGTTGTATTAAAGTTGATATTTAAATACAGTCGTATTTTGAGTTACTACTGTTTTGATTTGGCAGTGCGATATATATGTTTTTCGAGGGATTTATTTAAGATCTTCTTTAGCCTGCGACCGCAGAATAAAAGAACATTAAATGAGACGTCACAATTACTTTTCAAATCTGTGACACGCTCAGTTACAATACTTGTTATGCAAATAGAAAGTGCAATTATTATGTTTTCTGCAATATAAAAAGGTTTTTATGTTTCTGATATACTCAGAATAGTTAGCTATACTCGTACTTACTTAATACGATGACTTTTGCGTTATAATGTGATCTTACTTTAATTTAATATTATTTTTAAAGATTCATTTAGAATATTAAGTTTGAATACGTACTTACTAGTTTTAGATTTACGTACACTTTATGTTCATAAAGTAGTTTAAATTCTTTGAATTTTATTTGATTTCTTTATTTGATTTATGTTAATAAAGTAGTTTAAATTATTTGATTCTTAATTTATTTCTTTTATCGCTGTTATTTTATCAAATTTACTGGTAGACCGCCATACCTACGCCATACTGCCATCAATCAATCAGTTACGTCGGTCATTCTCCAGACAGCGATTTTTGTATGTCCTCGGGCTTAAAAAATATAAAACTATTGAATTTGGTATAATTTATATTTTTTGTTCCTAGAAGGTACTCGTATTGAGGTGTACATGAATTTTCAAGTAAATATTCAATACCTTTCTAGGAGAAAAAAAAATCAATACCCCATTCTCCTAATTAACACCGCGCGTCCCACTTCCGAAATCACTAATATAACTATTTTCCCCGATCATATACAAGAGGAAAGATGAATGAAAGTATTTTTATTTAATGAAAGATAAGATATCCAAATTACAAAAATAATACCAAATTTATTTAGTAATATATCACTAAGATATAAAATAAAGAAACTTTGTCCCGATACGTGTACTAATTCACGCGCCGCTTTCATTGTTGTCCGTGCAAGGCCATTGAAGAAATAGACAGATGTCTGTAATGCATTTTGCGTGAGCAGACACTCATGTCAAGACCCTCTTGAGAGAAAGAGGTGTTAATGTTGTGTGGATCGCACACTACAAATGTAAGTATCTAATTCGCATGTTTTGGTTCTCGTAAATGCTAATTAACACGTTCACGTTTTTAAAATCAGCCAATAACTCTATAGCTCTGTAAATTATTGTATACATTAAGAACCTCAGTATTTAACAGTTACTGGATTATGTAGTTTATCACATGTACCTAAAAGAAGTTATATTTTTTTTATCAAGAATCCCTAATACACACGTCTAATTCACGGGCCGAAAATGAACGCGTTAATTAGTTTAAGAGTAGTAAAAAAGGTTTTTGGTACATAAAAGTATTTTATTTCTAATTGCTCGCTTAAGCTAAACCAGTTTAAATTAATTTACAGGAATATTTTTTTTACAAAAATGTAATTCCCGGAAGAATGATGGCATGATTAGAATGACATATATTATGTCAAACTGGTGTTATTAGAGGGGCCCTAACCTTAAAATCATCCTTATGATCGTATCTGTGTGCTTAAGTGTTTGGACAATATGTTTTTTAGAGGTTATTTTATTTTTCCTAGCA
Organism: Acleris literana; assembly: GCA_946894065.1. Classification (NCBI taxonomy): domain Eukaryota; kingdom Metazoa; phylum Arthropoda; class Insecta; order Lepidoptera; family Tortricidae; genus Acleris; species Acleris literana. The sequence continues at coordinate 4,047,652 of OX335671.1, forward strand.
TATTTCTCTTGGAAAACGTGAAAATTTTGCTGACCGCATTAAAAAGTTGCATTTTGACAAAAAGTGATAACTGTAATTCTAATCATGTAAGGAAAATCCTAGGGACCCGGCATCATTCTTCATATTTGTATAAATTATGTATTAAAACTACCCGCAATAATTAAACTACATACTTAAAGTTGAATGTCTGTATGTTATGTTACATAACTTATGTATGTAAAGCTTAAACGGCTCGACGCATTTTAGCATCATGAATTATGAGGTGTCCTTAGATTCAATAAAATTAACTAGTTTATTTATATCTTTTTAGTTCATCGGGTTTTTAAATTTTAAATTACTTTTTTTAAAGATAGATAGGGAATGTAAAAAGTAGGAGGAAGAAGTATTATTTTTTCTTTAGCAGATACGGCAATTTATTTGTTATCGTTTGTTCATAATACCTAAGGTATAATATAAAGTTATTAATTCTGATTTTTTTTATCGTTTTCATTGTTGATTATAGAACGATTATTTTAGTGAAATATTAGTTAGCTTATTATGTATGTATATCGTGATGGATATTTTATGTTCCTAATAGTTTCAACGTTGCAATGTAATAAATATACAGTATGTAATTAATAGACAGTCTGACAGTTTTTGTCTTATTTCCTAAAAAATATATATTTGGCATGAACATTTATCTAATAAACGCGTAGTTTTTTTAATTCGCAAGCAAGTAAACCTATTTAACGCATCGCTTTTCTAATTCGCGCGTCACGCAAATATTAAAACCCTTCTAGTTAATTAACCGCTAATAATAATTAAGTGCCCAATAAATATTAAAGTTTGAATGGTCGATATGTTACTACATTTTGCATAAATTTTATCAAAAACCAAGTGGAAAAAAAGGGCGGTGTTAATTAGACTGAGAACACAATTCTGGAGAATGACCGACGTGTTTTCTTATTTATTAAAGCACCTGGAAGACCGAGCGTCACTCGGGTTGAAAACGAATTTCCCGGAGATAGCGACTTGACAGCAGTCGGTGCATGGATAAATAGGAATTCCCGTGCACCCACTAGTGGGTGGACCCGGTGGGTGCACGGGTCGCGAGGGTATTTTTCACCCCCACAAACCCCAATACTGCAAATTTCATCGAAATTGTTGATAGACGTTTTCGAGAACGTGATTAGAAATATAATTATGTATGAAAGGTCTGTTCGTTCTTACTTGTCTTATATAGTAAACAACTTTCTAACCTCAAAATGAACCTTTTTTGGCTGAAACAGCAATTAAAAAAAAAAGCAATCACAGATAAGACATTGGCCAAGTGATGTCCAAAATGTTTACCTACTCAGTTTACTTTATTTACGATAAAAGGGCTGTTTTAGCCAAAAAAAGGTTCATTTTGAGGTTACAAAGTTGTTTACTATGTAAGACAAGAAGAATGAACAGACCTTTCATACCTTATATACAAATATTACTCGTTAAAAAATAATTGGCATCAGTTCTATTATTTTCTGTAAGAACTTATGCATGTTTATTCCAAAAGCACCATTTGGTTATCTGGAGCTGCTGATGAAGACCAGAGATGACCATCGAAACTTCTTAATAATACCTAAGTTGCTCTTGGCCACCGGTAGCAATAAAATGTATTTATTTGTAATTATCTTTATAAATAAGAATATCAAGTAACTCTTACTCATCATGATGATGCATGTGGTGAAGTTAGATTGATGGTGTTGGTGGTGTTGATGGTGAACCACTAAAATAACTCCTCAGCTACGTCCCCGCATCTTGGACAGCGATGTTTTGTAAAGGGTAATTACTCGATGAGGATTTGGCATTAGGCAGGCTCTATGGCTTTTCGATGTAGTATATATGTGCTGAGACTATTCTATTGATTGCTTATGATATTGTTCATAATAAACCTAACGTAATGGCACCAGTTTTGGACAGTTTAAGCTGACATGCACCAATAATTCAAAGATCATACTGTCATAAATTGAGTGTTACAAAACAAATGAATAACCCTTATCTTCTGTAAAATAAGAATCAAGTGTCGATCGTGGGTCCTTGTCGATTACTGGTTCCATTATGTTACTCCTTTTTAAGATTTTATTCTGCTGAGAGCTCCATTTATATTTGTCCCTTTGCAAAGCTTTTTTAACAAAGTTTATAACCCTTGGTCATACAATTTTGAGATAAAGTTTTGACTACTTACCGGCACCGATGATATTTTTAACCAGAAACTAGCCTAATCCGATGTTGACTAGACCAATTAACGAAGAAAATCATCAATAATGCCCCCCGCATAAATCGTCTGCCCAATAAGGTGGTAAGAAGATAGAAAAAAAAAAGTAATACCTACCGAAATAAAGATCGAAAAGAGCAGAGGGCACAGTACAGTTCCTTGGGGGACACCAGCATAAAGATCTTTTCACGCGAACAGCTTATTCACCTTGACCAGGTGGCGCCTCTCAAGAAGATAAGACTGAAACCACGAGAAAGTGAAAGAAGAGATATTGTAGGTTTTGAGAATGCCGAGAACGACGTCAAAATCCACAGTAAGTATTGAAAGTACTGCTAAAGTCTAATAAAAAAGACAAAATCAGTAAGTTTCCTGTTTTCAATATTAAGACTATATATATATAAGGATATCGTTGGTGACCTTAACTAATGCAGTACGTACAATGCGATAGCTCTTAGAAGATGCTTCGGGTTTGTACTTGTCTCTCACTCGCTCTCGTACTCTCTTATTAAGAACGAATAAGAGAGAAGTACAAACCTGAAGCACCTCCATCGAATAGTTTAATAAATTGTCAAAAATATTATCGTTGAACTGCGCATCACTAAAGTAAGGCCAACGAGACAGGATAAAGAATGTAAACAAGCTTTCAAAAGTCGTGTCACTTCGAACGCAATCCAAACAGGGATGAACTTCACAAAATGGCGGCCCTAATGTTGACAACTTCTGTACTGACTAGCTTTCCTGTACCACGAATCACGCAACGACAACCGTCATCGACCAACAAGATGTTATTGCGTACGAGAAATAAGGACAGATATAGTAATCGCTCGCTATCGCAATATAACTCAGTAACAGTCAGTTTGTTTTCATTCTTTATCTCGTCTCAATGGCCGTACTTCAGCTACACTTTAAGAGTCACGTAGGCAAAAATTAGCGACAGTTAAACTTTTCGAGTTCAGATTAAAATTTCCTGTACGGGCACACGGACATGGCGAAACTACAGGGATTCCTTGTTGAGTACGGAACCTAAAAAGGTCAAATATGGCCAAGATGTCATTTTCTGTGTCGGTTTTTTATGACTTTTTTCCATAGAGGTAGTAAAACATAGAGAGAGTGTAAAAACGGCTAATAGAATAGTACTCTTCGCACCTGTTACAAATACCCTTCGTTAAAAAGAGTCGTCTATATATGACCGCTTTCGATTGGATTTCAAAAGCGTACCACTTTTTAGGTGTGTCACTCTGCATTAGTGTGCGTAAGTTTGCAGTCAGTGATGTGGCGTTTATCGATATATTAGGTTTAACCATAAGTAAAAGGCAAAAGATAAGCCTATTTTCAATAATAATTGTGATTGATTACCAATTGAAAAGCGGCCTTATTTCGAAAAAGTAAACTGAGAAATTAACTTTTTTGTCGTGTAATAAAACTAAAGACAGTTTTTACAGTTTTTATTTAAAAATAAAACGTTTATCTTTAATAATGATGAATAAGCCTTGTAATTGTAAGACAGTAATTAGAAGACAATTTGTGACTCTTTTTTGAGGCCGGATTTCATTGCAACTTCTGAAACAACGACGAACCATTTCTGTCAGAGCATCTCCAACCATTCCTGTTTGAGCATCAAGGTTAATTTGTTTGGGTTGCGTATGAATGGATGTGATTACTGAATATATATATGTTTCTTATTAAAATCCGAGCGATACTGCAAATCTGAAACAATACAATTAATTAATATAACATAATTATAGTAGGCTCTTTTACCGATCGATAGATATGTACGTACAGTCAAGGAACTTGATTTGATGTAAATAAAATCATAAGAAGTCTCAATACGTTCTGATTGATTATGTCACTACGACATAGTCCAAAATGATCTAGCAATCAATTTCCTTTACTGTACGTAAAAAAGACATATTAAATTAAAATACCGATGTTAAAATAACGAATGATCCAAATATCTACAATAAGTATTTTATGCCTATGTCTATAAAAGGCACACGCCTATGCCATTAAACGTTGTAAGTTTCGACATTTAAAACATCGGCCTTTGAACTGTTCGGCATCGCTATTTTAACCCAAAATGTATTCACTTTTTGATATTTAAACACATACTCATGGATATATTTACTTATTTACTCTATGAAAATATCGAAAGTTTACTTATCGATATTAATTTTGGAAGCACTATTGTTTACTTCCGAAATAAAATCTAAAAATGAGTTAAAATTGCACATTTACTGCACATAGTGCCTTTGTATTAATTACAAGACGTAATACCATGATAATGTTTCTAGTTATACTTGCAAAACGGCCGGATTATGGCCGAAAATCAACAGTTTTATTGTAAAACATCACTCACCTGTGAAAGCTTATATTTTGTGGATCATTTTCTTTATTTCCCATTCGGGATTTACACCCACGAAATACACACGCCATTCCACTGAACCTATACTTAAATACTTCACTGATAACTTGTCGAAGAAATATATTTTCGGAGAATTATTTTAAAATTCCGACGGATGGGCGCACAGATCGCGAACAACAACAGTAATCCGACTAAATTAAGTGACACTTTTACTTAGGTCTTTATCCAACTAGCCGCTTATTCTATCCCATTCGTCTTAATTTAGTAGGGTTCACATGTCGGGTATTGACCAATAAAAATTGGCTACAAAACTGTGTTGTACACAGAAGAAAAAGGTGGTACGCTTGACAGTTGGCTACACGGGATCTAGTGTTTTCCTTCATCTTTGCTTTTTTCTTCTGTTGATTAGATAATATCCTCTTTATTTTTGGTAACTACAAAAATGACAAGTAATTTCTATCATTGTTAATGTGACTTTTGTAGACGCTTGCTGTACCTGATTTTTTATCGTATATTTTCTAAATAATTTATCTTCATAATGCCGAACGATGCAGCTCGTTTCGACGCCATGTTATTCGATTATAAGACGACGACTAATACCGATTTCAAAACATTAAAATTCGAGCCTATAGTCAAGTCTTCGTTTCGGGAAAAAAAACGTGTCAGGGCTCCCTATAAGAACATAAAAGATATCCACACTCTCATCGAATGGAATGGGCCGAAAGTGCCATTCGATTTACTTTGGGGGCCTCCGAAGGATATTGTGCAGACTGATCCTAGAAAAATACAGCAGCCTTTTCATGTGAGTTGGTGTGTTTTTTTATACCTAAATCTAATATTTATAAAGTCGTATACACCATCTACACCGTTTAGCCCACGCACGCACCCACGTTTAGCCCATATGAGTAGGTAATGAAAAATTTCAATGCGATTTAGTATGGAGCCAGGACTTAGTTCATTTCGGACCAAAACCGCAAAGGGGGTCCCGACACTTTAAATTTCAAGCAGATTTAGTATGTAGCGACTTGTAGTTTATTGTCGCGATTCTAGCAATAAACTTGTTTATTGTTTGTAAAATCAAGTTCTCTATATCCAGCATTACGGTACTTTAACGCGTGAACTCGTCGTGAATTTTCGAAAAATCATTCTGAAAATTGGACAGCTTCTGCGAATAGCGTACCTACAGTCAAGTGTAAAAATTGAGGAGAACGTCACATCTCAAAAATATGCCCCAATGCACCTTATTCCAGTGTAATAAGAACTTCGAAACATATTCATTAGAGGATTCTTTCGATACTATTTTTTGCACTTGACCGTACGCCACTTATCTCGACGGGCAGCGACCCCCTGCATAGCTTCAACACATCCCCTATTTTCTTCTGAGGGTCTTACCTCGGTGGCTCGGATACCTTCAGCGGCCACTGGCGGGCGCTAGGGACCACTTAGGGACCCTATGCCCTACTCCAACTATACAAGGCAGACAGAATTCCCAATAAAAATTAAAGAGTTTCTCTAATTTAAGAGTTTTTATTTTACTATTAAAGTTGTCGCAAGGCCAACTTGCATTGCGGTTGAATAAAGTACAGAAATGGCATATACGTTTTTTTTTCAGTTTAGAGCAGCAGCATTTAATTATTAGGTTACCAACATTTCATACAAATACGACGTAGAGTGTATCAGCCGATATGGAACTCTGACCCACCATAGAACTGTCACAGTAACGTTATGATTCAAGTCGTAAGAAGTGTCAAACAAATTGTTTTATAATGACACTGTGACACCGTTGTATGGTATATACATATATGGAGGTATCCTGACTTTTTACCAAATCATCATTTCACAAACTATATCATTTTACAAACTTTCGTTTCGCATAAATGTAATTGTGCTTAAACCATTACATATTTACATGAGCTTATTAAATAAGTTAGGTTAGGTTAGATTAATGACCACAAAAAAAAAAAAAAAACGGAGCGAAAGTGAGCGGAAGGGTCGGAAGAGGGCGCCCTAGGCGTACTTTTTCGAATCAAATCGGAGAAATACTGGAAAAGGGCCGAATCTTAAGTACCTGAAACCGACGTGCATGCATGACTCGATGTATAAATGTGGAAGAAGCGAAAGAGATTTGTCAGGATCGTAGCAGGTGGAAAGAAGTCGTCTCTGCCTACCCCTCTGGAAAACAGGCGTGATTTTATGTATGTATGTAAAATAAAAAATAAGTGGCGGGAAGTACCTACGTCTTTGCGAATTGAAAGTTTGTAAAATGATATAAGTACCTAGTTTGTTGGTAAAACATTAGTGAACCATATATGTAACCCTCGGTGCGTTCTCTAGTCCGTTTCCGTTTCTTTTGTAAAATATCTTTTATTCATTTAATAAAAAAAGTTTTCTTCCCCTTTATCTATATCATAGGCGAAACCCGAAGACTTGGGTCGAGTGGAGGCGCAGCGGACCAGGCCGCGCGTCGTCATGATCCCCTCGATCAGCATGGACGACATCGAGGACGACGAGTAAGTCTAAATTGTCTAAACAGAAGACGAACACATATAAACTTGAGGATAGCTGGTGCTTGAGAGCAGCCTGACGATTGTCGTCACTTGCAAAGTATACAGGGAGGACAACGAGTAAGTCTAAAGTGTCTAAACAGTATTACACGACCACGAACACATCCATCCATATCCATATCCATACTATACTATACTATACTATACTATATACTATACTATACTATATACTATACTATATACTATAAATATAAAAGTGTGTATGTTTGTCCGTCTTTCACGCTTCAACCACTGAACGGATCGAGATGAAACTTGGCACACATATTGGTTAGGTCCTGGAGTAGGACAGGATAGTTTTTATCCCGGAAAATTGGACAGTTCCCGAGGGAGCAGCGATAAACGACTTCTACGCGGACGGAGTTGCGGGCGAAAGCTAGTACTCGTATGAACTTGAGGATAGCTGGTACTTGAGAGCGCCTGACGATTGTCGTCACTTGCAATGTATACAGGATGTCACAAAAATACCCGTAAAGCAGAAAGGGGTTAAATGGTCCGTTGTAAAGAGTACATTGATAATGTTTGAAAACCATAGCGTGACTTTATGAAAATATTATTTTAAAAAAACATTAATTAAGTGTAACCCTACTTTAAGAAGACCAAAGAGCAAACAACACAGAAAGTCTATTTACATTCTTACCTAATCTCCTCGGAGAGACAAACAATAATTATAAATCATAAAGGACAAAATTATAAAATAGATTTTTTTTTTGTGTCTTGACGTTTTCCGAAGCCAGTACTTCAAGTATTATGATCGGCTATTCCGTATAAATAATATTAAACGGGACAATTATCATTAAAGTAAAAATACCTGTTCCTATTACCGTTCTGTTTACATAGTCTATGCCAATTCAGATTGACTGGGATGACAGCTTACGGTTGATATTGTTTTTGGCTTTGGTAAATAACTAATTTCTTTTTTTGAATATTTTCCTAACGTTGTATACTGTCAGAAACCAAACACCGATTCGTTTTTTGCAATTGTATACAAATGTTTCGATCGAAAACTGTACGCAACGCAAGTAAATTATTTTTCTTTAAAAGCAAAACAAAATACAATCTCATTAAGACTGCACGGAGTGTCCAGTGGCGCCCTCATTCATTATTTATTTTATTTCGGCGATTTCGTGGTCGCCGTCTAGCAGACACCGCGAAAATTTATTAATAGTTGTGTTCATTTTATGTTATATATTGATATGTTTGCTAGTCTGTAAGGTATTTGTAAATATGGGCCTTGTAGTCTGAAATAAAGTTATTCTATTCTATTCTATTCTATTAATATCTTATATAATAATGTTTTTTTTTTGTACAAATCAATACACAATTTATACATGTTTCATAAGTTATTATCGGCCACCGGTGGCATTTTATGTCACTTTGATGACGAAAGTATTACATGGATATGACTCTACTTAATTTCGTGCACAATTTATATACTTATTAAAAATGTATGATTTTTATTGAGTCTTATTATCGCGGTTTTAACATTTCTATTATGATATAATTATTAGGAATTTGTTAGAAACTTGAATGATAACTACGAAATATCAGTTTACAACTATGCATAGCTGTGTTGATGTCGAACGCTCGTTCTCTTTATATAAATGGATCCTCAATGTTTAAATAAATCGATTGACAATATCAAACAGAAAAAAAATATGATAATTTACTATAACAAATTAAATTCAGTTCAGTCAAACAATGTGTGGTTTTATTTTGAACAACACCGACTTATCCATATAAGTCATTACGATGGACGTCAGTGACATAAAATGCTACCGGTGGCCGATCACTAGTCATAACTTAAAAACAATTTAACAAGTAAATTGTCAGAAAAAAGTCGCTACCTTTTTCCGTTAAGTTGACTAGTCATATATGGTATAAATTTAGTTTCTTTCCTATTATATTTTGTCCACAGCCAACGCAAAATTATGACTGAAGACATATACCGATCGAGTGCACATATAACCGCAAGAGAGGGGATAGCACTCACTACGAGTAAAAACAAGAATGTACGGGCCCCCTTCCCTGACCGCAACGCACGAGCACATGCGGTACGCGTCCTGAGGGCCCTGCCAAGATGCATTACGCTAACTAGCGTTTCTATTCGATTCGTTTTTAAACCAATCGCGTCACTGGTAGATGACGTGATACGAGAAGTCACGTGATCTACCAGTGACGCGATTGGTTTAAAAACGAAACTTATAGAAATGCTAGTTAGCGCAATGCATCTTGGCAGGGCCTTGTCACTCTTTCATCATGCCATTAGAGTGGAATTTATTATCTTGGGATTCATCTTGGAAATCCCTAATTGGGGTTATCTTTGTTTCGGCGATAGTTCATAGTTCATAGCACTTATTCATAAACAATACAAATATTGTGTTTGAAATATTTAAGTACATTAAATAATATTAATTATTCTTAAAACTAACTCTCGTCACACATGTCATAGAACATAATAAAACGGAGAGAAGAAACACAGAAATACATTCTTAGTGCACTCTCTTATTAAATAACAAATTAGTTAGTATTTTATGTATCTCTAAATATCTCCTCAATACTGTAGAAACATCCCAGTAACAAAAAGTTTTTTAATTTTCCATGGAAGATCGATTTGTTCGTAATAATTTTTAGATCTGAAGGTAGCTTATTATATAGTTTCACAGCTTGATGACTAGCACAATGCACTGCAATCTTAAGCCTCGGACAGAAGTTATACCTTTTGTTTTTTGTACGTGTAAGTAGTCGTAAGTCTTGTTCTTCTGAGGTCTCTATCATTGAATTATTTTTAAGGGACTCAGTGAGCAAAATTAAGACATATAAGCTAGGCCGTCAGAATTCCTAATTTCTTAAAATAATCTCTACACGAGACCCATTGAGGAATGCGAAACATGGTACGCACAGCTCTTTTTTGAATTATAAGAGCTCTATTAACATTATATTGGAAACTATTACCCCAGAACTTAATACTATACCTTAACTTGGACTCTATTTAGGCGTAATAAACAACTTTAAGCTGACCAATTCCAATTACCTCCCGGAGACACCGTAAAGCATAGCACGCCGAAGCAATGGAATTCTCTACAGCCTCCATTTCATGTTTCCAATTTAAAAGAGAATCAATGCGGATACCAAGACATTTTACACAGTCTACGACATCTAAAATAGCTCCATTCATTAACACCTCAAGTTTTTCGTTTTCCTTAGAGTTATATTTAAATAGCATCAGTTGAATTTTGTCCGTGTTAACCCGTAAATTATTTTTTGAAAACCATTTATTAAATGTGGAGACTGCGTTATTAGTAATGTTATTGAGTTCGATGATATTATCAGCGCAAACAATCGCATTTGTATCATCAGCAAATACTGTTAACTTACAGTTTGGAACTGTATTACCAACAAAATCTATAAGGTCGTTGGTAAAAATAATAAATAGTATAGGTCCCAAAATTGATCCCTGCGGAACACCTCTTTTTACATTGACAACCGAAGACCTAATACATTGTTCACAGCCATGTTCAACGTTTTTTATTTCCACGAATTGTTTTCTATTCTTAAGATAGTTTAGCAAAAGCTGATGTACATTTCCTCTGATGCCGTAGAATTCGAGTTTACTCATAAGAATAGCGTGGTCGACCGTATCGAAAGCGGAGCTTAAGTCGATAAATAAGCCTGCCACTCTTTTTCTTTTATTAAGTTGACTTACAATGTCATCCACTAGAGAATCAATGGCATCAATGGTTCCTAGTTTTCTTTGAAAACCGAATTGCCTATGATTGATTATACAATTTTTTTCAAGGTGATCTAAAATACGTGACTTAATGAGTAGTTCAAATATTTTTGAGAGTATTGGGAGTAGGGATATCGGCCGGTAGTTCTTAGGGTCAGATTTAATTCCTTTTTTATAAATAGGTAGGACCCTAGCCACTTTAAGCTGATCAGGGAACACTGCAAGATTATAACAATTATTAAATAAACACGCTAATGGCCCCGACAATATATCAATACAATATTTAATCACTGTAATTGGCATCTCATCAAAGCCGAACGAATTTTTATTTTCCATGCTTTGTACAATTTTAATTAGCTATGTCGTCGAACTTATTTTCGGTAGATTGCTCAAGGAAAAGGACTGCAGAGTGCAAATCACCTGTATTCGGAGCATTATTATGATCGAAACATGTCGAGAATAAATTAGCCACCTCTAAAGGATCATTTACGATATTGTTATTTGTTTTCAACACCAATTTGTTATGTTTGAGGTTACAAGATTTGTTACGATATTTGTTTACAATATTCCAAATGCTCTTTGACGAACTCTTTGCATTTTTTATTTCTGACTGCACAGCTGTCCTTTTAGCATTTCTGATCACTCTTCTAAAAGCATTCATATAATTAACACGATATTCTAAAATAGATTTATCACAGGTTTGCTTATTTAAGTTCGACAAAAAACGTTTCATTTTACTCGCTACTTTAATACCTCTTGTAACCCATTTAATTCCACTTTTTTTTACTAATTTAATAGTTTTACGCTTTTTTTTAAAGCTTTGATGAAAAGCATCTGTAATCCTTTTCAAAAAACCATTGATACCTAAGTTATGCCAATTTATGGCATCCAATCTAGATCTAAACAATGTAAGGCTTGTCTTATCATTTACATTCCTTTTTTCTCGTACTATAGACCGCTTTTCACTATTATTTGTTATAAGGGTGTCTGTATTGAGCTCACAAAAAATAGCAGCATGCCCGTCAGCTAAACCATTGTGATCAATCCTAGTAGATGAAACGGAATCCAGAGGCAAATTTGTTATGTAGTTGTCAATACAAGACTGAGAATCGTTCCTTCTGAAGGTGACGTATGTCAAAATATGGCGAAATATGTTTGCCAAATATATCGTTTCCCAACCGTTTCATTTGCGAACCCGCTTTGTTTTCTGTAACATTAATAATATTCATAATATTTCAGGATTTTATAAAAACGAACCTAACGTAACCTATAGGGTTCTACACGATGGTACTGAAAGAAATCCTGTTTTTTTTTTATAACGTTGGGTTGGCAAATGAAAAAGTGTGGAAACGATACATTTGGCAAACTTATTTTTGCCAAACGGCAGGCTCCCGCTAATCGTCATTTGTCCAAATGCATCGTATGTCCGATTTTTTGTTCATCCTAAAGCCATGTCCGCAAGAATTTCATTTTTTTAGTGTTGTTATAATACAACCCTAACCTAACCGCAGGTATTTTGGAAAACTTAAAAAGTGATCTGTCTTAGCTGAAGACCAGTTTATTACAAACAACAATTCGGACAAAAACGATGCATTAGGTCAAACGTTATTAAGGATTCCGAGAGACACCCTTGTTCAAGCTATAATTTAACTGATGCAACGATTAAATTGTACTTGGTGGTAGATATACTTTTTAAAGCTTTATCGGTATTTAAGTACCTAACTTGCTTCTTGTTCTTGCCTGCTTCGTCAATTTTGAGTCACTACCAACACGAGTCAAATACGTTAGATGAAGAAAGCATAGCTGCAATCTTAGAGAGTGGTCAAGGTAGGGCTTATTTTTCAAGTTACCAACCGCTTGAGTGAAAGGCTTTGTAGTTGGTTATTGTAATGGGCTGAAATTTGGAATAAGTATATTCGAGAGCACTTTAATAATGTGGCACCTAGAAGCTGGTCTGATAATAGCGGCCTGCCCACGTAAAGTTCGGACCGCGGGAAACGCCACGCGCCATTCCAATCTTCGCTCCGAACCGTACGTGTAAATGCAACTGTAATAGTAACGTAAAATAGTAAAAAACCTACGGTTCGGACTGGCGTGGAATGGCGCGTGGCGTTTCCCGCGGTCCAAACTATGCCGTGTAAGGGCCGCTTAATAGATCCGGAAGGTGGCAACACGATCTCCGCTGTAAGTACTTAAGTGAGTTGTGAGGCTAAACAATTCTATTTAGAATGCGGTAACTTTTCTCTCCCCTAGTCCGATTTTAACGTTTTTGAATACATTGTAGATATTATAAAAATATTCATCTAGGGCAATAATATAATATAGTAAAAAGAGGTAGGTATTTACTATGTTATACGCACTTCGATAGTGACACCCTAAAACCAAGCCAATTGGTACACCTTTACTTAATCTTGCGCCGTCAACGGAACCTTGAACTAGTCTGCAGAGCAACATACACTCATCTTTGTTTCGCTCCCGGAAATTAGCATACCATCCTGCTTTCACTTGTCATTTATGAATTAGTGTGTAATTGCAATATTTACTGATTATGTGTGCGTAAGCCGGGCCATTTTTACACGCGGAATACCGTAAAGGTAACATATCTACCTCTTTTTATATTATATCATTGATTTAGGGTATGAGAAACGTTACCGCCCCGGAGCAAAATTCTATGGTCCTAGTGAAAAAGTCTCCTGAAGATCAAGTGAAAAAGAGTTTAAGTCTGGTATACGCCGTTTATGTATATACCCTTTTTTCATTACGAGTTAAGTCTACTTATACCGTTTTTCAAAGATCTTTAGATTATTTATATGGACCAGTTTTGGTAACTACGCGATTTATGTGTCGCCTCACAACCACAGACCTTAATCTAACCTTAATCTAAAGCTTTAGATTAAGGTCTGTGCTCACAACACAGTCCTCTTAACCACCAGTAACACCACCACCACTGAATTCGGATTCGTTACCTAATTTGAATTTGATAAGCAGATGACCACTGTACAAAAATAAATACGAACGCTTTTCTCATATATTTTTTAACACACTTATCTAAAAAAAAATGCTTCGGTAGTGAAACGAAGTAGTGTGAGTACGAAATCGGTTTGATGGCTAATACGATGCCCTTGCGTTTGCGATCGAACTAGTGTAAACAAGAGATCAGTCGGTCGTATCGATTTGAGACTACTGATCCGACCGCCATATCCGGGGCTTATTTTATAAAGCTACAAATTACAATTTACAGGTTACAAGTTTCCATTTGACACAACCTCGACCAATGACGACCAGACATTTGAGCAGTGTTGCCCGTTTAGACCTGTAAAATTGTTACTTGTAGCTTTATAAAACGTGCCCCAGGGGTGTTATTCTCTTGAAAACGGCGCATTCTCAATTCTCACGCACGCGCTAAAATGTGTTTTGTGCGCTCTGACGGGACTACTCAAACTCGTCGGTGTGGCGCGTTCACTCGTTCACTCGTTCTACCGACCGAGCTCCGTTTTTATGAGAATAACACCCCAGGCAGACGGACAAGATAGTGTATTGGAGTGATTATTGTGACGTCACCAGGTATACCTGAGGTGCGTTCAACCAACGCGGGTCCCACTGGAGTGGCGGCGCGATACCGTATCCTGGGACTTCAGGCAACTGCGGACCCACACCGAGCCCGAGCGTGAATTCTGGCTGCGCCGTGGGAACTTGTACAAGGAGTGAGTACTTATATCTTCCAAACACGTTGCCCTATTTTCCTTTCCCTATTAAATTGGACCTGTCTGGTCTTCCCAGACTCTTGTCTGGACCCAAAGGCTCAATGTATGAGGTGTGGTCCAAAAATTAACGGCCTTGACAAAGATTAAAGATACATAGTATAATAGCGTACTTATATGATGCCAATTATTTTTTAGAAAATACCGAGAACGTACAATTTGTGGCATTTAAAAGTTTTAAGTTTTAAATTTGTGCGATGGAGGCGAGTGACGGAAGTGAGCAAGAATGTGTACGAGGGAGGAGAGCGAGAATGAGCGAGAGAGGCAAATGATGGTAGTGAGCAAGAATGTGTGCGATGGAGGCTAGTGACGGAGGTGAGTGAATGTGTATGAGGGAGGCGAGCGAGAAATGTGTGCGAAGGAGCCGAGTGGCGGAGGTGAACAAGAATGTGTACGAGAGAGGCGAGCGAGAAATGTGAGCGAGGGAGGCGAATGATGGTAGTGAGCAACAATGTGTGCGAAGGAGGCGAGCGTGAAGAGAAATGTGTGCGATGGAGGCGAGTGATGGAGGTGAGAAAGAGTGTGTACTGCCCGATCCACACTCTCACCGAAGTAGGGCAAGGCAGACATAGCGTCCTTTTCTAACGTATTAAATGTTTGAGAAGGATGGTAAGCTTGCCTCGCCCAACTTCGTCGGGAGTGTGAATCCGGCATACGAGGGAGTTGAGCGAGAAATATGCGCGAGGGATGACAGTAGGAAACGTGTGCGAGTGTAATGATGAGAATAGGAAATGAGAGCGAGGAAGCAGGGGGCCGATTTTTGACTTTCGAGCGCTCAAAAGTTTCACTCGGAAGTAAGCAAAATCTTCGAAACCGTTTTTTGAAATACGAGCGGTAGAATTGAAAACGAATGGTGTGGACACTCGTCTTTAAATTTTCTATCGCTCGTAATTTCAAAAATACGGTTTCACAGATTTTGCTTACTTCCGAGTGAAACTTTCGAGCTCTCGAAAGTCAAAAATCAGCCCCCAGGCGAGAAATGTGTGCGAGGAATGTGAGGGTCATTCTAATAAAAGTGGCACGGACAGGTTAAAGTTTCTCCAAAAAAAAAGTTGTGTTTTTTTACCTTCTTTGCTTAAAATAAGCTTCCTGGTGTTCCAATTGTTACATAATTATAAAAGGGAACGGAATATACATGAAAATATAAGAATTATGGCTTGTTGAAATATTGAGATGCAGGTGAAAGTTTCATTAGACAGGTTAGAAGAGAGAAGTTTTCAGGTTAAAGAGAGTTATATTAAAATACAAATTACTTTAAAAAAGCAATTCCCTACATTTACTTTGGTAGATCACTGTTAATGGGTACTGCTTGATAAAGCATCTGTAAAGTTTTTCTGGGAAATTATATGCAAGTTATTAAAATAAAATTATTTAAAATAGTTATTCACTTTAGCTTGCCAATAGTCACACTAACCTGCACATTAGTGCACATATGTCTCTTTAACCCGCCAAGAGTTACATTAACCTGTGCCTAACCTAATCTATGCTAGTTACAGGTTAAAGTTGCACAGGTTAAAGTTAAAAGTAGATTTACAAGACATTTACTCTTAAACCGGTGATAATTTGAACGTTCCACTCTTAGTAATATAAGTATATACATCAGAATACCACGTTCAAATGATTAGTTAATTACGTCCCATACCGTTAACATTAAATAATTGAGACAAGATAAAGTTAACATACCCGTTACAAACTCCAGATTACTGCATTTGATCACTAATCTCCACAAAAGTATGACAGATCGTATCCAACCGTTTCGTATAGTGGTGAGCCACATACTGGCCGAATGTTTATCGAGGATTATGGTGTGCCTATTATTTTCCGTATGTGAGTGAGATACACTATCACGGACACACAGGTTAAAGTAAAAACATCACCGGACAAACTGTCGTGTGTTAATATTGATATATAAGCATATATTTTTGAAACCATATCATAACTAATTGAATGTCATAATATTCTTCTTGCAATATATTGTAAAATATATATAATAAAATATACACAAATAGTTCAAAGACCTAAAAAACGGAAACATGTCTCATTTGGACAAGACAGGTTATAGTAAAAAATAGTACCTACCATTTTTTTTTAACAAAATTAAGGAGAATAAATAAATAAAATGGCTTGGCCTCGATGTAAAAGGTCTGTGCTTATCTATGAATGTTTTTACTTTTTCTGTAAAACAAACATTTAACATACTTTGTATTCAAAAACTCATTGACAGGTTACGGTGCCACTTTTTTTAGAATTACCCGTGAATGTCCGAGGGCAGGCAGCGTATTTAGTTGATCGTCATTTTGTGTTTTAGTCTTTTGACGAAGTTTTACATAAACCAGCTCTTATATGGTTTGAATATTATCGGGGCCTATTGTTTTTTTTCAGCTGCGGTCCGTGTAAAGACACAGCTCTAATTAAAAAGACGAGGGATATGGCGAAGAAATTACCGCGCAAATAAATACGGTCTAACAAAACATTTCAACAAATTCACCGATGGCTGTACTATAGTACATTTTGTATGATATATATTAATTAATATTAGCGTTTTTTCTGACAAAAAACTGCGAACTTTAGAATCGAGATTTAGATTTATTCATCGCGTTACATCCTAAATAGACAATGACTAAATTAAATTCCGGAGCTGACGCAAGGCATGATGTATACCTACCTATGTTTACAAGTGTTACAACTAAGTTGTACAGGATTTTTTTATTTTTTCATAATTATGTACGTCATTTTATAATTATTATTACTTATAACATTTGATTATTTAGAATGTGTATTTGTAAAATGTTTAAGTAAATCTATATTAATTAATAAAGATTTAACATTTTTTTCTAATAAACTTTTTACTTTTGTTTCTATTAAGTCCGCAAACCAATTGAGATGCATCTCGAAAGATTTTTTGGAGCTTCTGTTTCTAATACGTGCGATCGATATCGTATCGATCCACAAAGCAGGTGCTCTTATTCTGCTCGGTAAAACTATGTTGCTTTTGACATGTTATCGTATTGACAACGTTACGATAACTCTTATTTGTTAGGGCCAGAGGGCCCTGCAAAGATGCACTACACTAACTAACGTTTCTATTCGATTCGTTTTTAAACCAATCGCGTCACTGGTAGACCACGTGACTTTTCGTATCACGTCATCTACCAGTGACGCGATTGGTTTAAAAACGAAACGAATAGAAACGCTAGTTAGCGTAGTGCATCTTGGCAAGGGCCTGAACGGCCTCTATTAAAGGCGGGAAAAACCATAAGATAACAGGTCAAAGACGATAAGGTTTTTACCGCCTAGAATCTCGACGAATGCCTGCATTTGAACAGTCAGCCAGCTGCAAAACGGTGCAGTCGGCTTGCAGTCGGCGTGCAGTTCTCAGACCTTCATCTTTTTGTTACTATTGTATTTATTTTTTATGTTTAATTATTTAGAATATTTAAGTACTTGTACAATTACCTACTTTTTATTAAAAAAAATACCCCAATAAATGATGTACTAGATAGGTGTGTCGTTTTTTTTTTATCAAATACTAGTAGTACGGGATCCCACGACACTAAGGGCCGAGTTCACTAACCTATTAAACAGACGGTTAAGTGTTAATCAGCTGTTAGTCAATACATTTGACACCCGTTAAACCGCTAATCGTCCGTTTAATTGTTGGTGAACTCGGCCCTTAACCTAGTTCGATAAGACCACCGAGAGAGATCAAAGATTCGAACGGCCAAAGCGTATGACTTTGTAACAAGTTTGGGTCCGTAAGATGGAAAGAGGCGGAACAAATAGGCGATTTTTGTAGCGATAATTAACGCTACACTACATAATACGATGCAAATACTATTGTGCAAATAGGTGATGGAAAAATAAGAACAGAAAAAATGCGAATAGTAAAAATCAATTTCTGAAAAAAGGAATAAGCAAAATTAACGATTATGAAAGTTTATGTACAAAATATCAAACGATAAATAACTTTTTCACATCATGTTTTCATACATACCTAAATACATACAATGAACATAGGTAATGGTTTGACATTTGAGATGACGCCGTTTTCCTTGTGGCTTGGGAAAAAAGATACGGGATGGAAATAATATGCTTGGAGCAGAGTTTAATTGTCCCAAGTTTTACGTACGTAATTTTTCTCTACCTATTCGCCGAACCCATTCTTTAATTCTTTAATCACGTTTTCATCTTTTGGAAGTCTGAAAATATCGATATATTTTCACATCACTGTCAAAACGTGGATTGCATATTTACAATCAGAAAAATGATGAGGCCTAGATTTCGATATTAAACTCACCGCACCGCACAGCCTACCTCAAGCCTCTACTCAAAATATATCTGAGGTTTTCTTTTCTACTGCTTGATTACATTCTATTTACATTTTCATAAATGTCACTCTTGACTTTTATCGCTTCTGTCACTTTGTACAACTTACACTATGTTTTTATCCGTATATTGTTGAATCAATTTTGCTTTATGAGCTATATATAGCCTTTTATAAACCTTTACTTTTTTATTTGTTTATTTTTGAACCTTTAAAATGCCGCTGGATAATAAAGCACGTTACAAACCCATGTTATTTAAGTACGAGACCACAACGAGAACTGATTTTCACTTAAAAAAGATAGAGTGTCCCATCAGAACTGTGTATAAGGAAAAACCCGCGCACTTGAGGGCCTCCCCTAAGCCCTTAAAAGATATCGAAACCCTCGTCGACAAACAAGGACCCACAATACCTTTCGACTTACTATGGATATACCCTAAAGAAATTCTAAGAACGGACCCTAGAGATGTGCAGCAGCCTCATGTACGTTGTTTTTATTTTCTATACCTAGGTACAAATAATTTAATTTCGCCTACGGCGCTTTAAAAAATGAGTTAAGGCTGGCCAGAGGGCCCTGCCAAGATGCATTACGCTAACAAGCGTTTCTATTCGATTCGTTTTTAAACCAATCGCGTCACTGGTAGATGACGTGATACGAAAAGTCACGTGATCTAAGTGACGCGATTGGTTTAAAAACGAAACGAATAGAAACGCTACTTAGCGCAATGCATCTTGGCAGGGCCCTCAGACATCATGACCACTACTAGCTGTCCCTTAACGCAGCGACGCAGCCACCAACGGCCATTGGTGGTTGACCGTACGCTGGTGCCTTAGAGTCTTGGACCATATACATACGCATACGCTTTAATTCTAGGAGAAACTTGAAGATGCAGGTCGAGAGCAAGCCCGACGGACCAGACCACGCTTCATCATATGCCCCATGGTCAGCTTGGATGACATTGAAGACGACGAGTAAGTTGGAGCAGATCCTATCCTTACGAACCGGCTGAAAACTGGCTTTTTACCTTTATCTTTTCCATGATTTAGTCACGAATGACTGGAAAGGGGAGGGGCATCCGAACTAAGTTTGGAATTTAGTGCTTCGTAATCATCCAGTGACATCGCATTCAATTAAATATTACTTAGTATACTTGCCTTGGAGACCGAGCGTTGCTCGGGTTTAGGGTCGCCATCCGTCCGGGTTTCCCTGGATTTGTCCTAGTTTAGAGAGCGTCCGGGGAGCGTCCGGGCGAAGTTTCATTTGTAGTCCGAGTTTTAAAAATTTAAGTCTTGGGTCCCCGCGCCGCTTGCGCGCGTCGGTGTGGACAACCTACGAACCGTCCGGCTTCTAAGCTCAAAAATCCGGGGTTTTCACGCCTCTTGTCCTGGTTGCCAAATTTTACAGATGGCAACCCTACTCGGGTTGAAACGAAAGTTATTTAAGAAACTCGATATAAATAGGTATTATGATAGACCCCGTTATCAAGCGGGCAGTTTGGTGGCTACCTAACATTGGCGATGTACAATATAAACTATCTAAGTATCAACGTTGTAGCTATGTATGGGAACCCCAATTTTTTTTGTGAAAATTGTTCAGTTTTATTTGCTGCCATAACGACACGAGAAGCTGAGCAAGGGTGGCTATAGTTCGAGTGTCATTATGGGTGTTTTGTTTAGTCTCGCGTTAAACACTCTACTTTTCACTTTGAATGCGAGGAAAAATAACGACGTTAAAAATTACAATATTTCATATAACAAGTTTTTTACTTTGTTCCGCGATTGTTTATCTTTTTTGTAAAGTGAAGCTTTAATTGTTTGCATATTTAACCAACCGATTCAAACTTGAAAACTATTTTAAAACTAATTGGACCAAGCATAAGAAAATGAATTCATTCTTAATATAATTAAATAGATTTATATTTGTGATCATTAATCGTGTTTCACGAAATTAATTAGTTTATAGTTTATATTTTTGCACAGTTGTCATTTTGATGTTATTTTCACGCCCTAAAACTATAAGGTTAGTAGTAGTTAGAATTTGGAACGCTAACAAGGGAAACAACGGGCTCCCACTTGACGGACTACCGGATTGCTATAGATCATAGCAAGTAAATATAGCAAGACGTATCTCTATACACCTGGAGCCCTCGCCAAGATGCATTACGCTAACTAGCGCTTCTATTCATTTCGTTTTTAACCCAATCGCGTCACTGGTAGATCACGTGATTCTTCGTATGACGTCTTCTACCAGTGACGCGATTGGTTTAAAAAGGAAACGAATAGAAGCGCCAGTTAGCGTAATACATCTTGGCTTGGGCCTCTGTTTACCAATGTTGGCTTTACAATGCGCAGATCCCGTGACATGGTGTTAAACAGCATGTACAAGACGACTACTCAGATAGCCATGGAGGAGGTGGTGGCTAACACCCACGAAAATAACGTCCGAGCCCCCTTCCCGGGACACTACTCGCCTGCCAGACCGGTACGTTTAAAAAAAAACAGACGACAATCTCACACATTACCTAGTCCTAAACTAAGCTCTAGGCTTGTACATTCAGCATCAAAAGTAGCTAAGCAAAATAACATGCTCAAAATGATGTAGACACGACGTATTCTCTGACAATAGAGTTGAGTGCAGACCATTTTGACCTCTTCGGTTGCGTAGCTACTTCTGCTGCTGACTGTACTATGGGTACTAGATAACGATACCTAAACATACCTACTTATATAGGGAAATATATACTTAAATACTTACATAGAAAATTCCCAAAACTCAGGAACTACTCGCGCTCATCACACAAATATCTGGGGTGTGATTCTCTCAAAAAAACGGTCGGACGAATGAACGAGTGAATGTCGCAGCGGCGAGTTTAAGTAGTCCCGTCAGAGCGAACAAAACACATTTTAGCGCGTGCATTCTCAATTTAGCAGAATGGCTTCTGTCGATAAGATCGAACGTATAAGGCTGCCTAATTGAGAATGCACGCGCTAAAATGTGTTTTGTTCGCTCTGACGGGACTACTTAAACTCGCCGCTGCGACATTCACTCGTTCGATCGTCCGACCGCGTTTTTGAGAGAATCACACCCTTGCCCTTATTGGGTTTTGAATTAAAGCGAGATTAAATGAAAACCTAGGTACGTTTCTGGTTGTTAGTTTAATGTATTTCTTTCCAAGAAAGACCGACGCTTACGAAGAGCTATTTTACTTCCATAATATATAGTAGGTAACCAAATTTGAATATTTTAGACCCTGTTTTGATAGAAAAGGATTTATTCATGAACCTCATGCGAGTCAATGGCCTGGCCCTTTTGTACATGACCTATGAATAGCGGCCTTTACACAGCAGTTTGGACTGCGCATCTGGGACTGCGTTCCGAACCGCAGATGAAACCGTCGGTCCGTCCGTTATTAATTAATTATTATTATTATTTATTACACGTACGGTTCTTAACGAAGATTGTAACGGCGCGTAGCGTTTCCCGCGGTCCGAACTTTACGTGTAAAGGCCGCTAATGACCCATAAGGCCCACGACGAAATTTGTCAATGGAATATGAATCTTAAATAAAGTCAATTTTCTAATTTGATCAAAATCAAAAATCAAAATCAAAATATTTATTCAGTAAATTGGCCACATACGGGCTCTTTTACACGTCGGTAATATACAGTGAATCTACTAGCGCTTCGGACAAGACCATCATTGCGGAGAAGAAGCGCCGCAAGAAACTCCAGCAGAAGGTCATTTTTTCAAACATAAAATACAATAATACTTAAAAGTATATAAAAAACATACAAATTCAAAATTAAAAACATTACAAATAAATGTAAAAATTATCAAGATTACATGTCAAATATATGAAACTAAAAATAATGACTAGGAGAACAACACGACGAGGTCTCTACGTCAAAAGCCATAACTGGAATCATTAACTGAGCAACAAGTCCTTGCAGACGTGTTGCTCAGTCATAAAAACAAAAGAAATCACACTATACTTCCTTTGCACTAGATCTTTATGTCTATGGCCGTATTATGTACTATTTATAGTACAAGAGGCCTCAAGAGGATAGGCTAAGTCACTAGCCTTGAATGGTTTAAAGTAGGTTCCCATTGTATCAGGTTTTTTTTTAATGGTTGTGATCCTCATCAGCTGATCCTGGGCAAGTGTAACCCTCCTCTCATCTCGCCGGAGTTGCGCATGGACTCCATGGCTTGGGACAGCCAGCAACTGCGAAGCTACGTGCAGCCCAAGCGCGCGGTCTGGGCTTGGAAGGCGACCAAGTGAGACTAAATAAAATAGTGTGAATAATCTAGGATCGGAAAAAAGACCGTCATTTTTAAAACATAACCCGGTTCCGTATAGCAGAGACTTCCTTGATATTAATTAAAAATATTATTAGGTATTTTATAGATTTATTATACAATAGTTTATACTTAGCGACAATTTTATTAATGAATGACACCGAAATGTTAATTAGAAAACACAAACACACATACAAACAGTAGACCAATGTCAACGATTGCCCCAATGTCCTCCGTAAACTGTGAACAAACTTTTCCGACTCATAAATAGGTCCTAAATTCACGTCGTTATGGAATAACCGGCGAAAACTTAAAAAAAAGACATTCTTTTCATTGGCGAAAGTGTTTTTTTCCCATAACCATTATGGTTTTATTCATAATATTGTTGCTGAATACATATAAATAATGGTATAATAAATGTAAAATACCTAATAATATTTTTAATTAACATCAGAAGGAAGTCTCGCCTGTACGGAACAGGGTTATGTTTTCAAAATGACGGGCGTTTTTCGTTCCTTGTGAATAATCCTTTCCCATTGTTATTTATCGGATAAGTTCGTATATAAGTATCTTACTTTTTCAATTACAGGTACATTCACTAAAGTTTGCACGAATGGAATGAACATTAAAAAAACAAAAACCCGCCTTCAAAAAGCAAAAAATAACTTCTTTAAAATGGTAGGTAAATAGGTCAGTCCAACTGAAGTCTGCTTTTGGTTAAAATATTGTTGGACGCCGACTTCAGTTGGACTGACCTATTTACCTACCATTTTAAAGAAGTTATTTTTTGCTTTTTGAAGGCGGGTTTTTGTTTTTTTAAACTTTTTTTATTTTATACTTTTTAGTGATCATAATTATGCTGTTATTCTCCCATTTCTCAAGAAACAATAGAACATTTCAATCTCGCCGCAAGCAACGCCGTGGGAAAGTCATAGTCATATATTTAAACCTAAATATGCTTCGTCATAGTCGCTCAACTATCTTAATCGAAATATCTTGTCGCCACCCTCGAAATATATACCGTTTAGGAGTTCCGGTGGCCATCTGTGGTCTTCATCATCAGTTCCACTTCACCAAATAGTGGTTTCCAAGACCTAATACACGAGTTACAATGAAAAATACCAAAATCGCTATAGGTGTGCCTATAAATTTTGAAGAGTTCCGTCGATTCCTCATGCATTCCACCATCAGATCTTCATTTTGAAAAAAATGGGACCAATCTGGAAGCACCAGCTTTCAAATAAAAAAAGAATCTTCAAAATCGGTTCACCCAGTCGAAAGTTCTGAGGTAACAAACATTAAAAAAAAAAAAAAAAAAAAAAAAAATACAGACGAATTGAGAACCTCCTCCTTTTTTTGAAGTCGGTTAAAAAGTAATGTCACCTATCACTGTGTGAGTGCCGCCCTTTGAACCGATGTTCGAATTTCAAACCTAAAATCTGTTATTATTTTACACACTTGTATACTTTCGTTCACTCATTCAATCCATTCGTGCCAACTCTCGTGAATCGACCTGTAGCTTCAATACCCATCAATAAGCCATAAATACTAACTTACATGAGAAATAACTAAATGAAAAGCAAGCTTTAAAAACTCGGGTTTTTATATTGCATTTTTATATTGTCGTCGATATACCTATGTTAATAATAGTCATTTTGCCATTGTTGTTATTTCAATCATGGATTTCAATTTTAACAGTTTAGGTAGGTATTTTATGTCACCATGCTAAAAGGATTCTAACGATACCACACACATCTAAATCGGCTCTGGCGTTTAGAAGTTAAGGTGGAATAAAGGATCGTACATACATACATACACTAACCTTGATCCTTTTTTTGGGCAGTCGTGTAAAAACTATGGGAAAGGATTATTCACTAAATCTGTACCATATTTAACTTAAATACTAGAAATGACTTAGGCGCCAAATTCACACAGCAGGCCCCCTATTCAATAAGGTAAAACAATGTTGATTTTGACGTGTTATCGTTTTGTTTTTAACTCGGCCGCCATTACTGTCAAGTAAATAAGAGCTATCAAAACGTTGACAATACGATAACGTCAAAGGCAATAATGTTCTTTACCCAGTAGGATAGAGGCCCAGTTAGTTCAGATGTACCGTGGTCATAATTATATTTATCTACATCCACATCATATCTACCCTACAAAAAAAATATATGACACGGAGAAGGCACGCCAGCACTCAGGCCACCTGATGGTAAATGGGATCTGAGACCCATAGACATTTGAAACCCCAAGACTACAATCTCAAAACTGGAATCCTAAGAGTTCAAATGCGTTGCCAACCCTGAGGACTAAGATGGAGTGCCTCTATACTAGTAATTTCACCGGTTGTCTTACACCGGAACACAGCAATGCGAACACTACTGCTTGGCGGTGGTTTAATGGATAAAATGGTGGTAGCGATCCGGACGGACCCTGCACAAGGTCCTACCACCACTATATATACCTATATAATATGTTCAGAAACGAGAAGCAAATGGCCTATATTAACCTTTTCCACGTCATTGACGGTTAAATCCGCACCACTGGTTCAACGCCAACGACGGAAAATCCGTCATTGTTGACAGTGCAAAATAGACCCCAGTGTCTATGAGCTAAGGTTGACATAAGCTCAGGTGTTTAGCTGTCATTGGCGTATGAGTGTAGACTTTATTTTTGACATAGCGTTGAAAAGGTTAAGAAACCTGTATCTGTGGTAGGTTTAGGTTCCGATTAGAAGAAAAAAAGTTCTGGATGAAAACAAAACAATATGTGATATATCGCTGAATAGAGAAAAAAACTGTCGTCTTGCTATATTGTTCGATTCTTGACCACAAAGCTATCAAACAGAAATATATTACAACAGTATATTTTTACAACCACCTAAAAGTTCAATACGATCAACTCTAGCCAAGGAGCTTATTAGGTATATGTGTGGCATTATCCATGTAAAGGGACCTTATTGTCCATGGCGCTTACGCCGCACTGCGTCATGCGACGTTGTATTTATATCGGAGCATCTTTAATAATGGCGGAAGCGCCATCGACAATAAAACGTCCCTTTTCGTAGATAACGCCACATTTGTCCTTAGAAGTTACGAAGTAAAATACACGTTTTAACCTTGTAAGGCCCAGTGTGCAACAGGATGTACATAATCAAGGCTATTTAATATTAACTGTGTTGCTATATAAATAAGGTTTATTTTCCTATCTTCATAAACTGAAAATGGCATTATCGAACAAACATAATTGAATTTTATTGCCTTGATGGTAGATTCAAAGTCCCACTCACAAAATCTCCCTGTTTGTAGTATAAAACAAAAAACAAACAAAAAAAAAACGTACATAATACGCCAATTGCAATAAAGATCTATTGCGAAGGGGATACAGCAGAATTTCCCTTGTTTTTATGACTGACAATTAAAATAGAAAATTGACTTTATTGCAATCATAATAGGTTCATTTTCCTTTGGCAAATTTCGTTGTATGGCGGGACTTAGGAGGTGTTTGAAAAACTAACCAAACATACTCAAGTAGCAGTATACTTTTTTTTCCCGTAGAAATGACGAGGGCAAGGCAACGGAAGCTGCAACTACAAAGTGAAAAGCTTGTGGAGAATACCGAGCTTTATTGTCAGAAACATACAACGTGTTATTATTATATAAAGTTGGTAGTTAACTTAGCCACATTTTAGTATAACTCCGAGTCTGGCAAGAACAGCACAAGAGTTAGTTACCTATGTGAATTTCTGTAACTTCGCCTAAGCGTATTTTCCAAAAATAAAACCAAGACTGCAAACTTGTACGGAGAGAAAAATCCGTTATTTTTGTTAACAAGAGTTCTAGAGTAGGCATTCTAGAAACTACTATTACCAGTGAAAAATATCATATAACGAAAACTCTTTCGTTTCAAGTCCACGTACATATGGGAAATTACACATTGTCCCTCCTGCGTTTCTTTCTAAAGAAAACCTACGAGGGATATTAATAATATGGAGAACTAATACTTGGCCATTGTTGCCGTGCTCGTTGGATCTTATGAAATTGCTTATGAGATAAATGTTAAAACATGGTATCGAAAATAATTTTAAACAACGCAGGTATTTGAGACCCGAGCCGTAGGCGAGGGTTGTAAATATGCGATAGAGGGCTTTCTTTTTAACTGCCCGTGATGAGTACACAATTTTATATCTTCACCTGGCCACAATGCGAGTTTTACCGTGCGCGCAGCGTGCGATAAAACTCACATTATGGCCAGGTGTTACGTAAAGTAATTTACTTATAATATTTATACACTTTTAAGTCGTCAGTAAGCTCACGGCCTCATACAAACGTGGTTTGAAATTGAAAGGCCTTGTAGGATTAGATTAACCAAGCCAGTTTAGAGATGAAGCATCGACAGTGTTTGTGACCACCAAGGATCGGAAAAACGCCCGTCATTTTGAAAACATAACCCTGTTCCGTACAGGAGAGACTTCCTTCTGATGTTAATTAAAAATATTATTAGGTATTTTACATTTATTATACCATTATTTATATGTATTCAGCAACAATATTATTAACTAATAAAACCATAATGGTTATGGGAAAAAACCACTTTCGCCAATCAAAAAGTCTTTTTTTTTAATTTTTGCCTTTTATTCCATAACGACGTGAATTTATGACCTATTTATGAGTCGAAAAAGTTTATTCACAGTTTACGGAGGACATTGGGGCAATCGTTGACATTGGTTTACTGTTTGTATGTGTGTTTGTGTATTTTGTATTTCGGTGTCATTCATTAATAAAATTGTCGCTAAGTACATATAAATTATTGTATAATAAATCTATAAAATACCTAATAATATTTTTAAGTAATATCAAGGAAGTCTCTGCTATACGGAACAGGGTTATGTTTTCAAAATGACGGTCGTTTTTCCGATCCTTGGTGACCACCTATGTAAGCTCGGAAATCGACCATTCACATTTCATTATAACTGAAAAATAACACTCTGACATGTGGTTTAAAAATAAACTCCGTTTGTAAGAACTTGAGCACGAAATATAAGCGTACTGGCGACTGCAACGATATACAATTATGTGGGATATAAAATAAGAATAAAAAATTGTACCTCATGTTATTTAAACCAACAAGATTTTGGCAACCATGGATTTGAAAGAATACGGCGGCATTTATATTTATTATATTTAATTTTGTAGCATTTTTATTTTTATATTTTTATTTAATAAATTGACTTTCCCATTGCACGCCTGACTATTATTTCATACTCTAAACGGTTTACCTGAGATCCCTTTCGGTAAGTCTTAATCTAGACGAAGACATATCACATTTATACAGCATTCACTTAACTAGGGCCCTAACTTTTGAGGGTAGTTTGACATTTAAGTATACAGAAAAAATCGTATAGGTCGACATTAATGATATTTTATATTAAGATACGTCATCTGCGCGCAAAAGCGTTCCTCAAAAAGGAAGGTAATTACCTTACTATCGTTCAGTCGCGCCGTGGCCGCTGACACGCAAGCTTCAAAAAAAATAAAGTTTTATTACCGAAATGCAACAAATATAAGTCATAAAAAATGCCGTCTTATGTTTTTCGAGGCTGCCGAAATTATACCGTAACTATAAAAGGAAGAAAGGATGTCTCATTTCATTCGTAAGCACCGTAAATATTTTTACATTTTGTTTTACATCGCTATACTTTGTTTAATTTGCACCGCTTGTGAAACATGAGATACACAATTAGATATCGCATGAGTGCGATAAAGACGGGTAGCTATATGGCAGCCATGAGCGGGCACGCCGCGTCATTCGGGTACGCAATTTGAAACAACTATTTATCTCTTTCTAACAATAGCGTTCGCTACGAATTGCCGTCTTTGTCTGTAGAAATATGGCAACGTAGCATCTGTCAGTAATTGGCGATGGTTTTCGAATGCGTTTAGTATGAGCATAACGTATCTAAATATAAAATATCATTGGTCGACACACGTAAAAAGAGCTCCGAGCGGCTAGTAGAGCGGATATGTTTGCGCATGTTGTCTACAAACAAACCAATCATAGATAAGAGTGTATTACTGGGAACCAATAGCGTGGCAGCAAGCGAAGCGGTTTACGCTCCCCCCGCCGCGCCCGCTAATTTGGTCCGTAATTTGCTCACTGCGCAGGTAGGTCGCTCAGGGCTGTTTTTACGTGTGTCGAACTGTACTTTACTTTTGTTTAGTTTACATATGTAGGTAGGTACTGTTATTAATGTTATTATTCACGGGACTAAATCGCGAAAGATGATAATTGGCCCAATCTTCTTTTTGATGCCTAAGAAAACGTCCCTTAACGTGAACGTTTGTTTAAAGTAAAATTTGATGACATTAGAAATGCACACAATTTTCAGATATTGATCTACGTACCTGAATAATGTTTTATACCAAATTGTGTGGGGTTGGGTAAAAAAAGGCTAATATAGTAACGCAGTGGTCGTTATTTGCAAGGGGACGTGGAGACTGGTAACACAGTGGTAATTTGAGCAGCAAATTCTTGTTTTATGTAGAAAATGAACAAGAATAGCGGGTGAATTTACAGTAAAAAGAGAGACCTGGTTAAGACTTAACGTCAAATAATCCTGTAAAATAATCTCAAGATATCTACGAACTTTTTAAATGGATCTTGATTTTTTATTTCTATTTTAGGCATCGAAACGTAGAATGGCCCAATTGCATTAAACTATACAGTTAGATCATGTTGCAACGACCGCGGTTACGAGTAGACTAGGGATGAGTGTGGAAATAGCCACACATCTACGCACGGACGCACCGTTTTTCTTTGACCTGATCTTTCTTGGTTTAGCTTCTGTTTTATCGAGTACCAATTACCGATATCACTAATTTCGATGATCAAATTTGCTAGATTTCTGCTTAACTCTGAATCCCTGTTAATATACCCCCTTCCCTTCTAAAAGCTGTATTATCATCATTATGGCCGAATCAGGTTCACTGTCAGTATTGTACGCATTCTCTAAAGACCCACTGACCATAAATAAGGACTCTATTAATCTGTCTATAAAATATCGAACTAGCCCCAATAACGGACCAGAGTTTATAAAATTACAACTAAACAATAAAATATAACCTACATTAGGCAGCAGGCTCCAAGCAAAACTTTCTATATTTCTTCAAGCCTATAAGATTCATAAGTTTAATAATGCGGTTATTAAGTTTACAAAGTTTATAACATTCCTTTACACAATCTGCCTCGAGCAGAGTAATGGTCATCACACTACAACGCCTCGGCACCAGATCAGGACCGCCTCAGTTCAAAAGTGAAACATTGAAAAAAGAGCTTTTTGAAGTTATTTTAAAAAGCATCCCGCTCGCGTTCTCGAATGAAAAACTTCCCTTTGAGCTAAGGCTGTGCTGATCTGCTCCCTATTTCACTATATTAACAATGACAGGTGACAGGTGACAATTCGGTATACATTGCAGAGTCAACAAGTTTCCACTAGGGGCCCGTTTCTCAAAAAGTATTAGTCTAATAATATTTGTGTTTTGTCTCATTTTTTAGTTTTATTTATGAGACAAAACACTAATATTATTAGACTAATACTTTTTGAGAAACGGGCCCTAGGATTCATTACCAGTTACCATATACACTGAAATGTCACCTGTCACCTGTTACCAGCCGGCTATTTCCCTGACATGACAGACGATGCAGACATTGAGCGAGAACGGAGGGCGTTGTCTGTTAGAGCGAACATGATGGCCCGCCGATTTGCTCGTTGTTCAGCCGAGGTAAAAATAACTCTATTTAGAGCCTTCTGTACGACCCTCTACACGAGCAGTCTGTGGGTCACTTATACGCGGAAGCAGTACAACGCCCTACGTGTGCAGTACAATAATGCTTTCAGGGTGTTATTGGGGCTGCCCCGTTTCTGTAGTGCGTCAGGGATGTTCGCGGATGCCAGAGTTGACTGTTTCTACACAACTATGAGGAAACGTTGCACATCACTGGCGCGCAGGGTGCGGGCTAGCTCTAATGGTATCCTGAGGGCATTTGCGGACAGGTTTGATTGTCAGTATCTGAATCATTGTCATATGATCCATGTACTGACAGTCAAGCCTTACTAAGTGTTATTTTTATTTTATTTTCATTTTATAGTTTTTATATGTAATAATTAGGTTATAATATTTACTAACTTTAATCTAAGAAATTGTAACTAACTTAAATATGATCCCAGTTGGTCGAAATAAACGTTTTGAATTTGAATTTGAATTTCACCATCCCGACAATGACAGGTGACAGGTGACATTTCAGTATACATGGCGCAGCTGATATGAATCCCACCTATGTTAAAGCTTGCTAACTATGCAATGTACAGCGAATTGTCGCCTGTCACCTATCATTGTCAAGATGGTGAAATAGGGGAAAGGGGCTGGTGCCAGGGCGTTGTAGTGCGATGACCTTTAGTAGAGGCGTATGTACTTTAATCTCGACCTCGAAGAATAACTTATGGCCGGTTCAGACGAACAGCATTTGAAGTACAACCCAGCTGCAAAATGGCAGTTCGAGGGCAGTTCTAATGAGTCCGATCATCAACCTTGTTAAATTACTTTTTTTTGAAATTTCAGTCTCTTACAATTTAATTCATGTTTCCAAACCATAACAAACATTGCTTAAACATAAAAAAACCTATCGATATAACTATAACAATATATTCCGATAACATTTCAAAAACAAAGCTTATACAGATCGAATCTACTATTCACTTATATAATATTTAAGAAAACTTAAAAGTTAAGAAAAACTGGACCGAAAATGTGCAAAATTACACCTTAGCAATAAGTCAGTAAGGTACATTTTGCAACTTCCTAAATTTGTTAGTTACGCGTTATTACACTATCACCAACGATTTCAGCATAAATTTTAGATTTTTTTAAATACATTAGCAAGCTTACAATATAGTATGTACTTTAGAAACTGCCAAAAGCAGCAGTTGTCTTATACAGCAAAGAGGTAAAGTAATTGATTAAGTTTAATTCCATTATTTTGAACCTTATTGACTTTAACGGTTGGTTTTTAAAAGCTTTAACCGTCTTCATCTTTTACTATACTCCAGTTGTTTAAATACTTAAATAAATATAAACAAACCAAAAACCGTGGCTCTGTTGAATAGCCAAGGAAAACGGATTCATCAATGTTCAGATTCTATTGGCTGACGAACTCCACGTGGTTTTGTTTGTTTACATTTGGTTAGGCACCTTAATAAATGGAGTATAGGGATCTTAATTCCATATAAACACACGGCCAAACAAAAATAAGTAACAAAAGTAACACAGCATGCCTTTTGGACCGGTGATTATTCCTAACTAAATAATTCATAAGATAAATATTTCGTGCAAAATTAAACTCAATTTCAATAGCCTAAGTGCCAAGTGCAAATAAGTTAATAACGATATATCCATATTTTGTACGCATAATTCATATGAAGTAGTTCTTACTCAGGAATTATTCATTATCTTTGTAACAAGTACATTCACTTATGATTCAATATTATTAGTTAATTACTGTTATTAACTGTCACTATTTGCTAATAACTCTGGCAAAAAGCAAGCTTTGAAAACTCCTGCATCGTCACTGAGGAGGTTCTATTATAGCTGATGATACTCCTTGTGTGAATACCAATCATACCATCCCCCGCACTTTAAGGGACAATTACATTGTGTGGTCCGCTGTATGCAAAGACGACAGTAGTCGGCAGGATTCGTGACAGCTGTGATCGCCTTATTAAGGTAGGTAATGACCACAGAATAAAGACTAAAGGCATAGAAACCGTACTAAATAAGCAGAAAAATACATTACGGTTCACTTCTTTTTACTTATGGTTTTCATAGTGTGTTGGAAAGAGATGAATCTATAGCTGTTCTTTCGTTATTTGGTACATCGTCACAAGTAAGGCGTGATTTGGACCTATAAGCACCTATAGTGTTTGGACCTATAGACAAGGAAAGACAAATCCTTCCTATAGGAAGGACAAAGAAGTCCCTGTGTGAAACCTTGTGACAATGACAGTTAAAGAAGAAAAAACAGCCTACTTTTTGTTTCATTTTTTCTCATGTAATACGTAATCTAAAAAGTAGAAAAAGATAGCTGACGCAAAGTATGTCTTATAAGACTGCTTTCGGACTATAGTCCGGTTTCTATCCTATACGTTCTTATTCTGTGGTAATGACTAACCACCTTACTAATAAACGTTAAGTAACGGTGGTATAGCTATACAATGTTTTGTCCTTATCTGTCAAATTCAAATGTCACAATGACAGATAAGGACAAAACATTGTATAGCTATACCACCGTTACTCAACTTTTATTAGTAAGGGGGTAAGTGTGAACTCTGTCGGCCGCATTGAGAGTGGTTTGAATTTACTATATCGATAGCTGAGACAAGTGAGACAAGATACTAAAATATTCAGCTAGTTATGAGTTGGACCGAACGCAGAGACATTAGGCAGACACAGTAATCTAAACACGATGTTCGATGATCGAATCAATTTGAGATTTCTGCGGCCACCGTATTAGGCGACCAGACTAACGTAAAGACGATATAAGTTGGCCGAAGCAGTTGGAAACTAGGCGGACTAACCAATGTAATTGCGCCTTTAAAATCCGTCGAAGCGCGAAGCCTACAGGAGATTCAAAGAAACATAAACTAGCCTTATTTTGGGTATTCGAAAACACAAGACAAATCGACATAAGTAATGCCGAAAGCATTTAAAGTGCGATCGCTGCGTAAAATACGGTGTCGTTGCGTAAACAAAAGACGGGGTCATAGTAACAACATGGCGCCGTTTTTGACGCACCGTAATATACGCACCGTTAAGCAGCGGTGCGGTCGCACCTTTAGACGTTTTTGCCGAGTAAATGCCGAACGCGTTTGGACTTTTTGGGCGAGTCCTTTTCCGCCTGAATTTAATTATACATGAGATTATATCTGATGCCGGCGTAACGTCGGAATGGGACCGAGGGTCATTCGCTTGCTTCCACCAGACATATGTTAGCGAGAGCCAGGGCCGAGTTCTGGCGAACGATGGGGTTCGGGTCTTTGATCAGCTGTAAGAGACGGGTCTTGGCGCTTTTGGTGACGTCGGGGTCAAGCTCTGACTCTTCGGGGTACTTTTCGGTGATGCGGTGGAGTTCTGCGTATAGGAGACCTAGGAAAATAAAGGTGATTTAACGTATCTAAATTGGAAAGTAAGGAGAGAAGCGTCAAAATATTTAGCTTCTTAGATTTGCTTGAATCATTATCTGAATGGGGTATGGATACACTGTAACCTAAGTTCCGACTTTTAATTGTGTTAAGTAAAATGATAACCACTATTGTCAAACCGTACAATAATTATACCACATAAAATCGAATAGTGAATGAGATGCACTCCATTCAAAAAGTGAATGATTTGAAAAAAGAATGAACTAAAACGGTACAGTGGCCCAAAAAGCATATTGGGCGACGAGAAAAGTTTTGTAGCATAGAATTAAGAAATGACAGCGTATAATCTCCGTTGGTGCCCCCTGTCATCTATAGATGTGGGGCGTACTGCGTTCGAAAATATACCGTTTGACGAAAGTATATGGCTTATTTTAGCATGATTTATACGGTTTTTGAACGGGAATAAAATGAACTATCCAATGACACATGCATCACTCTCTCGTGATTGTTTCGAATCGCTAGAAACGTTTTTGCGCTCAACAGACTGGGCTCTGCCATTTTTTTGCGTTCAACAGACTGGCCTCCAAAGGGTTTTATAACTATTACCTAGTTAGACTTACCTATCAACAGAGGAGGATGTGGCTTCATATCCTCCCTGGCACAGTGTAGATAGTTGACTGCACTTTGCAGACACTTTGGCACGCTCGTTGGCATCTCATCAGATAACTGCCTCAACAGGGCAGAAAGGAACTCGTCCAGGTACAGACGGCCTTCGTCTAGAAGGTGAGTCTGGACTAGGTCGTTGGATTTCTTCACGTTGAATATCTTGAATATTTGCTTTAGGGTGAATTTGCTTGCCTGCAAAAAAAGGTAAGCACTTTATATTGCTAGATATTACAGACTAAGGAAATACCAACTTCAAATATCCGTGGTCCTAGTGAAAAAGGGTACAAGTCAACTTAACTCGTTATAAAAAAGGGTACATACATGAACGAAGTACACTAGACTTAAACCCTTTTTCACTTGATCTTCAGAAGACTTATACCCTTTTTCACTAGGACTCCTGAAATATATTAATTGGTTTTGTTTTTGGCATAGATAAAGCACACGAGCACACAGGCCACCTGATGGTAAGTGGGATCTGAGACCCATAGACATTTGCATTCTCGAGACTGCAATCCTAAGACGCCACATCCATTGCCAACCCTGAGGACTAAGATGGAAAGCAACTTACCCTCACAACAGCGGGATTATTATCACACAGATGCAGCAAAAAACACGGTAACGAGCTGACGCCCTGCTCAACCAGCTGCTCAGACTTGACCCGTCCTGCTATGATACCGAACAGTCTTATAGAGCTCTCTCTTAGCTGGGCTGACTCGGTGTTCATAAACGGCCGGATCTTCTGGGAGATCGAGAGGAGTTCTCTCTCGTATTCTTTGTCGAGTTTGTCCAGTTCGAGGAGCAAACGACTGAGCCCTTGGATTGCGGCGAGGGGCACGTTTTCTGTCGACTTTCTGCAATAGAAAGTTTGATATTAGCCTTGAGAGATTTTTTCCCCGTGTCCGTATAATAGACGAAGTTCGTTTATCAAAATTAGATGCGGAAATTATTTGAAAAGGTAGTACAGAAAAACCAGGAAGCGAATACTGAGTTGACGGCTGAAAGAGATGTTGGGAAGATGACGTGCTGCATCGACCCCAAATGTTTTAGTTTTCCTTCAGCTAGGGTCTACTGAAAACCAGTATCTTGATACTTACCCTATTTGATACTTTTTATACATTGTCATACCTTTTATTGCGTTTGATGTATTGTAAGATGTATCTTAATTTTATTCCTTAACTACGAGTAGGTACAGATGTAGTGAATAATCCTTTCACATCGTGAAAACTCGGAACTCACGTCCACTTCCGAATGATGCCGACGTGTCTATGAATTATTGAACTATTAAGTGACATGTTTGTATTAAATAAATAGAGTACAGTATCAATGTCAAATGTCAAACCACGAGTTTGAAGTATATCACACCGACACGTTAAAACCCCCACTATCAAATATATAGAAATTAGGTGTAGGTAAACAAAAAGAAATATAAATAAATCTTGAAAATAATTTCACAGGCTGGTCGATCTAAACGTTTCCCAGGTCTTAATGCTTTTGGCATGATTATTAAAAAGAACTGAAAACAAACTTAATCTTAATTAACAAAAAAATACTCTCGTATTAACCAGTCTATATCGATTATCACTCTCGCGATGCGACGTTCCCCCACGTTGTCTTCATGGGTACTGAGTCAGACTGAAGTAGCATGAAAAATACGAACATTTCTGAGAAAATACGATGTGAAAGGATATTTCACTACATCCGTACACTGTTTTTGAAAACCTCCCGTTTACATATTTAATTGCGCGTGAGTGCCTGTTTTGTCTTACTCGGTGCCGTTTCCGAAAATTTAAAATTCTCCTTGCAAAAGAAACGTCGTTCCCAAGAATCGACGAGAACGGTACATGTCGTCGTCGTCTTACTGTGTGACTTGCGCATCGACGCCCTGGCTGAGCGCGGAGAGCGCGCCGGGCAGCGCCTGCGCGCGGTGGTCGGCGCGCAGCTGCGCGATGCCGGCCGCGCCGCGCAGGCACGTGGCGCGCACGCGCGGGTGCTCGTCTTTCCACCCGATGTTCAGGATTGCGAGCACCGTCTCGATTAGAACCGGGTTGTCGTTGCATCTAAGGGTACATTCAATAAATTCACTTTTTTTTCACGGCTTCAGGGCTGTCTTATATTTTATGAAAATGTAAGACAGGTTCAAGCGATATAAAAAATTTAGCTTAAGGGCTCAGTCTACACCTTCCTAAATTAGTTACTAACAAGAGGGATGCTGCACTACGTTAGATACGTATGGAGATATCTCCATCTCGTTTCAACGTATTGCTGCGTCCCCATTGTTAGTGACTAATTTAGGAAGGTGTGATAAGCGCATTAGACACATAGTTTAAAAAAAAAGGTATGTCCACAATTAATGGTGTTTCTCCTGACATGACGATAACTTTAACAACATCTTATTCTGAGAACAGCGTCTTAAGGTCAACTGGGCCTAACATCATGAAATTTAGTAAAATATAAATGTATTCTAATTCAAATCTTATTATGATTGCAAATATCTTGCCGTTAACAACTAAACCCAACTGAATACTATATTTAATTCGAACATAATCGGTTAAGGGTTACGTTTTTGAAAGGAAAACGAAAAGACTCCGTTCAACCTACCATTGTAGTTGTTTCTCACCTGTAGGCTAGCGCGGCATGCGCGCAAGCGTGCGCGGCGGCGCGCTGCGGCGGCAGTGCACTGCGCGCATGCACCGCGACGCGCGCGACCAATCGCGGCAGCTGCGAGGGTTTCTCGCGCGATATCGCCGCGCTTAGGATGGGCGCCAGCTCAAGGATGGTGGTCGAGGGATCACCGTGCTCCACGCTAAGGCATAGCGAGCAAGCTTCTTTCACCTAGAGAGGTATAACGTCGGTTATAGTGCAATATCGCGTAACAAACAAATTATATAAAGTGCAAAATACACCTTAACCTTGAGTCGGTAAGGTACATTTCGCAACTTATCGAATTTGTTAGTAACGCGGTATTGCGGTATCACCGGCGATAGGTCGTTTTATAAGAGCTGCGATAAATGTATCAAACGAAAGTAATGCGGTTTATGCTGAGGACCATCGAGAGTCCTTTCTGGCCGAAACGTGTTGTTTTGAGTTTCGGGGCAATCTAGCGTTACATCTACACAGCCATCGCGCTAAATATATGTCAACATAGACATTATTGTTAGTGGCATAGAGGCGTGTAGATATTTTTTACGTTTTGGGAACGTGTATACACATGCGGTGTCCGAGTAAGACGCTCCCGCGATAGATTAGATAAGGAACCTGTTTGTGTTGCGTCGTATGCGCATCGCCTTCTCGAGTTGTTGAGAAGGTGCAAATTGGCGTGGCTCTATCCTTCTTGGTAATATTAAAATAGCTTACATAAATACTATAATATTCAATGATGTATTCGGCGATCCAGGTGAACAGAAAAACCTTGCATGGTTTATGTTACATTTGTTTTAATATTTTGTAACTGTTTATATTAAATAAATAATACTTATTTATGTGACTGGTGCATAATGAGTGGCATTAATACACGAGTGTGATTTTATGAAACGAGACGAAAGGCAAATTTCATAATAAGATCACACCAGTGTTTTAATGCCGAATTACGCGTACAGTCGCATACATAACTTTATCTACATGCATATCATAAGTTTTCTACAATATGTTAGAAACCTGTATCTGCCGTTGCCCTGTATCTTAACCCTTTATAAGCTAAAGGCGATTTAGAAACCACATATATATTTATTTAGAATTTCAACCTTACGTACTACAGAATATGATACATATTCTATTGTTTTTGGACGAAAAATGACTTGCTTTTAAATGATTCCCTAGGAAGTGTCAAACATGAAACTGTATTTGAATTTTATGTAATAACTGGGGCCTTATAAAGGGTTAATGTACCTGTATCTTAATGTTAACATTAAAGTATAGTTTACCGATACTTTAAAGTGAACATTAAGATGCAACTACATCGATAAACGATACTTTAATGACATGTAATACTTCAATATTAACATTAAAGTACAACCACAGATACCGGTTTCTTAATATAGGCCATTTGCTTCTGAACAAATTATAGGGAAGTTATGATATGGATGTAGATAAATATATTTATGACTTAGACTGTACCTGCTTTCTAATCACTTAAAACTCACCTTAGAACACCCAGCCCGATCCAAAAACGCATTGAACGTATGTATAGTTATCTTGGCCGGCGACAATCTCACAGAGTCCCTGTTCGGTATGAACCCGAAGCGCTCCTGCGTTTTATTCTGCGTGGGCGCATACGCGGGGGGTTCTGCCTCTATGTAGCACGCTAGGGTTGTGTATAGCACTGCGAAGAGGTCAGTGAACTTGGACTCGCAGATTGGACTCATGGACTCTTCTTGGAGCATTTCGCCTAGAGCGCTTATTAGCTGAAAAAAAAAACAAGGAATAAGGCAAAGATGAAGCAATTCATAGGCAAATTGTTACTAGTCATGTTTAAAAGGAAATTAATTTTATCTATTAAAAAAAATTACGAGTGTCAAGTGATATTGTTTTATGTGGTATTTTTGAGTAAATAAGACTAGGATTCAGTTCTTTTTGTCGATTTAGCCATATATATCGATGACTTGTTTTAAAAAAAAATTAACTACCCGTTGTTGTTGGAAGAGATCTCATAAAAGGATAAGTTCATATTTATTTTTATTTTAGAACCATGAAGTACACACATACAAAATTAATTAAAGTTACTTTTCTAGGGAAATATGGGAATTTCGGAGCCAACGTTCAAATAATTTTCTAAAATCTGAAGAAAAATAAATTTACCCTATTTTTTTAAACTCCTTGTCTGGCCGCCAACCCGTTGTGCGAGTATATTAAATTCAAAATCGATCTTTATACATATACATATATGTTAGATATAAGTATACATATGATAATTGATC
This sequence comes from Acleris literana, assembly GCA_946894065.1. Taxonomy (NCBI): domain Eukaryota; kingdom Metazoa; phylum Arthropoda; class Insecta; order Lepidoptera; family Tortricidae; genus Acleris; species Acleris literana. Next base: position 4,087,699 of record OX335671.1, read on the forward strand.
CTTCAAAACGAATCTTCCTCATAATACTATTATTACTTCATATATAACATCACTCTACAAGAAAGTAAAGAACTTAATTAATTAAACAATACTTACAGTCAACGGTTGCAACGCCGCAATATGATTTTCTGTGATATGATACGGATCCTCGTATAACTCAATGGAACCCATGAGGCGTAGAAAGTTTTCTACAATGGCCATCGACAGTCCTTCATCAGTAGCTAGGTATCGCCAACAGCGCATTACAGAGCTGGAAATATATAAAATTTTAACCCCCGACGGCTAAAGAGGGGTGCTATAAGCAGAGGTCGGAATAGGCAGTGCCTATTTGCCTAAACTTCGCGGGAGGACGTAACTAAGAGTGGTTACAACCAACAAAAGTAATTTTTTTTTTTTGAATGCGGGATTCCCGGGTTTTTTTTAAATAATACATAAATGTGGAAATTGATACTAAAACTCAATATCACATGTTAAAAACATTTATTGTATACAATTTTACATGATCATCAATAACAAAAACAACTTTCAATCTGAATCATCAACATCATAATTCCAATCATAATTACTACTATTATGAGATAAAATATTATATATTACGAAATACTTTGTTAGTTTATTTACATTAGAAATAAATCAGAATAGGTCATTTGATCATGTAAAATTGTATACAATAAATGTTTTTAACATGTGATATTGAGTTTTAGTATCAATTTCCACATTTATGTATTATTATAAAAATCCCGGAAATCCCGCATTCAATAAAAATAAATCATTATTTTTGTGGTTGTAATCACTCTTACGAGGGGCGGCTGAAAAGTAATCTACCTAACAATGAAACAAAAGACTGTCGTGGCTAAATTTTTTTTATTTTTCTATATAGTCCCCTGCTAGTAAAATGCACTTATTAAATTTTTCAAATATTGAATTTAAACCATTAAAAAAAAAATCTTTCGGTTTGTCGTCAAAAAAGTCAGTAACCGCAGCCTTCATTTCGTCATCGGTCATAAACCTTCGTCCCCTGAGGTCTTTCTTGAGAAGTCTAAACAGAAAATAGTCACAGGGGGCTAAATCTGGACTATAAGGGGGGTGGTCAATGGTTTCGAAGCCATTGTCTTTAATTGCTAGCTTCGTTGTGCGGGCGGTATGCACTGGTGCGTTATCGTGCAAAATCAGAATACCTTTGTTTAGTTTACCTCGCCGTTTTTCTTTTATTGTCTCTCTTAGTTGGTATAGTAAGTTTGAGTAATAATCAGCATTCATTGTAGTTTTCTTCGGTAAATAATCTATGAGCAAAATCCCTTCTGTGTCCCAAAAGATTGTAGCCATAAGTTTACCTGCCGATGGACAGACCTTGAATTTCCGAGGCGGCTTCTCATCCTTAAATTTCCACTGTAACGACTCTTGCTTACTTTCCGGGTCCCATTGTCGAATCCAAGTCTCATCACATGTTACAATTCTAGAAATTATTTCTTCCTCTTTCCCTCGACTCATCTCCAAAAACTCTTCGCAACATTTGACACGCCTCTCCATGTCAAATGCAGTCAACATTCTGGGGACCCAACGTGCACTAACCTTGGACATGTTCAAATGCTCATGAATTATTTCATTGACTCGCTCTTTACTGACGCCCACATCTCTAGCTATCTCCCACTGCTTCACTCGTCGGTCCTCTAATATAATTTTTTTCACCCTGGCTACATTTTCATAGGTGACGGCCGAAACTGGTCTTCCGCTACGAGGATCATCTTCCAGACTCTCACGACCTAACTTAAACTGCTTTGACCAAAACTTTATAACAAATTCGGAAGAACACAAACTGCCAAACACACGTAACATACGCTGTCTGATCTCCGAAGGCGTATTCCCTTCTTTAGTCAAAAACTTAATCACCGCACGCTGCTCGATTTTATCCATTTTCACTTTTTCTACCGACATGTTTGAAACAATTGTAGGAGACAAATAAACGTGATGCAATAAACAAATGAATGTAATACATTTTGAAAATAGAATAACAAACGAATATAAATCCATACCAGCCAGCATTATTTTTGTATATATTTCTGACCAAGGAGATTACTTATCAGCCGCCCCTCGTAGTTACGTCCTCCCGCGAAGTTTAGGCAAATAGGCACTGCCTATTTCGACCTTTGGCTATAAGTTAGATGGACCGATTTGGAAGCGTTTTTTTATGTCACTTGGACTTGCAGCATGTTTGACTTTGAGATGATTCTTGGAGAGGTCTTTATCGAGGAGAGAGCTGACATGATGATGATGATTCCATCGATCATCGTCTAGAAACCTCTGAATTCGCCTTTAGTTTATAATAAACACAAACAATAAATTCCTTCCGATTAGTTTTAATTTAACAAGTAGTGAACGCGGATTCAAGCTTAAGCAATATCTTCTAATATGTAACTTGGTATACTTACTCTTTTAAAGGCAGCCTCTGAGCCAGCAACATTGCCGTGACAGCGTTTGTATGATGCCTCGTCAGTGAAGTCAGCGGCCTCATCAACTTCTCTCTCGCCTCATCCCCCACACGGTCCATCGTGCTCAAAACCACCTCCACAATCCTCTCTATACTCTGAAACAAGTCCTGACCTCTCTTCACGAACAGCTCATCCAACACTGCACTGATCCCCGTACTTCTGAACTCCTGGTCGTCATAACCTTCCAGCAGACTCTCAACAAACTGCATGTTGTGATGATGAGGTATCTTTGGAGTTATGACGTCACAGAGCATCATGCAATAGTCATCTATCATGCCCAAATCGTTCGTTAAAACGTTGTTTTGCATTTGAATTAACTCTCTCATACATTCATCATCAGGTTCTATGGTATGCCCTTCGTAAAGATCCTGGATTTGTATTATCAGCTTTATGCAGTCTATTGTTGTTAATCTCACTGGGAAGTTCGTATCAGCTATTCCTGGGATTATCAAACCAAGGAGGTAGCCCATCTGACCGAATTTGCTCGGTGTTTCGTAGTTCAGTTTGACGTTTTTGATGTAAGTGTCGAACATTACTTGCAGGATCATAACTGCCGCTGTTCTTATCTCATCGTTTTCATGACGCAGCCATTCGATTAACAATCCGATTAAATCATCCATGGTGCTCAAGCAGGTCGATTGGATTATCAATTCTCGGATAAGTCTATGTAATAAGGACAGACTATCGTTTAGAGTCTTCGCTAAAAGGTCATTTTTATCACCATTTCCTTCGATTTCGTACTTCCTTTTAAAAGACGAAAGCTCTCCAAAAACGCTGTTAAATAAGACGCGGAGAATAGTATTCCTTTCTTCGGGTAATATTCCTTTTTGTAACTTTGTCAATGCTTTGGATGCCTTGACGATCATTGGATATAGCTCCACATTGCGTTTGTCCAGGTTATTATTGTAAATCTGCTCGAGAACAGCATTTAGCAACTGCCAACGGTTCCTCAAGGTCACGTTGTGATGGGCCGCTGGATACAACGCCTTGCTAATTTCGTAAAGCGTCGTGATGCTTGCCTTGCAAAGATCAAAAGGTGGACTAGATTTCAATATGTCATACAAAATCGCAGTCACGTTCTCTCCCAGTCTCGCGAGTACATGGACATCAAGGCAATTGGCAGCTACTTTGCCATAACAGTTAATAATGGCGTATTTAACAACACCTAATTCAATGTCGCTTTTGGATGCTCTCGACGAGAGAAAGTTTAGAAGCTTACTGCTTCGTCTAGCTTCATTATCTTTGTATGCTGCATCTAATTCATTAAGAACAAACTCCCCATGCTGCCTCGAAGATATCCCAACCGCTTCGCTTACGTAATCACATAATTCCATAGGTATACTTCTCAGTTGAAACAGGATCAATTTCAGAACCTTTTCAACCACCGCGGCATTAGACATGTGGCAGGAGAGAATAGCCATATATTGCAATGACACCCCTTTTATCATCGGTGCGTGTTTTTTCCCATTTATCTGTTGCGAGAGTAGCGTGGCAATAGTTTCCACCCACTTGTTGCTATTGACTTGTTCTATCGCAGAAACAAGAAGATCCAGCAACATTCCGTGCCACTGTTCTTGAGATTCGTTCTTCTCTACAAACTTAAGCAGTCTCTGAACCTCAACTGTCCAAGAGTTCTTTAAATTCTTGTGAATATCTCCGGAGTATTCCTCTAGGAACAACAGCAGATTTCTATTTCTTTCCATTTCTTCTGGCACAACTATATGGGTGATGCACCTGATGAAGATATGATCAGGAGAGCATTGCAGTTCAACTGTCTTCTCATTTTGATCTTCGATTATGACGTCTGAATTGTTCTGGAGAAGTGACGTTAGACAGTGGCTTACAGTCGACATGGAAGGAGTGAACTCTTCGACGGTCAAAGCGTTCAGCAATAGGTTCCTCAACTGCGTCCTCACACTCGTTACAGTATTACACATTAATATAAGCGAGCTTTTGCAGGTGTCGTGTAGATCTATGATTTCGTTCTTAGGTATGTTTCCTACTGGCTCAAATCCGCAGTTTTTAATAATGAACTCCACCATTGTAAAATCTTCTGCTATTGTTATACAATTCCTATAAACCAATCCAACTATGGCTTTGACTAGCAACTTCTTCATCCTTAACCCTTGCTCATTGGCTATCATGATTTTCAGTAACGCAATAAACTTTGATGCGAATCTATCGATGAAAATCTGAGACGACGTGATCAAATGCGTGATAACAATAACAGCCTTCATTCTTTCTTTCTCCTGATTATTTTTACACTGGTGCAACAGACCTTCCACAGTCTGATCCGAGAACTGTGTAGTCATATGATCGAAGCAACGCAACACTTCGAAGTGATTTTTAACAGTATGAGGCTGGTCATAATCAGGTTCAAGCAAAACCAGATTAAACAGCACGTGATTAATTGAATTAATCACGCTATCGTTTAAGGTCAATTTAGGGTTAAGAGCCGACGGCGTCAGTAAGTACGATATACATTGGCTGACGTAGTACAAATTAAGCTGTGGTCTGCGGTACAAACTGAGCAATGTAAGCATGAATTTATTAACAGTGTCGTTGAACTGTCTCTCTGAAATGAGCCTGGTAATGGGTCCTAGGGCTTCCAGGACGGACTCTGCGACTCTCGGCTCGGTGGAAGGAAGCCACTGGTTGTACAACACATCGAAAATCAAGGAGAATTCTGTGACGAAGTTGTCTTTGATGGATGTTATATTGTCGTTCTCGACATTGTCGCCAATTTGCTCGGAGACGGCTACTGCGAAGTGGCCGAACGCTGGAAAGAGATATATTTATTTTACTAAAATATATTGCGAAGGTTAAAGAACCCTTTGGAAACTAGTTATTAAAAATCCGACGACGTGCTATTGTTAATTATTAAATGACATGATCTGATCATAAGTTAAATTTTGTCTCCTAGTTCTTGGGTGTCTAATAGGCAAGATCCAATACTATGTCAGCGCTTCTTAAGAGCATTGTGAAGCTAAAAATTTCCATATAAAGTGCGATAACGTTTCTCTCCCCTTAAACCTAGTACGATTTTTACGATTTCCTCTCCACGAAAATAGTTTTAGGATGGAACAAATTTAAAAACAAAAAACAGAAACGTACATAACTTCTTCTTTATTTATAAGAACTACAACATATTAAAAAATCGTGGAAATCGGAATTGATTAAGGGGGTGAGAAACGTTATCGCCTGGAGCTAAATTTGTATGGATTTTTTTGACAGCCACGCGATTTTGGTGGCGCTTCAGTCTTCTTAAGCTGAGGTCCATCGGGACAGGGATTTTTCAGGGGGTACGGACGGAGGTAACATGGCTGTACGATTAAACCTTCCAATTCTTCAACAGGTGTTTGTGGAATTTCGGTGTAAGCCAAGGAACTAACCATAAGCGAAGGCCTGTTTGACGGCATGGTGCCTCAGCAACGGCAGCAGTGGCAGCATCCTCGAGAGCACCTCCTTGACGTGCGGCACCAGCGCGCGCGTGTTGACGGCGGCCAGCGTGCCCAGCGAGTGCGCCACCGTGAAGTGGGGGACGGAGGAGGGGGACAACTGGTTAATTAGGGAGCGGAGCACCTGGAGGAAAAGGTTGGGTTAATAGAGCTGTTACTAGCTAATTCCTCGGCTTCGCCTTGGTATAATTCATTAAGTGCTTCTAGAAGATCGATCATTATTGGACAAAAATATTCCAATTAATTATATCGACTAGTCAAACCTTTGGCAAGCATACAATTCAAAGGTGTAGAATTAGATTATATCAGTGTTTCAGCCGGCCCGAAGGGCCAAGGCACCTAGAAATAGGAACCAAGGCACCGAGAAAGATGAACGAATTACTAGTATGACTGGGTTGAATAAAGGTTAAAATCGATAAATACACAAAAACATGTTCTGTGTGGACATTCTTCAGTGTGATAAGATAACACTGTCAGTATTACTACATTAATTTTATGCATTTTTTCTTACGTAACTTAGACATAATTTTTGAGTGAAAATCGAAAACCTACCTAATAGTCATTTTATTCGGTTTTGATAGTCTCTTTAATCGGTTATACATGTATACTGGGAGTAAAATCGCTGGAATTGAATATGATTGATGACATAAAGCAAAACGTCTAAAATACCTACAGAAAATACCATCCATTATCTAAAGTTTGTAGGTGCAAAAAGTCGCATAGTTACATAGATAAAATACAATAGAGTGACTTTAAGAGTTTTAAATTCCGAAGCAAAGTTTGAAACCCTCTAAATAAAGATTAAACATCAACAAATATTTTATCTTAAACTAATAAAGCGAAGCCAGATATACTTGCGGATCATTTACAGTGTGACTCATTATCATAGTAGTCGAGTCTGTTCAAACAGAAACAATGTTTGTCTGTGACGCATTACATAACCCATATTACAAATGCAAAAGCAACAAACAAAGTTATGTTAATTTGATTGTCACGCCTTCTTAGGTTAATCGTAGAACCGATTTTAAAGATAAATAGTATGGAAATGGCTTGAATCCTGGGGAAGGACATTCATGATATATTTTTCGGGAAATTTTAACAGTTGGGAATAGCGATAAACGAGTTCTAGCGGACGGAATCGCGGGCAATATCTAGTCAGACGTATGTGTGTGTCTGTAGGGTATCAGTTAATATTGCAATAGTAAAATTCTCTTACCAAATGCTATAATTATTACTTTTATGGCCTGAATGGTAAGTGGGATCTGAGACCCATACAAATTTTCAGTCTCAAGACTACAACCTTTAGACTGCAATCCTATGACGGCTAATGTGTTACCAATGTGTGTCAGTTTTAAAATAATTATTTATTACTGTATTACCTTGTAATGTTACTTTTAAGTCTTGTATTATTGTATTTTATGATTGGAAAAAATTACCTTCTGTTGGAGTTTCTTGCGGCGCTTCTTCTCCGCAATGATGGTCTAGTCCGAAGCGCTAGTAGATTCACTCCATGTTATCGACGTGTAAAAGAGCCCTCATGTGGCCAATTTACTGAATAAATATTTTGAATTTTTGAATTTTGTTTAACGTGAAAGTGTAATCATAAAGGGGTCCCCATACATCGCTAAAACATTATTATTCAACGTAGTTTTATTTTTGATGTCTCGTAAAAACGGTAAAACATACAAGAGTCAAATTATGTGATTATAGTACGTAGAAGCCCTGAAAAAGAACAACAAATACTTAAAAATGGTCAAGTGTGAGTTGGGCTCGCGCTGATTCGATTCGAAATCGAATTCGCGTTGGGCTACCACGGCGCCGGACCGTCCTGTGGCACCCACTCAGAGACCCTATTCTGAAAATCGAAATTCGAAGTTACTTTACTCCATCTCTTTCTCTCAATTTAGTCTCGAGTGACGAGTGACAGGGACTCGGCACTCGAAGTCTCGAATTAAGTGGTTCGTGGTAACCATCCTGATACTCGCCATTTTCATTAGTCGATATAACTCGCTCGTTCGACGAACAGATCGACGGCAATCATAACTTGATCCGTCTGCGCATAAACATTACTCAGCGGTAGGTTCCTAGGCAATATCATAAACTACCCGCAACAATGAAACTTCTTCTTCTTCTTCTTCAGCATATATCTGTCCACTGCTGGACATATGCCTCTTTCGTGGATTTCCATGTAGATCTGGATGCGGCGGTTCTAGTCCAGGTAGGCCCTGCCGTCTTCTTAATATCGTCCGACCATCTAGCTTGCGGTCTACAAATAACACTGCGCCATCCCGTGCGGGGTTTCCATTGGAGCGTTCGCTGGCTCCATCTGTCGTCGTCTCTGCGGCATATGTGCCCGGCCCATTGCCACTTCAGTTGCGCTACCCTCTCGCCTATATCGGCGACTTTGGTGCATTGGCGAATGTCCGTGTTCCTTATCTTGTCTCGCAGAGAGATCCCAAGCATGGAGCGCTCCATTGCTCGCTGGGCTACCTTGAGCCGGTGAATCCTACCGCCGGTAAGCGTCCATGCTTCGCAGGCTTAAGTCATGACTGGTAGAACACATCGGTTGTAGACCCTAGTTTTTAGAGACCTGGATTTTCGATCTAAAGACGTCGTCAAGCTTGCCAAATGCGCCCCATCCAAGTTGTATGCGTTTATTGATTTCTGCATCTAAGGGGTCTCTGATTTTCTAACCTAAGTATATATAAATATCAGAAATAAATAAACATCAGAGGACAATCTCACACAAATTGACCTAGTCCCAAACTAAGCTCTAGGCTTGTACTATGGGTACTAGACAACGATATAAATACTTATATAGAGAAATATATACTTAAATACATAGAAAACATCCAGGAACAAATACTCGTGTTCATCACAATTATATTTTACATAAAGATACGTCATCTGCGCTCAAAAACGTTCCGCAAAAAGGAAGGCAAATTGCCTTACTTTTTATCCATTTATCTCTTTCTAACAATAGCGTTCGCTATGGATTGCCGTGTTTGTCTCTGTCAGTAATTGGTCACGGGTTTTGAATGCGTTTAGTATGAGCGTAACGTATCTTAATATAAAATATCATTGGTTCATCACACAAATATCTGCCCTTACCGGGTTTTAACTCAGGACTGCTAGCTTCATAGGCAGAGTCACTACCAACTAAGCCAGCGCGTCGTCAATATAATATATTCCCTTACTTTATCTATCGTTGCGCCATCTAATGAAATATTCGAGGTACTTTCGGTACTCATCCACTTTGTTTTCTCTCTATTCATTTTCAGACCAGCCCGCAGCGAAGCCTGGCTTAGATCATTCTTCCAAGATCTTCGGGGGTTTCCGCGAGCAGAGAATGAAACTAACTCATAATTAAATTAGAAAATCAACCGTTTAAATACCTCATTTAGAAATGTTTTTATAGCATTAAAGAGTATTAAGACAAAGATTACGTTAGTGTTTAGTTGTTTTAGCTTTTATTAGTTTATACACCGTGCCCGGGACGTACCCGAAGGATTTTAACCATCGATTCTAGACCCTATTTGGAGTATATAATGTGGTAAAACAATTCCATAGTTCATTTAATTTGAACTCTGTCACCTTAACTTAAGGATAATTTACTAAGAAATTGATTAAATTTATTTATGTTGTACGTTGATGATATTGCTACTTACAACATGAATCTTTCTTAGTAAATAATGCTTTAGGTTAAGGTGACAGAGTTCAAATTAAATTAACTATGGAATTGTTTTTGAAATAATAAAAATCTCGAAATTAGGCGTTATTGGACTACATGTTATACCACATTATATACTCCAAATAGGGTCTAGAATCGATGCTTAAAATCCTTCGGGTACGTCCCGGGCACGGTGTATATACAATATTTGTTAAAAAAAATATTTAAACACTCGTTACAAATAGAATTGAATGTTAGATATAGAGAGTTTTTCGTAGGAAAATCACAGCGGAAATACCCCTACATCCCTGTTGACGAAATAAATACATTCAAATTTGATTTTTGATTTGATTATCAAATTTAAGCGTCGCATGACTAAGGTCCTACTGCTGCGTAAAGAACCCTGCAGACTGTATCGAACAATTGTATAAATCTCTATCCATAATTACAAAAGTTTGTGTAGACTAAAACAATCGGTTAACGATTTAATCTGCAGTCTGTAGGCGCACTATTACACAACACAAACAAATATAAATACTCGTAGACATATCGCCGTCGAATTTTCTGACCATAAAAAAAAACCATGGCAGGATCCAATACTCCCTTAGATAAGATAGCAAGGAATTAATAATATCAAGTGAATAACTAGATAAAAAAGTCTGTTTACCGTGTTATGAGCAACGGAAGTGCTTTATCAATCAACGTATTTAAATTGAACAGATTTTCGGAATGAAATTTTAATGCAGTAGGTACCTACCAAGATGGGCAAAATTTATTCGAATGACGAATAACGAATAAGAATAACCAAATTATTCGCGAATAACGAATGAAATTCTCGAATGATTATTCTTATTCGAATAAATTATTCGTCGAATAATTTACTCGCGAATAATTTATTCGTTGAATGAATTGCCACGAATAATTATTATGTACTACTTATTATACCTGCTCCATTTTTCGTTATTCGAAAAGTAGTCGAATGATTCATTCGTGGATAAACTATTCGCGAATAAATCATTCGCAAATAAATTATTCGACGAATAAATTATTCGCGAATAAAAATATAGCGAATTATTTTTTATTCGAATGATTATTCGAATAAATAATTATTCGAATAATGCCATCTCTGGTACCAACATTGGTATTTTCGTTTTTTAGTTTCAATATTCTTAACTGACTAAAGCCCATTCATTCACTTGTAAATTTGACCTGACTTTAACATCTCTAACTTGGCTATCATGGATTACTTTACCTTGAGATACAGAAATAAGATACGCTAAGGCTCGTACGCCTACCACAATTAGAAACTAAGGTTCTATTCAAGTTGCATTCTTAGAGTCGAATTTATAAATATGTGTACATTTTCGTACCTTGTCACTTTAATTCCTGCGACAATTCATAGGTATATGGCAGTTTAAACATGACATTAAATAGACAAGGTACTAAAAGTATTTTTCGACTTGACAGAAGCACGTGGAGCTAACCCCATATGCACTATAAATCTCTTTAACCGAACAATTGTCCTCGCGTGTGATATCCATGGACTTGTTTCTCTAATAAGTCCATGGTGATTGTCTAAAACTCGATACTGGCGAAATACACCTTGTTAAACACAAGGAGTGAAAGCCATTAGTTAAGAAAAAACAAAAAGGTATTTTTCTGATTTTTAGTATTTGTAGTTTTGGATGTAGAGGGGGGTTACACTTGACTCTAATAAAAGTTAGCACTTTAAATCTTAATATTTCACAAAGGGATCCCTTTTATTCGAAAAATTGTTTTCACAAACCCGCAATACTTTTAAAGGGCTATCCAATGACACCCCACCCCATAATAGATATACATACCAAAAACCCCAATATGCATATAGGGAAGGGAAAGTAAAAAAAAAAATTTACCGCTTTGACGGCGTGACTAATATGTATATTCGGTGGTAATGCTTTTTGACATTCATCCATGCATTATATAATGCCTAAATTGAAGAATAAAGAACATTGACGTTCCTAGTTTGACTACAGAACTCTAAAAAGCAAGATAAGATTGTTTATTCAGTAAGTAAACTGCATGGGCACTTTTAAACGTCAAAATCTACCAGCACTTCCAGAGGAGACCACAGCTGAGAAGAAACGCCACAATAAACTCAATATATGGAATAAATAACATAGCGAGTGGTTACGTTTACATTAATCTTACATGAATTAATTTTGCCTCTTTTGCAAAATACGACTTGTCATTCTGCTGTCACCATCACTCACCAGGTCCAAATGCTCATGTCCCACTGCTACCAGTACAGCGGAAGCTCCCATCTGCACCGCTGGATCCGGGTCGCCACTTTCTGTCATCGCAAGAAGCATGCAGCTTGTCAGCTCTGATGCTGTTGTCGCATCCAGACGCTTCACCTGGTTTACACATGTTTGTTCGAGGACCCTATAGCAAAATGTACAGTTAAGTGTCTAAATGTAGCAAAAACAAAACAAATTAGGGATGACTTAACATTGGGGCAGTGAACAATATTTGCGGAATGTGTGTGACAGCTTGTATGGAGAGAGCACTGCTTTTTATCAAAATTATCAATATTATCAGAGTATTACTGTGTCTGTTTGGTTAATTTATTTCAATAAAATACCACTTAGCGACTGCTACTTGTTTAAATAAAGCAATAAAAAAAGAATGAAATTTCGTCAACTCCGCATAATAAAAAGAGTTTGTAATGGGAAGTTTGAATCAATAGTACATGCAAGATAATCAATTTAAAAGTTTTATTTAAGCAAGGCACATATTTGTACTAATATCTTTGTACCATACTGCAAACAGGGAGTTTTTTGTGAGTGCGACTTTGAATCTACCATCAAGGCAATAAAGTTCAATTACGTTTGTTCGATAATGCCAGTTTCAGTTTATGAAGATAGGAAAATAAACGTTATTCTCATTGAAACACAGTTCAAATTAAATTGCCTTGATTATGAACATTCTATTGCACACTGGGCCTTATGAGGATATTGATGTGTCGATAGCATCAATAAAATCAATGCTCTCTCCCTCCCTAAATATCCAACCTCTACTTTTGGGTACTGATTGATTTTATGCTCCAAAGTTTAAGTAACTCCAACATACGCAACATATGTTACAAAAATATACCTAAATCGGCAGGCTATCTGAGAGACACTAGTAATTAGAAATGAAATATAGTTTTTCCTTTTTCCATGTTTATGAAATTTTATGTACACATTTCCTTTACTACCTAATTATAATCATAGTACCAGGAGTCACCAACACGTATTTTAAACCAACCTCTAGGATTCCATATGGCTCATGTTGTTATTTTTTGGAAAAAGCAGATTACTATACTTGTTAATGTTAACAATCAATATATTTTCAAACTACTGATATTTTCTTAATGCAGCATTTAACAATATCGATTGAGTGGCTCATCAAAAGTATTACACAACCATAAGAACAATTTCTTGTAATTATTTTCTAACTTTACACAATAGCATCATCAAACAGATAAAGCACTTCAAAATAAGAGTAACTAAGGCACTTACTTTACAATATTACCCAACTGCGAGCCGCTCACTTTGGTATTCTTATAAAATTCACAAAATATGTTAATCACTTCGTTTGGGTAAGAATTTGCTATCTTCGTTAGTGACTTAATAACAACGTTGTTGACTGAGTTTTCTTTATCTCCTATAGCATTTATTAACACCGTCACAGTCTCTGAAAACAGGAAAAACATTTTGAGAAGCCGTACTAATGTTCAGCGAAATAATCACGTAATATTGATTAATATGAACCTTTTAGAGACTCAGCTTTAGACAATGACATTTTCACATCTAAAGTTGCTTTCTTTATGCGATAAGAGTATAAAATATTGCAGTTTTATGAGTTTAATATTTCGTTCCGTACGCAATAATTCACAACAAAAAGTGACATGATAAGTCGAAACCATATGTGACAGTGACAGTGACACTGACACTTAAGTGATGACAGTTTGTGTTGCCATGGAAGATATTCAACATCTACTACTGGATACGATACAAAATCTTATAGAGAGAAAAAAAAAAGCCTAATGGGACATAGCCAGTTGTTGAGTTTGTACCCTATAGGTAACTTGGTAAATGCTCCATAGCTTTCAATAATAAGGCGATATTTTTTTTCATGTATATGTATGTAAAAAAACGTCACTTTATTACTTAACTGTATTCAAAATATATTAGTAAACTGTATTTTCCATTGCATAACCTCTAGTTGCACTATACATGGTAACTTTTGATCGGTGATGATCAGGAAACTTTAAGTAATTAATGATAATTACGTTTAAAGATATAAAACTTAAAAAAACGTAATTTAAAAACAGACCTTATTTCATTAAGTGAAATAAACTAAATAAACTTTGAATCAAATTGTTTTTATTTTTACCCACCTCTGGCTTTTAATTTACCTACCATGTTTGAAATGAGTTATTTTTCACATTTTCACTCGATCTACGATAGCATCACTTGTATTTGTCATGTCAAATATTTTTGGCTTCATATTGATAAATGATTGTGTATTTTTAAGTAGCATCATTTGAAAAAAAAGTAAGGGTGGTCATTTTTATACAATACAATACAATTACAATATATATTTTTTAATTATTAAAATGCCGCAACTCCTTATCGCCGACTAAAAGTCATGGTGTATATCATACTACAGGTCTAGTCCCAGATAAGTAAGTACGCGCGCCGTACGCCTTACCCGTTTATCACCCTAAGTACGCGAACTTCTAAAGTAAACACGGGAGAAAAAGGTCGTCGAGCTTTAAGTACGACTTTGTCAGAAGAGTGTGTTTTCGGTGCGTCAAATGATGCGAGAATTCAGTCATCAACTCGTGTAATTTGCACTGGCCGCTTTGAACAAAACGCACACGATATTTACAACCAAAGATGAATCCTCCGATAAGGGCTCAAACTAAACAAGTTGTTTATACCTAAAGTGAACGAATCTTTTAAGGCAAGAAAATCAATGACATGAATGTTTATAAAATCCTTGCCAAGGTTACCGGATTGTCATAACAACAAATCATAAAGGCAATAGCGAGACAGTTCTGTTATGTCACATGTACCTATCCCCTCCCGCACCGCGCCTCTACCGCAGGAACCTACTCACAACTCAAACATAATTTACACATATCTTAACATTTCAGATTCAGTATCATTGAGCAATATCATATCATTCATCACATCAATGATGGGACTCAAAATCTACGAATTCTACCATATTAGTAGCTCTTCGATAACTCAGTTGTCTATGATTTTATAATGTTGCTACAAATGGACAATGCTGACCTAAAATAATCATGAAATAATAATAATAACGAACAAATAACTAATAATTTAAAAGACAATAGCTCGGGCATTTATTTAAATACCTACTAACGGATAAATAACTTTTATTACAACTAATTGTCATTTACGCATTTTATAAAGTTTAAATAAATTGTATTAAATTAGCCCCGTCTGTCCTTAACGCACATCCTTTTCACACAGATTATTTTCTAAATAGGTCTATCCTGTTGTCATGAGGTATAAATAAAGACACATGTTGCCAGCTATTGACAAATAAAGGCATATTCATATTACCAAAATGTACGTTACAAGAAAAACAAAACTATAATGAATAAATGTTATTTAAGATTTCTTTACTCACTACTCACACAAGAACTTTACGAAAAAAAATTAGAGAAATATTAATAATAGCTTTGCCCATTCGTTTCGTTTCAGGAAAGTCTGACTTGACTTTTACCGACAGTAGAGAATAGTATATACACAGACTGGTCAGACCAATTTTGGTATTATAGATTATTTTCAGAATTAACACCTTTGTTGATATTACGTTTACAAACCAACAAAACTTAACAATTTAAATTTTTACACCTTCATTTCCCAAATGTGTGTCAAAAGTTTCAATTATTTGTGTTAACAATACGTATGTATACTTATGTTTACATGTTACAAATTGCGTTATTTTCTACTTAGAATAAAAATTATCTTCTTCCCTGCTTGCGCTATAAAAACCCTCAAGAGAAGTGTCCTTCCTCATTTTTTCCCGAAGATATCAACTTGATTTCTTAACTCGTAAACTAAAGTTTTTTTTAACATCGTTACAGCCGTTTACACGAAACCACTACTATATAGCAGCTCACTTAAAGTGTAGAGTAAATTAAATAAGGCCGTTTGCAAAATTTGTATTTCCTGAACGGTTAATCACTTGACAAAAACACATGATAGCATTTTTTTTAATAATATGTTATGATGAAGGCATATAGGTATTATATTATTAACAGTAATAATTTAGACATAAATGAACTCCAAGATTTCACACTAGTGAAAGAAACATTCAGTGACCCTTATTTAATCAGTTTAATCACAAAATTCAAGACGACAGATAGGTGTTGTTTGTTAAAAATCGACAACTCACGCTCACTCTAAACACAAAAAAAAAAAAAAAAAATCGGGACGAGTTGAAGTTTACAAAACGGTGGATAAAAATCAATAAGAATATTATTACCAAATAAATAATTCATCGGCTAAAAATAAAAATACATTCAATTTTAATTATTATCTGTAAATTCTTGGAAATTCAAATTTACTGCCTCTATGAGACGATTAGTCCTATAGGCACAATAGCCGTGTCAAGCGTGTTAATCTGCGTAGATAGATAGTCTATGACAATCGGAACGACGACCGCTAGGAGAGCGAACGACTACTCGCGTTACCACAAATCGCGGACGTGTGATTTCATCGACGGCGAGTTTATTCCCCGCAAAAATCGAATACGATCAACCCGCACATATCAGTCGCACTCAACAAAAATAACTAATTAAAAATACGATCTCCCGACTTTCACCCGCACACGGATTATTTGATTAGCAAAAGGGTTCCAAAATTAGCCAGTATCAGTGAAATTGATCATTTTACAATGTATCCGTGCGTATGGTCAGTTATTGACACCGAGATTGCCGAGTGATGTTCTGTGTGGTTCGTTTAAGTGACAAAGCAGCAGCGTCGGCTCCCGTCGTTCTCGGCTATTATCCTATTCGGTATCACGTTCGTCCGGGAGCTCGCCTGTAGCTCAGTTAGTCGACGCGGGACTCCAAAGCAGTAACTACGGAGCCGCTAGTACTGCACCGCATCATTTACCGCCAGGATTACGGTGAGTGACGAATTTTAGAAACGCCTTTCACAAGTAAAAGTGCGATGGGCGCGACTGACATTGAAGTAGCGATCAGGCTAATCTTAAAATAGCAAAAATCAAGCGCTGCCAGCGGCTGAGATCAGCTGATCCAAACAAGCTTTAATTATAATCAATTAGGTAACTGATTCTACCGACTTTTGAGCCACTTATCTGGGTGTAATCATTTTATTGAATTCGCGCGTGATAACTCAGTCTGTGGGTCGGTATGGTGGTCTGAGGTTGTTCTGATTGGTTCCAGATTTGAAGATGGTGCAGCAGGATTTGACCTAGGCGTGTTGGGTGGGAATGGCTCGGATGGGCTCACGCGTGTGAGTCCCGGGACGCCAGGACCGGTGTAGTGTTGTGCAGTGTTGTGCCGTGGACGGGATGCCCTCAGCAATGTTGTCGGCAGTGCTTGAAGAGGAGGCCGACCTTTATGAGGCGTTTCCGCCTCACGTTGATCCCACCGGTATCACCATTCTGACTGACAGCCCACCAGGTAAATATTAAATATTCATTTGTACAACAGTTTTGTCATCATTTCAGTCAGAAAATATCTCTAATGTATTATATTTGGTGTATTAGATTTCTGCATTGAAATTATCTTCTCTTAAAAGAAACAGTGGTGTTGTTATATCTTATTATTTGATTTGCGATTCTAAATGTTTATATTGTAGCAAAATGTTTTTTGAAAAACTAAAAAATAACACGAGAAAATAAAATCTGGTTAAAACACTTATTTAAAGTCGCTTGAAAAAGTTTTATTCCACATCAAAAATAATAACACTTTATGATAACTATGGATTTTTATTTTTATTATTAAACTCTGATGAGTCAACATATTTCCTGTGCGTTACAATTCAAAGGGCATTTTCAATTACTAGAGCATGGGACATTTTTTATTCGATGTCATGCACCGTTGGTTCTAGTAAAACTTTCTTCACCGTTATTTTATAATTAAACGGTATATGCCGTTTTTTTAATAGTTATTTAAATAGGTAATATTTGTTAGTCTCATTTATCCTTAATATTACCATTGGTAATAAATTCTTCTAGCTAACTAACACATTGACACGTAATGAAAATTCATTACACACCAGATTGTATTTATGTAAAGTTACATTTTCTGATTAGAATACATCAATGCCTTGCTCTTGACTTTTAAATTGAAATAAAGCAAGATTATGACAGGCCTAGCATTACAACAGTACTCGAAAAAATTACAGATAAGGAAATTTGTTATAAAGAAAAAGTTCTCATCGGTCCAAAATTACATTTTCTTTTGTTTAAATAATCCAGTATTCATAATATTGATTCAAATCTCTACTTAGTAACAAAATTAGGTCAAGTATTAAGTTATTTGATTAAACAAATTAATCTTCACGTTATCTAAATGCTTCTTAGCATGTAGTATTTGTTATCTCTTGATTGTGAGTTGCTGATAAGAGTGATTGAAAAATAATCACATTTAAAATGTTATCAAAAGTTGTCGCGATTTGTCGATTGTAAGTAAATTTTCTTTAGATGAAGATAAACTAGTTTTAGCCATTAATATCAGCCAGATCAAGATATAATAGAAAGGTTAGTGCTGACTGATAAGAAAACAATGCATTGTTGTAAATAACGGAACATGGCATACATATATACATACATTAAATCGCGCCTGTTTCCCAGAGGGGTAGGCAGAGACCACTTCTTTTCACCTGCTGCTGCTACGATCCTGACAAATCTTTCGCTTCTTCCACATTCATAGATCGAGTCATGCATGCACGTCGGTTTCGGGTACTTAAGATTCGGCCTTTTTACAGTATTTCATGTCTGTGAACCTAGCATATCAATTTCTGGAATCTCAAAATTTAAACACTGTTTCTCCGATTTGATTCGAAAAAGTACCCCTACGGGCGGTCCCTTCCGTCCGTCCCTTCTACTTACTTTCGCTCATGGCAAGGAATTTTTTTTTTTCCTCTATAGTTTAAATTTAAACAAATACATTAAACGTGATAAACCCATTCGTATAAAAAAGAACTTCCGACGTCTTTATAGTCGTTTTTTCCTTTAGCATTCAGCCTGATTTATGGTCCAGCAAAAGTAGCCAGTACATTGACGAGTTGGTTTTCACGTTTGACGCGAGCGCTATTGTAACGGCGCAATCAGCAGAATCTTCCGATGTAAAGTTTCGAGTGACTAGCTCTTTTGCCCGCGACTCGTCTGCCGCTCGGTAAGCCCCCTTTACCTCAGTGACTCACGAAAAAAAAGACTCACTGAGGTGACAAGCGGGAAAACTATTAAATAGATAAAAATGACCGATATAATGAGTAACAACGCTAATAAAGGCCGTATTAATAAACTCATCTTGGCTGAGACGCCAAGATATGAAGATATGTACGTCCAACTTCAAGCCTAATAATGTCAAAAATGACATATAATAAAACTGTAATTTTTGATGCATCTTAAGACGAGTGTCATAGTCGAGATTTGCGGGCCTAGTATGGTTGCGATTATCACGTGACAAAATGTGGATAAAGCATCCGTTACTCTCATACTTACATGTGTAAGAAAGTGACAGATGTTTTATCCACATTTTATCACGCGATAAACGCAGCCATGTTAGGCCTCCAGTTTATAATACGGGCCTTAGACAGCTCAATCCCAGGTCTAAGGATTCTAGCTAAGAACGACCCTAGAAAAACTTGCATTCTATTTCAAAAAGCGTTCAAATCCGTTCATCCTTGGGATGGAGGAAGCTTCTCGGGCGGGTGTAAAATGGGCTGTTTTCTTTGTAGAATATTTTGAAAATGCAGAGAAGAAAGAGAAAGATAGGTAAACTAAACATTTGTTATGGCATTTTCTACTTCTACAAGGAAGGCCAGAATAGAATCCAACAGGAAACCATCGTGTCAAAATTGACAAAAAGGCTTTGTCAATCCCGAACCGTAGAAAGATATATACTGCGGCCCTACTCGAAAATTGTTTGGAACTACAATATCTTCTGGTGGCAACCATCACATTACGTGCAGGCGGCGCAGCGATTAATGAAATGTTGGATAATGTTATCAATATGCTGAACAGCGCCCTCATTTTGTCTACGTTCTTTGCCAAGATAATCAAATAGTTTGCCAAATAAGTGGCGATCCAATGAAGATGGCCGAGCTCTTCGGCCGTTCTCTCGAAAGTCAATCCACACCCTTCTTCACCCTTTCCTAATTCGTGCTTAATCGCAACTCCGCGTTGTTAGATCTCTCCGACGGAAGCCAGATTAAATACGATAATTACGTTTAGACTCTATTGCTGGTTCCCAATATTCGGAACGTCGAAAGATATGGTTAATTTGGGTTTAATTTGACATTTGTCACATACAAAATCTGTGAAATTGTAACCATCTTTGATCTTGATCAGCATAAAATAACTTCCCAGAATATTCATGACGAACAGATTTTATTTTCCTACCTTTTAACTTTTTTGTGTAACATTTGTCTCAATAACGGCGGAACAAGTTATTTGTTCAGATGTTATATTATTTACCTCATATTAAAGTAATTACATAGGTGTGTTGTGAAGCAATTATCGATTAAGTCAAATTATCCCCGCAATTTCTCACATCGATTGACCTTATTGATGTTATTGCGTGATGCTGTCGAGGTTTGAGTCTATCGTTGCTGTTTTTATAAATGTGTTACCTAGTTTCGCCGCCGAAAGAGTAGAATATTTAAAACAAGTTTATATCAGACTTTAATTATTGTTAAAGTTCCTGGCAGAAAAAAATCCGACACAATCTAAAAGGTATTCTAAACAAGCTGAGCTGCACAAATTTTACAAGATCTAGCTGGTTGACATAATTTTCACTGATCGATGCACGCTTCTGATTTGTTGTTACATTCTTGCTGTCAGAATTTGAGTAGGTATGTATGTGCCATTTGGATTAGAAACAACAATCATTGCACGGTCGAATATTGAGTGACAAATATAAGTTTCTACATAACTCTGTAGAGTTTCACTTTCGGAAGTTTCTCTAATACCGATCAGAGAAACTCTCCATACAGTATGGAATATGGACCATAGGCCCTAGGTGGAATCTGCAATGGAAGAGCTATTCTTTACGATATTAGTAGAGCATAGCAGTCCCGTGGCTTAAGACTAACAGTTCGTTGGCCGATATTAATCTGTCAGTTCATCGTATTAGAACACAGAATAATAGTTTCTGTTAAGGTTTACGATTGACGTGGTTTTCTTCGAACTGCAAGTGTGGGGTGCGCGAATCTGACTTGTATGTATTGACAGTTCTCGGTCGCACAGTCCGACGCCTCGCGGCCCAATATGCCATACACTTGCGAATAGCCGGCAGGGAATCTTCGTCACTCGTCAGTCAGTAGCTGCACCTACAGACAAGATTTTTTTGGCTGGTCGCTTTCGAATTATCGTCCGAAAAGTGTAATTGTGTGGAGACTGTGGACAGTGACGGTTTTAAACCTGATGGTATGAATGCAGGCAAGCATGGATCGTTTGATTTTTGGGCTTTCAAAATTTTGGACGGCAGGCCGCCAGATCAGAGCTGGGACTGCAGGTAAACAGTCTGGGGGGGGGGGGTGTCCCCTCATTTGATACAATGTTTCATTTCATCGAATTTCATTTAATTGACAGCTAATTTGCTGGAAAGTTATCGTTTTTAGGTTATCTTAAGCATGGGTTACGTAGGTTAGGTTAGACCTGTGATCGCCAAAAAATTATGTAAACTGTGGATGAAATGAAAATTCAGCGAATTAAAAAATCCTATGAAATGAGTTTTGGTGATTAAACGGTGGGCAAACCAGTCTGGGGGACCTAGTACAAACTTAGTTCTCAAGTTTTCCTTACACCGGAACGACACTTGGCTGACATCTGACCTGACTGTCTTTTTGTTACAGTCACAATCACTAGTAACACTTTGACAATAGGCACGTAGATTCGTGAAAATCGTTGTCACAATAAACGGAGTCCTAACAGAAATGTCCTTTTTGCGAGGCATCGTTAATTTATGAAACATGCGGCATTGTTTGCTTAGGCTTGTTTGTTGTGGAAATTTACTCGGCCCATTGTTTTGTTTCGAGAGTAACTTAATAAATCCTTTATTCTGATAAAGCTGAGGATTCCGTATGACTTAACCAACTTTCCTAATACGAGAAGCTTAGTGGATTTTGATGATTCTCCTTTCCTCTTCGGTCCTTATTCTTGTTATATTCTGCGTTACTCCTGAAAATTTTCACCAGGGACTCAATACTCTGGAAACAGTGATGATATTTCAAAATTTACTATATTTTTTCAAACAAACGTTTTATTAATAGTTTTGCTGCAACTGCCAACTCCCAACTTAATTTATTGCAGTCCAATTAGCTTAGTTCTCTGGGAAATAAATGAGCCAGGGTATAAATATACTCGTAAATTCACAATGCCTAGCCTAGCAACTTGCTTGAGATTGCTCATTGCTCTGAGATGGAAGGTACTGGTTTAAATGATTATTAATTTATATTACGTGAACTGCTCGTTCGTTTCTCCTTGTGCTGTGGAAAAAGTGTCTTCTTTAATTGTTACGGTAATCACTTGAAAAAATAAGCGCTTAGGAGCAAAGAGTCCTCTCTTTGCTCGAATGAAAGTCGTAACCGCCGAATGCCGTATGATACAGCCCATTATAGAATAATTGCTTTCAGTAGAGGTGGTTATCCAGTAAACTTGTTGACATGCCTGTTATTTGGTTACGGTAAGTGATACATAACGCACTGTAAACAGTTTTAGTACCTACCTACCTAATCACCGTCACCGAACTAGTTTGACTCAAGATTTAGATTTCATCACATGTTTATTCTTCTTTCCACCATTATTCTTTATTAGCACTAATATTTTCAGTAGTAAGATGAGTCATTCATTTATCAATCTATTAAATCTTTTTTATGAATCTAGCATGCGGTTTTGTAATTTACTGTTACTAAATAATTTTGAGATTTTGAGATTAATATTTTGATTCTTAGGCATCCATTTCGATTTGGGCCGCCATTTTGATTCTGTTATTTGTTTTTGACACTTGTGCCAACTTTTTAGCTAGCAAGAATAATTGAATGCCAGTGTCATTTTGGTTTTATTTAACTGTTTCTGTCTAAAAAGACGTCAATTCCCGATAATGGATAATACTCATAAATCTCATAATAGACCATTAATACGTCGACCGCCAATGAAGACGCGGCTTATTGATAAGAAATGTAGACACATTCTTAAGTCCACAGTGTACACACCCTTATATCAACACGCTGTTGACTGACTGGAACATGCCCTTGAAAACGAACAATCATGGCTGCCAAATACATAATTTTAACATGATTTGCTTTAATGTTTTGACACAACTTGATATTCATTAGTCGACTCGACTGCACGCAATTCTTAACACTAAAACAGTAAAAGAATTGTTGTACATATAGGGAATGTGCATGGATTTTTTTAAATCATATTTTAACATACGGATGATAAAAGCATTTTAAACTGCTAATTAGACAGAGAGATCCGATATGCACTGTGACGTCATGTAACAGGTCGGCTATATAAAATCCATGTTAAATTCTGTTTTGCTAGAAAGCTATAGGAATCTTTGTTGGCTTATATCTTGGTTATTTTTATAGCTATTCAAAAAATGATTTTTCTCAACTGTTTGTTACATGAATCGGCTTCTATTAAAGCTGTAAAAAAAAGAATATTATCTATTGTGGAATGTTAGAGATGTTGGCCTTTCCGATTTTGTTGTTATATTTTAACGGTATGCCTCGCCGCTTTTGCTGTTGCTTCACCAACGGGCGTTGTTGGCAACTGTAATTTGCATGCTATTTCAAGTTGGAATGAATTTCGAACTAGTTTGGCGTCGTTAACTGGTATAATTCTATATCGGTTGGGTATTTTCACGAATAATGATGGATTAGGTAACACTAAACGGATGAGTTACGACAGTGTTTTTAAACAATAAAGATTGCAACCTGTTCAAGTGTTCAATATGTCTGTCTTGTTTATTGCTCGAGTCTTCCAACAAAGGATTTTTTTTGCTTTTTTGTTGTTTGTGACTCACTCTGACACATTAACTACAAAAGTATCAATAGCCTGAGACCAATTACTCATTCTTTATAAA
The DNA here is from genome assembly GCA_946894065.1 of Acleris literana. Classification (NCBI taxonomy): domain Eukaryota; kingdom Metazoa; phylum Arthropoda; class Insecta; order Lepidoptera; family Tortricidae; genus Acleris; species Acleris literana. Next base: position 4,111,669 of record OX335671.1, read on the forward strand.
ATGGTCATATCTATGATGCTGGAACTTTATACGTTGAGGAATTCTCCTGGTGCTTCATAAGCAGTGATCGGAAATAGGTGAGCTAATTTGCCTAAACTTGATGCATGTTCATTCAATAATGTATTCCCATTTCTCTCACGCATGAATGAATATGCGTCAAGTTTAGGCAAATTAGCTCTACCTATTCCGATCACTGTTCATAAGCATAATACATTGCTCTTGCTTTACTTTAGCAAACTAATGAAGAAATCTCGATCGAATCGATTTTTTACCATTAGTTCCAAAATACTTAGTTTAGCGTAATGCATAAGTTAAAAACTCAAATCGCTATACATCTTGACTATGTTAATTTGATGAATACCGTAGATTGCGCATGGCTTGTTGTTTCGGTGTGGTGATAAGACAACCTGTGAAATTACTAGCATAGACGCATTCCATCTTAGTTCTCAGGGTTGGCAACACATGTCTTGGGATTGCAGTCTTAAGATTGTAACGTTGAGAATGCAAATTTCTTTGGGTCTCTGATACCACTTACCTTTTCTACACCAAAAAAAATCTGACTCACTACTAAAGGACCATTTGGCTTAATAAAAAAAATCCTGATGCGTTCGTATTTGCCTAATTTATGCATGGCAATATAATTTTTTTTGAATATAGCCAAAGCCAACAGATTCTAGGAATGGTACGAGTTAAGCTGGACCCGTTAAATATTAACCATGGCTCTGATTCAAAAAGTCGTTATTTTGCTTCCGTTCAGTCGGCAACGGATAATTTACAATTTAACCAAGCGGTTCCCCAATTGGATATAACCCCTGTCAGTAGTTCAGTACCATTACATCCTGTGGCGTATAGGTTTATAACGATTACATATCACAAGGTCGAACTATAGTTACCCGAATTTTCATAAGTTATATATTTTTTTCTGATTCAGTTTAAACCTAACTCTCTTCTGTAGGTTCTCTTTAAATATCATAAGTTAATGATTTTCTAACGGGTTGGGTCCTGAAGGCCTTACTTGTATTTAGCCTTGGCGAGCAAATTACCTTAAGGTGATGAAACCAGTAATAGACAAGGCACCAATAATGAACATTTGATTCTTATTTTACAGAAGATAAGGGTTATTCATTTGTTTTGCAACAAATTAATAACAATAAATTTTGGTCCGTATACAATTTGAATTAAGAGTGAAGTGTCCATTACTGGTGCCTGTCAGCTAAAAGTGTCCATCATTGGTGCCGTCACCCTAGTATAATATTTGTCTGGGTAGCAAAATGTCTTGGTCTGTAAAACGCCCTCATTGCTATAAGCCATAGTAGACGGAATGACTTGGCTGTAAAACGACTTAATGTCATAATGTTCTAATAGGCAAATAATAATAGGTCTGGATAATCTTCACGCATCAAGACAATACAATCAAAACCTTACACAATTGAGTCATTCTGCCTACTTGTGCATTTCACGACCTAGACGTTTTGCTAAGTACCTAAGTCTTGCTGAAACTAAGACAATTTTATAACAAGTCATTAGATAAACAAGTCATTTTGTATACTTAGTCAGTGTACTACTGAGACATTTTGAATGCCAAGGCTTAATGCAAGTAGGGAATGCAAATAACCGGTTTTAACCGATTTCAACCGGTTATTTTCATACAAAACCGGTAATAACCGGTTAATTTGCATTCCCTAAATGCAAGTAAGGCTTTCAGGGCCAAACCCTTTCTAACTTATGAATTTTCGGGAAACAAAACATCAATAAACCACCAGAGGTCTAGAGCATGTTTCAACTAGGTCTTTTCTTTTCAACGCTGAGATGTTTCCTCGAATCACCACACCGAGCGCATTGTTTTTGAAACATGCCTCCGTGTTGTGCCTCCGCTGTCCAAACAGTACTGCAACAATAGCCTGTGTTAAAATTTCCAATGAGAAACCATATTGGCTTGTATGTTTACATGGAAGCAGGGATTTTTAAAGTGCAAAAGATCAGATTGGCTGCGTTCTGCGAAAAGGGCTTGTTTGTTACTGTTTTTTTTTTAGTTTTAGCCACTTACATACATACATACATACATAAACTCACGCCTTTATTCCCAGTTTGGGTAGGCAGAGCTACAGAATTGCCAATAACTCTAGAAGCTTGTTGATAATTCTGTACCCACATTTTGCATTGCAATATAGTCATGCAAATGTTAGAGATTGTCTATTTTAAACTGTACTCCTACATTAATAAACCTATGAGAAATGCTTTCACAATCCACATGTAGCGTTAACACATTAGAGAGGCGTTCAGTTGATTAGACGATCGAGGACGAGATGGCCCTTGTTTACTACAACGTATTCAGAATATTAATGCGTCAAAGAGAAGGCTGTAATGAAGAAGAATGAAAATTACTCCAGCGAGAACAGCTTAGCTCTTAAGGGAATGATGATAATGATCCACATAAAGGCGTAACTAGGTAACCAAAGGACCTGTTCCATAATAAACTGGGGCCCTAACTAAACTGTTCAGGTTTCGTCCAGTCAAAATCTTTATCTTCTTTACATAGTTTAAAACAAAGTCGCTCTCCGCGTCTTCCTGTCTTCCTGTCTTTCTGTCCTTCTGTATATGTATATCCGCAAACTACTTCTAAACCACGCAACAGATTTGGATGTGGTTTCCACCAACAGATAGATAATTTTTCACGGAAGGTTTTTTGTATAATTAATTATAGATAATGTACAGAAAACTCTCGTAAACCGAAGCGAAGCGGGGGCAGGTCGCCAGTATAAATATAATAATGTAGTTTACAGTTTTGAGGTTTGCTATTCAGGGTTCGAGGTTCCCTAAGCTTAGGAACCCCGGTAAGGCACCATCTAGCCTTCCGGTAGCCACTAGATCCATACTATACTATTAATTAACAGTGTATAAATCATTCAAATGTAAAAATAGTCGCAGACAGAAGCTAGTTTTCTCATATATATTGAAAGTGCCCCTACGCCCGCGCGTAGAGTTTCATTTACTTGCATACACATCGAGGCATTGAAAGTTGCTCAAACTTTAGCAATTTACTACCACTTTATGAAGATCTAAGTGAGGTGGATGGCAAACTAGTTGAAACTAGTTTATCTCTCCAGCTTACTAGTTAAAACTACTTTTTCCGACATCGTTTCACGTTTCTTAACCATTATAGATGAATGTCCGTTCCCTGAAGGAACCATCTATCATGTTCGACACCAATTACAATCTGATATCCCACAACCAGGCCGATTATTTTCGTAGAAGCATAGATTTTTACTTCGATCAATTTAACCCCCGACACAAAAAGAGGGGTGTTATAAGTTATAAGTGTGTATCTGTATATGTGTGTATTTGTGTATCCGTGTATCTTATTTATACCATGGAGAAAGCAGACGAGCGTACAGGCCACCTGATCGTAAGTGGGATCTTTTGACCTATAGACATCTGTGTCTCTGTATACACGGTGCCCGGGAGGATTGCGAAAGATTTTAACAGAGTATTCCTGGTCATATTTAAAGATAAAAATGTCCTATAATGTAGGCTGGATTCGGCTTGGTTTTTGAGACATTTAAATTTTTGTATGCCTTATGTATTTATTGTGTATGGAAAATTAAAATAGTTAAAATACATAATTCGACCTAGGTTCATATAACATTAATTACTCCTTATGACCTCAGGAATGCGTGGTTAAAATCCTCTCGGGCACCGTGTATAACATTGTAGCTCCAAAACGTATGGACCGATTCGGATGCGGTTTTTTTTTAAAGAGGGCTATTTGGATCGGGATGGTTCTTAGCTAGATTTTATGAAAATCGGTTGGGTCGATTAAGAGATATCAGATCTGAAAGAATGGGTCTCCATTAAATTGGGCAGTTTTTATTTTATAGTTATGTTGAAGTAATAAGGTCTAAATTCTAAAAGTAACTTTCGCTGTCTGAGAAATTTCATTAGCCACCGAATTGCGTTCCAAAGTCTAACATATGTTAAATGTAAATTGAACTCAATTTTCAAACAAGTTAAAGTTAATTTAGCTTGTGTAAGATAAAACATAATATACAAAGTTATCCGTGAGTTTCAAAGGGAAACAGGAAAAACTTCGGGAATTTTCTTTGTGTACTAATAAACTACCTTGTTAGAAGTTTAGGTGAAGTTTTTCAACAATGGGAAACAGCGTCTATTATCCCAACTTGGCTAAAAACTAAACTAGCTTCTTCTTCGCTTTGTGTTAGTGGAACTTTTCTTTTCTAATACTTATACAATACAGAGGGCCCTGCCAAGATGCATTGCGCTAACTAGCGTTTCTATTCGTTTTGTTTTTAAACCAATCGCGTCACTGGTAGATGACGTGATACGAAAAGTCACGTGATCTATCAGAGACGCGATTGGTTTAAAAATGAAACGAATAGAAACGTTAGTTAGCGCAATGCATCTTGGCAGGGCCCCTCAGTACAGTACAAAACACTTTATTGTAGATACACAATGCCAAAACATTACAAATAAACAGCACATTTAAAAATTATACAGGTAAACATCGGGCGGTCTTATCGATGATTCGCAATCTCTTCCAGACAACTTAAGAAGGGATATGATATAAGTTTAACACAAGACATAGTATCTGGTTGTAGACGTAATAGTAAAGACTGCTGCAGGAGTGAATAGATAGGCAATTGTATAGAGGCCTGAGGGGGGTTTTTGTCTAGCACTGGGACAGACATAGGTACCTAGATATGATAAGGTAGGTAAGGCATAGTATCCCTACATTGTTTTCGTGACACAGTCACAGAGATAAACACTCCTTCCCAGTAATCTCCCAATGGAAACCTCTCAACGACTAGAGTAAAAAAACTGAGAGTTGTGTCAGACGCGACGCATCACAGTTCTTTGCATTTTCGCAACGTGACTCTAAAACTCCACACATAGCTTTGATCAATGGCGTATATTATACTAGTGACCCGCCCTCGCTTCGCTTCGGTTTATGTGAGATTTCTGTAAAACCCGTACAATTTATTAAACACTAGCTTCTGCCCGCGACTTCGTCCGCATAGATTTCGATTATCGTTATTTATTTTAAAGCCTTTGTGTTAATCCATTGTATAAGCTATCTCCGCTCCAAATTTCAACTTTTGCATTTATAGTATTAATGGGCTAAAAACCTTCCTCTTGAATCAGTCTATCTATTGATAAAAGCCGCATTAACCTCGTAAGGCCCACCATACTACAAACAGGGAGTTTTTTGTAAGTGGGACTTTGAATCTATCCTCAAGGCAATAAAGTTCAATTATGTTTGTTCAATAATGCCATTTTCAGTTTAGGAAGGAAGGAAAATAAATCTTATTTTTATTGCAACACAGTTAAAATTATATTGCCTTGATTACATCCTATTTCACACTGGGCCTTACGAGGTTAATAAAGATGCTATTGAAGTAAACCTTTATCTCTACCGCTACTTAGCGTTCTGATAACGCACTGCATTATCTCCTCTGAGATTCGAACTGATAACATGGATCTTATTAGCCGAGTTGATGAGACTGTTTGTCTTCTCGCTGATAACGGAGGCTGGCCTACTTGGAGATAATACTATTTACACACAAAGAGTAATCTATAATGAAGAAGCGCCACTTGTTCTGTATCTCATGAGAAGCTTATTTAGGTTGTTTAAGCATGATTCATCTTTGATATCGTGGTCATTTACAGTCAGGTGAGGTTGTGGTCAAAGATTATCCTTAGTATGCCCAGAGGGGCATCCCGGGCATCAACGGTGACCCTGATTGTGCTTCTATTTTATTTTACTAGATAAAACTAAATTGCCTTTTACTTATTATCGTATTGTCAACGCTACGATAGCTCTTAACTAAATACTGAATGGGAACTTTCAACTTACCTCCTCTTTGACTGTTCTTGCGATTGGAAATTAGATGAGGATAATTGAGTTGATAAATATCAAACTCCAATATGTCCTTGAAATTTAGTATACGAATTTAAAACCTAATTCGAACAAATTAAGTTTTAAATTCGTTTACCAAATTTCAAGGACATATTGGAGTTTGATATTTATCAACTCAATTTATTATAAAATATTGTGGTAGGATTGCTGAAGCGTTACGCATGTTAAGTATAATATTATACAATATTTATTTAATTTTTATAATTTAGTCTCGAACAACATGTTTGGGTACTAAGTTCAGTTTTTTTGCAAAAAATAATTAAATGTAAAAATAACGGGATCGTATTATAAAATAAAGTTCAAAATACATAATGGGTCATACATATTACGTATCGGTCATAGTCATAATGGTCAATGGTCAATATGTAATGGTTCTATTTCTGAAACCGTAAACTTTACAGGATTTTTCAAAGGCCATTGTGTACAACCATTGTGTGTGTGGTTAGGTTAGGTTTGTTCTATAACAATCCTGATAAGTTTACGGTTTCAGTCATTTTTTTTATACACGTATTTTGAACCTAATATTTATTTATTTATTTATTTATTAGGCATAATTACAAACTTAATTTATAATATACATAAATCTTTCGTAGAATTAATTTACTAGTTCGTAACTCGATTACAACTATGCACGACATTTTAATTACGTTTATTATACACAACAAAACAGAACTGCCTACGAGTATCAAACTACCTACGATTTAATTTGGCTTCTTAGAAATAGTTCCAAGGAGATTAGCAATACTGCTACTAAAAATATCGACTTTTGGATTATTTATCAATAGGTCGTTGAAAGTACGCGACATACGCGTAATAGGGCTATTATAAAATACATTATTAGTGGCTAGGGGAACAGAGAATAACTTTTGTGTGCGACTGGGCCTATTTGTTGCTCGTATAGAAAAGTAACTTAACAGATCGGAGGAGTATATCTTATTATTTAGAATTTTGTGAGCATATATAATATCAGCAGTCCTACGTCTTGATTCTAGAGTGTGAAGATTAAAGTGAATAAGCCTTGTCTCATAACTAGGGAGTAATTTTCGAACTCCGAATCTATATAATATGTTATGATTCGTATTTAAAATAACAATACTAATACAGTCATATAATAAAACCTAACCTTTGGGTGCCCCAGGGCTGCAGAGAAGAACTAGACAACACGCGCAGTTAGGACGCTGTTACGCAAAAATATGTCATCCCACAATTATTTAGCAATAAAATGTCAACCCACAACGATAGTACTGAGGTTTGACACTTTATTGCTAAATAATTGTGGGTTGACACATTATTGCGTAACAGCATCCAGTTAAGGAGTACTGCTTTTAGTACCTGACCCTTTATCTAGCCATGTATGCAGCCAGAATCAAAATGGCGCGGTTAAATGATATTATGAATCCTTATAAAAATAAACTGTATATGTACTTACTCAATAAAAAAGTCAACATAGGTCTTATAATCATATAATTAGGAGAGTTATTAATGAAAGACAAAGATACGAACCTATACATATAAAAAACCGGCCAAGTGCGAGTCGGATTCGCGCACGAAGGGTTCCGTACCATTATCTACACAACATTAGCAAAAAACGGCAATAAAATCAGGTTTGTGGTATGGAAGCCTCCATTAAATATTTATTTAATTCTGTTTTTAGTATTTGTTGTTATAGCGGCAATACAAATACATCTTCTGTGAAAATTTCAACTGTCTAGCTATCACGGTTCTTGAGATACAGCCTGGTGACGGACAGACGGACAGCGGAGTCTTAGTAATAGGGTCCCGTTTATACCCTTTGGGTACGGAACCCTAAAAATAATCGTACATACATACTCATGTATGTACCCTGAAAACATTACACACCTTTTTTTGGACAGTCGTGTAAAAAGAAACTGACTGCCTGATCGATCAACGCACAGCCGAAGCAGATGGACCTATTGGATATTCTAGGGGTGCCCTAAGAAGGGATTTTTGGAAATTCGTCCCAATAAGGGATTAAAATAGCGGGAGTAGTTAGCGGAAACTAATTCAACGAAGTCCTAGGCGGCCTCTATGTTTATTTGTATTGCTTAAATGCATTCGATATTTTGATACAAACTAACTTAAATATTTGAAAAAGGTGGAAAAGTTACTTAAAAAGCCAGATATTAGTAAAAAACATATTAAAAGCAAACGATATAAATCGATCTATTCTAAATTTTCACATAGGTTCTCCTAGAAACCAGTATACAGACACTTGCAGGCTCTGTTTACAATTTTTCTATTCAAAAACATTTCTCGGAATTAAACGTTTTAACATAAACAAGTGAATATCATATTACAATGCACGTTCGCAATTACAACAACGTTACACAAACCATAAGACGCGTAATCAACGCATATTAGAAAGAAACGCTTCCACAACACAAGACAACGCTTCAATGATAGGTAGCTCACATCCGATTCCGATGTACACCTCCCTTTCATTCACTATACGAGTGAGCGAGAAAGGGCGTCATGAGTGAATGAAAAGTGGGGGGTAACATGCGCTTGCGCACGTGGGGGGGAGGTCACGCCACCGGCGAAAGGCGATGCCATTGGATCAGGCTTGGTGATTGCAATTAGAGAATTAGGGTAATGCAGTAAAAGGAAAATTTAAGTAAGCAGTTATTAAGAGTAGTTGCCCTACATTTTATATAGTAGTTCAATTACTAGCTATATGAGTGAGCGAGTTTCTCAGGTTGTTTTAATTTGACGTTACAGCGTTTTATATGTTCGTTCGATTGAGATATAGTACATTGTTGCAGAGGATAGAAAGTACGCGATTTTTGGAAGAGTCATATAGAGGTCCGAAACGTAGTTGAGGTCCTCTAGTGTACGAGTCCATAAATTGCACTTTCTACCGAGGCAGACATAGTGCTTTTCACAACTACTGACAGGAAATAAACCAAAAATTCATATTTTAATTCATGTTAATGTGACATCACCGCCAGTTTTACCATAGATAACTTTTTTTTAATCTGCACCCCTATTCTCGTGGCACTCGAGATTACTAAACTAACATGCGAGATGATCATGTCAACTCCATATAAAATTGTAGTTGTTTCGCCATATCTCCCATGTAATTTCATCTCTAGTGATTCGAGATTAGGGGCCAAGTTTGAATTACATTTAAAAAAAAAACAGTGAGATAGTTTTTAGTATGTGTATCTTTTAGCAAAAATACACCTAATATTTTACGACACAAAATGGTGTGTTCTTATTGGTCGATTTCAATTTTTCATTTTAAGGAGCTATGACACAAAAATTGATTGATTGATTTTCATTGGTTCTTAAAGTTGGATAACAATGTTCTCGACCAATCAGCAAACACGCCGACAAAAACATTCTTGGTCTGTCCTTATAAGTGACGTTTTGTGACTCCAAACAAGACCATCTATGGCCATATTTCCGAGCAGTGTTGTGAAAATAATATTATGACAAATTTATTTGTTTTTATTTAACTCTGCGAGATCGTGGCTTCGCCACAACATCTTGGGCTGTTTGTTGACAAATACGAGTAGTACATATAATTACATCGGCTTATTATGATATGAAGAAGCCAAATTCACAATCGATAAGTTTTAATTCTTTTATCTACACTCATATCATAAACCCTCTATGATGCGTTCAGAAACCGCATTTTATGACCAGCATAATAATTAACTCTCTTGTTAGAGCAAATTTTTTATCTGCGGCAGTAATCTTATGGATTTATAAGAACATGAATTTCGATGTTCTTATGACATTCAATTTCGAACATCTCTGAAAAACAAAGAAATTTGATTTCTCATCTATTCTAATATCAGTAGAGATGACGTTTAGTTCGAAATGAATTGTCATTTTGCATACAAATTTGAAAAATATCGCACGGAAGTAAGATATCGAACGCATATCGTTGGAGCCGACTCTAGTTTGTCTCTGAATTAAAAAAAATCTATGACAGCTGCCAGAAAACTTTTCAATCTTTTCATTACCGCCATTACCGGTTAAAATTTAATATGCGGCTCCTGAATGCATCATGGAGGCTTGTGATATGTGGGTAGATGAAATAGTGTATGTAACTGTACATAATTAGGCATTAAAACACTTGTGTGATGTTATTATGAAACTCGCCTTCGGCTCGTTTCATAAACCCACACTCGTGTTTAATGCCCTTCATTATGTACAGTCACATAAACTACTATTAAAGGCCGTCTTGTTCCCTTATTCTGATGTTTTTGATGGATTGATGTAAACAAAATACCTCTCCGATGAAATTCTCTAAATTATGGTCAAAAGCATGAGCGGCGGTGATCACTTTACACCAGTGGCCTATTATGGTCGTGTTTATCGATGTCGATAAGCGTGGATAAAACATTTGTCACTTTCTGACCGAGTATGTAACTGCGAGAGTGACGAAAGTTTATCCAACGCGATAAAGGAGACGAAAGTACGGGCCCAGGCTTAGACAACGCTCAGAGGGCTAACATTAGCGATGTTCGAAAACTGACGAAATGTATAGAATTTACATAAAGCGGCCGACGCGATTGATCGTCAGCTTACGTGGATTCCATACATTTTGTCACTTTTCGAAAATTGCCTACGTTTGCCAGATGGACGCTAGCTCGTTTGCCAACTCTGGCATTGAAAAAAAAAGAACTAAGCATATAAACACAAATAAAACGATACATTGATTGATAGGTACATTGATTTAATGTATTTTCAGATTAACATGTCTGTAACGGGTACAATGCTGAAAACGTAATATGGGACGCTGAAAGTGTTAATCGATAGGTCCTATTAAAGTATCTTATAGATATTGTCTTTGTGTTGTTTCAATTAATACCTACTTATTACTAAACGCATCCTAAGGTTTTATTACGTCGTAAAACGATTGTTAGTGTTAATGCATAGTTTGGCATTGGTGGAAATAGCCGTATTCATAGTACAAGTATTTATTGGCGTACAACTTCACTGAGAGCCAGGGTATGCATGAGGTGCGGGGAAGGGGCAACGGTGACCAGAAGTGCTTTAAAGAATAAAATAAAATATAGTACCTACAATTTATTTCTGGCAATAAGGCCCATATTTTAAAAATACCTTAATGGTGACGGCACCAATGATGGACACTTTTAGCTGACAGGCACCAGTAATGGACACTTCACTCTTAATTCCAATTTCATACGGTCCTAAATTGATTGTTGCAAAACAAATGAATAACCCTTATCTTCTGTAAAATAAGAATCAAGTGCCCATTATTGGTGCCTTGTCCATTACTGGTTCCATCACCCTATAACAACTAAAACACTTTCGCCGTGTTAGCTAGCCAGCGAAAACCGACGAAATATGAAACCCTCCGGTCAGAATTCCTTCTTTAAAAAGGTCGGCAGATCTTTAGTCGGTAGGTTCACCACAAAGGACTTATAAATTAACCTTGTGGCGGAGCTCCAACCAATCGACCCTCAGAGTAACTCCGATCCCAATACGTAATTCTACGAGCTCCTTCGCCTGCGTAGAGTAATATAATCAAGACACGTACAGTTGCGTCGTGCGGTGCCGCACAGGTTCCTCTGGGCGGGCTTCATCTTCCTCTCCACCCGGGTAAACCCATCATTGTCCACTTGGGACACGTGGGGGGCAGCACCCCCCGAGCGGGTTTTCTGCGGTTCTGCTTCACCGCAGTAGGAAGCAATGCTGGTTCCCTAACGATGATGGTCGCCTGGCATCTTACCCTGCACCTTATAAGCCTATTGTGGGACGCTTAGAATAATATAACACATTTAATGGTAGCTTCATGCAGCCGACTCGTCAGACTTGAAGTCACAAATGAAAGCATGTGGGCATCTTCTCGTATGTTCACGCACGACACGCACACAAGTGCACAAATAATCTCGTACGGAGTAGACCAAATTTGATCTAGTTTGGGTGGCATCACATAAAAACATTACATAATATTTCATAACGGACGCAAAGGGTGTGCCTGACTTTGTTGGTTATTACTTACGCTAATTAGATAATTTCGACGAAAGATAATGTTTCCAATAGTTAGACGATCTAATGACAATAGCTGGGTGATATTAGTACAGGACGACGTGAAGATCTTTGGGAATGGCTTGTCCAGGATGGTTACCACGAAGCCCTAAATTCGAAGCTCTACGGATGCCCATCTCTTTCACTTGCCATTCAAGATCAAATCGAGGAAAAGAGATGGGACTAATGTAAGTTGCCCAGTTATGGACGTGTGACATGATTATAAAAGACGGCGATTCCTCTGGGTCCAAAAGATTTCAAAGTAAATTTTGCCATTGGACAATTACTATTGGTATAGCCGCTATAGTTAGTTCAATGTAGGATCATCCCTGTGACAGCTGTATTTTGCGTAACCTAAAACACTAACTATACTCGCAAAGGCATAAAAAATGTAGTGATTGATTATTTATTTAAATTTCTGAAAGTCGTCCCGAGGTGTGTATCTATGTAATATTTATAAAAAGTCAAAATAACAAGTTGTAATACGCGTTTATACTCGTACCTATGAACTGTCACAGAGATCATCCTAGTTTGACCCGACTATAGTAAACTATTGTTTCCTCTAAGCAACAAAGGTAATGCGACAAAAGATAAAACATTATTAATAGTTCGTCCATATAACAAAGTTATAAAAACGATGATTAATGTACGAGCGTATTTTATGTTGGCTACTAATAAAGTGCTTCAATACTGTAATGTTCCTAACAACTTCCCTATTACGTTTTACGTTTTTGTGGTTATAGTATACTTGTATGCTACGCACTGTTGTCTTTTGTAAGCAGGTTTTTTTTTTGGTTGACAATTTTTCTATAAGTTTTGAAACGACGTTGAATTGAAGGTTATTATGTTTTTGGCATACCTACGTTTGCGTTATTCTGGTAGTTATAGCGAACTTCATTTTTGCTAGAAATGGTACTAAATCGGTTTGGGTATTAGAGGAAGTTCTGATGAAATAACGTGATACATGGGTTTTTCTAAACCACGCAACGGTTTTTGATCCGGTATTCACCATCAGTTAGATAATTTTTCACGCAAGGTTTTTGGGTAAACTCCCTAAAGTTTGGGCACGCTATTAAATTTTTTATGAAATTTTTCCTTTGTGACACGAAAATTAGTCATACAATTGTTAGGATATTTTTCGTCGCACAACGGAACTTTTTTCGCCTATGGTTAAGTAGGTACGCTTAACTATGATCCAACTTTTTGATCCTCACCCTTTTATGTACGAGTATAATCAATTCTGGTTTATGTCCGGGTGTAACAGAAAACTCACATAAACCGTTGTTAGTCTACACTATAGGTATAATAAGATTTGATTGTTTCTTTGTTTGTTAGTTTGCATTGAATAGGCTCCGAAACTACTGGACCGATTGGAAAAAAAATTTCACCATTAGAATCCTACATTATCCCTGATGAACATAGGCTATGTTTCATTTTTCTGCGCGGACGGAGTCACGGGTAAAATCTAATTTAAAACAAACAGTGGTTTTGCATCGCATTGAACGTCGATTTAATCACCTTAGTATATAAATTAAAATCGAAACAAATAAATACATTTTCTATTAAATAATACCTTTCTAAATGTAAGTTCAAGCGGATTTGCCTTTTTGAAGGCATTTTACTTTTGCGGTTTGTGGTTAATGCGGTGAGAGGTAGGACATTTCATTAAATTTAACTACTTATAAATTTAGCATAAATAGTTTTTTAATTTCACTGAATGTGGGTGACAAAAGGTGTTGTGTAATTTTATTACTTTATCGGTATTCTTTCTCTTCTACAAGGTACATTACTAGCGACCCGCCCTCGCTTTGATTCGGTTTATGTGCGTTTTGTACAAAAACCAGAATTTATTATACAAAAAAAACCACTTGTCAAAAATCATCTAACTGATGGTGAAAACGGCATCAAAACCCGTTCAGTAGTTTTTGGGATCATCGCGACATACATACAGATAGACAGACGCGGCGAGAGACCGGAGGGACTTTGTTTTATAAAAGGTACGTAGTGGTTTTCTTGCGGATAGTTAAAATAAGATAATTTAACTTTGTATTTAAATTACAAATACCTTAAACAAACCTGTGTGTATTTTACAAACAGTCAATCGAAACTGTTAAGTATGTCAATATTTGACGTACATATACACTGTATACTACTACTATTTGGGTCATACACACTTGCAAAAACAAAAGCTGTCTCTCCTGTGGTCAATAGTTAAAGGCTTGTGTGCATATAAGTTATTTTTTTATATGCTAGGACTAAAGTAGACCTGACGGCGCTTATGAGCATGTGGGTTCAGCCAGCAAATTAGGCCTTAAAAACGTTAACTTTGGGTATGTCCACAGGAAAGACGGTAACCTAAATCTGTGTATGACCCATTTCCTGGCTATATATTTACCTCAAAAATAGAGCATAAAAATTAAATACCTACCGGGTGCCTGGGAAGGTTGTTAAATATTTCCAAGCACGTGAGTTTTACTACTTGTAGCTCGCGTCTGTCGTGTCGAAAATGAAACGTTGATCATAGAACTGCGTCACAGTGACGTTATAATATAAACCACAAATTCACAAACTCAAACAAAACAAACTCACTATATTTATTTGAGTAAAACACGAAATAGTACTTTACGTGACGGTTGCGTAATGCTAATAACGCAGTCTCGTACAACTTTATCTACACACATATTATAAGTACTCTAAGATGGATTCAGAAGCCGAAAGGCAAATGACCAGCATTACCTTACCTGCGGTTGTAGGTGACAGCGATGACAGGTGTAGCGTAATTTTGAAATTACGTTATCAAATATTGTAAGGTAATAAGATCCAAATTTGGAACATCTTCCAAAATTAACAGCTGTCATCACTGTCACCTACTACCACAGGTAATGCCGGTCATTGCCTACGGGTTTTGAACGCTAATAGAGGACTTATGATATGAGTGTAGATAAACATAATGTATCTATGAATAGGCTAGGATTGGCACGTATTTTTTTGATAAAAGATGAATCATCATTTGGATGTGTTTACGTTCAACCTTTTTCGTGATATGTACCTGTAGGTATACTTACATTCTATGACGTTAGTTTGATGTAGATCTATATACAAAATATCGTACATGAACGCTCAAAACATAGTTTATAAATCCTTGAACAAGTTACATGCAATAGGTACTTTTCGTTCGAAGTTCAGAAATAAGGTTCTAAGCGTATAACTTTGCTGACATCTTTTTGTGTCAACGTAGCAAGGAATTGTACGTACTACTATTATGATAAAAGAGAGAATATGGTGAAACACTGAATAACATTATTTTTAATGCTACAGTTGTTTTTGGCAAACACTTTTAACACGTTTGCGGTAATCCGATCCTACAGGGAAATGGTGAATAATGCGACCAGGAAACTGATAGCGGTTGAAATGCTAGTAGACCTAAACCCCCAGTAAATTTTCAAGGTGCGTTCCAAAATTGCACTTAAGTGCGTTTAAAAGAGATCCCTTGCTCTTCGTCTCAAAACATCTTATTTACTCGTAAAAAGTCGCCACGTTTCTTTGAATTATTACCGTAAAACGGGGTGAGAAGTGAGTAGGGACACAACCTAAAATGAAGCATATGTTACTAATTATAAGACTGAAATTATTTCCAATAGATGTAACGTCATTGTCCATTTAATAATTGTTCTTATTTGTAAGAACTTATGGCTTATTTTAGTTTGTGTCCCTTCTCACCTCTTAATCCCTACTCACCCTGTGTTACGGTATCTGCTAAACTGACTCAAAGTTTAAAAAAATAATTCAGAGAACGATTATACTTGCGTTCAAAAGTCCCGAGGGATAAAATCTCCGTAAATGAAACACATCCAAATTTAAATCTATTGTGCTTCAAGAAACATTATTCATTCTTATTCAATTTCTTTGACAAATGAATAATGACTAAATGGCTGGAGCGATACAATGAGAAAAAATGTTACGGGAATTTTACCTTTTGCAATATGGATTTGCACCCGGGGAAAGCCCAGTGGAGAAATAGTGACAAGAGGGTAGCGGTAACGAATAGGTGCTTGAAAACGTTGACAATGTGACGTGTGGTTTCTGTAGGCTTGGTTATAATTGGGTTTTGGAATTGGATAGGTACATAAGAGTTGCAGCGTTTCTCATTAAATAGCGTGTTGTTTTTGCGGCTCCGTAGAATTAATGATTTATGGTATTTTCATTTTATTGTCAATTTGTTTTGTATGTATCAATGTTTTTTTTTGATTGACTTTGTTTATGTTTATACGTCTCTTCAACCCCCGAAAAAAAGAGGGGTGTTATAACTTTAACGTATAAGTATATTTGTGTGTCCGTCTGTGGCATTGTAGCCCCCAAATGGATGAACCGATTTTGACGCCGTACATTTAAAAACAAAGCTTGTTTTGGGATGGTTCTTAGCTAGGTTTCTTGAAAATCGATTCGACCGTTAGGAGCTCTCAAAGGTTTTTATCTAGATATTTAATAGTTTTTTTTTTACTTTTGACTTCATTTCGTTCCATTCTTTACAAGTTGAGTTTTAATTATGTTCTATCAATATGTGTAAATACGGCTTTATTATATTGCAAGTTATCTCGTGAGTCGCTTTGAATGTTATGGTTTTTGCGTGACACCATCATTATAAAATCATAATGAACTTTTTTCGTAGATCCTTGGATTCACTCAGACACAGGATACCAAACAATGCCTTAAACTATTCAATACATAAAATCTCCGGTATAATTGACGACTCCTATTTTGAGAGCTGATATCTCTGAAACGGCTCAACCGATTTTCATCAAACCTAGCTAATAACCATCCCGGTTAAACAAGCTTTCCGTTAAAAAAAACTAAATCAAATTCGGTTTATCCGTTAGGGAGCTACGATGACATTCACAGATACACAGAAACACACGATAAATTGGAACAACCCCAACCCTTTATGTGCATCACGATTTAAAATGATCTTTCAAAATGATTATAAGCATAATTCAAGTGTAATTCGCTCACCGAATACCT
This sequence comes from Acleris literana, assembly GCA_946894065.1. Taxonomy (NCBI): domain Eukaryota; kingdom Metazoa; phylum Arthropoda; class Insecta; order Lepidoptera; family Tortricidae; genus Acleris; species Acleris literana. The sequence goes on from OX335671.1 coordinate 4,128,650, forward strand.
TCAAGTTTCTTATCTACTTTAAACACTTCAAAGTTAATTGCCACCTCCTCGTAATATATTTCTGTACATAAAACTCCTCAATGTGATAATTCGTATATGGCAGTTTGAACATGACATTAAAGAGACAAGGTACTAAATATAGTTCGAAATTAGAAAAAAAATGTGCGTTAAATTGAGTAATTGAATTATTTCATTTGTATTCTATCATGAATATTTTGGCTACTATTTAATACTCAAGAGATTATATTAGTATCGTTATAAGTAAATAAATTACATGACTGAATTAAATTTGCCCAATCTTATCAAGAGTTGTAGTAAATTTTCCGAAGCCTATCTAATTTTTAAAACCTATTTAAGTCAATCGATTACAGCTAAGATTGATTGATAGAGTTTCGAGGAAAAAATCGATATTTAGATAATTCTATGATTTTGAGAAACACCAACAATCAGCAAGGCTTGTTTTATTTACATAGTATTAAACCAAGTAAGTATTAGCTTGCCGCGTGTCTGTATATCCGCTAACTTCTCTTAAACTACGCAACGGATTTTGATGCGGTTTTCGCCATCAGTTAAGGCTCGGCCAGACCGCACCGTCGCGGGCGAGCGGCCTGCGCGCGACGGCCGCGCCGCGCGATATTTCCATACAAACCGCTAGCGTGGTCAAACAGGCTGCGCCCCGTCGGCATCGCGCCCCGCTTCTGTCGCGACCCGCCAGCGCAGCCTGTCGCGCGCAGGCCGCGCGCCCGCTACGGGCACGCGGCGCGACCAGTCAGTGTGGCGTCATACAGCGCAGCGCAAAAAGAATGACCAAAACCACAGAGAGCGAGCGGGAGAGCGCGAGGCGGGCGGGACGCGCGCGCGATCCTGGCGGGTTGATGGCGCGAGGCCAGCGCGATGGGCGCTTGCTCTGTGTGACCGGGCGTCCCGCCCGCATCACTCACTCATCACGCCCCGCTACCGTCCCGCTGGCAGTCTGTTCGAGCCTTTAGATAATTTTTCACGGAAGGTTTTTATGTGTAATAAATTCTGATTTATGTACGGGTGTTACAGAAAACTCACATAAACCGAAGCAAAGCGAGGGCCGGCGGTAATACACCTGTAAGAATAAGAATGTCTGAATAAGAGGGTAATAGGGTATTTGCCTAATTTTTTATTAGTATTTAAATTGAAGCTTTTTTACCTTCCGAATAGCCTAGTATAAATAGTTTTTTAAAAGCTTTAAAAATAAGAAAGATATAAATGTTTAAAACTTGCTTTTAGACAGAGAGGAAAGTACAGTAATATGACGTCATATTACTCAACCGCCATATGAATTACACGCAAAACATCGTTTCGTGAGAAAGAGATAGACAAACAACTTTAAAAGTCTATAACTTTTTTATTTTATTACCAATTTCAAATTTGATTTTGAATTATTTTATCATACTACGTATATTGATATATTATCCAAATTAATATATTAAATTTAATATCAGGCAAATACCCTATTCTGTAAACATGCTGAACTGGAAACTAACTAAACTCGAATTCGACGTCAATAGACGAAATGGCATCCATTTTATCATTTTTAATGGGTTTTAAGCATAATTATGTACTTTCTGCACTGCACTTACAACGGCCATACATAATACAGGGTGGTAGTTTTTTCGTCAATTCATGGGTCGTATAATCTGTTGCATTTCGTTTTCTTACGTATTCCTTATTTATAAACGCACAATTATGTTTAAAATTCTATTGGTCTTCTTTCATTGTAGCACTTTCATTTAACAAAAAGTGACAAAGCACTTTAACCACACAATACATAATAGTACAAGTACTTTAACTGCGAGTCCCTATTTTTCGTCTGGGGGTTAAAAATAGGTTTATTATACAATCATGTTAACCTCCTTACCTATTCATAAACGTACATTAAACCTATTTTAGTTCAAGTAAGTCTAAGTTCTTCTGCTTAGAAGTCGTTTATAGCAATTTCCTCGGGAACTGCCAAATTCAAATTGTCTAGTATAAAAAGTATCACTTTCTGCTTCTCCGGAAATACCTAAACTATTTCTGTAAGTAACAAAGGGTATTAAGTAAGTTTGTATGAAGATTACATATTGTCTTTTTTCAGCGGCCGTGGATGATTTTCTTATAATGGTTTATTTAGAGGACCTCTGAATACACGTAAAGATATAAAATTTAATGAGTTAAATAATGTCGGAGCCGAGAAATTAAAGATTAAAGTATTAAGTTGTTGGTGCTAAATAAAATTACGCCCAGGTATCAATATTTTAATATCGCAGCTCCGATACACTTAAGAGAGCATTATGTAACAAAATATGCTTATTTTGAATTGATCTATCACAATATACCAGTTACGAATGGCCGCTCACCTAAAAAAATTATGACTTTTTCATTGTCCATCGTTTGAAGTGTTAAACCGATCAAACAAACAAACATACAATCACTTTCGTGTGTATAATATTATACAACGACTATTTTCCTACTAGGTACTGTCAAGGACTTTAAATGTTGAGCCATCATACAACCTTGTCATAATGACAGCGTCAAGTGACGAGATCCAGATTACATAGGAACTAATCGTTGGTTTTATGCGACAAAGGCTCTATAGTGGTTCATCAATTAAAGTCAGTGACCGTACCGCCACCAACAATATCATATCGCAATTATAATTGTTATTTCAAATTGTGAATCGGATCAAATTATCACAGCATCCTGTCCCGGTTGTATCACATTTGCTTGTCTGCGCGAACGCAGATTAACAATTACTAATCACAGAGTAATCACTGCATTATGGCTCCATTACACTATCGGCGATGATCGTTGATGGTCTGATCGTCTACAATCGGCACGATCATCGTGCGAGCATCCACACGATCACCCTTTGATGCGTGACCGAAAAACCGACAAATCACGGGTCGCAGGCGAACATCGGCGATCATAGACGATGATCGGCGAATACAGCCGAGTATGGCTTCTACACGATCGTGCTCGCCCGTAATCGTCTGTAATCGCCAATAGTGTAGAGGAGCTATTACAATAGGGATTGCCCCAAAGCTGACGCTTCTGATGGCTCGTGCATCCAAGCCATTGATATTAATAAAACTATTCGCCTTAGTACATATCTTTTATTCTAATTGTACCTATTGTTTTGGTTTTTCTTTTTTACAATAAAGTGTTTACATACATATAGTTCACAAAATATGATTTGGCAGTTTATCAACTTTGCTATCTTTTTTTCTGCTTTAAGACTTACCGGAGAACTTTAAACTTAACCTTTCAACCCACTGTCCTGTTTGAAGAACGAGGGCAGTTTTATGATTATCTTTTGTTTCATATTAACAAAAAGATCTTAGTGAAGATTACAGACGGCCAATTCATATTTCCTGACCTATACATATTTACATACAATTTGAATGATAAAAAGCACCGATATAAAGGCGAGGCCTTCTTCGAAAGGGGATGGTTCTTAAACGGCCAAACCGATGATTATGAGAGAACCTAACAATCATCCTGATTGAATCAGCTTTCTTTAAAAAAAAAACCGCGTCCAAATCGGTCTATCCCTTTAGGAGCTACGATGCCACAGACATAGACACACGTACATAGTTTTAAGAAAATAATAGTTCTGCAGCTGTTTTGTATTTAATGTAATTTTGATTCTTTACGACTCATTTTTGAGTTTTGATTCTTCCGTATATGCAGTTTTTAGTCGGATATCACAAGCAAATGCCTGAGAGAAATGTGCGTTTTTTTCTGAATATCTCTTCAGTTCAGACCGACGAATGTATGTAAAATAACTTTCAATATTTTAAAAGACTAGGACTTTTTATTCTGTGGACAACATGAACGATAGGATCCTAAAAACAAAATGCCATCTACAAGTCAACTCACTGTCTGAATCTTCAGATGGTTAAATACCCCGATATATACCAAAAAGTGGGTAGGTATTTATCTCTTATTACGGGATATTTACCCAATTTACCCGGTAGGGTTAACCAACTACCTATATAAGACACTACTTAGTGTTTGAATCTAGAGATGAGTACACCCGGGTATATATACTCACTAGTTGGTATTTACTTATCCAAAAATTGGGGACATACCCGGTATATACTTGATGGGTATATTGGATCATAAATAACGCGCAGACCATCTCTATGTAAACCTAAACCTTAGTCGCAACGAAGTCAAACGGTAACACTACACACAGGGCTATCAATCAACCTCTCACTGGTAACCAAGAATCTCAAGCTCGCATTGGATTAAAATTTCAGCTGAATTTTAGTACATCTATTTATAACCTGACCATGCCTTCATGAAGCATTTGGATCGGCATTCGGCGTCCGATGCGTGAGTCGATTCGTTGGAACCGTTTCAAAGCCAAGAGTTTTCCTTTACGACCACGCAGAATCCGATGATTGTTATCCCCGCTGTAAAGAAAACAAGCTCTCATATAATTCTGTATCAAATTAATTAAGACTGAGTCGGATTTACAACAACAAAAGGCTGGATTAGTCTGAATCTGAATCATTCTCTTTTAGATATTCTCGCTCTTAGTACTTTGAAATTGCCAAGGATGAATAAACAGACTCATAATGAAGCAGTTGCGGGAATTGTAGAAACTGCGATGGAATCAATAGTCTTACGAATGAAGACTCAACTTTTGTGATGGAAAATAGCAACACCTACAATTGTTCTTAACGTTATTCATATAGATTAGGTATTGATGGTGTTAAGCAACAAAAGAGAAGGTTTCGTTTTGATATGAGCATAGTTCTCTAACAAACCTGTTCAAAGTTTTAGCAGAGATTTATAATGGTTCTTTAATATCTAAGTGCACTTTGACGGGCTCGGTACGATACGTTGATTATTCCCAATGTGTTGACATTACATTTGACATTATAGCAACAAGAAATCACGCACAGTAGTGACATCTATGTTCAGCTTTGCCAACTTGAATCTGCGCGTATCGAGCAACGATCGTAGAAGATTTAATTGAAATGTTTGTTACTGTCGATAGATGTCGGTGTTTTCAGATTATGTGTGCTTGCGACGTGGTTATCAGGGCGTTTTATGTATATATCTTGACCTAGGGTAATAGGTTCTACATAAGGCTGCGCATAAACACCTTTGTGTGAACATTGTTGCGGTAGACCGATAATAATGCTGATTAAATTATAAGAGGATTTTGCATAGTATTTATTTATATTTCATAGCTGAGCCGTACCAGAAGAAGAACCAGAGTTTACACTGGCCGGCTATAGAATTCGAATAATAATTGTGATTATTCTTTTAGGGACATAGGTAGGGTTCGCAGAAAGGAAATTCTCTTCGCTCAAGTTTGGGCAGGAAAGGCTTCATATACCTATCACAGCCGTAATTACATTCTAGGATGTAGGTATTCACAAATTGGTTAAGGAATAGCTGACGTATTTTCACATTTTTCCTGTGATATTCTTTATTGCTGTTTATGAAACTCTTTGAAGAGAAAATTTCGTCATATGTACAAACATTTCTCATGTTAATAAAGGTAAAATTTGATCGAATAAAATACCCTGTTAAAGTAAATTAGTTATTAAACTTTGACATGTTTGTTTCAAGTCTCAAAATGGCGGAGCCGTATGTAAATTAGAAACGATCATGCATAAGTAATTGGATGTTTTAACTTCAGAAATGTAACGCGCTGCTAAAGTAAAAGTTAGTTGCGTTACATAGCGTTACTTAGTTAGCTGTTCCATGTTTTAAACTTAGTTTGACGGTGAATGATGGTTTTGATCTTAATTATTATAATTTATTAAGTTCCTGGAAGTTAAATCAGTATTGAACTATAGTTACTATAGTTACTATACTATAGTATAGGTAATACAGGACTAGAAGGCACTTAAGTCAGAGTAGAATATTTCTAATTATGTTGTCATATTTTGATATCATTACGTTGCATTTTTGAATTAAGTATGTTAGGTTCGTAATTAAGGAACGAAATGAAAGAAAAGGAAGAAAAAAGGAGGAGGAAGGAGGTCGTAGTAAGTTTAAAAAAAGATTGTACCTACAAAATTATTGTTTTAACCGTCTGACAAATGAACGAACTTGTTTTTAATATCAGCGACGAAAGTTGATGTTATAACTATTAGTTATCATAAGTAGTATTTTATTCAATTCATGTCAACTAAGTAAAAATCTTTAGTTGACATAAATTTTGGAGGGTTTTGCAATTTCCACTAAAACTTTAGGGATGAATAATCCCTAACCTAATCCACGATATCGATCACTTTACACCTACTAAATAACGCGCTTAATAAAGTTATATATAAGAATTCGTATTATACAGTAATTCAACGCGGCTGATAGACCTTCTATAATCGAAGTTTGCAGTTAGGTTTGCCATGTTTCTGTCTTCCGTAATATAACGAACGACAATTAAAAAGAAAAACGCCAATAAATAATTAAGTAATTCCTCACTCCGATCGATATTTCCCAAACGCTTCTCTATTAATACTTTTTTTTACCAACGCAAAACTCTAACGTACACAACTACGATATAATAGTGTTTTCTACAAAATCTTACGCGTGTCGGTCACGGCGTCTCGGCCGAGACTGCGGCCGTAGATAACCTCGTTTTATCATCGGCTAATGTTTAACTTAACACTTTAATGCTTACGGTTGAAATAACTTGGCTTGGTATTCTTTTTATTATTGAATTGAGTTACTTTGGTATTTTTTTTTTTCATTACAATCATCAGCCTATTAGTCGAAAAATGTCTACTACTGCAGTAGGTCTTGTCTTGTCACTTAAGCACTTTTTAACCTGATTAAAATTGGAAGTTGAATTCTTGCTGTGTTTTTGAAAATGTTTTCATAATAATGACCAAATTGAAATACAAAGAGGATTTCGGCGAAAATCCACTAAGCCTTGGAGGATGATGGATCGGAGCCTTTCATGAGTAATTAAGCAAATCCATTACAGCTCACGGAAAAATTGCTAAAACGATGACGTTATTATTTCTAAATTTGTTTTTCTATATTATAGCCAAAAGTTGCTGGTAGACATATTTTTGTGGATAATAATATTCGGGTTGTTATTGGGACCACTAGAATAGGTTATTAATAACGTCTTAATGTAATTAATGTCTTAAATGTGAGTCTAATGACTTATTTGTAATGTGGTTAATTACTTACTATTGTCTTCGATTGGTTTTGTCAGAAGCTTAGGTTTAATTATATTTTATGTTATCTTATAATTGTTTGAGCTGTGTGGTTGCCGGCTTAGAATAGTACCACTCCATGCCTTCCCGTGGATGTCGTAAGAGTCGACTAAGGGAATAAAGGCTTGTAGTACTGTTAGGCGATGGGCTTGCAACCTGTCACTAATACACTGGTAAACATCTTAGCCTGATTATGCAAAATGTGGTTACAGAATTATCAACAAGCTTTTAGAGTTGTTGGCAATTCTGCAGCTCTGCCTACCCCAAACTGGGAATAAAGGCGTGAGTTTATGTATGTATGTATGTATGTATAATTGTTCGGCAAGTTGGATTTTCTGTCAGTTGGGCAGAGGTTTTTGTATTTAAGAAATAATAAGTATAATGGCTTCGTTCGGAACAATAAACATTTACACTACAAACTGACGAACTGTCAACAGTTTTTGTACAAACAAGCGAAAATGGTGCTATGTTTGAAAAATAAAACTATTTGAGGATTTTGTTTCTAATCGTGTTTTTTTCACGTTTAACAGTCTTAAGGAAATAGGAGTATGATCAAGTTTAATGGATTCAAAGACAGACACATAGGCGTTATGGTTATTGAGGCCCAGATCATTATGTAGGTAGTTTATCATGTGTCAAGATCTGTCTTACAAAAGAGGTGCTGGTAACGTTGCATATTTTCGTTTTTCTTGATTATGAATGTGAAATCTATTAAGTTGTCAGCTCGCCTTTGTAGTGAGGCGCCTTTTCGTGAGTTAAAAATAATATTCCTTTGATAATAGGGTAAAGTGGTTAATAATTAATGAAGTATTCAAATGCTCTACTTAAATTGCTTGTATGTTAGTGTGGCTGGCGCTGGGCCAGTTGCGTTTTGCGGTGATTTAATACGTTCTATTATTACGATGGATCGCACTTGCGTTGTGCTGTGACGTGCGTATGCGCATATAGACTATTTTTTTGAATAATATGGCCTTAAATGAAGTTTTTAGTGCTTAAATTAGAATTTGCTATTTTTTGTGCGTCTCTTAATGATACTTATTGGGCAAATTGGAAATATTTTATTTATACTTCAGATTTAATATTTTAAATTCAATGAGATGTAATTGTTATTATTATAGTAGTAATTTAATTTAAGAAAGTTCTATAAAAATACTCGCTTTCCGGTTTATTGTTAACTATTAATGATAAATACAATAAATTCAATCATTAAAAATGAACAACAAAGTCAGTAAGTTTATCATCAATATTTCCGTATCGACTTAAATATAAAAATAATTATTGCTCAATAAAATAAAAGAAAACATAAATATTACAAATAAATATAAATAACGTTTAACCGTTAATTAAAGTTTACGTCAAAGCTATTCCGATTATAAAAAAACTTAAAAAAATTATAAAAACAAAATATGGCGGCCGAAAAGACCCCGAGCGCGTTACACGGTTAGATAAACAATCGAAGTGTGACAGGGCGCTATCGCATTTTCCGCGGAGGCTGGCGTGCAGTGCCGGCGGCGCGCGCGCACCGACAGCATGTGCCTCGTGCCACCGCGATGTACATAGAACCGGCCGCCTTCCGCGCCCCCAGCGCGGAATCCCTCGCCTCCGTCACACCCGTTTGGACACAGTGCTTACCCTCACCCCTCTTCGCAGGCAAGAAAGCCCCCCTCAAAACCTACGAGGAAGTACAGCCTCTGCTCCAGCAGAGCAGAAAGCGAGACCTCAAGATACTCATCAGAGACAACTCCTGGCCGATCAACAGCCCCGTACGCGCCTCGCTCTGGCCAGCTCTTTGCCGACAGCACCAGCATGGAAAGTCCATGCTCGATGGATTCTACTGGGACATGGTCACACAGGTCAGTGCCCTTTTTTCTGACGCCTCACGTGTAGAACATGGAGCAACCTTGGCGTTTCGTTAGTCTCCATTCATAGTGTTTACTCGTAATTGATTCAAGTCACGTGACGCCCGGGCGCAGCTTTATTTGCGGATCGAACAGTTCAATGGATCCCTACACGTGTTGCATTATCGATTTTGAAACAGATATTGTTAAGAACTTAAAGCAATCTTTATTGTGCGTTATCGATGATTGCGTTGATACTGGCTCTCGTCACTAAAATACCGGTGTGATAAATAGATAGGGCTCTTGAGAAATTGGTGCGGCGATGCTTTTAACTTTGTAAATGAATAATTCATATCCCATATTTTCCTTGTGTAATCATGTAAAAAACACCGTAATCGTATAGTTTGTTCAATAACAATATTAGCATAAAAACATGCCTAAGTTACTAAATTATAACTCAGTTCGTTATGCATGTAAATATTTTTATGACTTACTTTTGGGTCAAGGCTAGGTTCTTTCCATTCCATTTTTTTTGTATATTAATGTGTACACACTATAAACTGACCCCCAGCAGCTGCGCGGGGGCGGGACTGTTGTCATTCGTCGAGCCCCTGTTTGCGACATCAACGCACGCGCATGTTTTACACACGTCTTCTTTTTGCGGCTATTTGTTTGCAATGATGATCAATACGTTGTTAAGAAGCAACATTAAAGATTTGGACAACCTATATAATAAAAACAATAATAGTTAGTAGGTAGTAATATGTTTTATTAGGTAGTTAAGACATTTTTCCTAAATCAGGTGTAGGTACAGAAGTACTGTTCACTTTTCTTATTACTTCTACTGATACCATGAACCCAATACCTCATGTTAATGACAATAATAACAAAACACGATATTAAAATATTGTAGTCGCTGCTTTCTTAAGAAATACCTACGTGTGACTTAATTTAGATCCTAGTGATCCTACTACTCAAGTAGATTTATGAACGCAGCAGAAATCTAGCTTCCATCCAGTCATGTGAGACAAACTTACCTATATTATATCCGATATTTTCTAAGCGTTACTGTAACTGATCGCTTGCTTTGTTTTGTTTTTTCATTGCCAAGGTCGGGAAGGGACGAAAGGGACAAAACATAGCGATACGCATAATATTGCAAACTAGTCGATTGAAGACTTGAAAAGTCAATGAGCATCTGCCACTTCTCTTCAACATGCAACTTCTAAAACAATAAATAATACATATTATTTCCTGCATCAAAACATCCACGTCTAGCGCCCAACAATAGACTAGCATCTTAATTAGTGGCTAACAATGGCCGACTAATTGCGTTTGATAATGCTGTGATACCGTACTGTGACAAATTTACTTCAGTTCTACAACGCACTGTGTTGTAACGGCATAGGATTCAGTTTTGTTATTTAAAATGACGGGACTACCGTCGTTTTGTTTTGAGTCGTTTGCTTGTTGTTTAGCGGGAATATGTGATTTGGTTTAGAGTATGGGTTGTCAGCATGTTGGCTACTTAACAATTAATCCATCAGTTTATAGCTTCAGAGAGGTAAAATTTAGAGCAAAACACTGAAAAATATTTTCTTAAAAACCAAAGGCACTACAAATTGATAGAAACAGTCTGTTAAAAAACTATTAGAATAACTACTTAGATAGCGATAAGGATTGGAGAATTGGTCTCAAATATAAATTGTATGCTACAGTATGCCTTAGCTCTATAATAATTAAAAAGCTGAAGAAATCCTTCGCAATTCACCACGCCGTACATTACCGTCACAAATTATTTTTCTCGCATCTAAAAATCTACGCAAACTCAAACTAAGGAGGACATTTTAGCTCGTCATTTCTTTTGTTAGTTAATTGCGCATGGGCATTCTTATAATGTATTGCTAATTCGTGTATATGTATGTAAACAAAGTAATAAAGAGACGTGTTAACTACGCAGCGTTTCAAGAAAATAATTTGTTCAGTCTTTTAGTTGTTGACTTTGCCCGCAAATCTGCTACTGTATGTATAACGCTTCTCGTCCACTATTCAATGTTATGTCGTGGACTTAATAAGCAGCATTGATTTAACGACAGTTTTATTAACGAGAACCTCGGAAGCATAATATTTTTGTTTTTATGCAGCTCTGTGAATCGAATGCTTAATTGATCGTGGCGATGTTAGTCTTATATAGTTCAGCCGAGTCTATTAATGACCCATATTATTCCTTCTCCTCACTTTCCTTACTTGTTCGTTTCGTTTTTACTGGTAAAAGGCTTCATAAATTTCCAGGTAAATTTGCGCGTATTACTCGTAACTGGAGACGGATACTCTCTATCCCGATATCATCCAGGGATTTTCGGGAATCAAATTCAAATTCAAATTCAAATTCATTTATTCTGTAAGTAGGCCCTGTAGGCACTTATACATGTCTGAGTCTACCAGCGCTTCCAAGGGACTCTGTTGAGAAGAAACGCCGCAAGAAACTCAACAGGAAGTCTTTTTTTTTATATGAGTAACTTATTACTATGATAAACTTAAGATAACTAATTTAAATGTCACAGGGATGTACAGGTCCCAGGAGCAATTATGAGACTCAAAGTATATTCAATTTAAATTGGAAATGTAAAGTCTCCAAATTTCAAATAAAAATTAAAATCAATATTGGATATATCATAAATGCTAGTCGACAACAGATTGCGCTTTCCTATATCCTATTTTCTAGTAGATGTCGCTGTTAAAACTCAAAACGTGGTACAGTTTTTTCCGCATATTGTATAAAGTCGTAGGGGCCAAATTTTGATTTCTTTATGAAAAACTAATAACTACCTGAAACCAGCACAAGTTATGAATTGATATTAAATATAAATGTTAATTACTACCCGCCGTATAGATATAAAATTTTAACATTACATTTTGGGACCGACGTGGAAAAAAAAGAACCTTAATTTCCACAAGCGATCTTTCGCACACTTTTTATCACATTTGCATTGTTTGCTATCTTGTCAAAGAGATCTCGTTAGAGGATGTCTTCATGATATAAATAAGGTAAAAAGGATTCATGAAACGCTAAAATCCACGTAGAAGTTTGTTCTTTGAAACTTGCAGAATATACAATTTTTCTATGAGCAGTAAAGGTTTTAACCAACAAATTGTGAACACCCTTTCAGCTTGTTTCCTCAATTGAGATAAAGACAGGCATTGTTTGGTAGATTGTATCTCTTTAGAGCTTTTGTCGCGTTAATTGATTTCTCGCAAGAATGAGATGGACTCTCCTTTTATCTTGTTGCTAACCAGATTAAGCACGCTCTAAATTGAAGCAGAAGAAGCATTAGCGTCTAGAGTGTTCGATTGGTATTAGAAATTGGCTATTGCAGAGGATATTTCTGATTTAGGGAAATTTGCATTAGCTTTCCAAGCGGCCTTTAGGTTTACTCTCTCTCACACGCTCTTTAGCTCGTTAGTCTAACCGCCTGTACCCGAACCCGAGAGACCATTTCATGATTCTTGCACTGAACTAATATTATTATTGTGAAAGTCTGTTTTTTGTTTGTGTGTTCCGTCTTCATGCGCTTGAACGCCTCATTTGATCGATGTGTAATTTTCTAGTCATAGTGGTATGTAGGTATGGTAGGAAGAATTGGACCAGTTCTGTAAAGACTGGCCTCAGAAGTCAGGGAATTGTGGAGAGGCCTGAAGGAGGCTTTTGCCCAGCAGTGGGATACAAATGGGCTATATAAGTAAGTAAGTAAGTGTATGTGTATTTAGAGGATTTGGTACGGACACGGACATAGTGTACATTTTATCCTAGAAAATTTGAGTCTCCGAGTTAAAAGCGATGAAACACTTCTAAGCGGAAGGAGTCTTGGGAAAAAGATTTTTCTATTAGTGATTGGTAATATAGGCATTATAATAGTCTTGTTTACAGATAAGCTTCAAAACAGTAGAAAGTTAAGATTTTGAAGATCATAATCCCAGTTTATTTTGATAAACATTTGGTTCCATCCAACTAGGTGTTCCCTGTTAAATGTTTCCTGTACTAAATCGTTTTGTTATTCAAATGCATGTGCAAATTGTGTTTTATTTACTCGGTCCATGTTGTGAGTGCAGTGTATGTGGACGATATTATTTCGGCGCGCGCGATTGGCACGGCGTCAACTGGGGCCTGGTTCACCTTCGCACCGCGCACGCGCTCTAACGACACAATATGACTTTATTTGTGTATCTAGTGCACGCCTTATGAGTAGGTACCATTCGTTTAAACTTGAAAATATCACTAGCTAAGTTCACTTGTAGTAAAACTTTACCTAACGAGAAGACTTGAACTTTTCAAAATTTAATTTGCTGTCTTTTCTCGTTGTACTCGTATCTGTTGATGCAATTCCTGAACATACAGATTGTTGATCTTTTAGTATTGTATAGATTTCTGCTTACGACTGTTCGTTTCACGTTATTGGAAAGAAAATTTCCTTTTCCCTATTTCTCCATTGATCAATGACACAAAGGGGAATGTGTCTCCCTTAAGTTTCGTACCGCTTACTCATCCGGATATCCGTGCAATGAGTCAAAGCTCCAAATTCCTTGGCTGCTCGCCTTGCAAAAGAATTCCGGTTTTCCTAGAATCAGGATGGCATTGGGGACGTCATACAGAAATAAACGTTTCCATTAAATGTGATTTCATCTGTTTATGTTTTGATCGTTCAATAATGTCGGTTTGCGTGCATCTTCGTGCTTTTTCGATTATGACTGACTCATTTTCGTATTTGTTCAGGTAATGCTGTGATTTTTGGTTCCATTAGGGTGATCGTCATCATTTTAGGTTGTGATATTCAAATTATCAAATCTGTGTGATTCACGATTGCTTAGGTATTATAAGGATCAACAACCTTGAGCTTATTTGTCATCACTATTGTAAAAATCTGCGTCTTAAGCACTTGCTGCTTCTATTAAATATATTTAGTTTTATTCTATTATAAAATAGGGATGTATTTAAGATAAGCATCGTGAGAACGCGGCGGTAGAGTCACATGTCAGTCAACAGCTGTTCCATGGTGCAGTGCCAACGACTCACGCGCCTTGACCTCGCTATCTGTCACACGCCGCCTCCGTCGGCTTTCCAATACACCTCCCTTTCCAACGTACGCGTTCCCTACGTGTTAGACAGAGGCAAACACGGGGAAAGCTATGACAATTTAGGCTTGAAATGTGGTAAATTGGCGTAGTTGAAAATATTTATTCATGTGCTGACCCTTTAACCTCGGTACTGAGAAGCAATTCAGCTATCCATCAGTTACTTTAGCTGAAAGATGGGATTGGTTTAAGGACTTTAAGGGGTCTAGTTATTTTACCTAAAGAAATGTACTTAATTCGTGAATCATGACCGAAGTTCTTATTAATTATTTTTAATAAAAACCAGGCATTTTTTAAAATTATCATCCAAATGTTGAAAACGTCAGTTATAATTAAATAAAGTTTTAATTAACCGCACTTATTACTTGTTATTTATAATGATTGCATTTCTGATATAAATGAAGCGACGCCGTCAGCCAACCATAATCTCATTAAGTGAAATCCGATTACACTGAGGCTCGCCGGCGACCTTTATTAGAAACATTGTGCCTGTATAGTCCCCGTAGAGACTTTGATATGGCATTACTTTGATGGGCAATAATTAAGATTTAATTGGAAAAAAATCAGTATCAAATACATACAACACGTGCAAATGTCTCACCATATTGTTTATGTCACACTAAGGGAAAACGAGCGAGTTGGTGGAAGAGTGGCCAATCAAGTTCGAATACCACTCCTACCTCGCCTCACTTGAGGTAGGACGTACCCACCTTATTTTATTGCCTTCAAAACTCATTTTTATTTCATATTTGCAACTGAACTCTAACAATAAAAAAGTGTTGATTTTGTAGTCCACGGTTTAAAAACGATTAATATTGAAACATCAGTGACATAACTCGGTAGTGATACTTTATAATCTCGTGGTAGGTTTTCCTTACAATTTAAATGCTATTACGTTATACAAGATTGCATTAATTATCTCATCTCGGACAATTATTTGCGAATGCCTCTCTAAATAGTCTTCTATAGCGCGTTTCCTTGGCTGCTCTCAGCCAATTTCATCTATTGTTTTCTCGTCATCTGGCAAAATACCAACTATGTACTTCTAAAGTTTGTACATCAGTATTAATACGCATATGCATGAGAAAGTATTGCACCGACGGATCAGATATTGGTTTATTTTTATACTTAGACCCCTATAATATGGCTTCATGCAATCGTTCAATGAGCTTTACGACTTCACTTGTTTCGGCATCATAATATTATTTTTAACCCACGACGCATACAGTTTGATAAGTTTAAAAGTCCGAAGTTTTGTTTCCCAACTGTTTCATTTATCCAAAAATTCATACCCACCCATTAACAATTCAAAATATTTAAAACCTGTAGGTTAGGTTAAGTTTGTTTTATAACAATCCAGGAAAGTTAAGTTCAACCCTTTTAGAAAAAAAAGTTAATGTCCGCTTCGCACTGCGAGCGGAGCGAGCTTCGTGTGGACTCCGTTTTGCTTACAACGGTGACTTCAAAAGGTTTGCTTGCGGTGGAAACACTTCGAAGTCAGCGTTGTAAGCTAAACCGATTAGTACGGAGCCGCTTCGCTCGCAGTGGAACAGCGGGCACAACTTATGAAAATTCGGACACACAAAACAGTTGGTTACTGAAATTGGACCTAGTGATAGGTAACCACGTTTTATGGGTGTATCTGTGTGTCAATTGTCAAGCGATTAGGACGCAGTATTTTTTTAAAATTTAAACTTTGATTAACTGGGGTGATTCTTAGCTCGTTTTGATGAGAATTGGTTGGGCCGTTTAAGACATATCAGTTCTGAAAATAGGCATAGCAATCCTGTTGGGGCTTTCTATCGATTCAATAGTTATGTCTTATGAATGAAATGTCTTATGTGGAAGAAGCGAAAGAGATTTGTCAGGATCGTAGCAGGTGGAAAGAAGTGGTCTCTGCCTACCCCTCTGGGAAACAGGCGTGATTTAATGTATGTAATGTAGCCATTTTTTCATTAATCTCTTCGACACGATACGTGATTGACGATGTCTCCCGTTCACAAAACAGGTCAGAGCATAATGTGATTGTGCATTCTAGTGTGGCGACAGGTGTATAGTCCAAACCGACAAAGCTAATGACTCGTTATAATCGTTACGTAATCGATTAGTCGTTATACGATACAACCATGGGTGTATTGTTTCATGATTAAATGTCGACGGTTTACACGGTTTTCCTGATATGTTATAATTTACTATTACGTAAGGAGTTGACTATTCGAAGAGCTTTTAATAACCCTGCATTAAAAGACAGATTTGCTCGTCTTCATGCGAGTTTTCGAATGAGATGTAATGAAAACAAATGAACTGCTGTCGTTGGCCATAGACGTTATTTAAGTTTAGATTAATACAGAAAATCAAGCCCTTGATTGATACAAAAAAGCAGTGTTTTACGTTCTGCTTAAAACTGTTTCAAACCGCTATATAGTCCCTAGTCTTCATAACTTCAATCCATAATCCCAAGCCGTTTGGCAGTAGGTATAAACCATCCGGAATTTACAAATAAACCCCCTGGCACGTGACCCCAGTACAAGAAGCTGAAGGTGAGAAAAGCCGAGTGATGTACGTCTATTTTAGGAGTTGGACGCCTGCCATTACGGTCACTACTTTACCTATGTAAAGTCAAACAATAATACCGCTGTTATTGAATTTTATGCGACACTAAAATTTGTGCCTATTGAAATAACGTGGAGCAAGCAATTCTGCTAGACTTCTAAAATAACATTTGATAAATAAGCAGAAAACGTTAGTATATTTACTTTTTATTGTTTATCAAGGATCCATTTACATCAGGTCACATGTCTAGAATTATTTCTAGCCACAGCGTTCACTGTACAAACATTTCAGTGAGTTTATTTAGTATCTATCCGTAACATTTGAAAAATGTTTATGTATGCTCATATTTACGTCTACATGCACTCTAGTAACATTATTTTACTCGCTACAAGAACATTTTGGCACCGTGATCCACGAATCGTAACATAACCATCAGAACGTTCAACCGTCGTACTATTTTCGTTTCGTTTTGTTGCTATCAGAGAAGTCACACCTACATTTACGTCTACACTTAAAAAAAACTACACGATACGGAAAACCGTTTTGTATTCAAATTCGTAAATCGAATTTGCTTTGAACGTTTCTGAAATTGATTTGACGCTCCAGAAGGCACGTCCTTGGTGTCAGCTGATCAGATCACCTGCCAGGCTCAACCGGTTATGACTAATGCAGACACTATTGATCGAGCACCACAGGAAGTCGACAAAGGAACAAGAACTTATTTCCTGCACTTGTTAGGTTTAACGCACATTCTCCTGACCTTGAGACGGCTGCAATGGTCAATATTTGCGGCGTCTTAAACCAACGTACCAAGAGCTATATCGGGCTTAAAGCGAGGTTTTATGAGTTCTTTGTGCATATGGTTTATTTGCTATGGATTCGTGCCCGTGATCGTTATTCCTTGTTTAACTGATGCTATACTCTGAAGCTAGTTTATTTTCGTCGTCCCAACTTTATACCTCTTACTGCTTATCTTAATTACTTTACGGCCTATTAAAATTAGCCCATTAAGTGGCGGGTCTTTCCACGATTCTACCGTTATATAAAATATGCACCAGTTATGTAAACTGATTTCAAAAAGTGGTCTATAACATTAAATTTCTCATCAAATCAAAAACAAATTGAGTGCAGTAGCGTGCAGTACTCATTCCAAGTTTGAAACACGCTCGCTATTATCGAGTAAAGCGTTCCCTTTTTCCTTTGAAACATGTGTTACCGCAAACTTGTCCAGTTCTATTCATTTAAAGCTTGCTTTATAATCTGTAGCAAAACGCCGACTGTAGCCGCTAGCATGGTGAATAATAAACCTACAAATGTTACAGCTACATATAGTATTACTCGGACATAAATGGACAAGTCCAGTCATGCTAGTTCTGCTATTGCGGTTTCGCTAATCGAGTTTACGCAATCACTATCAATTAAACGTTGCACTAGTTCATTTGAAACGATATATTCTGCGGGTTGGGAGGCGTTGTTGGACTTAGCGTTTATTGCGGTTGGAATTAAATTGTTGATTGTACATTAAACCATGGTTTAGTCTGTCCGTTTCATGATATACCCTTTAATCTGTGATAATTATCGTCGGTCTAAAGACTTGTAAAGCCACTACATATTTCACTGTGATTCTTTAAGTTTAGACTTTAGTTGATCCGCATAAACACTGGCTATTAAACGTAAATTGTTTTGCTTAAAGCAAAGCAAAACTGTGACATTGATTAGGAAAGAATGGTAATTGTGAAACCAGTTTGGAACAAATTAATTTTGCGACTACAAGAGAAGTGAATTCTTTGACAGCAAATTTATCATGAAGAATCGATTGAGTTGAATTAATTCTCCTGTTCAGAGTTTTATCGTTGAAGACCGTCGTTAATCTTGAGTGAAGCAATTTAAAAACCATCTCTGATGTTATCCGGGTGCTAACTGTGTTAGGTACATTAGTCAGCATTAGTTATATCATGATTTTATCTATCTTTATTACCATCATTGTCTTGTATCTTGAATTCTTCAAAATGTTTTTTTTTGGATTTTTGGAATATTCTATCTTATGTGTTATTTTATAATCGTCAACGACATAGATACGAGTACAAAGGTTGTGTGGTGTCTTCTGTCCGTAATCCGTGTATCCTAGACATATTGACACAAGTGTTACTTCTCACAAATCCATATTAATAAGTATCTTTATTGAAATTATGTCATACTTTGTCTTTTGTATGACCATTCTTAGAACTTACTACAATGCAATATTAAGCACTGTTAAATAATTACAACTTGTAATATTTGATAGCCAGTTTCGAATGATGAAGGATCCTTTGGGTTCAAGTTGAAGCGTTTTTAATGGCAATAAAAAAAAACATAACTTAGAAGAGATATTTGGTCTCGCTAATATTTACCCAGTTCATATTGAAAAAAAAAACTCAGAACCAAGAACTAACGAGCAATATTTAATCCTGACAGCAAAAAAGTCACCGTATAATTGCGTTCTTCCAAATCAGTCCGCATAAACGCGGCTACTCTGTGTATTTGTATGCTTATCAACACTCGAAGCGATACTCCCAGTCCTAAAGTGTATTTTTATCGCTAAATTGTACGAATTACTTTACAAGACTATGTTGACATTAACGCAACGCTCCTTCTTACATTGCTATATCTTTTAACGATTTATTTCTGCAATGAGTCTCTATTTATTAGTCTCTTCTTTTTGTTTGTTTTACTTTTTCCTCTAATATCTGACATAACATTAATGTAATATGTAACTATCATCTCTTTTATTTTCAATGTTTTTTTACTTACTTTCTGTAAAAGGCTTTGTTGGAGACATACTCACTACTCAGAGAGTCAGAGATAATACCAGTGCTGACTTTTTTTTTTTCTTCGTTTTCTAATTGATTGCTTGTTAACATCAAGTTACCGTCATAACAACAATTAAGTAAAATAATATTGTCATTATCAATGTTGTCACACGGCGCGGCAGACGACTGGTCGCTTAGCTAATTAAATGTCGAGGTCTTTGAACCCTGTTGAGGTCAGAATGTTTTGATTGTTATCAGCTCTAATGTCCCAGTTACTAGACATGCTGTAATCTATTTTATTATTTTACGATTGCTTATTTTGTTTCCTCCTGTGATTATATCGTCTTCGTCTATCGTTACCACTTTCTCAGAATATACAGATACCGTCACGAGCTAGTACCAAATTACAAAAATGTGCGAGAAAATCGTCCATGTAGATAGTTTAAATTCAAACCATCATTGATAAATATTCATCATGTTATGATCCGAGGTGTTTCAGTTTGTACATCTTAATTGTAAACAAGCGTAGAGTACAAAAATACATGAATTAATCTATTTACTTCATTTAAAGATAAATTAGTTGCAGTTAACAAACAAGCGATAATGAGTTTGTTATTTTGTAAAAGGCGACCAAAACTTGCATTCGTTCGTTAATATTATTATATTCTCTCGTATCTGTATAATTACATTTACTCTCAATAACATGATCCTCATTAATTATTTTATCTTTGTTCGGTACTAAAACATTGACAACATACGTAGGTCACTCAATTCATTGTTACTTTTTTGTTTTCGATTTTATAAATCTTACAAATAACCTGCATTAGTAACTAGTATGCATTGTCAAAGCCTGGAAGTCAATGAATATTATCTGGCAAATTTTAGAAGTGAAGTACTATTCGCTCTTAAACCCTGTATTATACAGCGCGATCGCGTCCGGGACCAGCTCACCTACTATCATTCTCCTAATGTATTCTTATTGTGCAACTAATGCCTAACCAAACACATCCGTGTGGGACCGTTGCGCAAGAGTTCCCTCTTTATTAGGTCGATCTATTCCCGTACCTTATCTGAGACCACTGCCAAATATTGTAATGCCAATGCGGAGGCGATGCGAAAAACAAGATTTTGGAAAGGTTGCTTACATTGTTGCTTTAATGTCTTCATTGGGATTGTGGAGATTGTGGTTTACAGCATTGCCCGTGACGCAAACTGTCTATCGTAAATCTGTATAAATTACGCTCATTGGCACTGGAATTCACTTGATATGTTAAAGTGGTAAGGAGAAAAGCTACTGAACGCGCATTTTCTGACGGTTTGTTGTAAATCTATATTTAACCTCAAGACTTAGTAAAGTATAGACCGATTACCTTTACCAGTCAAATGTACCATGAGATCTCATTCTAATACTATGCCAAGAAACGGGTCATGCGAGGAACAAAAATAAATCAGATTTATTGTAGACGCAGTACATTAAGACATAATTTTAAAAAGTGTGGAGTCTCTAAAGAACTCATCAAAAAGGATCTAGGTACCAAAACCTATCTGTAACGATAGGTTTTGGTAACAATAAATTAAGCGAAGGTAACTAGTTACAATACTTCTACATAAAAAAAAAATAGGTCTGGTGTACTCCTGTCACTAGGATCAAAGAGTAGAGTTGCAGTAAACTTTAGATTTTACAGAGAAATTTATAGAAATTTATTACTCATTAAGAACAACCGTTCACTTACAATAAGAAGAAGAACCAGTAATATGTTATCCAAAAGGTGTCAAGCGTCATATGCTGGTCAAATTAAATCTTTGTGCTCCCTTATTTGTTTTTACAATTTACCAAACATGCTCGTCAGCCATTGTACAATTTTGTTTAAATTGTCAATACCATTAAATAACCTTTATTCATGTTTGATAAGATTAGATGTAGGTAGTGTAAACATACATACATACATACATACCTTCACGCCTGTCTCCCAATCGGCAGAAACTATGGAACCCCAGGTGCACCGGTCTAAACATACAACTTTCGCTCTCTCTACATTCATCAATCTCTAGTGTAAACTTTGGGGTTATATTAAAAAAAACAGTGACTTGACTTTGCGTTTACGTACGACGATTTTTAATTTTGCTACCTAACCCAAGCTTAATTAAAGCTTACTTTTTTCTCGTATTCTCGTATACACATATTATTATACTGAGATGACGGCTGATAAGGGATGCTTGGAGGAATAAGACGTGCTGCGCCGACCCCAAATGTTTGGGATAAGGGCAGAATGATGATGAATACATATATTAAATTTATTCGGTAGGTATGCTTCCTGTTAGTCTCTATTATACACATACAATTGCTTAGTTAAGTGCCAATACAACCGTTATAATCGGATCACTTGCATGACCTGACTCAGATATTATAAATGACACCTAATTTAAATCCAGTTATATATTGTCAATATGCTCCCGGAGATAACCCGCACGCAGCTTCGCTAGTAGCACCAATGAGACTAGGCGCTCGCGTAAACAAACATAACTTGTCCGAGGTTATCGAACATTGCGCCTGAGCCCATTCTAGAAACGCTTTCTTAATCATTCTTTATAAATATCTCAATGTTGCATACAGATAATTTAAAAATGTATGAAGCAGTAGTTTCGACTTCAGATGTTTGAAATATTTAAAGGACTAGATGTAATGGTCAAAGAGCACGTTAGGATATCTTGCAAACTTTTTCAAACAAATTAGTTTGAACTATGTCGGCTTAAAGACAACACAATGCTGGCAAGTATTTTGATCAACAACCCATCGATTTATTTGTTAAATATTAATTTACAACCTTCTTATTGTTATAAGACCAGTTTTGTTAGGACTTATTTTGTTCAAAACGAATTCCATTGACATTCTTCACTTGAGAATTGATTCGAGTGCAGACCTATCTTAAAGGAAACACTAGGCTTATAGCATATCGTTTATAGCATATAGCACATTCGATTATCAAACTGTCTATTGATTTGTGATGCGTCCAAACAGGACAACGGAATTTGCCCGAGCGACTAATGAACTAATATCTGTTGATAATATGACAATGTTGTTTACGGAACAGATGCCTCTACGTTTATTATTACTTAGACGTTCAATTTTGCAAAATACAGCTTTGTCTATTCTAACTTCAGTATTATAAACAGTGGCGTTAACTGGGATTTCTGAAAGCCTAATTATGCGAGATTCCAGCAACCTTTCAGAATATATATTTACATGACCGTCGTGTTCCAGAAAACATTTGTACTGTTTACATGCATTTATATCATTTGTAATTATAATTTTATCAGCCTCTCGAGCAATATCTCCGTTCTTAAGTGCCTGGGCTTCAATGCCGTCCACGAGGACTATATCGCGTGTGTTTTCAACTATCGACTTCTGGCCGCGAAAGATTTACAGTCGCACACCGACCGATGGTAAAACACCAAGTTATTTCAGACGGAATCCGTCTTGTGAATTTGCTCTGCCGAAAATAGTATCTTCGATCTTATTCGCGCGCGTAAATAACACCGCCAAAAAGTATTTATTTACCCAACCAAATAGGAAAAGTTTTGTATTTTCGGAGTTCATTTGCATATTCTTTACAGATCCCATTTGCTTTTGTGTTTTATCGCATAAATCATTTTATTGCTTTTCTCATGTTATATTTTTGGGCATGAGTGTGTGAGTAGGGTTATAGACAGGAATAACAATAGGCACGTGGGCGAAGGCTCTAATTAGTGCAGGCACAACCCCGACGCGACCTCTCGCCACCGACAATCAACGGCTAATTGGATGAAGTGGTCCGACAGAAAGACCAACCGCAAATTTAATGCGTTTGACGCACGGTCTATATTCTCTGTTTATATGTTTATATCTGTAAATGAATAGGAGAGCGTTTAAGTTTATGATTTTAAACTCACCAAAAAACGAAATTTTTACTTAAGTAAAGCGTTAGATTTTGAAGGAGATTTTGAAAACTACTTAGTAACAGACCAAATAACAATTCCTGCACTTATAAAACAACATGTAGATGATTCGTTTCGCACGAGCACCCCGAATAGATTCATGTTCGAAGATCAAAACAAAATTAAATACGACAGGAATGTCAAGTCTTTCTAACTCTTCATACTGGTCATATGTTTTATTGAATGTATTTCTGGATCGTCATTTTGTAAATTTCCAGTCATGAACCGTTTTAAAACCCAAGGCTGGAATTTTGTTTTCGTCGTTCACTCTTGGTTGTGTATTTTCTTTATCACCCGGAGTTTGATTAGCAGCGTGGGATTGTGGAGGAACACAAGATGGAGACAATACACAGATAACTTGATTTGAATTTTAGTGTATGTAAATAATTAGGGTGTCAATCAATCAATCGCCTCCGCTCGTTCAAAAATAAACTCAGTTAAAAATACTTGATTGTCGTTTAACTAGATGTTATCTCGACCTTTATTAAATTAGATCTACTAGAGCGTTGTAAACAATACTTACTCACCGTAAATGTCAGGTTCTCATGAATTTATCGAGCAACTAATCTAGTTAGATCATATATATTTTCAGATCAAAAGCGAATCGGCGCGTGTTGAAAGCACTCAATATCACCGCATATATCTACAAGTAGTCAAGGTTGATGCAAATGCACTCACAGCCAGATCATTGTAATAGATGTCCATGCATTGAAAGCGGAATGCTATTATTGCATTAGCTATTATGGTTAGAGTTGGCGGTTTATGCCTTCGACTAACCATTTTCATCGTTAGGACGTGATATTATTTAAGTAACAAGCTGAAATTAGTGTGTTATCATGTTATCAATGGTTATGTTATCAAATACAGGTTACTTCCTAACTAATTTCGCCATTTGTGGTTCTGGTTTGTAACAATGTAATGTTTTGGTATCCTCATCGATATAAGGTCTGTTCATCCTTACTTGTCTTATATAGTAAACAACTTTCTAACCTCAACGTGAAGCTTTTTTGGCTAAAACAGCTCTTTTATCATAAATAAAGTAAACCGAGTTAACATTTTGGACATCACTTGGCCAATGTATTGTCTGTGATTGCTTTATTTTGTTTAAAATAGCTATTTTAGCCACAAAAAGGTTCATTTTGAGGTAAGAAAGTTGTTTACTATATAAGACAAGTAAGGATGAACAGACCTTAAGTATTAGATAGATCCTATGAGCTTCTTAACGTGATTAACATTACTCTACAGCTTTAGCGATTTTATTATGTCGATCTCGTTTAGCTATATCGTTAACATTTTTAACGTTGTATAAACAATTGCCAAGATCATGATTTGACATTGCTATTGGAACTCAGATTTAGACAGATGCAGAAAGTGTTGTGCCTTTGCCAATACGCTATTGTTTTTGTTATTGACTATTTGTGCGTTGTCCTGTTTATCAATGTCGTCACAAATCTTACTTCTTACTACTGTAAATTTGGCGCAGAGATAGATTATAGTCTGGAATAGCACAAGTAGGCTACTTTTAATCACAGAAAATTAATAATTTCCGAGGGAATAGCGATAACAGAATTCTACTTGACTGGAGTCACGGGCAACAGCTATTGTTATATATAAGTGTAATTATAAAAGCCGTATCTCTCCTTTTGAAAATTTTAATCCTTATTGATTTTAACAATCTTAACTGTTTGGAGGATGAATGGGAATGGATGATAAGTACGAAAATGTGTTTTTCTAAAGACCGTTGGATTCCTAAAAAACCTCTTGAGCCAAAACAGGTCCGCTTTAATAAACAATGGAGCCTGTTTTCAAAACGAGTTTGGCGTTCTAAGCGTGTGGGCGGCCTTGAAACGCGAAGGACGCCCGGTGCGCGCGCGCGGGGGGCGTGGCGATCACGCAAGAGCCCGCGATCATCCGCGGACGTCTGTTTCTTGCTTTGATTTATAATGGTGATACAAATTGCTACGCTGCATGAATAATCTATAACTTTGTAGTCTGTGCATTCAAAGCTACTATGTAATTGATCTAATTTGTGTTCTTGGTTAATTGAATGAATTTATTTGCGTATGTCATCAAAATCAGGTTGGAGATTTCAGCACCTATATGTTGTGATTTTTCCAAGTGTAGATTTTCTGCCGATGACCAAGATCCTCAGTCATGGGGGAGCGACCAGAGAGAGGAGAGAGATAGAGAGAGAGAGAGACAGATCTTGTGATTAGGGACTAATGCAATTTCTTATCGGTACTTTTAATATTAGAGCTAGCGACCTAACACAACACTACATCGTAAATCATAAATAATCATAATGCATTAAATATGAAGATTTATTGTGCCAATTCACTCGCATCTCACAAGAAACGACTCGTCACCTTATACCTAATTGGAGTAGTTTTTTAATAAAGCTACATAACTACTTATCTTTATTTATTAGTAAATGTAAATAGAGACATTCGTTGATTCATCTCAAGGCTAACGTTTAGAGCTGTTCCATCTGCGCGTAACAACCCGCAAAAAGTGGGCGCACGCAATACTTCATTATTCAAGGGGCCCGGACGCAACGCGTTGGAAATAGTAAATAGATCGGAGACGCGCCTAGACTCTCAGTGTTATTATTTATCGTAATACGCGAGAGTCGAGATTACAATGTTGCAGGCGTAGTTCATTTGATGAGGGATCCTTTTATTTTGCCTGTAGGTCTGTAGAACGAGTTTCTAGAAACAGATAAAAACGCTCGACATGTAATTGAAACCTATACTTTCAAAGCTGATATCTCTTAAAAGAAACCCGATTTTCATGAAACCTGGCTAATAACTACTCTAATTAAACTAGCTTTCTATTACAATATACTAAAACAAAATCGGATCATCCGTTTGGAAACTACGATGCCATAGGCAGGTGCACAGTTACTCAGATACACACGTTACATTTAAAATAACTCCGGTTTGTATCGGAGGACATATCGCTTTGGATAGTTCTCTTCGACCTCGCCGGTTAGGAATAAAGCTGTCAAAGTAAAGTGGTTCGCTAGTGAATTCGACATAGAATTTAACGCTGTTGTGATCAAGAATATCATTGTAGCTGGTCTCGCTACGTTCCTCGCGTTCGCCTGCGACGCTTCACGTTTTTCATTTGTTTTCATCGCCTTTTTATCCCTCGCCGTTATTGGTTTTTGAAAATTATGTGCAAACATGAGCTTTAAAAAGATCTGCTCATAAACATTTGGTTTATGATTCATTTGATCTTCATAAGCATCTGATAATTTTAACATTCTCAAACCTACGTTATTGTCGTGTTAAATCTTTGTTAATCTTAACTTGTAGTCTGACAATTTTTGGCAAACTTGCGACAAATTTTAAAATTCATCAGTGGTCAGTAGAAAAACTCCAGATGACTCGTTCTTATTGTTCTCTTGACGTCGAAGCCTACTTAATATTTTGAGGCGTGTGCGTGACGTAAGCAAGACTGGTTTTAAAGAATTCCGACACGAGATAGCCTCACACTGCCGGTACTGCAGTGTCATTCCGAATATTATTACTTCCTTCGTTTAACTAGTTGTCAAGTGAGTTTTTTGACTTTGTGTATGACTCCAGTGGTTCCGGTGAATTTTTTTAGGCTATGTTAGTTAGATTTAAATTGTAGTAGGTAATTATTTGTCTATTTGATAGTAATCTAAGGCTTCTTAAGTCAGAGTATCTTTGTACGATCTGATGCATTTTTCCAAGCTTTATTTATGACCCCAAATGCCATTACAAATATAAAGCTTCAGAGACAATTTGACTGATAAAATATTGAGAAATCCAACAGCTACCATCAAGTCTAAAACTTCTGCTGCGTTATTAAATGTACTAATAAAACCCTTGTATTGGTTAAGTCATTTCCGAAATAAATAAATAAATAAGTGAGTCTATGTCATATTAGCAGATGTAGCTCATAACTCGAGTTCAAATCTCTCTCGACCGCCTTTGTAAGTCTTTATTAAATGTATTCTATATTATCTTATCTCAACGCAATAAGATTATGTTGTCTCCATACTTGTAAAAACTCATTTATATTTCAAATATCAACTTGGTCTAAGCCTTATTTTTTTCGTCCTCTTTTATAATGGAAATTAATAGTCATCATTTATTGTAATGTCAATTAAATTTGGCCTCTCAGAAGTAAAACTGTTATTTTTAAAATTGATAAAAATCACGAACCCTATATTGGTTTAATTAACTGGTTTTTACCAGTTACCACTAAAAACAACTTTTTTATCGTTATTTACCTCGTGTCTTTTCTTAATCCGAATAATGGCAGATTCACGGGCTGATGACTAAAAAAAGAATCTGCCGACCGCCAAGAACTGGGTTCGTTCGGATTCTTTCAGAGACAAACGGTTATTGCTCGAATTCGAGTTTTGTCAAGCAACAAGTCAACGACCCGCCGAATTTACGCAACGTCGAAGGATATCTTAAGACCGATATTCCACCTTATCTAACGTACCACTTGATTATTCGATTTCATTCTAGAAATATTCACAGGTTTCATTGCTGAAGAATTTAGTGTTAATGTAAAAGTTTATGAAAATAAGTTCTTATCTGTTTACGAAAATATTGATCTTAAAGTGTGTTTGCATAGCACTGATGACTGTGATAATGATAACGAATGACGCGAGGTACAAGCCTCTAAAGATAACGTGAAACTTTCTTGGCTATTCAAAGAAGTTGAAGGTTCTTTTATAATTTAACAACGCTCAAGATGTATCTGTAAATAATAAAGCGTAGAAAATAACTGTTATTGTTAAACTTTATTACGCATGTCAGTTTGAATTCAGCGCTAAAGCTCTGCAGACAATTTATCTTACAACGACAAATAGGTCAATTGCTTCGAAATTAGATATTTGAGATTCAGTAGTCGCATGCGTTCTATTAAAAACATTCGTAAACAGGAGAATAAGATACTGTAAAATTAAATTTAAGTACACGGTTAGTTCTTTCAATGATTTGCATAAGAAAAGGTTTTAGAGTGTAACAAAAGAATGACAGCAGCACGTAGATAAAGTTAAAAGACTTTTGTGGACCGTGTAACTAAGCGAAATGTTCGTATGTCTAATATCGGGCGCGGCCTTGCTCGCAAAGTGGATGATCACGGCTCAACTCGTGGATCTGTCGGCTCTAGATTGGATAACAAATTCATGTGTTTACTGAATCAATTTTCATGTTCATACAAAAGATGTACTGTGTAAAAATAACCTCGTATCACGTCCGTGACTTTATAAAGCGACGGTAGCTTTATGTCCAACAGAAATTATGGGATTAACTCCCGTCGGGCTTGCATTGCCATATGTGATATGTCTCTCGACAATTGATCGTTTGTACATGAATAAACCGGCTGTCCAAATGATTGTCTTCCTCTGGGGAACGTCATGGACTATAAAGACATCTATATCCAAGCCGATCTACAATGCCTTTAATGTACATTAACATTATTCGGCCAGCTTCATGCACTATATTAAAAAGTTGGAGTTTTTCTGGTTAATGTGTTTATTGTTTCTGTATTAGTCTGAATTATCCTTGAATTACTAACCATGTAACCTTGTGTTGTTTGTTTGGATAAATAAGGATAATTATGAAGCCTTATGTGATCGGATTGGATGATGCTGATGATTTTAAGGATTTTTTGAAAAAATGCTAACTCAAACTTTCTTCCGCAGGTGTTTGGCACAGTGGAGTTGCCGGACAAGCCGATCATGCTGCCACCTTTCGTGGAGGCGACACACTGCCTCGGGTACCACCTGACGCGCAAAGGCCGAGCCGTGGCCGACCGCGTTGTCTCCGTGCTTGGCTACGCCTGCCCCGACATCACATATAGCCCCAGTCTCTACCCCATTACTGCTGCCCTGTTACACTTCATGCCTGGTATGTTTCTTAATTATAGCTTTTAATGTATTTTAGCAAAAGTGTAAGATTTGTTCTTTGTCTCCTCGTATCCGTATATGCTGCATTATGTTCATGATGGCACAGCGCAGATTGTTTATCTCAACGAAACGTAACGTGATTATTTACAATTAGTTCGCCGAATTTATCATTAGTTGCTTAGCATCTGGTCAATTGAACGAAATTCAAAAGCAGTGACCTAGAACATTTCAGCACCATTAAAATCAAATGAAACGCATTCTCTCTTTATATAAATTCTAGGAAGCTGCCGCTATTCAGACTGTTATGAATTTGAATTTTGTTTAATTTATTATGTACGTTTGCAAACTAGTTCGTGATTGTAATAAATCAACCGTTATTTTTTCAGTTTTATTAATATTTATATGAACAGCAGGTCGGAACAGAACGCGACCTATCAGATGACTCTGGTTATCAAAGTTACGTTATGAATCGGAAGCGCGATAAGTTATTTATAGCTCACGCCACATAAATACATCGTCTACTCCATAAAGTTTTCTTATCCATCGTCATTAAGTCACCGATATCTTTTGAGTCATGGTTAGTAAACAGGTTGAAATATTTGGAAAAGCCGCTTATTATTGTCATATTTTCTACTAAAGTCCTGGATGTAAGCTGTTAATTTTACAGCTGCGGTTTGCCTGGCTTAAGAATTACTTGTCCGCTGCCGCTTTATTGGTTGCCATTACCAGACATCACAAAATATATTTAAATAATTTATGCTCAATAAATTACTGGCCTCCCAGTTTATTACTTGCTTCCTTTCCCTTTAAAAATAGTTTATTATGATTGTTTTGTACACAAGCTCGTTTGGGAATTGTAAAAGTTTAACGCGTCCGTTTCTTTACTTTTATTTTGCCAAGAAGTCAGTGTAAACAGACGGGAACCGGTTACGCGGAGCTTCAATTCAATTCTGGCGCAGACGCGTCACTAAATTCTACGTCGCTCTCGCACTAATTCAGTAATGAGTGCGAGGGGCGATAATTGAACTCGGCAATAGGCAAATTGCCGGAGGAGTCGCCTGTCTGCAACTGCGTCAACTTCCATACCACACGCAAGATTGAACTCTATAACTTCTGTTGTAGAACAAAAGTCCCATTCACACTGCAGGTGTTCCTTATCTATCTTATCTGGATCTATATTGAACTCTCGTGCTGCGACTCAAGGTCTGGAATGCGTGCGATGGTATCTGGCTTCCCACCGTCCATCGGACCCCAGTTAGGAACGCCACAGATTTGCATGCCATCCGTCGTGCTTGCCAATTCCAAGAGTCACTTCCTACTCTCGCACGTTAACGTATAATTGGACGGAATGCGAACGGTAGCGAATGATCGATGAGATGTTATTTTCGTGTATTGTTTCGTATCCAATTGAACTTGATCAATCTAGAGAGAATAGATGAATTGGGATAAGAACGCGGGACGGAGCGCCGTTTATCTTCCGTCACACAACCCGACACGTGAGGAGGCGCGGAGGTCGGATTGCGGTGTAGGTATCAATTTGGACGCCCGGATGCCTAGAAGTGACAATTTCCTTCATTGTCCTCTTCATGCCAATTATGATGTCCTAGTTCATACAAAATGCACATCATATTTTCGTGTTATCTTCTTGTTTTGTTTTGTATCATGATGGATGTTCTTCGTAAACAATACATACATTAATCAACGCCATATATAATGTAATATCATGGGAACCGGCGAGAAATAGAATCGACAATGTAGTCTCTGTGGTGCTTGTTGGAGCTCTATTCATATGGGGATAACATTAGCAGTCGGACCAACAAACATTTCGAGTTTATTTTTGTGCGCTGGATTCATGATGTACGAGTTGTTGTTGATGCTAGAACTTTGCGACAACTGAAGGTTTCTATTAATGTCTACAAAAGTACACAAGTGTTCGGCTAGTTTATCTCGCGTCGCGCGTGTATTGTTTAAAACATTGGCTGTGCCGGAATGTTTTTACTTTCGGTCGTAAGTCAATGTCGGCAGATTATTATTTTTGAACATTCCCCGGCCGTGACACTGGCGTTATCATTGGCCGGCAAGAGTTCAGACGGCGTCGTCGAATGCGTTGTTTCTTAAATTCTAATAGGTATCGCGTAAAATCTGGCCTGTTGGGTTTTAATGGTTGGCGAACCGCCAGTGCCGCTGGCAGCCGCTCTTGGAACTGTTCTACCGTTACAGAATCTCCCGTGTTTGCGTACATTTGTTCCGCACTTTATTACTCGCCGATGATTTATATAAGATAAGCTCTTTGTTTGCATGACTCGTGTGCACTATGTTATTTATCGCTTCTTGTTAATAGGTTTATCATCTTTACATCTATACAATATTATTTAATCTGAATCTTTCGAGTTCATGAAAATAAATGTTTATTTTTGGTATAAGTAAGGTATTGCAAACTTAACAAATGTAAACATTTACTAATCTGCGTAATGTAACTTAATAATTGTACGTGACATCATAAGTGTCTTGATTTTAAAATGCATTAAGCTTTTTTGATCTTTTATATACGCGTTTAATTATGCACTCTACTTTATGATAAGAATACAAAATATTCTTATGATATCGTTTATGCTACACACTATTGGTGTATTTAAAAAATACATTTAAAGACCGCGTAACGGGTCAATACACAATGAGCTCACACGTAATGTATTCATTCAATTTAAAATCGATCTGAATTCCGACTGCGACTGTCACAAAGGTTTAAGGGCCGTATAAAAAAGATTGGATAAAACACTCATTACATGTTGTTTGTGCGCGGGCGGCGACGGAGCGCGACCGATCTTCCTCTTCCGCCAAATCTCGGAGGAGTTAATTAATACTTTTGTACTCTGAATACGGGCCTCTGATGTTTTTAATCAGCAATTGCTTTTGGAAGCATTTCTCAAACTTCAAATTTTTCGCCCTTTTTTTGTCCTTAAAACCCCCAACGCAAAAAGTGGGGTTTTATAAGTTTAAAGTATGTGTCTGTGTGTCTGTTAGGGAATGCAAATTAACCGGTTATTAACCGTTTTTGTATGAAAATAACCGGTTAAAATCGGTTAAATCCGGTTATTTGCATTTCCTAGTGTCTGTATATCTGTGTTTCTGTTTTTCGGCTAAGTAGCATAGCGCCCAATCGGATGAACCGAATAAGACGGTTTTTTTTGAAAACTATTTTTATCGGGATGGTACCTACTTAGTTAAGAACTTAGGCCGTTTAAGAGATAGCTCTGAAAATAAGGGTCAAGGTCAGGGTAAACCGGTTTTTGAAAACGTTCCCGTTTCGTTTTCGTTCCGAACAAAGTGTTGTATAAAGAACCGTGCGAAACGTTTTAAAATCGTTATTTTAAATAACGTTCCCGAACCCTGGCGACTGAATACCGTGATAAAGCTCTGGTGAGGTGACGGTCGGACGTATAAGGCTGCCTAATTGAGAATACACGCGCTAAAATGTGTTTTGTTCGCTCTGTCGGGACTACTTAAACTCGCCGCTTGGACCTTCACTCGAGCATTCGATCACCTTAGCTTGTTGAGAGAATCACACCCTTGTTTTAAAACTTTTAAACGTTATTAGAATCGTAATAGTTCCCTTTATATTCGTAAATTCTTATATCACGTAAGAACCCCCATAACCCCCTTTAGGGCTGCGATACTATCAATACATCGCGTGCCCGCCCCTGCTCATAGCTCACAATAAAGTCGGCTATTTTCTTATCGGAGTCAACCCTACGGTAAACAAAAGTTAGGCTCAGTGTTTTCTCTTTATTGTGAGCTATATTATTATGCGATCGGAAGAATGGAGAATTGTCTTTTATTACTCCTGGGGCACATTTTATAAAGCTACAAGTAACAATTTTACAGGTCTAAGCTGGCAAGACTGCTCAAATGGCTGGTCGTCATTGGTCGAGGGTGTGTCAAATGGGAACTTGTAACCTGTAAATTGTAATTTGTAGCTTTATAAAACAGGCCCCTGGTCTATTTGAATATTAATTGCTGCGTAATTTTAGAATGCTTTCCTTAGTTATGAAATAAAAAATAAATGACATCAATGTTAAGGATGCGTAAGGAGAAACTATAGATTTATGAAATGATGAATTTGTACGTTGATAAAAGCAAGTTTGATAACAATAAAAAAAAATACCGATATAATGTCGATCCCTTTGAGAGCTGATAAATATCTCTTAAACGGCCCATTCGATTTTCAACTTACTTATGTAGCTAGGCACCATCCAGATAAAACTGGTTTAAAAAAACCACAGGCAGACACATAGATACACACGTTATCGTATAACACCCCCTTTTTGGTTGGGTGTTAGAAAGGAGTATTTTTATTTCATTTATTTAACCATAGCCTTCTACGCACTTGCGTATCTTGCGATCCTCTGCAGGTGTTGTAGGGTCGCGTTGATTACTTTCCATCCGTTAGCTCATTTTCCCTTTACGTCATAAAATTTCTTTGATCACCACTTGCTTTTTATACGAGCCTTAAAGTTATCCTTAAAACTTAAACATTAAACCGACTAACCCGTTTTCTATTTGTAAATTTCTGCAATACTCCAAACATCCTTGGTTGAATAAGGTTAATTCGTCGCCTCATAACCCAGAACGTTGCCCATCTCCAGCAATAAACGCTTATATTATCCACTCGGGACGCCTACGTCGAGTCGGATGACATAATTTAGACCTAGGTTATGTGACACACCCAGCAATCTACGGCGATTGGATGAATGGCGTTGGGCTGTCTAGGTCTTAAACGACAGGACGGGATGTGTTTTAAAAGTGTTGTAGCATGTTCTGTATCTTTGGTATTGTCAACGATCATTTCTTTAGCATGTTGAAAGGAATTCCTTATTGTTTCATTTATTTTTTGCGCCAAATTGTCACATATATATTAAATTTTCTGTAATCACTTTTATTTAGTTGACTAAACGAACTTTCACAAAAGGTATTTTGAAAATAAACAGGCTTATAGAGGTTTTGTCTCAAAAGCACACCATTTATTGAAGGGAAAAATACGTGTGTGATGTTGATAAATATTTCCTAAGTCTTATGATTTCTGCGTGTTTCAGTTTTTATTTATTTGTAAAAGTATGGCTATCTTTATCTAGTACCCATAGTACAACTAGTACAAGCTCAGTTTAGGGCTTATAAAGTAGTGTGAGATTTTCCCTTGATATTTCTTTATTATTTTCGTTTTGAATGGTATGTATAAGAAAGTAAGTAGGTATAGTATCATCAGATAATATACAATGTACGGTACAAAAATCACATGAAATCCCTTAAGTATTAAGCTTGTACGGTTTTGAATATTTGCAAAGTCACTATTCCATTGAAATATGTGTAATCATTCTAATACGGCGTTATGAATTGGCAGTGTCATATACATCAGCAAAAATAGTATTAAATTTGCCATTATACACGACCTTTTGATTACCAAAAATTTTAAGAATTATCTCCTTTTATTGTTACACTTATTTGTTCGTTAACCTATATTATTACATCTGTTCCTTTTGTTGTGGATACTATACATGTTACACATATACATGTGCTGTCGCCCTTACAACGCGTAGACCAAACAATGTGAGTCACAAGACTTGCAGACTACCTTATTTGTTGAGTAGTTAATTACGTAATATAATCCTTTTGTGTCATAGTGACACTGAGACACACCTTGTAACCTTTTAGTTAATTTTGTTTTTTGAAAATTTAATTTGTACATATTGATATCTTTTTATTGACACTCATATTTCATTTGTTCTATCTTTGATACCTTTTCCCTACTGCAATCTACTTGGTATCCCGAAATGAAGTCTAAACTTGTATTTTTCGATATTTGTGACGCATTATGTTTGATTTATTTACGTATTGCTGACTTATTAAATACTAGATCTTCTAACGTATGCAGCATAGAACAATTCCTGTTCGTAATAATTTAACCCAACTCCTACTGTATGTGATATCTCTCTAGTTCACGCTTTGCCACGCCACCGCTTGCCATTGTGTGTTGTAAGTAAAAAGTTACCGGTCGAAAAGTTATTCCTTAATGGCTTCCAGTCACGTGAAGACGTTTTTGTACTCGTACCAGATTACCCCAAGGACGTATGTTTTCTTGTCGTATTAAGTTATTCCATGCCAATTGACATTTCTAACATCCATTTTGAACTGCCTGCACCCATTTCTTGGGAAACTAACTAGAATTGACTTATTTATTTATGGTTCACCAAAAGTTGTTACAATAACATTAAATGTTTGAACCCTGTCTTTTGATTTTTTACGTTTCACTTAATCTTAATCAAGGATCTGCAGGCTATGCAAGATTTCATACAGATTATTATTCTCAGTGAGTCATATTAACATTTATAATTATAATTTATAAGGACGTCTGTCCGATTTATAAATTCGTAACAACGTTGTGCAATAGCACCAGCATATTCGACAGAGGGTTCCGTAGACAGATCAATCGAGCGAACGAGCCAGAAATAGAAGCTCCACCAGCCACGCCGGCGTCTGTGCGATTTAACGCGGTTCGTGCAAACAAAGTTGTGAAAACTGGACTCATTGTTTATGTAGTCAAAAATGGTAACTGACGAGATAATGCAACTGCAGGGGAAACACGTCCCTGCTGCAGTGAGCTCACATTTACAGTAAATGAAAATTTATGTTGTGCATCGAGCTCAACGCGTACGTTCGACAACCGCAGTGTTGGTCCGAAATACTGAGTTCTGAAAGATATAGGCTGATTTTTTAAGTTGAATTTTAGTAGCGTTTGTCAGTTCGTTGGAACTAGGATCGAAATAACGCGTTTGGTTTCTGTGATCGCATTGACGAGGTTTGTTTTAACAATAGTTTTACACTTTACTATTACTTATTAGCAAAGTTATGCCCTTATTATTATTATTATTATATTATTAAAGCTTAAATAAAGTATGTACGTTTAGATTATGGTGACAACATATTGTATGCTTTTTCACTTGTCACTTGTAACTTCCAACCTTGGCACTAACAGAATTGTCCCACTGGACAGGAGCCATATATCAAAGAATTGACCTTGATTATGCTTTTTTTCATTAAGTTGCATATTAAATTGAAGGACACTGGTTATCTTTAACAAGTTGTACATATGACGTGTTGTATTCTGTTTCTCATATCTATTTTTGATTTAAGCCAACCTTCAGTTTCACCATTATTTACAACTCCTTATTGCTGTAAATCACGCTGACGTAATATATGGTTTTCCTAAAAGCCACTATCCATCATAGGCTTAATTCTACATATACAATTTCCCTGTCATAATTCTTCTAAGGTGGATCAATGAAATTCAATTATGGGGGAAGGCATCGCACGTCTGCGATTTCAGGAAGTCACGTTATCCAGTCACGAAATCTCTTGGAAAGGAATAATCATTTCATATTCTTTCTCTGCAATGTTTTTCTTTTTAGAAAGTGATCTTAACTACAATACCATTATCTTTATTTTGAATTTGGTTATATTATACAGTGACGAACCTCGTTCGTAAGTTCGTTGATGCAATTTATTTATCTGTGAGCATAAATGACGCTCTTCTTTCTTTTGATTTAAACCAACACTTCTGTACACCGTTGTAAAAACTATAGGTATCTACTTATAAGATTTCAAAGCGTTTTCTCACGATCGTTAAAGTAAATATTGTTCACAAAAGGATATCAGTTTACCTATCGTATTCAGCTTTACGCTAGACTTTATAGTAAGATATTCAATGTCTCCGCCAGTTCGTTCACATCACTTACGGAGCACTTTGACATACATCTAACTTGGCCCCTATGCCTCTGCTTTAAGGGTTAGTGTTAAGCCACGTCATCGTACTTACGTCACACTCGGTATATAGGTCAAGTTATTATGGAGCTCGGAATAGGCACTTACGAATCTCTCGCTCAGCTATTTGCAAAGGACTCTTTTCACTTGTATTCGCTCTGCACTGTGGCACTACTTTGCAAGGTTTCACTTTTTTCCTTTATAGCTTCATGCAAATTTCTTACTCAATACACCGTCTCTATATTTAAAATAGCATCAAGTAACTATTGTTATGTTTTCCTCTGACTTCTGTTTAGCATTGTAATCTGTAAAAAAGGCATTCTTAAACATTGAAGGTATCGTAACACGATCCTTTTCCAGTACATTAAACTCCTTCAAATCTCTTAAGCGTATCTTACCTTTGGGATTTTCTTTAGTCTTGCTTGTATCTATCTCGGAGTCGGCGTGCATCGTTAAGAAATCTGGGTCGCCACCCTCCCGCGGCACTTTGCTATCTTAATTCACTCTACAGACACGTTTTTACGCAACATTCCAAGAAGAAAGGTAAAGATTTTCGGGTGTTTGTCTGTGCTCATGTTTCTTTGTGACTTTCTGCAGGATAAACGCCTTGACGGATTTTAAAGTGCGGGGTATAGCTGGATTGGTATTCACCTAAGGAGTGACATAGGCTACATTAAAAGTTCCTCAATCTTGATGCTGCAAGGGGAGGGGTTTTTAAAGCTTGCGTAACAACGCACTTTGAAAACGAAAGCTTTGAAAACCCATCCCCTTGCAGCATCAAGATTGAGGAACTTATATTGTAGCGTATGTCACTCCTTGGGTGATTACCAATCCAGCGAACTTAATTTTTTTTTAAATCCGTCAAGGAGTTTGTTTTACAGAAAGTCGCAAAAAAACATGAGCACAATAAACAAGTCTAACAAGACTTGTTTATTCAATACGTGTTAGTAAATTTAACATGTAGATGCTCGTAGAGACAAGCTTAGTAGTGTAAAAATATAATTTGGTTTAATTTAACTCTTATGCTAGAAAATATTTTTAGTTTTGCTACGTTTGTTCTTTCCAAAATCATGTATTATGCATTTCATAAGCACCATCCGTCATTATACATTTCCCTCCATTGTCAATGTATGTATACCTACATTATTTTGCAACACATCAAAGGGGTTTATGAGCCTCGCTGGAACCGCATATTGCTGCTGTGTTTATTGTCACGTGCCTTCTGACGATCGTTTAAACACCCATCAAACTTAAATAGCCGGTTTATGATTGATCATTTTAATTGGATCATCATTTTTTAAGCCGTATAATTTTCCATTGTTACTTCCGTTAGAATTGTTCTTGTTTATGTGGCCGTCTTTGTTCGTTGTTGTTGTAACACATTCTAACTGACGTTTTGGATATGTATTTTATCTTTCGAGACATTAGCTTATACTCCCATTTGAGAAATCGCGTTCGTGTACCGTGTGTAATGTCGTCTACAGACAGACAACACATTGCAACGTTTGCAACACCTGTTCTCGACACAAATTTGCCACCCAGTGGCCACTCACTCAGTTGAAACACAAACAGATGTGCACAGCGGTGTATACTATGTAAGCTTAGTATGTAAGTCACTTGTAGCATTATGTATCTAACCTTAACTGCCAATATGTTCAGCACCTTTAAATAGTTCCCCACATTATGACTCATTTGAATATCATTACAATATACTTGCCATTTGCAATTATGTAGGTAGTTGGCCTTTATTGCCGCAGCTGGAGCAAGGATTATTACAGTAAGTAAATTAATTTCATCACGTACTAGATTGTTTATATTGACATCGTATGTAAATGTTTCTTTATGTTCGAAAATATCGCCACAGAAGTTTTGGCTGGCCGCCACGTTCTTGCATCAAATATGTTGATAGAATTATTTTTGTGTCTTTGTTTTGTTCATTTGCATGACTATGTGCATATTTTTGTGATAATTGTTTTGGTAATAGCGTACGTATGACCTAACGGTACTATTATTGCTTTTTCCTCAAATAAAGTAAAGGTCGTTGGCTTTTCTGTAAGGACCTAAATTGAAACCTCGTCCGTTGTGATTTTTGTTGAAACCACAAACACGCTGGCAGAAGTGTTAACAGAGTCTTGTCAATAACAGCTCAATGTTAATGAGCTAGTTTTTATAATATACAGCCAGGGCAATGTTTAGTGATCTTCTGAGAAAAACATATTAGATATCATGCCTAAATAAAGAATTACTGACATACTTAGATTTTATCAGTTAAAAAGATAACAAAACTGGTGCCCTGACAACGGCTCTACGAGAAACTTGATGAGTTATTACAAAACTGGCTGTCGGCGGCGACACCGTCCGCGTAGAAGCCGGTTATCGCTCTTCCCTTGAGAACTATTGAATATTCCGGGTATTACAAAAGTATCCTATGTTCCTTGGGGCTCAAGGTATCTCGTTATAAAATTTTATCGAAATCGGTGTAACGATTTAGCTTTGAAATCGTAACAAACAGACAGACAGACGAAGTTACTTTCTCTTTTATAATATTAGTATGGATATTTTATGTCCTAGTACGGAAAATTAATTTTTACGGCTATGTTTGCAATTAACACGTCAAGTATGGCTTCCCTTATCAATGAAGTATTTATTAAATAGCCGAGACGTAAACAAAATAATCACATTACTATTGATTTGCGTTGAATAGATAATATTGCCTATCTTGTTATTCCTTGCCGTCCAAACTGTTTATTACTGATATCGTTCACACATTTATTATTAATTCATTTATGTTCTAGGTCTATTAACTGATAGATACAGTTGCAGGTGACAACACTGACAACACACTTTTAAAGGGCGTTGTTAATTGTGTGTTTCGCGTCCATTACTGCTTGACCTATCCGCATAGAACAAAAGTTCGTTGTAAAGTGGTAGTAGTTGCTTTTGCCAAGCTATAACCTAACCATTAGCTGTTGCTGCCGCCTTTTAGTCTGAACGTTTAATGATATTTGCTAATAAATAGCCTGCCTATAAAAACCATCCATCCGCCTCCGTTTCAACTCCCGTTTCCCCACGGAAGGGGACACTTAACGGGACCATTCAAAGGACTGCTCGGGTATAATTCTTGTTATCGCTTTACTTACAGGCAGCATTAAAAAGGATTTTTATTGCAACTGATTTTTGAGATATTTGTGTTTTGTTAATGTACCTATTGACCGAGCATTCACTTGTTATGATCTTTTTAGTGTTTTTTTTACAACTGAATACTTAGATTTTTGAGTATGTTAAAAGACACATTATTAACTTTCTAAGGGCACAAGGTATTCTTAATAATCCCTCTGGATATTTTCTGTCTTTGTCGGGACATTGGTAAATTGTTGACTATCCTTGAGGAAGGTCTCTAACTCTCATTCGCTATAGGTGATCTTAATGATCATTTTTCTGTTCTCAGAAACTTTTAATGTGCATCAGATGTCGTAACATTTAGTTATTGCTTGAGATAAGGATATATTCCCATATCAAAATATTCTGTTGTAAAGTAATAACATTAATCTTCATGTTTATCTTTTGAAGTTTGTACAATTTTAAATAATGTATTTATAGTGCTTTATTTTAGTTCATGATTCACGTGACCATTATCAGCATCGCATGTGGCTACTAATGTTCCATTTGTGTCATCAATCACTGTGCTCGCTATAATCAGCTGCCAGTTGAATTCAGGGACAATTGCAGGTCAAGAGTGGTCATTTTCAGCAACTATATTTGATTTAGTACATTTTGTAGATGCTACCTCTATAAGCACCTCACTGATATTTTCTTCTTTGTCTTTGCTGATTTCATCCACGGGAGACACCTTAAAAGTCTGTTTTCTCCAAATATTCACTTGTCCGAATTTTCAGTTTTCCAAAAACTATGTTATGCGGAGCTATTTTAAATTAAATGTATTATTTTATTGCTATACATAGGTTAGGTTAAATCTGATTTGCAAGCGATAGCAAAAAATAAGTATTCTATCAAAAGATTGCATAAATGATTGATGTAAATTCGAGATTTTGATCAATTCGACATTATGCCTCTTTGGAATTATGTTGTGTATTCAGTGGTTCTTTCTTTACCACACAATGGTGGTCACCTCTATCGTGTATTTGGCTCTAAAATTACGTGATACCTATTAATTATGGGCTTGCGTGCACGGTGTTAGATATATCAACAATACTAATAAGTTATAAACTCACATTATTGTTGTGTTAATATTGGTATCTACACGTTAATAAACAACCCACGACTTATAATTAAATATGCAAATATATGCTTTTCATTTGCCTAATTAGGGACAGTGACAGTAAGATATTTAGACCAATTACTATTACCCCGTAATTTTCCACCTCTTGCTGGGTCTTGGTCCTTGCCGATAAATTTCTGTATTAAAAATGTTTCCAATAACATCCATACGATTAAGATCCTGACCTGACTCATTGCAATGGCTGATGCATTCGAATTCCGTAAATACTATTGCTATCGCATGTAATGTCTCTTTGACTGAATTATCGTTGCATTCCTTTATACATATCTGTTACCTTTGAATTTTAGTTACCTATTAATATTGGACAGAACCGGGCTTATTAGATCACGTACACATCGTATACAGAAATTCTTAATATTGCTGCCGAATCAAGTAACTTGGCGCGAACTGGGTTAATCCTAGTTAACCTAATTTCTATATCAACACCTCACGAAAATCCGTAATTGATGTTTCAAGAATTAGAGAGATTAACAGACAGCTTATGGTGTATTATTTATTTCGCGTAGCCGTTTCGTTTGTAGATGTGTTAGATTTTTTATTTGTTAAGTCAATTTTTATAAGTAAAATGGATGTTCCCCAACTCCGCTCCGCGCTGCTCTAGTCTTTTTCAGGAAAATTGTTCTATCTATCTGTCTCTGATTTAAAAAGCGAAACAATTTAAACGAGTGTTTTCATTCCATTATTTCTCAGCTGCTATAAGTTTAATTAACCTTAAAATAATACACAGGGCAGCGTAACAAAAGTTAATAAAACCTTCCATGAATATCTCGCCCCTTTTAAATGCAAAATCCCTTCCGGCCGTTTTATTTTTAAATTCTTTATTAATCCCTACCCTTAATTGGTCCCTTCGCATTTGGCTGATTATTCTTCCTTTGAACCCCTTCAACTCTCAGCAATAGGTTTCAAGGTCTTGTTCTACCTCGTACTCGAATATAAAGCCTGTATGTACGATGTGACATCCTGTCAACAAAGAGCTCTTTGTCGTTGTTACCCTTTGTTTTAAACTGATTGCCATCTGCGACACTGTTTGTAAAAATATGATTTATTATTCCGTTAATGGAGTGAAATATACATATTTTGTCCTAGATAACAAACAAAAAGAGGCCGCTCACATTATAAAGGTGCCTAGACGACGCTAAAGTGACACATACCTGAGCAGACAATAATAAGTTGGATTATCCTGGGAAAGTTATGTTTGATGTCTAGATCGTAAATGTTGGAATAGATAGGTTCGACTGGCCTACGAACGACGACAACGTATTGACGTTGCGTGAAGAGAAAACGTTAATACTAATGCGAAAATCTCCTTCAGTAGATGTTCCTTATGATAAAAATATAAGAGAATAAACGTTTGTCAGATTTGGATAAGAGGTTATGCTTCGCAGTCCGTTCACAAAGTCAACATGTGTGCTCGAGACTTACTGATTATCACATAAAGTCTACATATGTAATATATGTCCTGAGATACCTGTAAAAGGTGTTTAGATTGCTAACATACGTTTTTCCATTATCATTCCAACCGCCACTTGAACAGTTTGAATGACCAACGCTTTTACCGTGTATCAATTCCCAACATGCGTCAAGGATTATCATCCTAGATTATTCAACGGGAGTATGCGCCTATGATGCCTCAGCATGCGACGTCACGTGTTATCATCCGATAAAATTGACGTAAAACAAACGGCTTACGTTTTATATGCTCTCAGATACGATTAAATTTATAGGGATCTGTCATTGCGAACCTTTAAGGGCTTAATGTCAGCTCCATCGTTGAAAGTCAGCGGAATTTTTTGAATCACTTTGCGTTTTCCATTCTGCTTTGTCCTATCATAAGATCAAAATAAATGAACTGTTAAGTGGTGCTTATTGAACGTTTCTTGTAGTTCAAATATTCAAACACGTGTAACAAACAACTATTTATGAATTTCTGAATGATGGGAAACTGACCTTGCTACCACTTTCAGCGTTACCGAAGTTTAAACGAAAGCGACACCCTATAGTATTGTAATTATTT
Organism: Acleris literana; assembly: GCA_946894065.1. NCBI lineage: Eukaryota > Metazoa > Arthropoda > Insecta > Lepidoptera > Tortricidae > Acleris > Acleris literana. The sequence goes on from OX335671.1 coordinate 4,172,162, forward strand.
AGTTCGTGCTTTCAATCCATCACCTCTCTATCGCCTTGTCAAGACTATACTATTAGTTTTTAGTCTTTTTAACCGACTGCAAAAAAGGAGGAGGTTCTCAATTCGTCTGTTTTTTTTGTGTATTGTGCAATTTCTCCGCCAATTGTCAACCGATTTTAATGATTTTCTTTTTTATCAGTAGATTATATCTCAGGGTTGGTACATTTTCAATTTCCTCAATATCTGGTAATAGGATCTATGGAAAGTTAGCGTCTCTAATTATTTGGAGTCGGTTCATTGTTTTTGAAACTCGTAATTTGTACTATTGACAGATAAGAGTCGAGAGGCGAATAATTAAGTTTGTTTACTCAAAAAGAACCCCGGATTGCCACCATGACTCGTGTTTAGAGTCACGTACACTTATCATTCGTGATTGCAAGCTATTACACTGACGTAGCGTCGTTAGATATATTTACAATGAAGATGTATCGTACACTTCATTCATTATTCTTTTCACGTGTAAATTGGTAATTTACCTTCGGTTTACCTTTTAATTTATACTTTTTCTATGTGCCAATATTACTACACATCATATCACTGTTAGATTTAATCTGTTATAGGATAATGGAGTCAACATTTCGGACGCTTTAAATCTTATAGGGATTTTATAAGTTACACAAGATTACGTTAAGATACCAGTTTTATGGTCAGCTACGTTAATATGTATAGGCTTAACACTGATCATTGCGTCATCAAAGTAAACAGAGATTGTGTCAGTGTCCTCACCGACCACATTATATTGCACAATACAATAACTTCTTACATTATCTTTATGGGCAACTTTTAAATCAAGTCTTCGATGTAAAGCGTACTGTGTACAATCCTGTTTCGGAATAATTGCAAGTCAAGATATTGAATTAATTAGTCATGTGACAATAATGTTATCTCTGACTCAAAATCGTACGGATGTCTCGCGAGGTAGGTTGAAGGTCAGATTTACTTTGAATTGGTAATTTTTTTAAATCAGATTTTGAGGTTCATTGGCTTGAAGATCTTGCATATTGACGCGCATGTTTTTGTGTAATATTTTGCGCATGGGATATAGGAAATTTCAATTCAAATTGGAAATTAGTCGCGTCGCGTTATGGTTATTTTTGTTTAGTCATATATAGGTACACGACATGACTTGTGGTTTTTATTCTATCTAAGGTCGAAGTCCACTTACCTCGAAATACTTAAGATTCATAATTTTACTTCCGTTTAAAACATGCCTATCTACGATAGCAGCTCTATCGGATTAATAGTGATTCAGTATGCTGCGTCCTGTTTTTTTATATTTGTACAATTAAATTTAATTAATATTTTAAACGCATGACTTACGGTGGGTCATTGCAACAGCATTTCAAAGAGACTTCGTATTTTTGTGATGCAATAGCTTGCGTTGTTAACTGTCCGCTCTTACCACTATTACTAATTCACCAGTGTAATGGAAGTGATGCGGTTTTCGCACATTAGGGTAGTAAAAAAGAAAATAAATTCAGACCGCAAGGTGTTCCCTGGTTACTTGACTTATTCATTATTTCCTGATTCATTACCGTTTATGTAAGTAAGCTTTCTATTTTATGGCTCACTCCATCATAAATATGCGGTTACCTTTTTGAAATTGATAGTTGCAACTGTATTGTCATCGCCGTTCAGTTACTCATTAGTTTGTGGTGTATAATTATTGTACATTTGCGTTCATTACTTACGTCCTTAGCGGTTTCTATATCTTCAATTTATTCAAGTTGATTCACTTAAATACATATACTATAACATAAACGATTGAACGACGCATCACATCGGGGCTACCACCTACGTAAAAATGTAACAATTGTGTACCTAGTATACTTTACCTCTGATCATTCATCTAAACTAATATTGATCCTCTAAGTAAAGAATGAGATGAGAGAACAATTTGCATTGGTGATTCATTATTTTCTATTTCGAATGGGTTTTGTTTGACCATAGTTTAAGACTTAAAAAAGCTGGAACGAGCAATTCCGCAAATTCAAGAGCGGGAGGAGCGTCTGTTTTTAACCGACTTCAAAAAAGGAGGAGGTTATACGTTCCACTGTATGTTTTTTTTTTTTTTTTTATGTATGTTCACCGGTTACTCCGTCAATTGTCGACCGATTTCAAAATTTTTTTTTTGGTTTGATAGAGTATACTTTCGAGGTGGTCCCATTGTCACCAAATCTGAATCTGATGAGAGGATCCGTGAGGAATTGAGGGAACTCCTCAAATATTGTAGGCAAACATATAGCGATTTTAGTATTTTTAGTAACAAATTCAGCATTTGCATTCAGAAAGTATCATTTGGTGAAGTGGAACTGATGATGAAGACCACAGATGGCCACCGGAACTCCTTAACGGTACCGATTTCAAGGGTGGCGATAAGATATCTCGATTAAGATAGTTGAGCGACTACAACGAAGAATATTTACTTGTTAACCGACTTCAAAAAAGGAGGTTATTGAAATATGACTATGACTTTCCCGCGGCGTTGCTTGCGGCGCGCTTGAAATAACTTAAAGTTTCATTTCAACTAAGAAGTGGGACTACGTAACAGCGTATTATGATCACTAAAAAGTATAAAATAAAATAAATGTTTTAAAAAACAAAAAACCGCCTTCAAAAACGCAAAAAATAACTTCTTTAAAATTGTAGGCACCTAATAGGTTAGTCCAACTGAAGTCGGCGACCACAACATTTTCAACATAAAGCCGACATCAGTTGGACTAACCTATTAGGTGCCTACAATTTTAAAGAAGTTATTTTTTGCGTTTTTGAAGGCGGTTTTTTGTTTTTTAAAACATTTATTTTTTAGTTCTTTTGTCTACTGCAATGTGCAGAATTTTGTTGATTTTATACGACTAACCTTGCAATCGTTGCAATTACGAATTTAAGTAGCAAAAGCAAGTTATCTAGTCGTACTATTTTGTCCTAGCATCGCGTGCATATACCAAGTAAGGTATGGACACCAATCAAGCGCCTTTACCACTTCTAATTCATTTGTTCTAATGAACATTAACCTCTTTTGACACGAGACCATTTATCGTCAAATCAACATCATGGCTTTATTTCATTTGCACGTGACTAACTTCAGCAACATTATGTGAACCGGATATTTTATGTAGTTTCTTTCTTTCACTATGTTCACAAGTGCGCTCATCAAGAATAGGAATAGGTACAAAAGATTGGTAAAGCGTTGTTCCACTGGCTATCTAGAGATTAAAGGTATACAATTTTAAATCTGATGAATTTTACATGTTTCTAACTACAGTACATAACCTAATTATAAGCAGTAACTGTCTTATGCTCTTACGGAGAAGAAAAATCATGTTATCAATCCTGCACATTCCGGCAACTGAGCGAGTAAGAAGGGTTATTGTTATTGGCGTTATTGCACAAAAGGTCTTATTAGAGTCTTACGTGTATCGAAAAGGGCCCATCTGTAAGATAAGATACTTCACCTTAGCCTAAGTATTATATGATTATTTGCAAGCTCGCAACTTTCGTATGTCTAATCTTACCTTCTTCGACGAGGGCACAATTGCACTTGTGTCATATTATTCATTGTGCCCGTGTTCTGCCGAACTTGCGTAATGTATATTTTAACGTAGGTATGTCTTAAATTATCCTTCTGCTGCTTTAAGTAGGTTATTGGCAACCTTGGTGTCATCGTTAAGTTTAAAACTGTCAGCACCTAGCCCAACTGCAGATCTATTAGGTTACGTTATTGACGTTACTTTGTTAGCATGATTGGCACTTTGCACATTATAGCTTTGTCCAGATATAGTTAAGTATTAATACAATGTGGCATCTGTGACCCATTTGACCCAATCTCAGTGCGTATGTAAATTAATTATGTTATATCAATATGGTCGTATAATTGAGATTCGAGATATATCTGGACCATAAATGGTAAACATTAGCCTCAGTCGGTGTAATAAAAGCTGCATTAATAAACGGCTATAGAAAACACATCCAGTAGCGCACAGTTTAAAGGGCATTGGGTAAATTTGTTTGAAGAATATTGTCATATTTTTTTTCAGCGGCCACGGATGATTTTTACGTAGTTATTTAGAGGACTTCTAAATACACATAGATATATATAATTTATGGCGTTAAATAATATCGGAGCGGAGATTTTAAAGACTTAAGTATTAAGTTTTTAGTACAAAAGTACGCCTAAGTATGAATATTTAAATATATCGGCTCCGATGCACTTAAGAGTATTACATTACATAACAAAATATGTTTATTTTTAATAATTCTATCATAATTTACCACTTTTACGAATGGCCGCTCACCTTGAAAATGTATGAATTTTACAAATGACAACACTTTTACCAAACCCCTTTGTTTCTTTTTAATCTTAAAAAAGAATAGGTAGGAGAAAGAATTAAGCTTAATTCAAAAGAAAGGAACCCCATAATAGCTATACAGGTTCATGTACAAGTAGCTCATGATTTTAATCACCTAAAGCACTTGTAAACCCTATTCTAACATTCAGTAGAAAAAGGCAGTATAAGAGTATGACGCCCTTATGCTTATACACTTTTTATACAGCATTGAGCCATCCCGAGTCCAGTCGACACACGTTCGCGTTTACGGCGTCGGTTGTTAACGTTTTATGGTCGCCATCAAAACGTAAACGTATAGTGTCGTCGGTTATGTCCTTGATACTTTCTAAAACGTCGATACTCACCACTTTCAGAAGATTGGGTATGCTAGGATAATAATTGTATCTAGGTACTTTTAATTTGCTGTAATGGATTCAAAGAGTTATAAACAATGACAAACGTCGTCATTCTGATGCAGTTTGTCCCGCACTTGTTACTTTATTTGATTCGAGTAATTTTAATTAAGGTGAGATGTATCTTTTAGTTTTAAGATAGAATACGGTGCATCTTATCTCTTAGTTGCTCTCATAAGATATTATGTGCGCGTCTAACCGACTTTAACCGAACCCGAAAGACTAAAGGATATTGCACTGTAAGTACATACATACATACTCATAAAAACACATATGGTTAAGTGGGTGGAGTCACTTAAAGGTTCACTATTGTACATGCGAATAAATAAATGTAACTGGACCATCTCACACAAATTGACCTAGTCCCAAACTAAGCTCTAGGTTTGTACTATGGGTTAACTTACTTATAAGCAAAAGTTAATCTTAAGTTTTTGTAAGTACTTTCATTTTAGTTGTTTTTATTACCCGACTGCCGGAGGGTATTGTGTTTCACAGCCTATATATGTATGTTTGTTCCTTTGTGGCGTTCTAGAAACTAAACGCGGGGACCAATTTTGATGATTCTTATGTCAATCGATTTGTCTTAATCTCGTGAGTGTCACTAAAGATATGACAGTGTTTAAAAATCAATATGGCGGCAACTAGACGCCATATTGTAAAAAAGAAAAAATAAAGTCGACGAACTATGACCAATGGGGTATCATTGAATAGGTATTTAAAAATCATATTTAGGTTTCTTTAATCATTTTTCATTTTGAACGATAATTTAGGATTTATAACGATTTAAAGTTGGTTAGCAAAAACAGTCGGGATTTTTAAAGCTTGCTTTTTAATTCAAGTTATTTGTGCAATAAAGAGTTGACATACCTACATTCAGGTCTAAGAATGTGCACTATCAATATTTACTGTGTCATCGAGTCTGTTTATTGTTCCCAAATCTCAAATATTGTTGCGTGAGGCTTTAGAATTTAGCCAGTTGTTTAATATCACACTTGACAGTAGCAATTAGTTGTTTTTTGTGTGAACATCACAAGGACGCACATCAAACTTATTTGTGTGTCGCACCTGCTTGCGTGACATCATCGGTTAATAACTAACACCTAATATTTTTATATTAAGTAATAAAAATTATAAGCATAATGTAGATTAGTCAAGTACTTACTTTATAAGTTAATTTTTGCAACATGTTGTTGTAGGTAGCCGACTACTTTTTTTGCACAGTTATCATTCGCTTATCAAGACCAATCTAACGACTCCATTATCAGAACAGCTCTTAGAATCCATAATATTTGCATTGTAATTTGGTTTACACCTGTATTTCAAATTTCAGCGGGAACTGGTTCAGAATTGATGATGCAAGATTTGCCGATAATTGGGTAAACACCCTGTCACTCTTCCAAACACATATAATTTTAAAATTAAGTTAACGGCGGCGAACCAAATAAATAAATAAAAGCTTGTAAAATAAATACAATATAGGTAGGTATACCAAGTCAAACATAATCTAAAGTTCATTGACAAGGAGGTATTACTAGATACAACAGATGAATAGTGAACGACACCAGCATACAAAGCAAGTCAAGTAGGAAAATTACTATGCGTTGCGCTATCGGGTACTCATAATACGGGGAAAAAGAAAACGGCGTTCGTCTCGACGAAGAGCTCTATAATTACAAAATACATTTTCTCAAAAATGACCGGAAATGTTGACATTCCTATCTACATATTGAGACGCGAAGTATATAGTTTACTGACAGTTCTCAAATTAAAAAAAAAAACATTGCATGTTGCATACAAATTTCATTACTATCTAGCTTGTAACTTTTTTAAAAGTGAAAAGGGCCCTAATAAAATGGGGGCACAAGTCTTATACATCCAAATTTTATTCGAAACATAACTTTTTTATTTGTGCCAGCTTATGTTTTTTTTTAAAACAAAAATTGCATTTCTCCTTGTCATAAACAAAAGGGCGGTAAGGAGTGATGGTTTTTTCACATGAAGTTTCTGTTTGTATGCAATTAAAAAAATGAGTTCAAGCGATGAAGATTTGACTCCAACACAATTTTTTTTTGCGATTTTTGAGAAAAGCACTATATTTGCCTCGGCAGGAACAGTAACTGCGGGCTTCGTATTTTTAAACGGACTTGCAAGCTCGTCCGTTTAATCCAATACTCGGCCCGCAATTGCCTACTTCCATGCCTAGGCAATAATGTACTATTATTCAAGAATGGGACTCGTATTATAAGTGAGGTAGGTGGTTTCTGATCCATACTATCCAAAGTATCCACATCATACTAATGTTATACATCCGAAAATAACTCGGTTGGTTTGTTACGCTACTTACGCTTTCACAGCTGAACCGCTAGACCGATTTAAATGAAATTTGGGATGGAAATAGCTTGAATCGCGGGAAAAGACATGGGGTACTTTTTATCTCGGAAAATTGTACTGTTCCCTCAATAATAGCGACAAATAACTTCTGTTCGGATGGAGTCGCTGGCAAGAGCTAGTAATATGGAAACTTTCAATATGTCATAATTTCTCAATTTAACGCCTTCCTTAGTTCCTGATGCATAGAAACAGGAAGGAAATACCTTGTCTAATATCATTCTACTCGTCCGTATTTGTCACGCTGGCTGTGTGGGTGTGGCATATAAATGTCCAGCTGTTTGCCTGAATTGAATACAATAACTTGTTTTATCGCCGATCGGTTTATTGCGGTATGGAGGCATGATGAGTACGTTCACAAATTCTCGGTCAACCTTAACTATTGTGATATGTATGTTCTATCTAAGTATACCTACATTTTGAACTCTTCCGTCATTGACTAACTGACTGTCAACCAACGCACAGCCTAAATCACTGGACTATATTTTTTCTTAAATTACCCGCTGACGGGAAGTAAAGGGAACATAACGGGAAGCGAATTCTACGCGTGCAAAGTCCAGAGCGTCCTTATTTTTAATACAGTGAAAATCCCTAGATAGCAATGAATAAAAACTGAGCTTTAAGCATTTTAATGAAAGCTTCACAAGAGCTCTTCGGTCTATAGATGAGTAAAATCAGGACATCTCTTTCACGAGTCCTCACAAAGTTCTTCAACTTTTAACTATCCAACGTCACCAACCCGTCCTTAATGACTCTCTCAAATCTCGCTCCTCTAATATTGGGAATTTAAATTATGGATCCTGTAAAAGATTCTCCAATATTCTAAATTTATTAATGTCTATCGGCTGCTGAAAAGTCAAGCGAAAAATGGTCTGCGATTTTCCGATATTGGTTTTATTTGAATAAGCTCGGGAAGAATCGGCAAGAATTCGATTACTGCGTGATCCGCATGAGAAAAGACATTTTCTGCTTATTTTTATAAACTTATATTATTTTGAATAAGCTTTAGCTCCTTATTTAGAAATACCTTTTGGACGTCGATTATTTGATTAGGGTTTACCATTTCTTAGTGAACAAATTACATGTAATAAGTATAAGACTTAAAAGTAAGCAAGTGTTCCAAGCATAGTTTACGTTGAAAAAATATAGAAATTAAATAGTTGCGTGAAGAAATGTGTTATAGCCGGCGGATTGACTAAACAGTCTAACCTTAGGGAACAGTACGCACTGCTTACATAAATATAGACTTTGCAACGCAGAAAAACATGTTTAGGAATACATGCAATAGAAAGCTCTGGTCATTCGCGGATGATATACGATACGTCAGCACATCTGGCGGTGTATTTGCTGCCCAGTAAATATGCGGAGACTATAAATGTCTGCGAGAGATTGTGGAGATGTTCCGCAACGGGATTGCTCTTCGTTCTCTGCTCAGCTGAACCAGATTCTACCTGATTATTAGCATTACTTCCAAGAGTATCAAAGCTCTGTAAGGTGTAAAGTAATGATGTTGTCGTTGGCGTCTTGATATATTCTTGACTAATTGCGTCGACTTGCTTGTTAGCCACCCTACCGACTTGGTCACAGTTTTTTCCATGTAGCAAGAAACGACATCTAGGGCAGCGTTAACTTAACAAAAAGGTTACCTCCGGGCGTAAACATGGCCCTGGCTAGTCTAGTCAACGTCAAAAGTTGATACTTTTGTACTTTATCGCTTTTAACGTATTTACAATATTGTTTGTTATCGCTTATTTCGCTGTAAAGCGACAAGGTATAAAATTGTGTATATACTTTTGATGTTGGCTGCAAACTGTGTACATAATGTTGAACAATTTGAATAGAAGTCACTCCAATTTGACGTCATGCTTCCTATAGTACTCAAAGTAATGTCTGTGTATTTCGTAAAAACTTGTTGTAAAATAGCATGTCTTAAATCCTTTGTTTTGTTCTTATTTCATCATAAATAATAACTCCTTCTCCATATCAGTAAATTAAAGTACTAACCCCCATTGATTGTAATTATTCTTCAAAATTACGTCACATTTTGCAAGAAAAATCGACATAATGCGTCTGGAGATCAGTGTCAATGAATTTCATGAGTTGCTACAAAATTTCCTCCACACGTGATAACATCAGAATACGTCTGTGCCTATATATAGACTGAATAAATTGTTAATGCAAATGCAGTACAACGATCTCGGAAAGGAGGTTACATAAAAGTTTCAGCATGGAAGGTGAACGGTCTGAAAATGGCCGGGTTCCTCGTTTATTCATGCCCTACCTTCGTGTTCTTTCGTTACTGTGTCACTTGGATATTTAGCCTGGTAATCAAAGTTGTTAACTGGATATTTACCTGTGTAAAGTTGAGTCAGCAACTGTATAACTTACATCACATGTATATTGTTAACAACACTAAAGGGCTATGGAAACTTCTCTCTCAAAACGTAAACTTGTGCGTACATTGCCCCGTTTTCATTGTTCTTGTTGATTTGAAGGGAAGTTTCGCAAAAGCAATTAAATCGGCCAAGTTGGGATGAAACGAAACTTAACGAACTGCGGTGGAAGTGATGGAATTCGATGTCTGTTTGGTTGCCATCCAAATCTACTTATTATATACCTAAATGTAAAAGTTTGAAAGGATGTTTGGATGGCTCAAACGATTTGAATAAAAAAATTACATTTTTTGTGGGAAAATTTGATAGTCTCCAAGGGAAAAGCGATAGATCTACACGGACGGAGTCGCTAGCAAAAGCTAGTCAAGACATAAAAGAAACTAAACGCTCTAGCTATATTCCGTTTGAGTTTAATACGGTATAAATTGCCTGACACAAAGGGAATAAGATCCTATTTACCCAATCATGGTCAATTTGTATGAGAATTGCGCACTCACCGTCCCTCTTGTGAGTTAAAGGGCTTATATGAAAAGGTCCCTTTGATATTTCCGGGGCCCGGCGATGGGATAGCCCCGGCAAATTGCGTTTGGAACGAGACGCAATAGTCCCAAGGTCTAACCTTGTCCTGCTCTATGTTCTTTAGTAAGAACAAATAGATTTAGTACTTTCTGTCTGGTAATTCAAACTACCCATACAAAAATTTCCTTGATAAAAGAGGACGTTAGACAGGAATCGAAAATTGTTTAAAATTGCTCGGGTAGGACGAGGCTAGAGTAAATTTAAATTATACCCACATTAAAATAATACATAAATGTTTATGTATGAAAGGATCTCTGACGTTAATTGTAGGTTATGACATGAAGGCCATTTCGTACGAAAGCTTTGTTAATTTATAACATGTCAGAAAACGTAATCATTTAGACGTAGGAATTTAATTAAATTCAGGCGTCACAATAATTACAAAGCTTCTAGCCTCCTAGCCTTTGGAATCTGTGAAGCAATTATATGCTTTATTCACTTCTAACACAGGACATTCTTTTTTCCAAAATGAGGTTAGGTGTTATCAGTTTGACGCTTATGTCTGTCTGTAGTATCGTATAGTTCGCGAACGGTTGAACCGATTCGAACGAGGTTTTATTTAATAGAAAGGCAGTTTAACTAGGATGCTTCTTAGCTCGTTTTGATGAAAATCGGTTGGGTTGTGAAAGTAGTCGTAGTTATGTCAAGAGTTTTCATCTATTCAATAGTTATCAGATACCTTAAGTATTATTATTCCTGCTAAACGAACCACGTCTAACTAGCAGAAGCGTCGCTTTACTAACATTAATTATCAAAGCAAATAAAACATCTAATCACGCAGAGTTTCCCACTAATGCCATTTTCTAGCAACCCGCAGACCATGTTAATGCAATTTCCCCACTAAGTTTTTACCGCCCGCGTCGCCCCACTTAACCCCCCGGACCCCTGCGGTCCATAATTGTGTTGCACGATATCTAGTTTTGTATGAGAGCTCTTTGTTAAGGGCGTGACCAATGCAAACCTTGTTGCGGAGTAGAAGGGTTAAGGTTAGAGAGAAATAAAACTGTACAGAACTGACACTTATGATGACGACAATTTAAAAGATAAAAATCCCGATGACTCCTTATTTCAGAGTTGATAATTATCTCTGGAGAGCTCAACAGATTTTCGTAAAACCTAGCTAAAACCATCCCGATTGAAGCAGCTTTCTTTTTAAACATAAATACACAGACACACACATACATAGATACACCAGACACGTATTATATTATAAGACCCCTATTTTTGTACTAGTTTAAAAATAGGTTCTTACCACAGATTGAATTAGGTTCCGCGATTTCACTAGAACTACCCGAGAACTTGAAAATCGTTTCTCTAACCGTATAAATTGCAAGTCGCATGCGAAGCAAACATTCTGGAACACAGAATGAGTTTGAGGAACAAAAGGAATTATAGTTCAGGAAATATGATTTGGCCGTCTGTTATCTGCTTTGCGATCTTTTTTTCTGCGTTAGGACTTACCGGACCTAACCTTAACCTTTCAACCCACTGTGCTGTTTGAAGAACGAGGGCAGTTTTACGATTACCTTTTGTTTGATATTAACAAAAAGATCTTAGTGAAGATTACAGATGGCCAGTTCATATTTCCTGAACTATACTAGAAGACGCTAGAAGAAGACATTTTACACGTTTTTGTGTTATTATTTTTATTTATTTTGCTTTAATACAATGTTTTTATAGTACATAGTATATACAGTAACCAATCAGGGGGTCTATTTGACACTGGCTTATTATGCATTCTGGGCCTCTATTCTACTGGGTGTCAAAACCTCGCCTTTGACATTTTTATGGTATTGTTATTAATTCTGACGCCATTACTGTCAAGTAAATAAGAGCTGTCGTTACGTTGACGATACGATAACACAACAAAAGCAATACTGTTTTACTGTGTTAAATACAGACCCTAGCAACTATTTGAATGTCTGTTCAGTTTATAAAATCGTAGGTTACTTTGAGTTTTAAACGACATCCGGCCATCATGATGGTTGCGTTCCAAGTCCCATCCATCCACTTCAGACGGCCGAATCCGTCCCCGGTCACTAATTGGATTCATTGTTTACATTTTGATTGCGAGCGAAAGGTGGACTACATGCCGGCAAAGCCCTTCCGTTAAACTAACCCATGGTTTAATTTTGCATGGAACTCCTGTATTCCGGGCATCAGTACCTGAATGTGTTAGTAACTTTGTCTGTGTGTTTGTTACGCTTTGTAGATTAAAAAAAAAATACGCAAAAAAAAACCATGGTTTTTGGCACAGAGATATCTTGAACTCCAAAGAGGGACATACTTTTTACTCGTGAGTCGATAAACAACTTCTACGTTGACACATACAGCTAGGCGACCAATATTTTAAGCTTTGTGAAAAAGGATTGTGAAATGACAAAGAAAAAATATTTTTTCTCGTATCCCTTTACCATTATGCTCGTATTCAAAAAATCTTTATGATCTGCTTATTCTTTCTTTAAATCGTGAATCTATTGTGGGATGAAAATGTTAAGAATTTTATATTAGGCCGTCTGCTAATAATTTGGAAGTATGTCACTAAAGTATTTCTCACTTGAATTTACAAAGTCATTCTAATTATATTCTAGTGTTCCTATAGGGTCCTGTTAAGGGCCCCCCAGACCTCAGAACGATTTCGTTCCGTTCGCAACGCCGAATCGAGCCGAGCCGAGCGACGCCATTTTCACTCTTACTGCACGGACATAAAACTTTTTCTTACCGGCTCAAGCCGATTCCGCGTCGATTGGTCTGTGGAGACCCGTACTTAATACGGTTAATTTCCAAACTTCATGAATTTGCTTCATTATGAATATGAAACCCCAAAGCATATAGAACTGTACAATATACTTCAGTTAACTTGAAAGACTTTATGGAAACGACACAGGTATCCAATATGATTCTAAATAAACGCCTGTGCCTTAGATATATAGGCGTGAGTTAGGTATAGACTTAACTAAACAAAGTGAGTCATTATATAACCTGAAACAAACTAACGATTTGTTATTGTAAAATGTTAACATATCCCTTGTGTTTGTTTAAATTGTTTTTTCGCTGCTGTTTGAACAAGATTGCGAATCTTAGATAGTCGCTCGTGCGGTTTTCGAGAAAGTTGTTTGTTTGATAAAAATCACTTTTATGATACCTAGTAGTTTACGTAAGCAGACGAACTGGCAAGTTTCGTCAAGTAGGATTGACTCGGTGAAGAGTTTAAATTCAGTACCTAAACTTTAATATCTACACTGTATCTTGGAATTTTGGGATGGCCATTTTTAATTTAAACAGCCAGCAACGGTTTCCGTAACCAAAGAACTTTAAAATAAATAATAATATCAGGGGACAATCTCACACAAATTGACCTAGTCCCAAACTAAGCTCTAGGCTTGTACTATGGGTACTAAGCAACAATAAACTTACTTATATAGATAAATACATAGAAAACACCCAAGACTCTGGAACAAAATACTCGCGCTCATCACACAAATATTTGATTAATTTTAATTTTTTATTATTATTCGAGGCATAGTAAGAAAACCTTATATATAACGCCTAACGTAAATGGTGTGAAACAAAAGTCAAGGTCAACTTGTTGATAATCACGAAATCGATAAAATGACATATACAGACAATCGATATTATCATAATCGTTTCACATTCGAGCGCTAACGCTTATATCTTGATTTTACGAATCCTAAGATAAGGGGTACGAACAAAAACTTCTACAAGGTAGGTACAAGGTTCTTCCAATTTGTTCAAGACGTCAAAACAATTTTTTAATTTTCTCTTTAGCAAGAAAGTTATTTTGAGGCAATAGAAATGCCGCGTTTCTGATTGGTTCTGGCTTTATTTACTTGTTTGTATTGTATTTTAGATTGATACAGTCTTATTATTTACACAGCTGAAAACAAACTCCGTTCCGTTTACTCTAAGAAGCCCAATTTCGCCTTTACTTTGTAATATGTCGGCTTAGTCGAGATAGTCCTTAATAATTTTCCTCCTACTGGTATAAGCTGCTTATGACAGGATTTAGGCGGTTATTAAAGTTATTAATTTGGGTTATTTACTGTTCTACAAGCACATTTTCTCCTTCATGTACCGTTTCTGTCTCGTAAATTATCTTGTTGTTATTTTACATAGGAAGTTAATGATTTATTAATATTTAATTTGGTTCAAATAATAATAGAAAACTAAATATATCTACGTTTAAAACCTACTATGTCTTTCCCTAAACGTATCTGAATTGAAGGCTGTATTTCATTTGTGAAATGAAACTTCTTGACCCGTTAAGTTGTACGTCGAAGCACTAAAATCGATACATATTGCACGAACGTACCATCGCGTGAGGACAAGTCTAAGCACAACGTGTCAGCATTTACAATGGCCATGAATTAATACGTAGCTCTGCTAACAATTTGGTACACAATTGTACCAGCTGTATAACTACAAATAGGGAGAACTGTTGTTAGGTCCGTTTTGAACTACGGCACACTCAATGGTTATCAATCTTCTATCTATCTTATCTATACATATAAAACTGTTTTGTGACTGACTGACGACGCACAACCGTAACCACTCCACTTGCTTAGTCCTTAGGGACTTGATTTGTATAGGGAATATTTATTGCGGCTCTAGGGGTGCGCCGGTGCAACAAGAAAGGATTTTTGGTAAATAGATCCCCAACGGGAAGAGATAAGGGGAGTAGCAAGAAAGTAATTCTACACGTACGAATTCGCGAGCGTCCTACAGTGCATTATATACTAGTGACCACCTTAAGGTGCCAATAGCCTCTGTGCAAAAACCACCGTGAGAGCGTGTAGTGTCCAATATTTCCTTCTTTCCAAAAGTACCCATATTTCCGGGAACTTCTGTCATTCCACTATAGAACTCTTTCTTATAACAACATTTCTCATTGTCTGCAGAAGAGGAATGCTACCACTGCATGGCAAGCCTGGTGGCGTCCAAGGAGAAGATGTTCATCACTCAGACGAAGCTGCTCAACGAGGTCACGTGGAAGACCGTCATGCAGATATCCAAGAAACATGCCGTAAGTCTCACTCTTGCATAGAGGTTTCATCTGGGTTAGGTTCTCATTCTGTTCTGCAGTTTTTTCAAGAATATGGATTTGTAGTATGTTCAATACGCTAAGAAGCCTAACGTCGAGTGAAAATCGGCTGAAGTGACTCTGACTTACAGACATATACAGCGAACTATAAGGGTTGCTAGTTTAACTCGGAAACCGAACAAAAAAGAAACAAAGGTCAAAGGAAATATGCTCTAATCCAGTAGAATAGAGGGCCTGTCTATTTATTAGCTTGCAGTCGATGCAACTTTACTACCTATCAGTCGAAGAATTTGTACAAAAATTCTTTTAGAAGAATAAAAGGAATTATTCTTCTAAAAGAATAACTCCTATTACTCTTCTTTCATAGTGTATGTACTCTTAATATCAATGATATCCTTACTTTATTATTCGTTTCATAATTAATTCATTCCTTCTGGACTTGTTTATTGCCAATAATTTCCACTTTTTCAATAGAAATCTCTGTTTCATCAGCGAAACAATACTCGATAAGTACTTGTTTGTTGCAGAAATAATTTGAATTGCATCAGTCCAGTTTCAGGTCAACCACACTGCGCTAATATATTAGAATCTCAAACAAAGGCTTGGGCTAGACGTGGCTGTCACAAATAGACATGAGATACTCGTCACGTTTACGAATAAGTAATGGCCTGATAGCTATTATCTGGCTCGAAGGACCAAGGGTTACGGCCCTATTATCGATTATAAATTATTGACCGGGGTGAACGGCACGCGACTCAAAATCGATATACGGTTGAACTCTGTTAGTGCGGATGTGATTGAATGCAATGCAACCGTGATCTATGTCGCTAATGAAGAAGCTAGCAGCACCATGTGCATTGTATGCGTGTAATCTGCCCTTAAACAGATTAGTAGCAGTTTTGCTTTTGACCAATTGATGTAAAAACAGTTCCGTACCTCAAAAGGAATTAACTAACCCTTATAGGATCACTTGCGTGCCGTCCGTCTGTCACAGCACATTTGCTCCGAAACTACTGGACCGATTGAGTTAAAATTTCGTACACATTATGTAGGTGTTCAAAAGACGGACGAGTAACGTAAATAAATGAATTTTAAACATGGGGGCTTTTGGGACAAGAATTAGAATTAAAAAAAAAGTATTGCATATCAAATGAAAGCGCATGTGGTGAACTCTCTTTTTTTAAATAATTTTAAGATAAAAAGTTTTGAAGTCATTTAAGAAAATAGACGAAAATTTATCATTCCTCCTCTATCTAAGAAGTCTATGGTATTCAAAGTAACATTTCTCATTACCCATGGAACCCTGTCCACCTACGCAAGTTTAACTCTCATTTCTCCTGTTTTTTAAAGAAAGTTAGGTAATCGGAATGGTTCTTAGTTAGAATGGGCCATTTAAGAGAAATATTATATCTGAAAGTAGTATTTAATAGTTACAGGCGATATGTTATTTAACCTTTTCAACGCCACAGTCGGCTCTGGCCGTCAACTAAAAGTCGTGCCATTGACGCCACGTCGGCTACAGCCGACAAGAGTTCAAGACTAAAAGAGACTTTTTTTTGGTAGCAATAAGGTGTAATTTGCATAGCATAGCAAACATATTTGGCGTGTGGGTGGCACATTTTGTATTCGACGTATGGCGTTCAAAAGGTTGTACATTAATATATAATAATAACTTGTACATTTTTAAAACTATCGCTTTTGTTAAGTATTTTCATTTAATCGGCTTTTTGTTTTACTGAGCTACTGAAGGTTGTTATCAAGTAATTTATGGCTAGATGTTTTCTAAAAGTACTTAAGCCTTCCAAGTACAATGTACTAAGTCTTTGTTCGACCTCTATAAACAGGGTTTGCTTCTCTAACAATCCCTTTATTAATTCGCTGTTCAAAGCGGCTTTGAACAATTTTAATGTTAACCGTTATATTTTATATTCAAATTCGAAATTAGTTTTGGAATTTGTGATATTTAAACTTTAAAGTAAACCGAAAGGTTTCTTTTATAAGTGCCGGATGAATTTGTGGGAAATTTTATAGTAACAAAAAAAGGTTCTATTTACGCTCACGCTTTTCTATACAACTCTACATGACAGCTATTCCTTTTATTTATTTCGGCTATTGCCTCCTCGATCTTCTGCAATTTGGTCCCGCAATCTTCGGAAGGTTCCTGGGCGGCCTTATATTTTCATGTTATTGTTTCGTACAACTTCAATTCCACACACACACATCGCTTGATGCACGTGCGGAATGCATTGTCACTCGTGGCGCCTCGGGCTAGCGCCAGTCTGTGCTGTTATTGGTATGACTATAAGGCACTTGAATCATTTACTGATAAATTTCTCTCCTTGCTTATCGACCGAATGATGGGAGGAGGAGGAAGAAACTTGAGTATGTTAACAAATTTGGTAGAAGAGAAGTCAAAGCTAATACAATTTTCAAATTCGATCATGAGCTGGATCGGCCAGGGTGTTACAGAGGGTTCACTAATGTTTGACCAAAAAACGTTTCACCAAATGATTCATTTCACAAACATATCATTTGACAAACCTTTATTTTTTCCGAAACTGTAAATATTTCAGGATTTTTAAAAAACAAACCTAACCTAACCTATAGGGTTCTACACGATGGTCCTGAAATAAATCCTGAAATATTTACAGTTTTGGAAAAAATAAAGGTTTGTCAAATGATATGTTTGTGAAATGAATCATTTGGTGAAACGTTTTTTGGTCAACTGAACGGACCCCGTTACAGAGTAATGGGGGGGCTTTAAGACCGTCGGTCGACACATTTTGTATGGGCAAATGTCAAATATCCTTATTTATCCGCGGTTTCAATATAGGGTTCGGCCGTTAGGGGGTCGACACGTGATCGTAAGTTACCGAGTTCGAACCCCCGCGGTCAACATGTACCAATGAGTTTTTTCCAACTTAAATACATTGCCTGATGCTCTTATGGTGAAGGAAAAACATCCTGAGGAAACCTGCGCATTCGAACAGCTGAGTGTGTAAGAGGGTAGGTAATTGCACAAAAGATCATAAAGGGTTGAAGTGTACCCTAAAGGGCCCATAGGTAAGATAAGATAGGGAACTTTTTACCCGACTGCCGAAGGAGGAGGGAATGTGTTTCACAGCCTATATATGTATGTTTGTTCCTTTGTCACTATAGAAACTAAACCCGTTGTCCGATTTTGATGATTCTTATGTCAATCGATTTGTCTTAATCTGGTGAGTGTCACTGAAGATATGACAGTAACCAAAATTCAATATGGCGGCAACCAGACGCCATATTGTGCAAATAAAAAAAAAAGTCGACCAAGTATGACAAGTGGGGTATCATTGAACAGGGATTTAAAAATCATCTTTAGGTTTCTTTCATCATTTTTCATTTTGAATGATCATTTAGGATTTATAACAATTTAAAGTTGGTTAGCAACAGTCGGGTTTTGAAAGCTTGCTTTTTGTTAATTTATTATGTTATCTACTTATTCTATGGTCAGTTTCCGTACAGTGTCGCGGATTGGTTGCAGAAGTCGGCGGCGCAGCACCTGTCGCGTCTCTCGGGCGCGATTGGGCCCGAGCGGATCTACACCGACTGGCAGTGGTGGATTCTGGCTGCACTGCCTTTCCCGCACCTCGTTCGGGTGTTGGATTGCTTCTTCCATGAGGGCGTCAAGGTGAGATCTTAAGCTTAAAGTGAGGTATAGTCTAGAAATAAAAAATTCAGAAGTTGACTGCTGTCTTACTTTAACTTTAAAGTTAGAAAAAGACAGCATTTTTTTATGTCAAGGAGAAGTCATGCGAGCACTTAGGCCATCTGGTGGTTAGTAGGATCTGAGACCCATAGACATTTGAAATCTCAAGACTACAATCTCAAAACTGCAATCCTAAGACTTCAAATGCGTTGCCAACCCTGAGGACCAAGATGGAATTGTGCTTCTTGCTCTAGAACTAAAGTTAAAGTAAGACAGCAATCAACTTCTGCAATATTTATTGCTAGTCCATTTCGCCTATAAGAGCTGTATCCAGCTATGATCACTGTCTGTTCTTAATAAAAGTAGATTGACAAAAACTAAGAAATGTTGTATGGAACTCACGAAAACTGACACTGAACTTTTTGATAGGTTTGTTTCGTCTAAACGTGCTGTAAGAAAAATACGTATTTCTACAATTTTATTTAGCTTGGTTCCATGAAAACAAGCTAGAGGCTAACTTCCCGCACTACGACCGGGTGGTGGATTGCTTCTTCCATGAGAGCCTCAAGGTGAGATCTTAAAAGATCAATCGAGCATCGGACATTGATAGTCATCGTCTGATGATTTTAATTGATTGACAAAAATTAAGAAATATAAAATAAATAAATAAATATGTATCAGAGGACGGATATCATACATATCGACTTCGTCCCAAACTGAGCTCTGGGCTTTTACTATGCGTACTAGACAACGATATACTTACTTATATAGTGAAATACATAGAAGAATCCAAGACTCTGGAATAACTCGCGTTTATCTCACGAATATCTGCCCTTATCGGGTATTTGCACCCGAGACCGCTAGCTTCGTAAGCAGGGTCACTACCAACTGTGCTGACGTGTCGTCAAATATTGTATGGAACTCACGAAAACTGACACTGATCTTTTCGAAAGGCCTGTTTCGTCCAAACGTGCGTTAAGAAAAAACCGTATTTCTACAATTTTATTTAGCTTGGCAACAAACAAGAGATTAAGGGCGCCCTTGCAAATCGATATCGCTCTTTCTACATAGGATTTCTGTGCGATAGAATGGAACCATGTTCAGTAGATATGTTATGTTTATGTTGGGATGTCCTGCACCTCATCCGATTTAGGAGTCTAAAACAAGCCAAAAATAAAGATTTTTTATTGCAATAATGGAGTTTTATGAATAAAATGACCGGAAAAACTGCGGCAGAATGTTAATTTCATAACGTTATGCAAATAACAAATTAGTATACATGCCGCATGGACTGTTAGCGCTATTTATGCTTTATAGTAGGAGTGTATTAATTACATTTTCATTTTAATTTATGCGCAAGATTAACACAGTTTAAGTTCAAGGGTGAAGTAATTTCATTACGACAGATGGCGTTAGGGGTTATATTTCTAATACAAATACTAACTCCAGCTGTTGTTTATCTAGCTATGTAATAATCAAAACTTATATATGGAGATTTCAGAGCATACTTTGGAATTTGGATTGAAACTAGAAAATATAACTTCTACGAAACGTTTTTGTTTGTATGTAAAGCAAAACAAGAGCTGGGGATCCGGTTTAAGTTTCTAATTTGCCCCCCACTGGCCTAAAAGCCGCCCATGGGCCAAAGCTGGGTACGCCCTTGATTATACAGTCAGTCATAAATATATATACGTTCCCATGGCGTCAAAAATATCCAAACGCCCCTATGCCAATGATTATAAGGTCTATGTACCATCGCATTCTTCATACAATACAATTTTGGTATTACTTAAACACGATTGACGAGTTATATTTACACTCACTTTTAACTATATTAAAAGAATACCTAACAAGATTTTTCTCACACTCATCTTTTTACACAGATATGTATATATTTGGGCATTTGTTCCGAATCACTTTCGTGGTCACATTTAGGTATCTAAGGTTACCGGACATCTAACAAATATCCAAAAACGGCATCAAAATATTCGCCCAATTCTCCAAAAAATTGTCCACAAAAGTGAGGCGGTCGAAACGCTCGAATAATGACCCAAATACAAAGTATTACTATGTCGACACCATAGTCGGGAGGTATAATAAAGGGATTTAAGTCATTTTAAGATGACAATCGTAAATATTGCGACTGATTAGTTCATCGTACCATAATGTCGTCAACGTAATCATCACCTCAACTTTAATACTGTTTATTTTAACATACACAGTATTAGTAAAACCGATTGCTCGAGTGTAAACAGCTGTGTGATCAGATTCTGGTCTAGCTGGTTCCTCTCTACCAGTTCATCGTCATAGCACTTTCCCATCCTTAAGGGTAGGCTTTGAGCGTGACTTGAAAACTGAGGTCATGCTTGCCAGGTCCCTTATTTCCCATAAATAACCAAGTCTGATAACTGGTTATCTATTTATAAATAAATAACTCAATAGGCCGGCGGCACACTTGCGATTCCTCTGGTGTTGCGGGTGTTTATGGGTCCCGATGATCACTTACCATCAGGTGGCTCGCTTGCTCGGCTGCCTCCTTTTTCACATAAAAAAAAACTCGCCAAACCGGTTATCAAATGGCGTTTTATTTACCTCATAGAAAACCGAAATAGTACTTCTAACACTATGTTTATCTATGTTGATAAGTCGTAAAAAATATGATCAAATATATTTTTATTTCATAACCGGGTTATAGTCTTTTTAATTCCTGACGTCGCGCCTTACTACTTCATTATTCATACATTGACGCAACCGTGGAACGTCAATTTCACTCGCGGGGCGCGCCGTCCGGGATTAAAACACTTTACAAACCCACGTCTAGTCGACTTTGATAATTTCTTCGATATACATACCTACATACATACATTAAATCACGCCTGTTTCCCAGAGGGGTAGGCAGAGACCACTTCTTTCCACCTGCTACGATCCTGACAAATCTCTTTCGCTTCTTCCACGTTCATACATCGAATCATGCATGCACGTCGGTTTCGGGTACTTAAGATTCGGCCCTTTTCCAGTATTTCTCCGATTTGATTGGAAATAGTACGCCTAGGACGGTCCCTTCCGACCCTTCCACCTTTCTTTGTTACATTTGTAGTTAAACGGTACAATAAATCTGGGGGGGTAATTATGACTTAGCTATTCAGTTCATTTAACGGCGAGCGTAAAGGACACAGCTGTAGCAGTTGTATAGCTCTCTCCTTTTCTCTCAGCTTAAACTGAACTGCATAGCTGTCATAGTAACCCCCGTGGACGCTTCGATCGTATTGCATCGTGGCTACGACTTCTACGAAACAACTGAAGAGGCATGTATGCAGGTGGTGCGAGTTTTACGAACTACCCGCACATGGTCTTGTTTTTATCGATTCGAGTCAGTTAAACGCGTCCGAAGATTTGTCCGACAATTTATCCCGAGGCCTACATTTGTTGATCACTGGATCCACGATGACGATAGCTTGAGTTCGTCCTCCCGGTTCAAACGTTCAGACTTTTTCAAACTCGACTAGCTACGAGAAAAAACGGTGCCATTTAATGCTGCCGTCCTACTAAAGAAGGCGGCTAACTGTAATGTAGTAGTCAAAGCATTCTGTACTCTATTGGTAACAAGATAAAATTTAAAATGCTCATTCTATTACTATGCAGTTATGGTGCGTTCCTATATTCAAAACCGTGGATAGAGTTGTGACGTCTGGTTAAAATTTGACTCATTTTGTACGTAGCAAATGTCAATTTTTTACGAGTTGTCACAACTTTATCCACGGTTTTGAATATAGGAAGCACCATTTGTCGCCTTTGGTATATGTTGTGGATGGTTTTAGGCACTGGATGTTAAGAAAAACTCACTGAATTTATCACGTTACCTTTATTTCAATTTTACACAGGTTTTAATTGCAATAAGAACAGAGCGACACCGGCTTTGCCGCCATGTTGATGGGAAGAGAGCGAGATAGCTCATTTTTAGAAAGAGACAAAAGATTTGACTGCATTCCAATTTACATAATATTTAGCAATACTGAACATTACCGGCGTTACTTATAAACGCGGAATAACCGTGGAGTAGCTAAACAATGGTTTGTCCTTATCTGTCATTTTGACATTTGAATTTGACAGATAAGGACAAAGCATGGTTTAGCTATGAATGACGATTTACTTTATCTAAATTGTTTAACTATAAAACCTCTGTGTTCCCCAGGTATTCTACAGGGTAGCGCTGGCCATCCTGATCCTGTTCCACAAGCACTCGACGAACCAGAACTCCGAGTGGTACGCCGAGGCCACGAAGAACGGCGTCGACCACGCCATCGACAAGTTCTGCAAGAACATGCCGGCATCGCCCACCAAGCTGTTGAGGACCGCGTTTAGTATTAGGGCTTTAAGGTATGCTGGGCTGCAAAGTGACTTGGGTTTTGGGTTAGATTCTGTACTTAATCAAGGTCTAACAGTATCCTGCATCATCCTTGGGTTAGGGCATTAGGGCCCAGTGTGCAATAGGTTATAGGATGTACATAATCTAGGCAATTTAATTTGAACTGTGTTGCCATGGAGGTAAAGTTTATTTTCCTCTTTTCAGAAACTGAAAATGGCATTATAGAACAAACATAATTGAACTTTATTGCCTTGTTAGTAGATTCAAAGTCCCACTTACAAAAAACGCCCCTTAGGGCCTTACGAGGTTAAAACAATTTGATTTTATTATTTCCAATAGTATTTGTTAGCGGCTCCATCCGGGGAGAAGTCAGTAGACATTTTGGCATTTATTATATAGGCTACATATATTTTGAATTTTTACTAGTTTTTATTCTTGCTAATTTGCAAAAATTTTTGGCCCACCCTTCTTTACATAGTATAGTCGCTTTCCGCGTCCGTCTGTCTTTCTGTCAGTCTGTATATCCGCAACGAATTTTGATGCGGTGTTCACCACCAGTTCTGGTTTATATACGAGTGTTCCAGAAAAGTCTCACTAACCGAAGCGAAGTGAGGGCAGGTTGCTAGTTAAGGATAATTAAGTAGGTAGTATGATTTTGATTTGATAGTTTTGTATTGCAGAACTTTCAAATAAGCAATGGGATGGATGGAATGGTTGTTTCAACAGACCGGTATAGTTAAATGAAACTTCATTTACGGGGAAATATAATAAATCTTAAAATAAAAACTCTATGTGTCACGAAATCTGGATTTTTGTCCAGATTTGCGGATTGTTCCTTATCTTTGAAACGACTACGCTAGCATTTCTGTTAAATATTAGCCTCATGAACCTACTGTAATTTGTATTCCGCGTTTACAACTGATACCCTAAGCATACTATTTTTTTTTTTTTGAAATGGTGGCCATTTGTCGTTGTAGACTGATTAATTTTCCCTTTAATAATAACCCTTATCTATTATATTAATATCCGTTTCCATATCCCTTATTTCATCATGAACGCAGTTAATATTTCATTTTATATTCACATAAGAATTGTTCTCGTTTACAGTTCACAGTACATATCCCGAGTGTTCATCAAGACGGAGATGACTCTCAAGTCTAAGCAAGTGATCTCCGGGAACCGCCTCGTGCGCTCGCGCTCGTCCGACAACCTGCCCACCAGCCAGTCCCAGGTCAATATACAGATGATGTCGCACACCCTGACTATACGTGAGGTAAGTAACCAACTGACTCTATATTGATGATGTACTCTAAGCTAAGCAACTATACAACACACTTGATATTGAAATGGAATTTGATGAATTAGGCTATTTAAATTGAGTATATGTCAATGGGTAGCAGTACTTTAACCGACACGAGGATGTTCTAACACACACGCACCACACGGCATACAGAATATATTATAATTATGTATACCGGTGATTTTACTTGGTTTGCAGAGAATGTCTGAGGAAGCGTGCAAACAAATGGTATCGTACACGGCGACATTAGGCGTGGCTTTCGCTTTTCTTTCTCATTCTGTCATTCGATTGCGATTCTAACCCGACTAATTTCCGCGTCGATTCCGCCCTCGACCAGGATTCCTCCAGAGACATTCTCTCATGGCTAGCCTGGTCTAGTTCTATGTAAGATACCTATTATTTTCTCCTTATTTTCTTGACCCCACAACGTTATGTTATGTTCAGTCTGTGTAGCGAGACTTGGGAATGATATCATGTTGTGTTCCGTCGATGTTATCATTCAGCCCTACAGTAATCATAAAACTTCCAAATATAGCGATTCTCGATTTAATTTTTTCATCTCATTCGCTTTGAATGTGGGATTTTTCTTGTTTTATCGATGTTTCAGTGTGTTTTACAAAATCCCTATCATCAACATATATCGAGTTGAAAATCGAAATAAATTGGCATGCGTGTGAGTGGCGTACAAAATTCCGATGTTAAAGTAACAGTCAGCTTGAGACTATTAACAGTTGTGAGCGATTTCGATAATGACGTCGCATGTAATCGATTGTTTTGTGTGAGTGCTAACAGTTTTTTCCCGTTAGGGCTCACATTCGCCGGGCCCGCGCGCCCTATCGATGGGCGTTTACCCTATCACAGCTCTCAAGTCGCAGATACTCGACCAGAGTGAAGTAAGATAACCTAAGTCACCGCGTCGCCTCGTACCGAGCTAGCGACCGTCGATGTTTAGATGCACCGCTTTCCACTAGGTGTCTATTTTTTTAATTATGATTTGCCACAACAATGTCGTCGATATAATATTCCGCTTAGATATTATTTTTACCAATCGTAAGCTACCTTGCATGACGGCTATTCTTTTTTAATACATATTGTGTCGTATATCAATGTTTGTTGTGTGTGCAGTATTAAAATTTTAGCTACCTCTATATTGGCGACAGATTATATGTAGCTACGAGTCTTACTCAATCCACAGAGCAAAGAATAAGAATATTTTGACCAATTTTCCGCAGAGTCCACGGTCCGCCCACTTGGCCCTGTGGTTCCCATTCCCTAATGCAGTATTCAAGGATCAGAAACAGCACTCTTCAGACCTAAGACAGAAGGTTTGCGGTCACAAATCATTTGGGTGTAGTTAGTGGTGGCATAGTAGAATTGCAATTGGGGAAAATGAAAAATTGGTAGCACTGTAACACTGAAAAGTAAAAGATTTTGTCTTTCTAGTAATCTGCGCGCCTTCATGGTTTCGTCGTACTAGAGGAGCTTTTGATGTAATAGCTGTCCTTGTGATCTGTATTGTCGATTTTTAACAACATGAAAATGAAAACGTTTGCTACTTAGTTTAATAATAAAGTAACAAAAAACACTATCAAGTGCGACTCGTACTTGTTTGAATTAAATATAAGTCTTATTTCCTAAGTAATTAAGTTTATTGGGACTAGATCAAATTTCAGTTAGGTAAGTTAGACTTATCAATAAATTGTTCGTTTAGATTCTCGAAAAATATTAACATTGCAAACTTTATCTTATTTGTCCCGAACATTATTATGAATGTTTGGCCTCGTAAACTTTGGAAGTAAAGGGCTTTTTAGAACACAATTTAAAATTATTACATTGCGATACGAAACAGAAAATAATGGGCGCTGAATCAGCAAAAAACTATGGCGAACAAAGCGCTGGTATTCAGCGAGAAACCGCTAGTCATGCTTCATTGTTTTCGTAATAATTATGCTGAAAAAATTGATTTGAGTCAAGCTGCACCTGCCAATTAATGCGTATGGTATGCGAGTTTCCTCAAAGATAGAAGGTAAGGTTAGATATGGAAGACGCAGCGTGGGTAGGCCTCCAACAAGGTGGACCGACGACGTGGCTAAGGTTGCGGGAAACCGATGGATTCAAGCGGCGCAAGACCGGTCCTTGTGGCAAACCTTGGGGGAGGCCTATGTCCAGCAAGTGTCTTTCGGCTGAAAGGATGATAATGATCAGAACGTTAGATGCTAGGGATATGTTCAATGAGATATAGTGGGATACTTATTAGAGCACGCAACTGAGGAGGTTTAGGTTATTTGTTTTGTAAGGAACTGTAATAAAATGTCACCACGTTTTTAGTAGGGGCCTAAGGAGAGTGCTGTAACATCGTTCCAGTAAGGGTGTATTATGGGCTGTGGAATTGTAGATATTATAATTGTTTTCATCCGTAGAGCGTTGCAATATTTTTATTTAGAATAGCTAACCTAGCGTTTGAATCACATGTGCCGTCTGTATATCCAATATTTTATGTTGCATGCATAGTTTATGATCGTTTTTGTATTATACAATCATTCCATATTGTCAATATAACAATAACCTACAACAAGTGTTTTTAATTAATATATTTTTGACAATTGGCATGATTTCGCCACTGAACCAAAGGTCAGACGTCAATACAGTTTGTATTCGGCGCTGATCTTTGGTCGTATTGTCCGTAATTTATGTCCAACCGTGCACAACCGCACTTAGCACCGTAGCTGTCTACTAATATGACAAAACTAACTAAATGTCAGTGTTTGTTTTATGTCTTTGTACTTTTAGATTTTAAGACGATTTGATAGCGAAAACGGGCAGTGCGATGACATGAACATTTATTTCACAATGATCACATTTTTTATATTCGCAGGCTTAATTATGTTAAAAAGGCTGAAAAAGTCAAAAAAACAGTCAAAGTCCAAGTCTGGATCCATAGAAGTCACCGCCACATTATGTAATTGACGCCTTATTTAGAAAATAAAGAGGTTAATTAAATTCAAACATCGGAATGCAATCTGTTCATTCATAGCATTATAATGAGATGCCAATACAGTTTAAAAAAAACAAGTTATGGTGTATGGGCAAGGGTAAAATCCAAGGAAGTTTAGACCGTATTCCGTAGAAGGTACTAAGCACGAGGTCATGGTTCATGTCACTAGAATTTTGAGTAGAAGCTCGCGTACCATTCATTGGTTGAACGAACCTT
Source organism: Acleris literana (assembly GCA_946894065.1). Taxonomy (NCBI): domain Eukaryota; kingdom Metazoa; phylum Arthropoda; class Insecta; order Lepidoptera; family Tortricidae; genus Acleris; species Acleris literana. Next base: position 4,199,926 of record OX335671.1, read on the forward strand.
AGGTTCATAATGATTTAGTGTGTTTTTTTTATTTTACTTAACCGATTTGTATGTTGATCTCACAGAAGAATTGTATTAAAACTTCTTTCATTAAATGAGAAATAAAACATCAGGCAGGTAAGGAACATTTTGTAACGTGTTTTTTGACAACAGTGGTATAATTATTGTTGTCAACGTACAAACAACAACCAAATCAAATCAAATGAAAGAAGTTTATGTCTGGCTACGAAATAAAAGTTTAGCTACACTTGCCAATGTGATTGCATTTTTGAAGTTCTTTTTTGAAGCTTGAAAATTTCCAAGACATAAGTGACAACGATCATACGTGACCAAATAAAGCTTAATGTTAAAGCTTTAGAAAAGAACATTTTCACTAAGTGCATCGCTTCTTTAAGGCTAGTGACACCCTAATCTCTCTATTTCGTAAGACCACCTTATAAGGGACCTTGAACAAGTAATAATCGTTTCAAAAACCTACATAGTTCTTTTTTGAAATCAACATGGACATCCCAATTGTCTCCCTACTCCAACCAGCGTTGCCTTCCAGCTGTTCACGCTGTGGTCCTGGCTGCCCGTCCGCATCACGATGTACCAGCCAGTGCTGCTGTATACCACCGAGGAGCACGGCTGCTCGCTCACTACCTTCTACGTGCGTGTTGAACACCACGAGCCTACGCTGCTGATGATCAAGACCTGCAATAACGAGGTCAGTATCAACCAGAAGACTCTTTATTTCACTTGGTCTTGCTATCTCGCTGCGATATTGTAATTTAGTCATAAACTAATGGGCGGCTGACGGATGCAAATTACGTCAAAATAATGTCAAACGATATCCGTAATATGGATAAGACTACAATGGATTTAAAAGAAAGAGGACGTCAGTGCAAAAAAGTTATAAAATTTTATTGTTGAAGTAAATAATTATAACTTTTTCTATATAAGGTATTTTCAGTCCATTACTTTTATATGATGTGGTGTTGGCGAAGGATGGAAAAAATTAGCTGGACGGAAAAGAAAACCAACGAAGAAGTTTTGAAGATGGTGAACGAGAAAAGACATATTTTAAAAACTATAGAATGTAGAAGAGGAAAGATGATGGGCCACTTGATGCGGCACGATAGTTTCTTTTTGAACATTTTGGAGGGTAAAGTCGAAGGAAAAAGAGGAAGAGGAAGACCTAGGCTCACATACTTTAACCAAATAAGACGGAAGGCGAATGTCGTGTCGTATCAGGAGGTGAAAAGGCTGGCACAGGGTAGAGAAAAGTGGCAATTACTCCACCGACAAGAGCCTGGCTCTTAAATTTAATGATGACTTTTATATCTCACTATCCATTTATATAGGGAAAATTACCTCTCTACAGACGTAAGAGGGGCGTATTCGTAAAGTGATACTTTACCATTATTTTTAACAGACAAAATATGTACTGATTTAGAATAAAAACTGCATATATATTTATACATAAATAGTACTCGAAATGTGATGTCTCATCCATCTTATGCTTTGGTCACCATATTGCACCCGCCAGCCGCCCTTTTGTTATGACACATCTTATCGTCCTGTGAATAAGAGCAGTCGTAACGTCACCCATATGATAAAGTCATAAAAGAGTTCTCGAGTGGCGCGGTGGCGAAGAGGACGCAGCGTCGGGAGACCTCCAATGAGGTGAACCAACTATATGTCTAATGTTGCGCGAACCGATATACGCACGCGGCGCAGGACCGGTCCTTGTGGTGAGCCTTGCCTTGCGTCGCCGCGTCGAGCCGTGGACGTTTTTTGGCTGAAATGATTATGATAATCTATATAGCCTATTTAGTGTCTCACTGCTGGGCAAAAGCTTCACCCTCATTTCTCCAGTCATCGTTTGTTCTGGCTATCTTTGTCAGTTTGGTTTGAATTTATCCAAATCTACCCGTCATCTTATTTGTGGTCTGCCCCTACTCCAGCTGTTATTACTTGGGATCCAGTCAGTCGGGATCTTGCTCTCTCCGTCGGGATGCATACGGCAAACATGTCCAGCCGAGTTCCATTTTAGTATGGTGGTTTTCCTTCCCACATCGGTTGGTGGCCATACCGGTGTTTCTAATGCGATCGGATCTCCGAACACCTAGAATACTGCGCTCCATGGCATGGATGATAATACCCATAATTAAATTAGCTATTCACTGTAAATTCCAGGTGTTTGGCGCGTACTGCTCCACGCGGTGGTTCGAGCGCAACCAAAAAGACGAGCGCGGCAACCGGCAAGCGTATTTCGGCACCGGCGAGACTTTCCTCTTCAGGTACGACAACCTTATCACCGAGACTGTAAGGTTCACAATGCACGGTGTGCACGCGTTGTGTGGTTTTTGTACGTTCAGTACCATGGTACTTGGATTACGTACAAAATATTTTAGGAGAATGATGAATGATAAAGGCTGGAGTTGTACCTACACTAGAATTGTGTAAAAGGGATGCATACATGGCCCCTTGGCTTCTTTATCTGATACAGTAACTATAGTTATTAAACTATATTCTTCCTTGGAAGATACGAGGTCAATCTGACACCTGTCATTCCAGTACAAATTATAACCTCAAACCTAACCATGATGACAATTGTCCGTATTGAGTTCTTATCATCCTGTCACAGTACGGTATTTTTATACCGGAGTTCTTTGATGACAGCAACTCAGAAAAAAGGAGCCAAAGGGTCGTGTTAATCTTTAGGAACACCACGTTGATGTATGTTTCGTTGTGATTATCATGAATATGAACTTAATTTAGTATCAAATATTAAAGAGTTTTCAGTGTTTGAATGTTCTAACTAATATAAAAGCACGAGTGTCTAATCCTGATTAGTATGTTGTTACGTGTTCATGTCCATTCCTAAGAATGTTTTTTTAACATTACGGCCTACAGAAGAAGCATGCTATCTATTTAAGTAGGTAGCTGTTTTAATCTGCATCTATTGGCATTTTAAGTTTTCTTACATTGCCAATGTCATTGGTGCATTTCTTGAAATGGACATGATCTTGCGTATTATGTGTTTCTTAGACATTTAGCTAGATTTCTAGATTAACAGTAGCTTTGCAAGAACTAATCTGAACTGTCCTATCTCCTATAGCTTCTATTTCTGTCTAACACAAACTATACTTCATTAAAAAATCTAATGTTTCATGTGGATCTGTCGATCCACGGTGTTTGGTGTGAAAATTGTTTTTGTTTGTGGGTTTACCTAAATGTGGTGTTGTTTTAACTAACCCACATGTATAAAATGATGTTACAAATTGCATTTTAATTTGATCTCTTTTCACATGTGAAGGCGCCGATATAAAAAACAATTGTAAGTCAGAGAGAGCGTTTGTTTTTGCAAAAACCAACAGAGAAAAAAGGCGTCTGAGCGATAAAGGTTTTATTTCTATATCGCTATCGCTCGTACTATTCTGCGATTTGACGTCTTGGCAAAGACAAAGTCGGCTAGAACAACAAATTTCAATGTAAAAACTGACCCGGTAACATTGCGTAAATAATAAAGAAAATGTATTGTCAAAGCCACAATACCGAGAGCGGTGGCGGATTCCGTCCACGTTTTCAGAACGTTTAGTATGGGAACGCGTCGCATCGCGCAGCCGCCGCTACCAGTACCCATCGTCCCATCAATGAAATTAAGTGAGATCAAAGAGAGATCATATTAAAATTATGTCCTATGTTAATTATTTTGGAGTCCGCATACGTTAACTAGCCTCACCCAGGGGATGGTTGTCTGTAAGTAATTTGGTACTTCGGTTAAAGCTAAATCACCAAACACACATTTTGCATTTTCCTGTCTTACGCAATCGCTTGCATGCTTATTTATATTTACCGTAAAAAAACCATAGTAGAATTATTTTAGACTATTGACGTCATTTTTTGTTAAAGTAATAATTAATAATTTTGTTTAAGAGTGGAAATTTGGACACGGGCTTAGGATATATCATTGAGTATTTAATTTTGAGAATGTCATCAACTTTTATGAGTAGTTGCATGGTTGTTGTCCTTAGAATTAACACAATGTTCCCGTGTACGAAGTTTCATTGAATTCTCGTTAGACTTTTGTTTTAATCTTTATTTTTTAAATCTTGATATATTCGAGCGTCGTCTTTTGTTTGATACGAATGTCCAGTTCATTTATAACTTCATTTTCCTCAATGTGGCGTGATTATGAGTTTAAGTTACACAAGCTTCCTAGAAGTGAAGGATATTTAAAAACGAATCAATAGCTCCAGATATTACCCCCAACAAACAAACAACAATACAAGTTTAGTATAGATGGTAAAATACTTCATGAGTTCTTCCGACTCCGCATTAAAAAAAAAGATACTAATAGTAAAAAAATAATATTCATAGCCCCATGCTTCTATCCAATACTAGAACAAAATGACATATGTTAAAGTAAAATTCCCTTTTTTGTCAGGTTTTTGTTGCCAAAAATAACTTTTCAATCGGAGCTAAATAATACAAGTTTCCAAAAAGATTTGCAGGCTCACTTAATAAATTCTACATAATGGAGCAGAGCGAAGCACAAACTTTAGTTGTTTTGCGGATTCAAGTCTGTGAATACTACATTTTTTACGACAAGCCATTTTCAGATTAATTTCAAGATGGGAAAATTCAGATTAATTTCGTTACGCGGTGGGAAGATGCATAAGATGATATCCTTTTACAGTCAAACGTCACTTTAAAACCTTTTAATTTCGTTTGTCAATGAAGTCCTTTAAAGAGACTATCGATATTAAAGTCCTTATTTTTCACTTTAGATTTTTAGGGTAAAGCTTTTTCAATCTACTTCAGTGTACGAAACTATCGTGACCTCATAATTATTACTTTACTTCATCTTATTTCAGTTTTTGCTTGCCCAGCTAGAAGCAGTCAATACACGACTAAAACAAACGATAGCTAACATAAATACATTTGAAAAGTAGTGTAATAAAAAGCAAGCTGTACAAACACACAAAGGTGTGCATTTTTGATATAATCGTCTATATAATATATTTTGTAACCCCCCCCCCCCCCCTCTCATTACTTTTAAAATGATGATTTGATGTCACTCCCACGAGCAAGACGAATCTAACGGCACCTCATAATGTAAAAATCCACCAAACCATTTAGGCTAAAAAGCGTGCGACAGAAATAGACATACAATGAAAACGCACTCATTTATACTGTTCATAATCACGCCGCCCCATAACCGTATCGCATCGCTTCGCTCCCAACCCATCTCATTGGCTTGCAGCCTTTACCCGGAACGCGCCAAATACCCCTGGGTGGGCTGCGTGACGGGCGCGGGGGACAAGCAAGAGGAGCAGCGCCTCAGCCACGGCTCCGAGCTCTTCATGGCCGCGGACTCCAAGATGATTACCATCGGCGGAGGGTCAGTGTCTCTCTGTCCACAGCTTGCAGCCGCTGCGGGCCAAGTACCCCTGGGTCGGGACCCTCGAAGACGGCGGGGAGGGCAAGTCGGTGCACGCCATCACGCTGTTCATGGCTGGCGACAGCAAAATGATTACCGTCGGTGGGGGGTGAGTGAGAATGTGGTTTGGACCCTGGGAAGAAATAATGGCATCCCCGTCGCGTCGCAACTCGCAATAAGTGCAGAGCTGCCTTTAACAGACTTACTTTTTTTAAATGATTATCGTTTGGGGGTCTGGCAGTAACTAGGCGGGTACCACCGATCGCCCTAGGCTTGTGGGCAATGAAAAAGACGGGCCTAAAAAAGTGTTATCTTGATGTTTCTTGACCTTACTTGAAGTCATCATGTTCGGTTGGAACGCGCCCATAGACAAAACTTTATGACAGGGTAGCTTCTGTATAAACCAATAAGTTATAACCAAACTTCAATCAATCAGGGTCTATAATATTACCCAGCTTTCCAGCAGTCATAACGATAGACCTAAATAGTTTTCCTAAGTTCCGATTTTTTCATTTCCAGGTAACAGTCGCTGACAGATTTTAGCTATATCCTTGACTTTCATAATATGACAAATCAATAATTAACATTTATAAGCAAAACACAAACATTAAATAAAACTTATCTGGGATTGGAAAAATCGGGTCCATGAATCATATCATTGCAACTCCTAAATTGAGGATGGACGACCCACTTGCAGTTTAATTCCTTGTTATCGCTTTCACCCTTAGTGTTGTCATGAGCAACTACTCTAGAACATCTGTAATTAACGCATGTTATTGTACATTTTACAGCGACGGGCAAGCGATATGGATGGACGAGAACATAAGGTTCGGCAAGACGGACCGCTGCTCCACGTTCAACAACCCCCCGCTGTGCCCCAGCGGCGACTTCGAGATCCGCGTGCTGGAGGTGTACGGCTTCTCCGGCGCGTAGGCCCGCGAGTGGCGGCCATGCCGGCGGCGACCGCCAAATACATAGTAACTTCAATCCGTTCGTATTTAAACAATCCTTTGACATTTTTACGTTTTTTTTACATAATTATCTGACTCGACATGTTAAATTGTTAATTTTGATAATATTTCTCATTATTTCAATGATTTGTCCTATGTAATTGACTGGTCGTCTCTTGCCGATAAATAGACTGTGTACTAGTTGTATTCCTATATTTATTCGACGTTTCCCGCGTAGCTCCCTGTATGTAGGCGCCCAATAGTCGTCAGCGAGCGCCTTAACAGTTCCGTTCTCCACAACGAAGGGGTGTTTTAGGTTGTTACGATGTTTACTCGTGTAGAGTGTGTAAGTACAAAATGAGTGTTACGTATTTGATAATACGCTTAATGGAAGCAATATGTAAGGCCTAGCCGTTGACAGTTTCGTTGGCTTTTTGGGGACGTTCCAGAGGATTGATTTATGAGAACATGCCATCAGAGACCAGAAAAACAGGTCATCTGCCAAGTTAAATTGCTAATATCATCGTTTTAAATAGGCGATTGCGTAGTTTGAAGAGAATTATGATAGATGGTGGTGTGTTCTTAATGAATCATTCAATTTGACCTAAGGATGGCTCCAATGTCTGACCACTGACTAAAGCAAAAAGCCGCTGTTCAATCTAACTTCAAAGATACCCACTTAAGAGTAATCGATTCTACAGAAGAAAGACAAATGGATGACGACTTAGGTCTTCTGGAAATGATCAACCGGCTTAAAGATTGTATTAATTGACACGTAAGATTCGGTCCAAGTAGTATGCGGGGATAGCTTGGATCTTTAGAGCTTGTTAAGGTTACCCTAAACAGGGAAGAAAGCGGCAAACTAGCTCCTATTCATAGACCTGAACCCAAAGCTACGAAGCTAGAAATGCGTTTGGTCTTGCTGTCTATGAATATAGCTTTGTAAAGATGATGGCGCAGGTGAGAAGAAACAGTAGCTAGCACGTCAATCTTTCCGGCAGAGAAAAGAGTACCTATACTTATCTAGCTTGCTGCATCTAAAGTATTCGATTATCGGTAGGTTTATGATATTGACAACCCTGCTTATTCCTTCGGGCCTAGTACAATATGCCTCTAAGTGTTGTCTTTTTCGTAATAGACTTTTTATACTGTTAATACTTTAATGGCCGGTATATTGTGCTTCTCCCATGATCTCTGCGAGTTTGCCGCCTCATCGCAACGTGTTTCATACATACTCAAAACTGTCATCATGTCTTTGCTCACAAAAAATGTACCAAAGAAATTTAAAGTAGAAATTTATAAGTGTCGCTACGCACGTTTTTGGACTTTTAACATTATCGGTGTTATGTGTAACTTGCGTAGGATATTAGCTATTCAGACACTGCCCGCGGGCTTAGTATTATTTTATACATTTGACGGTTATGTGCCAAAAACGGACCATTGGACTATTTACACGTCTGGAACATCGGCGTTCTTTGTGATTTCAGGCGCCGTTTGTATCTAGTGGCTGTAAGAAAGCCTGATACCTGTCACGTTAAGCTTCGTTTAATTTCACCAATCGGTAATTCTCATTATTATACAAATGGTGTCTTAATTCGTGAATGGATTCGCATCGCCTCTCAAATTGACTTGTTCATACATGTTCTTGTGTTATTTTAATTTTTTAATGTATTGGTATTATGACGAAACTATAGTGGATACGAAAACTGACGGTTTTTAGCGTTTTTGATGTGAAACGAAGTAATATTAATGTGCGATTTTTATATATGTTGAATGCGATCGTGGCGTTATGTCGGACATCACAATACATATCCCTGCCGGTACAAAGGGGATGTCATATCACCAGCGGCTTCGTCCGATCACGTGGTGGTTCATCACCGAATGATCGCCTCCGGAGTTGAATGTCATCATTGTCTCATCATCGGTGATGAGTCGTCGAGTGAACTGTGATCTTTATTGGCTATGTATAGTACACTTCCATGTTTTGTTCTCAACGCATACCTGTTTTAAAATTAATGTAGTTTTCCTAATAAACGTCAGTGGTTTTAAAACAGTGTGCTCGCTTCGGAAGTAGGAATCTGGAATTAATCAAGGTACTACAAACAATATGTTTATCAAAAGCCTAAGACTTGTTTTAAATTCAGATTATTTATGTAATTTATTGAATAGGTAACAATTAATGATTTATATTATGTTAATTTTGCGCCCCCCTACGGATCGCGGCGTGTTCAAAAAGTTATGCTTCGAAATAACTTTGATATAATTCGCTCAGTTGTTTGAGTTAGTACAGTCCGCGGCCGGCGCGCGCCGGGCGCCGCCTGTACGAGTTTACTTGTAAGTTAATGTTTAGGTTATGTAGTGGCCGGCGGCCGCAGGGGAGCCTGGCGCGATATTACGTTGCTGTTAGCGGGGCGGCTCGTGCCGCTGCTCGCTGCGCTCGTCGTGGCACGACCCGCCCAACTTTGTCGTTGATCAGTGTAAAGTCTAGTCTTTATCCTGTTTTTATCTCTAACGATATAATCTAAATGTTTACGAATTGATATTTAAATTTTGTGCGATTTTACCCCGAGGGGCTGTAGACTCGTGGTTAGTTAGTTTATAAATACATATAATGTAAAGTATACTGTTATTAATATTTCTCCCTTTCAGTATTTGTGGTGTGTGATGAGAGCATATCAGTGTGTGCGCTCCGCGGAGCGAGTGTTGTTACGTTACGATCTACTGTTACATTCGATAGTTTTAGTCCGCCCCGGCGGTGTAAAACTTGTTTAATGGTAATGTAAATGTTGCTTTATGATGTCTACAAAATATATAATCCCGTATACATGTCAAACTTTTATTTATTTATGACACCCTATCCTATCTCCTCGTTAGGCCCAGTGTGCTATAGGATGTACATAATCAAGTCAATTTAATTTGAACTGTGTTGCAATAAGAATAAGATTTATTTTTCTATCTTCATAAATTGAAAATGGCATTATCGAACAAACGTAATTGAACTTTATTGCCTTGAAGGTAGATTCAAAGTCCCACTCACAAAAATCTCCCCGTTTGTTGTATGGTGGGCCTTAGTCTAGTGAGTATACAAGCATGCTGTTTTCCGAGACGAAATAAGAAGTGTATTTTGACACCTGTCATCCCATTATAAATTATAACCTCAAAACCATAGGTAACAAATAATTCTACGATGACAGATGTCAGGATTGACTTCTTATCTGTCTATACTCGAAAATCTAATTAAAGACTTAAATTTTACAGTTCCCAACTTGATTATTTCGTTATTTACACATTATTTCATAAAAATATGAATGAGAACTCGTGTAACCAGTAATATTAGGATAAGTTTTATTGTTAAAAATACCTAAACTTAAACCAAAATACAGTAATCACAGCGAATGTGCGCCGGTTGAGGTTAGGATTTTGGTGTTAAATTAGATTTTCGAGTATAGTACTACAATACAAATAATAACAAACACCACTAAGTAGGTAGGGTAAAATACCCTTTCATTGGCACCCAAAAAACCAGACATTGGCTCCTATTTATCGAAGGATTGCCACCGATTGCATCATAAGATTCAACGTGTTCATAATTGAGAGGGTTCCACCAATAGTGTTGCTTACCCTACCTGTGCAAGAAAATACTCTGCTACTGTCTACCAAAAGTGTGGCTCGGCTGGAAAACAAACATTTTGAATTGGTCACACGTAGAACTGTAGGAGTTCAACTTAATTGAGAGCCGGGGTATGCATGAGGTGCGGGGGTGTGGTACGATAAAGTCAGCGTAAGTAAAAAATTCAATAAGTTTCAAAATGTACCTTATTGATTTACTTGCTAAGGTTTATTTTACAACTCTTCATTTGTTAGTTACGCGGTATTGCAGTATCACATCACCGACGTATTGCCCTCTCCCCGCACCTCCTGCATACCCCGGCTTTCAATTAAGTTGTACGCCTATAGTAAAAAAGATTTTGCCAGCTATACCCAAATGAAGCTTTCGCCTGTAACATTCAAGATTTGATTTTGAGCATAATGTTACAATAACACGTCACTGATTCTAAAGGTGCCTTTACATGTCATTTTTTTAGCGGTAATTGCGGGTCAACAATGGCTGTCTTATTCTAATTTGCTGTAATAGAATGAAATGCCAGTTCTGTGGACGGTCAATTATGGCTCATAAAATGGCCCGTGTAAGTGCTACTTAACCCGTCAAGTGTCTCGTAGATTAATACAGTCTGTACGCATTTTGTAGCAGAAGTTTCCTGTAGACTACAGAAGGCCCTGCCAAGATGCATTGCGCTAACTAACGATTCTATTCGTTTCATTTTTAAAGGGCGCTGCATACATAACGTGATTTAACTCGGACGGACCGGTACGGGGAATTTTTTCAAATATTGTTTCATAGAAAATGTATCTGAACGTACAGTCAGGGACATTGGCGGTCGTCCACTTAAGAAAATTTTGGCTTGTTCGTTGCAGCTAGCTAATCCTACAACGCTCAGGTCGTTACGCGTCGAACGCGCAAACGAATATCACCCTAGAGGTGGTCGACTGGGAATGCCCCTGACTGTACATACGCAACGATTACACGGACGGGACGGGAAAACCAAAAATGTATACAACAACGTCCCGTCCACGTCCTGATCACGTTACGTATGCTGCGCCCGTAAACCAATCGCGTCACTGGTAGACCACGTAACTTTTCGTATTACGTCATCTACCAGTGACGCGATTGGTTTAAAAACGAATCGAATAGAAACGTTAGTTAGCGCAATGCATCTTGGCAGGGGCCTCTGAGGGCTTAGACAAGATGCACTACGCTTACTAACGTTTCTATTCGATTCGTTTTTAAACCAATCGCGTCACCGGTAGACCACGTGACTTTTCGTATCACGTCATCTTCCAGTGACGCGATTGGTTTAAAAACGAATCGAATAGAAACGTTAGTTGGCGCAATGCATCTCGGCAGGGGCCTCAGAGGCCTCGTTTCTGCTACAAAAAGAATAGTCTGATTAGTCTACGGGACACATGACGGGTTAATGCGTGTAATACTCGGTTATCCTCACGATCTTCATTCATGTAATGCTCGAATCTGAAGTGTTACATTACAAGGTGAGTGAAACGAATTTTTTGTAATTCCTGTTTCGTCGGAATTACTTATTATGATAAAGTCAATTATGTAAAGTGGACCATTATTAACCTGCCTTCCTAAAAAGGAGTGTTAAGTATTTTCGAGTACATGTGTGGAGCCACGGTAGCATGGTTTCATTTAATATTGAAAGTCCGACGAAACAGGAATACTTCAAATCGGGAGCAAATATTTTTTTTGGTACCTACTAAACTTTTTTATCGCCACTGTCGAATAATTCATGGGACGACGGGGACGGGAGACCGAGTTTCGAACAAATACATTGTCTCCCATTGTATTCCTTAACCACAAAAACTTCCTTTGAAAATTAAAGCAAGTATTAGACAAAATAGCTAATTGGAATAACGACTTTATCGTTTATTACAGAAGGTTAATTTTGAATAAAAGCTCTTTCCGAGATTACATTTTTTAGAATTGGCTACGTCATGTCGCGTTAAACTCCAAAATGTACAATAGGAGACTATAGTCAACAGGATAAATAATTGATCATTTATGTACCTTGTCGCTTTCAATCGTTTCACAATTTTGTATGATATTTCAAACACGACGTTAAAGTGACAAGGTACATAAATGATCACTTATTTATGATGTTGACTGTACAACGACTTGAAATAAAAAAGGAGGGGACATTATTAATGAACGTAGCACCGTCACGAAACATCCTAAAAATCTGCAGATTGCAGCTGCAGCTCTGATGCAGATTTGATCTTTATGTGTATAAAGGCTCCACAGATTAATAGCAGCCCTAGTCACGTTACCTGCAGTCATAAGTCTGTTAGTCCATATGCACGGGTAGCAAAAGTTGTATTTTCTCGCTTGTCGCTCAGTGCGTCTCTATCGTTACTGACTAGGAAGAAAGGGAGATCCTAGCGATAATCAAGTCGCGGGCAACTTCTGCTAGACGCACCGACAGTTCAAAATCTATGATGAATGTATATGTATAAATCCTTAAGAGAAACTGATAGTCTCTGTTATAATAAATGATGAACTGATAGTCCAAAATCGGCCGCCGAACTGTTAGTCTGTGGACAGACGAGACGGCTCTGGCCGTCAACTGTAAGTCGTGCCACTGACGCCGCGGTCGGCCACAGCCGTGACAAGTTCAAGATTAAATAAAAGAGACTTTGCATGGTATCAATTAAGTTGTAATTTGCATAGCATAGCAGACATGTTCGGTGTGTGAGTGACACGTTTTGTTTTCGACGTAAAGGCGTTCAAAACGTTAATGCGTGCAAGAGATGGAGAAGAAGTAGAATAGACATGGAACCCATACCCATTTCATAGCCCTATTACATTAAGCTTGAAATGAACTGCTTATTTCCCTCTTAGGAGGATTGTGAAGCGCCGCAAAAATCGCGTAGCTGTCAAAAAAAAATGCTCCGGGCTATAACGTTTCGACCCCTTAAATTTTTGAATATGTTGTAGTTATTATAAAAAACTGTGTCTGTACGTTTCTGTTTTTTGTTTTTTAAATTTGTTTCATTCTAAGAAATATTTTCTTGGAAAGGAAAACGTACAGACATCGTTTTTCATGACAACATTAAAAATTGTGTGTTAAAAATTGTAAAAATCTGACTAGTTTTAAGGGGAGAGAAACATTATCACATTTTGTACGGAATTTTTAGCATCACAATCCTCTTAGAACTATGACGAAGATCCACCTCAAAGGGCATAAGATGGAAAAAGATAAACCATTATTATTTATAATGGACAGTTGAAATCTGCCTTGTTCCACGCTCCAGACTGGAATGGCTTTATGAATGACTGCTTTATGGACAGGCTATAAATAAACTCACAAGATATAAGAGGTAAGATGCTCATAAATTATATCAACTATTCTCTGTTGTTAAAGGCCTATTTAAGAGTGCTCAGATATTTTAGAGCGCCTTCTAAGCTCTAATTTGATTAAGACATCATATTTTTTACAATTTAGCCTAAAATGAAAACATGTTTTAAAATCACATCGAAATCAATTAGTTTCTTGTTAACATTTAAACAGCAAAGCATCTATTAATTTTACTTTATTGAGGCACTGAAAGAAGTGATCTTAAATTAAATCTTATAAAACATAGAAAAATTGGATCAGTCAAAGCTATTTAATAAACAGACAACCTTATGCACAAGTCTTTATTACGAGTCTGTATTTTCCTTTAACCTGGTCCTGTAATTGGCTGTCCTTTTACTAACTTCAGCTTGGACCTCTTTGTCTTTCACAGAACTCACAATTTTCTCATATTCCTCACCAATATCATCGAGAATTTTCAATAATGCTTCCTCAGTACAAGTAGTCAAATAAACACAAATCAGGGTGCTCAGAGGGTTAACCATTTTCTTAGTATATTCTGTCAATTCTTCTCTATCATCCTCTTCAAAATTATTCCCATTTTTATTAGATTTCATGATTATACTTATAGCTCTCCACATTCTATAACTAGGCTTGAAGTATTTGTCAGGTTCACATGTTATTTTTAGAACATTTACTATTGTGATTGTTGAGTCCAAGATGTCTATTACATCCGAGTCTATCTCTTTCTGGTTAATTAACTTATTTTCATAATAGCCTAAAGCTAAATTAATCATAGTAGCAACATCATCAATACAATCACTGTAGATGCCCTGTGACTTATCAAATCCCACTAAATTGAGGATGATTTGAAACGTAATGACCATTACCCTCTCTAGTTCGTCAGGTTGACACGATTCCTTTTTATTCACAATGATCTCTGTAAAGCCAGCTGCGAGTGATTCTATCGCTTCTTTCCTTAGGAAGTGGGTAAAGAACACTGTTGTTGTTTTTTCTGTGTTGCAATATGAACAAAGTGTGTTAAAATTCTCCAAAGCTGTCACAAGTAGCTCCTTGCTTGTAGAATTCTTTAGAATGAAGTATAATGTAGTGGCGTAGTCAACTTTTGGGAACAGTGCCATCCATATTGCTACATCTCTGTCGTGGGCAAGGAATAAATTCGAATTTATTAACCGTAATACCTGCGTAAGCACTAGACTATCGTCAGACTTCATGTATCCGAGGAGGAGGTTCAAAAAGTCATCCATCTTCATAAGAGTCGAAACCACGTCTTTATGACAGGACAGGTTGGCTATTATGCCCACAATAATCTCAATAATTCGTGCTATGTCTATAACCGGTAGAGCAAAATAGAACAGTTTTAAAATTTCGTGTTTCTGTAGGAATAAAACCACGTCCCGCTCAGCAGTCATGTCCCACAGCGTGCAAAGGTCATCTTCAAAAGATTTTTCTTTTATTTCATCCTTCAATGTGTCTAAATTTGCCAATTTTAATAGAATTTTTAACACAAACCGCTCACTATAAGCCGTGTCGCCAATCACATCTCCGGACACGGGCGGTTCACTCTCCGTGTCCGCTTTTTTTTCTTCATCTTTAGTTTCTTTAGAGGTTTCTTCTGGCTTCATTTCGTTTAAGTTGACTAACCTAAACCAAGTAAATCGCACGTTTGTTTGGGTTTCTTTTGTCCTTCAGTACAACGCAACCATGGTGGATAGAACGACGCCACACGCTGTCAGTCAACAACGTCAACTTGACATTGATTAACATGCGTTCGCAATAGTAACGTTTTAAATTTGAGGGAATATTTATATTCGAAATCAATTTTTTGTGCTTGGCAGAACAAATACAGTTTAGCATGGTTTCGCAATAAAACGACGTGGTGCTAGATTGAACTACCAATCTACAATATTCTCAAGTTTAGGTAGCAGTTTATGGGTAGAAACTAGATCATGTTGCCAATATTAATCCGAACAGCACCTAAATTTTTCCAAAGTATAAAACTTGGCCTAAAAGGGGTCATAGACGGGCGAGTAAGTACGCCGTACTTGGGCATTTTCACGTGTACTCAATTAAGGACTGAAATTAAGGAAGTTTAACTTTGTCAGTTTTGGCCGCCGTCAATGTGTAGCTAATTTTCGTCACAAAACTGACAAAGTTAAAGTTCCTTAATTTCAGTCCTTAATTGGGTACACTTTTTTTCGTGAAAATGCCCAAATGTCGTGAAAGTACTGCGTACTTACTCGCCCGTCTATAACCCCTTTAAGTCCTTATTTACACGAGCCACGAACGTTTAGAGGCGTTGCGTAAGCAGAGGCCCTACTTTGAAAATCAAAGTTCGAAGTTACGTTAGCTCCATCCCTTTCTCTCGATTTAGTCTCGAATGACGAGTGACAGGAATGGAGCTAACGTAACTTTGATTTTCAAAAATATGTTTCAATTTTAATCTAAACCGCATATAATAAATGATAATGAACAAGACGATTTAGTGTCAAAAAAGAGCTGCTTAATAATGCCGAATAAATTGCTCATCACAGTAATCAAGAAAGCATGGATCGCCGCGAGGTTCCCACTTTATTGAGTTGAAATAGGAATATTTTCACTTTAGCAGTCACGGGTGTTCCAATGCAGCCCCCTATTCATTGTCCTGACAATGAGTTCGAAACTTCGAACTGAAGCCCTCGTGAACTTTGTGTCGTGTGCCGAAATGACATGTCACCTGTGGGGCCTGTTTTATAAAGCTACAAATTACAATTTACAAGTTCCCATTTGACACAACCTCGACCAATGACGACCAGCCATTTGAGCAGTCTTGCCAAACCTGACCTGTAAAATTGTAACTTGTAGCTTTATAAAACTTGCCCCTGGCACCTATATTATCAGGTACATAGAATAAGTATGCTATATTTTGTTCTTATTCTATGGTTAGGTATGCGAAATAGATAGGTGGGTGGATAGATTTTTGACGTGCAAGTCCCTCCTTACAGTGCCCGTGCGTGCGGCCTACTTACTGAATAACATGTTTATAAATTTGCTTTTTAGGGAACTGTCCTTATAGGGGTTTGTCTGTATAGTGGTAAATTATCCGTCAACTAAGCTTAGGGAAGGGTTAGCTGAAATTGATAAGTTCGCCTCTGTTTATTTTTTTTCTTTGTTCAAAAATGTGTTTACATACTAAGGGAAGTTGCTCACATACTAATAATCCAGGCAGGCGCGTCGCATGTAGGTTTTAGGCGGCCTTTACACTGAAACTTACGACTTACGTAAATAGGGACGCAGCTATTGGTTAGAAGTAGATAGAAATATTTTTTTCTCATTCTAACAGATAGCTGCGTCCCTACTTACGTAGAGCGTACGTTTCAGTGTAAAGCCGGCCTTATGGAAGTACATGGCAGTGAGCTTACAGTCTAGGCAGGGTCGAGGTGAAGGCGCCGAGGACCTAGGGTTAAGGGGTTGAAGTGGATCGTGATGCGCTAGCGCCGCTTTCGTTTTGTCATGTCGTCTCTTTCGTTCTCGTCCTCTGCTCTTTGCCATTTTAATTAAGTAGTAAAATTCTTTGACTTGAAATAATTTCTTACAGGAATTTACACTCATTTAAACTTATTTCTAAACAAAACACGACTTTGTGACAATAGGGTTCATGAACTTGGACAGTCGACGTCAAAGATGTTTACACTTTAGTACCTTGTCACTTTATCCGGTATGACAATTTCATATGGCAGTTTAAACATGACGTTATATGTATAGACAAGGTACTAAAGTGTAAACATATTTTTGACGTCGACTGGACAAAGCATAGCAACTGTGCCCGCGGGTTAGGCGACTAATGTATATATTTAAAAATGACGAGGTATAAAAATGTCGACACCTTATATAATGTCGAAAAATAACAAAGACTAGAATTATTTTTGTCGATGTACAAAAATGTCGACATATAACAATGACCATCTGATTTTTGTCAATGTATAAAAATGACGACAGGTAGATTTAGGTTATGTTAGTTTTGCAGCAGGCCCGGAGAGCCAAACCACCCAGTAATAGGAGCTCCTACTTCTGGGTGGTTTGGCCCTCCGGGCCTGCTGCAAAACTAACATAACCTAAACCTACCTAGCCCCTGATCCACCTATCCCTTATTATACCTCCTCGTCTTAATTCCATTTCGACATTATTATACTTCGTCATTTTTTTATTTCGTCGTTATTATTACTCGTCATTTTGATACTTTGACTTTTTATGTTTGGAAAATCGGCATTATTATGCCTCGTCATTTTTCAATATAGACTTTAGTCGCCTAAGTGCTGCCCGCGCCTACGCCTCAACCGTGCCGCGACGCCGCTGCTTCGACTTCGCAGTCAGTGCATCCCCAAGGCAATTAAAATAAATAAAGGTAAAAATTGAAAGATAAACGTTTATTACGTTTTACATAAAGAGAAACCCAGTTTCATTAATTGTCATCTAAGTTACACTTGAATAACAAACATGTATTGGCATTATTTTTAAGATACTTATTGCTTACTTTAAGGCGTATAACTTTCAACAGACCTCAGCAAAACAAAAATACTCTTGAGATCTTAGACATGAATAACTTGAACATGAAATAGATTAACTAGGCCACAGCCATAGTAAAACTTTCTTATTGAAATCTAACTGTCCGTCTTTACTTTAGCCGCTGGGGCGTCATCGTGGTGGCCTCCTTTGCGTTTCTTCCCGTGTTGATGTTTTCCTTTGAAATTCCTGTTCTTATTATACTTATTATGCTTCATGTTATGGCGGCGTTTGCTCATTTCTTCGATTGTTTTGTCAAGATAAGCCTTTTCTTCATCTCCTTCAAGGAGTGTAAACTGGACCTCCGTTTCTCCAATGGTGAGTTTTCCGTCGGTTATTTTCGCTATGGTGTCCTTGGCGGCGTTCTCTTTGGCGAAACGCACCCAGCCCTTCAAATCGCCGGAATTGAAGTCTATGTACGCGATTTCGCATTCTGGAATGGCATAGATTATAAAATCTAAATGATTGTATGGTAAGCATTAAATTTAAAAATTTAAAAAAATATTAAGGCTGCGGTGCTCTACGTCAGTATGCCCCTAAAGTAGAAATTTTAATTCGATACACCACACAGTAAGTGGATGTTCATATTGATATGTAAAAAGTTTACACTAACTTATAAAGGTGGACCACAGTGGGCATTTGTGACAATATATTTTTACACTAACTATAAATCGCCCTGTACATAACTGGTAGACAATGCCTTACGGCACTGAGTTCGCCTTTTGTACACTACGTTTCTTTTGTGTAATAACTTTAAGGTACGTTACTTAAGGTGGATTCACAATAAGTAATGTTAAAAGTTTATCATTTACCCATCCGATTAGAATACAATTCTAAATCTGAAAATAAGAATAGCATAATCATAATTCATGATCGTTCGGATACTGAGGTCCTCATCATGCAACCTCAATGTAACCATCGCAATCGCCAATATGTCAATAGGGAATATGCATGTTTTTTTTTACACCTTCAATAAAAGCTGATTCATGTAACAAACAGGTGAGAAAAAACATTTTTTGAATAGCTATAGAAATAACCAAGATATAAGCCAAAAAAGATTTATTCCTATCTCTTTCTAGCAAAACACAATTTTACGTGTTGTTTATATGGCCGAACTGCACAATGACGTCACTGGTGCACATCGGATCTCTTTGTATAATTAGCAGTTTAAAATGCTTGTATCTTCCGTATTTCTTGACCGATTTTAATTTTAATTTCACATTTGGTGATCTCTTTTACGGTATTTTCATATTTCGTTGAGAAATGCGATTTAAAAAATTCATGCATATTCCCTATTATGTGATTTTTGGTGCTTTGGTAGATCACGAGCTTGTTTTTTATTCTTATCCAAGGTATAATGTCACAGAATCTTTAAACCAAGAGTTTATAAAGTCTAAGTTGACGGGCACTACTTCGTTCGTTCAGTCGGTCGTTTTTTCAATGCAAATAAATGGCCATCATCTAAACCAACGTACGTTTGACATACACTAAAAATACATTCGAGTGAACGAGTGCTAATTGCAAAACTTATTTAATTATTGAGTAGAAACCGGTAAAATTATAAATCACATTCCAACTTTAAAAGAAGGGATGCAACTAAGACCTGATCGACCATATAGTTAGTGTTGATACTGAAACGTCGACAGTTCCACATCACTAGTAAATTTCATTCAAATCTGGCAACACTACAACAAGTGTCTCAAATTAAAATTTCTACTTTATAGTTTTGTTGACTTGGTTCACTTGTAGTTCTTGTTGTATGTTTGTAACTTGGCAATTTTGGAATCACAAAAAACATCAAGTACAGTACAGCTTTTGGGTGTTTGTTATACTACCACACTTGGGAGTTGCACCTAACAGAATATTTTGTCACTTGAGTTTGAAAGAAAAACGAAGATAGCCGATACTATTAAAGAACTGGTGGTAATGTACTGTAGTATTAGTAAGGTTGACTCACCATATTTACCCAGCCCTTCCTTAATTTCCTCACGCGTGAACTTCTCATTGCCCATGGTGAAGTGGAGCACCGTGCCAGTGGGTAGGGTAAAATCACTTTTCACTTTCTCCTAAAAGAAATAAATTCAGTAAACAAGCGATCTGAAAGTTTGTACATAACACAACATAGTGAGCAAGCGGATCGGGCGAGCGTATCGTACGCGCGCACGCCGTTCTTAGGCGTGAAATACACAGAAGCGGCGCGGCGCAGGTAAGGCGTACGCATGTGCCGCGCCCCAAACCTTTTCATACAAAATGTAAGAAAGCGTCAAGTTGTGAAATAAACACGAACGGTGCGGCGTTAGGCGCGGAAAAGGCATGCCTTCGCCCCGTCCTCGCGCAAGCTCGCTCGCCTCTTCTGTATAATAATTTAGCATCGCGCCTGCGACTTTTCCACGCCTTAACGCGTACTGCCTGCGCCGCACCTACGCCTCGGCTACGCCCTGACTGCGCTGCGTCTGCGCCGCGCCGCTTCTGTATTTCATGCCTTATTTGCGTTTAATACGCAGCGCCCTAGGCGCGTACCCCGGGCGCTTGCTATGGTTGGTCCCTTAGTTTCCCACTATTGCAGGGCAAAGGCTGTAACTATGGTATCGTTTGGTACTTGTTTGTCATCTGACTTTGTGTACAGTCAAGGACTTTAATTACTATGCCACTATGGAACCCTGTCGCATAACGTTAATCATTCATTTAAGAGGATTGTGAAGCTAAAAATTTCCATACAAAATGCGAAAACGTTTTTCTCCCCTTAAACCTAGTCCGATTTTTACGATTATTGTATATTTTGTAGATATCATGAAAAACTATGTCTGTATGTTTTCCTTTACACGAAAATATTTCTTAGAATGAAACAAATTGAAAAAACAAAAAACAGAAACGTACAGACCTAGTTCTTTATAATAACTACAACATATTCAAAAATCGTGGAAATCGGACTTGATTTAGAGGGTGAGAAACGTTATCGCCCGGAGCTAAATTTGTATGTATTATTTTTGACAGCTACGCGTGTTTAGCGGCACTTCACAATCCTTTTAACTTCCTCCTGATACAGGTACACTTCATACCTACTAGGAGGCCTCAACCACTATGTAGACTTTCCACCTTTGTTCTTACCGAATAAATGATTTTGATCCTAAGCGTAATTTCTGTCATGCGGTTCGACACTTTCATTATGACAGGGTTCCATAGTGGCATAACAATTAAAGTCCTTGACTGTACTTGCAGAGTGGCTAATGGAAACGGATGGCCTGAATGTGTGGATGCCAGCATTTAATAATTATATTCCAATTCTTATTCACAGCGTTAACTTACCTCATCATCTTTCTTTGGTTTCTTTTCCCTTTTCTCCTTTTTGGCCGCATACTCTTCCTGTTTCTGTGTGATATATACTTCCTGCCACTTTGTGATCAGTTCATTGTCTCCATATTTGACATCTTTAGTATCTATGAACTTTTCTGCCTGAGAATACAAACAAACTTGTTTAATATGGAAGTGATAAATTAATTAATAGGTTAATTTAGATGCATACAATATGATACATTGATACCAAAATCTCTCAGTCAATTATTTATCGTTTTTCCTATTGTTCTGAAAAACCAAGTGAACTTAAAAACGTATTGATTTGGTGATAAATACAGTATGCCCAGCTTCTTAATAGCTTTGGGCTGGCTATCGCTATCACACTTGCACTTGCAACTGACAGTATATTTGTCACTCATGTCATGTGTCATGGAAAAAATTTATTGCCGATTGCTATATTCGCTATTAAGAAAACGGGTCCACTGTAACTCTTTGACATATTTTTTTTGGTTTTGACGCATTTAAAGCAGCATGCAAGTATTTTTCTTTAAACATTCATAATGCCTACCTGTTCCTTTGTCTTGAAAGTGGCAAATACTGATCCCTTAAACAGCCGTTTCTTGGTCTTGGAATCAAGATATTTCCGCATAATGACATTCTCCACTTCTTCGTGTTGCTTGAAGAACTTCAACACATCATCCAGTACCAGCTCCTTGGGGAAACCTTTGGCGTAGATTGTTCGAGCGACGAGTTCCTTCCTACGTTCTTCATTCATCTCCGGAATTGGCATTTCTGGGCTTCTGCGGACTTTCTTCAAGTCCTCTGACACCTGAAAGTTAAATTATGTAACCTTTAATAAAGAATGTACATATTTAGCGTATCTTAAATTCCTTAACCTAAGCGGGTTTCTAAAAATTCAATGCTATTAACAAATAGCGCATGAACCATCATGGCTTTGTCAGCCATGACCAACTAATGCTTTGCACATTGCTATATAATATACTATAGTGTACACATAATGATAATGTAAACACTAGGATATGCTCAATATTTACAAATTAATTTTATAACCATAGAGGCATAGAGCATGCTCGCGACTTTGTATGCATGGAATTTAAAGTTATTCCTATATTTGTTTACAATTTTAAATTTTTATGGTTTTTACTTTAAGCAATGTGTTGCCTGTGAAGTAAATGGGTATGTATATCAGGGGACACAAAATCCATACTTTAAAATCCGTGAAGGCGTTACAAACCGGATACACATCCATGTATTTACATCTGAAAAGATTACCCTCCTTGTGTAAATAGATAAAAAAATAGGTTTAGGCCCAGTGCAAACCCCGGACGGCAAGAAGCAAACTAATGACTGACTTTAAATAATGATGAAACTAACTTTAAATAATAAAGGAAAACTGTAAATTGAATTTTTATGCTGCTGACATTATATTAAACATTATTGTATTATATTACGAGTATAACTAACTGCGTTGACATTTGTATACATTTATTTAATGCTTGCTCTATCATTAGACTTAAGGACATATAATTATTGTACACCATTAATATGGTAGGTCATGGACCAGGTCACCTTAAATATTGTAACATCTTGTATACCTGTGATCGGACAATAAATAAAATTTGATTTGATTTGATTTGATTTGAAAATGAGATAGGTTTTCGATGCCGCGAATGCCATACACCGCGGGGCCGCCTAGATGTGAGCCCATCTAGGCGGCCATCTTGTTCTTGGGCCAGCGTAAGAGATGCATTTACACCTAAGAGCGAGTAAACATATTCTTGTATCTCACTCTTACGCATTACTCCATCCCTTGCGTTGGCCCATGATGATCGTGTAGAGGCCATTAGTCGTGCAAAACACTTGTCCCACCGCCGACGACGAGCGATTAGAGCCAGCGATCAACTATTAATATACGCGTCTCTTTTATTGATACGGGATTCATATCTTTTGTTGCAGACAAAGTTCTCGCCGGCAGTGTGAACAGCCAATCCAGCGATATACTAATAACCTCGTAAGGTCCGCAATACTACAAACAGGCAGTTTTGAGTGAGTGGGACTTTAAATCTACCATCAAGGCGATAAAGTTCAATTAAGTTTGTTCGATTATGGCATTTTCAGTCTATGAAGATAGGAAAATAAACTTTATTCCTACTGCAACACAGTTCAAATTAAATGGCACGAGGATAATATATGCGTGTCTTTTGTTCTTTGTTTTGTTTGTTTCTTGAGTGAGAAAATAGTCGATAGCTCTAATAGTTTCCTCGCCGGTGGTGGGACGAGTGCCTAAACAAACTACTTCTATGTCTTCATGGGGCATGCCGCCTCCCGCCGCAGTAACATCTAGCGTGCATTTCAATGCCGCTGAGTGCAATCCCCTTCGATACCCCAGAGGATGGTCTCAAAAAGGATTGAAATTTATTAGATACAACAGTTAGAGAAGAAATTAAACACTTCAACAATAACGTGTCTAGAATTGAACACCACATAAACAAGCTAACAGGAAAACTCATTGACACCACTGATTGTGTATATCGTCTCAAGAGGGCAAAACTGGCATCACTGTAAACAGCCAAGGGAAATAAAGGTTGCTGCATTGATGGATGTACAACCTCAACGTTGAATACCTCCAGAATATATGAATAAAGCTGAATAGCTGATTGCAGATACAAAAATACATTTAAAAAAAAAAACTATAAGATATATAAAAACTCCTAATATAATGATGACTCCTTCTTTTAGAGCTGGTATCTCTTAAACGGCTCAACCAATTCTCATGAAACCTATAGCTAAGAACCATCGCTAAAAACCTGCTTTAAAATAAAAACATGACATCCAAATTGGTTTACCCGTTTAAGAGCTATGGTACCACAGACAGGCAGACACACACACACACACACACAGAAACACACATAGCATAAATAAACTAATAACACCCCCTTTTTTGCGTTGTGAGTTTTATTACGTATTTAACAATGATGCAAAACATGATTCTGGCTGGACAAATACAAACCTCCAATAATCCTGTGGTTGACTTGTTCAGTGCTTTGGCAATGAGTTCCAGGTCGGTAGTCAGCTTGGCCAGACGGTTGAATTTTATGAGGATCTCCAGAGGCACCCAGCCCTCGTCCAGCGTCACTTGTTCACGGAGGAACTTGTCACGAGGAAGGTTCAAGTCACCTGTAATTCAAAGAAATAGGTTGTAAACAACCAACACTATCCTAAAAGATTGGCCAGGGGTTGCAATGGACAGTGTTAGGGCTGGTACCGACATACTGCAAAATGGCAATTTGAGTGCAGTTGACGAAACTACATGAAAACATATGTATGTCACTTGCATTTGAACTGCCATTTCGCAGCTGGGTTGCAGTTCAAATGCTGTCCATCTGCACCGGCCCTTATGGAAATCCTAGGAGGCCCGTGTCCAGCAGTGTGACACAATAGGTACTAAGATTCAAGATCAATTAGATATACTGTTTGACATCAAAAGACATCATTCCTGCTGGAAATGAAAGATAAAGTTTTGAACATGTTCAACCTTTATTATTTTACTATTATGAATTTTATGAGGCCCCAAAGTCTGCACAGAATTTATCAATTAGTTGACTTGCAAGATTGAACTGGAATGAGACATACTAAGAAAGCAACTTTAGTAAAAACTTGAAAAAATTAAGTAATAGACTGCAAACCTTACACATCATATTACCTCGGTTTTAGATAGAGCAATAGTTTAACGATAAAGAGATTGGGTTAACAATTTAACTGGCAAGGACTTCATGTTATTGCCAGTCTCGTAACATACCAACTGAGGCCCATGGCAAATTCTTCAGAAAGGGTTCTTCCTTTGACTTTTATTAAAAATGAAGTAAATATTAGGTTCCTCCAGTGCTCACATCCTTTCGGACTGGGGGCCCCTCACAGGCCAGCGGTCCGTGGGATTTCGCCCGCTCTGCGACCCTATAGTTATTGCCGGCTGTTTTGACCATAACAAGATTACAAGAATGCATTGTCTATGGAGTACTTCTAATTAAATTATTGGTTTCTAGTTGTTATGCTTTAGAAAGTCACTCCCAGCAAAGATTCATGTTCAATAAAACCCCTTATTGAGCATTTACACTAGCTAATATCGACGGTTGAAAGGCAAAACGCTTCAAGCGACAATGTAAGATATTGAGTGATATACATATTCGGAATCAACAGATTTTTCTGGTTCCGAATATGTATCACACTCAATATCTTACATTCTGTCACTTGAAGCGTTTTTCCTTTCAACCGTCTATATGTATTGTAAAACATATAGTATAAATTCTTATACTTTATAGCGTTCTGTACCCAAAGCGTGCCAAATCCCCCTTCATTACTCCGCTGTCCATCTATCTGACACAGGGCTGTATGTATTGAACCATAATAGCAAGATATTTGAACAATTTACAGTGTGTATAACCATGCCCACTATAACAATAAAAAATATTTTTTTCGTTCGAGCTTAATATTGTATGGTGGTGGAATCCTTCATCTTAACAAGTATGTTCTTGAAATATCGTCCAATTACAAATTCTACCTATTTCTGCGGGCCTTTCATGGTCGTGTCTATCGATGTGGATAAAACATCGGTCACTTTCTGACGAGTACGTAAGTGCGAGAGTAACGGATGCTTTATCCACCGCGATAAAGGCGACCATAATACAATGGTTTGGCTTAGCTACTAAAAACCTAACAGCCAACCTAACAAACCTAAAACCTAGATGTAATACAGTTCAACATATCAGTAATATTAGTGACTCCAAGAGTTGGAAATTAAAACTTGGTTAACTCAACGCCGTTGGTGCGAAATGTGCATCATTCATTTACTCTTTATGATCAGCAAAAGCTTTGCAAACTCAATACTTATTTTCGTTGGCAAACGTATAAATCTATTTCCAATTTGTATTGTACCCATGTAAAGCGTGACTCACCGAAGTAATACTCGACCTGACGAATAATCGCACTATCCAGATCAGTTTCTTCTTCGGGTTGTACATCTTCTGTTTTCTCCGCTCCATTATTTTCAGTCGCCACCTTCTCTTCAGTCATTTTGAGTTTTAGTTTATTACAATGTTGCAATGTGGCGCAATTGACAAGAACACTACTTTATCTTGAACTATCAGTTTTTACAATTAATCACTGATATCCAATGTGTTTTCACCGGATTATATTCTCTTTTTCTGTAAAACACGTGTTTTTAGTTACACTTCCACATGCGCCGGCAAAAAGATTAATTTTGTGAGGGGCAGCGCGCAGCGCGGGAATGGGGGACGAAGTATAACAAAAGTGTAAAAGAGAAAGAGTCATATAAGTTTAGTAAGTGAGAATGCATCAGCCACAAAGTACCTCCCACGCTTTTTAATATAATATTTCGTTCAGAAATAAAAAACAAAAGCTTACATCTAAAAAAAGTAGTTGTTAAAATTTTATCATCTATTAAATAAAAACTTATCTATACTTATTAAACTTTCTTTACTGCAATATAATCTAATCAAATTTAGATACCTACACAATGAGAAAATAAACGACAAACGATACATACGAACGAAACGAAACAAACAAAACGTCACAGACGTCACTTTAGCCAGGAGGTTATGTATGTTATTTGTCATTTTTGTCAATATAACATAACCTAAAACTTCGCAAAATGTGTTTAGTTTGGTAATATTTGTTTATTCTATAGGTGCAATAATGGGGGTCAGGGGTTTGACCACTTATATTAACTACAACAAAAATGCGTTTCTTCGCGACCATCTCCTCCATGACACTAATCTCGTCATAGACGGCCACAGCCTGTGTGCCCAGCTTTACAGGTATCTAAATAGCTTCTCAGCTTTTGGCGGCGACTACGACAAATTCGCCGCATGTATTAAAACCTTTTTTAAGAACTTGAGAAGGTGCAATATAACTCCGTATGTAATATTTGATGGAACATACGAGAAACGTAAGTTGAAGACTGCTTACAGTCGTCTCAGGGCAAGGATAAAAGGTGCAGCCCAACTAGACCCAGTTACCCAAAGCAGCTTGCAGATATTCCCACTTTTGCTAAGAGACACTTTCAAAGAAGTTCTTTTTGAGATGAAAATAGCTTATACAGTGTGCGAGTTTGAAGCTGATGATGAAATTGCTGTTATGGCAAGGCACTTAAACTGCCCCGTGCTGAGTTATGACTCGGACTTCTTCATATACAATGTTCTGTACATACCATTTAATACTTTGGATTTTAAAGCCCAACCTGTGGGCAATAAGGATAACGGAGACAAATTGTATGCTCTAGAATGCAAGATGTATAAAGTAGAATATTTGCTGAAGCATTTCGGAGGGCTGGAAGATAATATGTTGCCTCTCTTAGCAACCTTGCTAGGGAACGACTTTGTGCAGAAGCGGGTATTTAATAAATTCTTCTCACAACTTAAACTGCCTAAAAGTAGGAAGAAGCAAAATGATCAGCAGCGCTGTATTAATGGTTTGTTTAAATGGCTACAGAATGAAACGTTGGATTCTGCTATATCTAAAATACTTGGCAGGCTCAAGAAAAATCAGAGACATAGAGTTTTTGCCACAATACAAAGAAGCATTAATGGATATAATAGTAAAACTTGCAATTCATTGAAATACTTTAACTTGTGTGGTGACAGTAATGAAGAGTCAGAACTAGAAATAACTATGCCTGAAAATTGTGATGAGACTGACTCTGAAGAAGAAAGTGACAAGGAAAAAGAAAGTGGGGAAAATTCATCATCAGATGATGAAGATAATTCTTCAGTAGAAGAAAATATTCCTGATGAAGAAGTTAGTTTAGGCTTGCCCGAGTGGTTTGCTGAAAGGATTAGAACCAATCATGTACCACAAACATATTTGAACCTATATGTGCATCATTTACATTTCTGTTGCCCTCAAGCTGAAGATTACAGCGATGAAGACTCTTTTCTATGCACCTTGCCTATATTGAGGTATGCCTTTGATCTACTCACAGATTTCTCAGAAGATTATTGCATATACATTGGCAGAGAAGGGCTTCAATATAAAAGGATATTTGTCAACAAGGAATATGCTATACCGAAACCATTTGAAATACCATTCTATGAATTAACTTCTGAACAACTACAAGCCTGTTTTACAGCTTTCATTAAAGAACAGATGCCCAAGTTAGACTTGGCCATGTTGTCTGATTTGCCCTCTAACTTCAAGCTGTATATGATATCATTACTGTGGTGGGTGAAA
Source organism: Acleris literana (assembly GCA_946894065.1). Taxonomy (NCBI): domain Eukaryota; kingdom Metazoa; phylum Arthropoda; class Insecta; order Lepidoptera; family Tortricidae; genus Acleris; species Acleris literana. Next base: position 4,228,356 of record OX335671.1, read on the forward strand.
CAATCAAATCCTCCTTTAGCACATGTATTAAGTTTATTAACTTGTTATGTAACATTGGAAGTGGTTGATGAGAAAACTGGAACATTCCGGGGACATAACTTTTTCAACAACAAATATTCAAAGAAAATTGAAGAGTTGAAAAAGTTGCCACTTTCAAAAAGTGAAGAGGATGATTTATTTTTGAATAAAAACAAAGTGCAATATGAAGATTGTTTGCTGGCTGCCAGTGTGTTGCTGAAGCACTTTGAACTTGATGCTTCAATAAAAAAGAAACCTAAGAGTTATGACACAAAGAAAATGCATTCTTTTGCTAAATTCCAGTGTTGCCTGTATCAATTTAACTCTTTAAACAATTTGTGTGGGGACCTTTATGAGTCTACTACATATTCTAAAAGTTTTAATGGCACTTTTGTATATAATATTGCTTTGGTATTAGAAAACCAAATGGAACCATATGTTTATCTACAGCAGTACATAAAAGGGGGAGGAGTGTTAAGGTTTCTAAGAAATTTATATGGAATTTACGAAAAGTGTAGTAATGTTATGAATTTGGAAACAACTAAATGGATGGGAAAGAAACAGAAGCAGAGACGAAAAGGAAAGAAAATGGTTGTAAAAGATGATGATGATCAAGTTAATTCCTTTATTGTGAAAGGTTTTGAATCTGAGCTTATTATATGACAAAATATTGATACTTACTTTTATTTGTATTTTTATGCTGCATTATGAAAGATGTTTTATTGACGTTGCAAATTAAGTGTAAAAAGAGAAACTGGTTTAAAGTTTTTTGTTACCTTACCCAACTTTAGAATGTCGCTATTTACTAATCAGATTCCCTGTATTACATGCTTGTAAATAAATTACTTCTGATGTACATATAAATATTACGTTCGCATAGGGCACTCCACTGGTCCCAACGCCGGCGATAAGCGAGAAGCAAGTAGAGGCAGCGACCAACTATTAATATTTGTCTCTTTTACTAACACGGGATCTATACTTTTGTTTCGCTAAACTAGTAGAGAGAGTCCTCGCCGGCAGTGTGAACAGCCAGCGATGAACTATAAATATATGTATATCTCTCACTTTTATTTACACGGGAGCGATTATCTTTTATTCCTTTCTTGGGCGAGAAAATCGCCGATGGATCATCGCTTACTCGCCGGCGGTGGGACCAGTGCCTAGAAGTCGTTTTTCGCTCTTCCCTCGGGAACTGTCTTATTTTCAGGGAAAAAAGTAGCCTATGTCCTTCCCTGGGGTTCAAGCTATCTCTATACCAAATTTCATCAAAATCGGTTTAACGGTTTAGACGTAAAAGCGAAACAGACAGACAGAGAGTTTCTTTCCCTGTACCTAATATATAAAAGATTACTTTGTAGCAGCAAGATGAAAGTTTTAGAATTTTCTATCTTTTAGTACTAGTCTGTCTTTTGGTGGCTTAATTTTTTCGCAGCCTTAATAAATTATTTCAAACATGATAAGGCCTTTTGTGAACCACTATAAAACAACATCTTTCAAAAGGCTCAGCCACATACTATTTAGCCCGGTAGCTTCAGACATTCCAGAGAAGAATAGGATAAAACAAGGCCATCTTACCCGTTCTGTTCAGTATTTTGCATAGAACCTTAAATTGTCTTGTTTACCTACATTATGCAAATTCCTATTTAAAGTAATTTACTTTATATTTATTTGCTTCTATCTATAAACTGGGGTCCTAGTGAAAAAGGGTATAAGTCGACGTAACTGTAATAAAAAGGGGTATATATGTCATGGACCAAGTGATTAACCCGGGCATTATTAATAATGTCTAGCTCTATCGGGCAAAATGATTAATTAATATCTAAACTTCATTATTTATCATATTGCCTGGTCATTATTATATTGCTCCGTGACAAATGGGCAATTTGATAACTAAGCTAGGTTAGGTTAGTTTTTATATACTTACGCCCGAAGGGCATACCGCTCAGAAGTAGGGCCCCGCGTAGCGGGGACCCGTCGACATATTGCTTTAACCATGGATATCTTCTTAACCATAGGGTTAATAAAACCCCATAAATCGATGATCAAATTGCCCTCTCATATGGGGCATTTTTCATAGTGACCGGTCATTATGAAAAATGCCTGATTTTTCATTTGGTCCATAACATATACATGAACGGAGTATACTAGACTTAAACCCTTTTTCACTTGATCTTCAGTACACTTATACCCTTTTTCACTAGGACCCCACTTGAAATAAACTCGTTGCAATACCAATACAGAACCACCCTTCTCATGCAAAACCCTTACCTTATATTTGGCTGGAAAAAGTCTGAAACTGTGATCAAGTGTGCTCGTGGAATGTTTTTGTTTGAACCGTTATATCTAACGCGAATGTATTATTCATAAGTCTGGGCTCCGAAGTCCCGGGGCGCCGTGGGCATTTTATTACGACATTAATATTATAAATATCTTTTTGATTCATTTTTACGGTCAACGTAAGGTGTTTTGAGTCAAAATGATATTTTTCATTGGAAATTCGCGTTTGCTGTTTGTAAGTCACGCTTAAAACTGCGCTAAACTTTTGGTAGGTATGATGAAAGACAATTTTTAGAGTTCCATTCCTCCGAATAAAAAAAGGGAACCATTATTGGATTACTCGTGTGTTTGTCTGTCCGTTTGTTACAGCCAATCTGGTCTGATTCTACTGGACTGATTATGACTCTAACGACGGATAACGTATATAAAGAAAATTTAAAAATATATCCTATAATGGCCTTCCCCGGGACTCATGTTACCTTCATACCAAATTTCATCAAAATCGGTTTAGCGATTTAGACGTGAAAGCGTAATAAACATATATAGACAGTTACTTTCACAATTATAAAATTAGTATGAATATTGTATAAATAATTCGTTTATTCTCTCTAAAAATAACTGGTTAACCCCCCCCCCCCCCCCCCCCCCTCTTATTACTTTGATAAAATTATAATAGCTTATGTACCTATCAACCAAGACGAATGTAAGGGCACCTCTTAGGTATGTTAAAATCCATCAGGTCGTTTAGGCGGCAGAGCGTGCCAAACAATAGACGTAATTACATAAATACATACATACACTTGAAAAACATAACCCTCCTGACGCAATCGGATAAAAATAGGTAGGTAATTTACATATATAATTATTTTCTGTCAAACATTTCATTTTTGGGACAAGCTTTGTTGCCGACTTTACTTTTTTTTTTCTTCAAAATCTTTGTCTGCTTATCAAGACCAACCTATTGAGTCCCAACACGGTGGGTCTACGGTAAGTATAGCGGAGATCCTGTCGCCACCTTCCGACTCCATCATCAGATCAGCTCTTAGATACCATGATATTGCATTGTCATCGGGTTTACATAAGTGGTCCAAATTTCAGCTGCTTATCTATGTCTGTAAGTTTTCTTTTCTAAGAAAATATTTCTTAGAGTGAAATAAATTTAAAAAACGAAATACAGAAACGTACAGACCTAGTTCTTTATAATACTTAGCAACATATTCGAAAATCGTGGAAATCGGACTTCATTTAGGGGGTGAGAAACGTTATCGCCCGGAGCTAAAGTATCGAATATTTCTGACAGCTACGCGATTTTAGCGGCGCTTCACAATCCTCTTAATGTATGTACCTAATTACTTACAAATTTCTTTGCGCTCCAAGTAAGTAATTTTTTTTTACGGATTTTTATTTACAGTCACCTCTTTTCAGTTTTATTTTTTTAGCTTTTTTATTATAGGAGGATAGTAGAAGACTAAAAGTCCATGCGCAAGTTAATTGTGTGTATCAACCTAAACTAATAGCCTACTTACCCGGATAAGAGAATTTAGGTTCCATACGCGTAACATATTCATGTAAATCTGACCCGAAATTATGTTTTCTTTGCTCTGTTAAGGACAAAGTGAGTCGCTGCCTGAATATGCATGAGTTGGGTTTGGCGTAATTACAGTATTTCTACTCGAGTACTGGGGCACTCGCTTATAGAGCACACATAAGCTGAAATAACAATGTAGAATGAATTTTGATTGCGTAGCGCCTGCAAATATGTATTAGCAATTCACAGTATGTGATATTAACATTGCTATTATTTTAGTTTAGGCGCTGGCATTTGTTTACTGTTGGCTTTATATCGAAGTAAGCATATAAATGTAGAATTATTATTGAATGTAATGGATAAAAAAGTAATAAAAAATACTCATTCGGTCCCAGACAGTCAAAAATATGTTAGGGTCCCCTAATAATTCTAAAAGGCTCTAAACAAAATATTATATTCGGTGTTGCGGGTGTCCATTCCCCAGGGAAATCTCGTGGCATTTACTTTACTTTCGACCCCAAATCAAATTATGTATCATTGATATAAATAGATATTACGTGGTAATGGATTTAAGTTTAAGGTCAGAGCTTTTTTGCTACGCAGCGGTGGGTTTAAATGTGTTCGGTGGTGTTTAGGAGCGTTCCGTCCAGTATTTTAGAACTTTGATGGCGGATTTAGGTAGCAATTTTTGTAGAGAATAATTTGTGCCAATCATTCAATAAAGTGTTTTGAAAATGAATGTGCGGATGGGATATTTGCAATAGGTTACTTTAAAAATAATATTATATGATTTAATAGTACCTAATGTTACCTAACTAATGTTGTATGTAGGTTTATTGTTAAAGTAACCGTATTGCAATTAAAACCTATTTTCATAAAAGCTAGCTAAGAAGCATCCCAATTAAATACTTTTTTAATTATTATTATATTTCCGTAATTAGAACAGACAGCAAAACAAGTATTAAATGTTATAAAGTAAAGTTGGTTTATTTATAGGAGAAACCCTACATACTCTCTCATTCGCCCTTATCCTAGTACCGACTTCCGAAAAACTTTTTAGGAACATTTGCGCAAGATCTAATTACTGAAATATGCCGCTTCAACAGACGGGCTGTTAGAGTGGCACCATCAGGAGAAATGTAACCAAGGTCACTTCTGTGCCATGCAAGGTATTATTATCGTTAACGCGTTCTGAGTAGGTTTAAATTCGCATGTTTGCTGTCACAGAGTGTTCCTTCTGTACTTGTACTATTATTTATTCTGTGCATCAGGTTCCTTTTCTTCCTTCTCGGCACGGAATCATAAAACCAATACTGTAACAATACATTGTTTTTTATTTATAGCACTTAAATCGCTAAAATCTCGGATTTCTCACAATTTCCTCGTGTAGCGTATGTAAGTCAATAAGTAAACCTATACCTTCACTTAAGTAAAGATACCTCAGTTAAGTTATATCAATATTGTCCCAGCTGATCCGGATTGCGCGTTATTGCCAATATCGTTCGGAATTAATAGAAAACTTAATACTTTAGAAACAACACCGTCGCTGTTTGAGTTTCATGGAGACTAGGGTGGCCACAATAGCAGCTCTGGATGGACGTAGTCTGTATAATTTTGAAGGATGGAATTATTAATGATGTAAAAAAATTTTTTTTTGGTATTAGTCTATGGCAGCCTGCCGTATGGCCGAAATATGTTTGCCAAATGTATCGTTTCCTAACCTTGTCATTTGCCAACCCAAGTTTTTTCCTGTAAATGTAAATATTTCAGGATTTTTTCGGTACCATCGTGTAAAACTCTATAGTTTTTAGAAAATCCTGAAATATTTACGGTTACAAAAAACAAAGCGGATTGGCAAATGAAACGGTTGGGCAACGATACATTTGGCAAACATTATTTTGCCGAAACAAAGGTAACCCCGAATCTATATTTCAATAGATATTCGTACTTTGTATCGTTAGTTTCCGTGACTACCTGAAAAAAACAAAACATTTACGCATAAAAAATATATTTACTTCAGCTTCGAGTAATTATTGACAAACAAGTTAAAGGGCAGTGTCGTAACTGCACAATGGTTGACCTGAGCAATTAATCTGCATCAAGGCCGTCTGCTAGCTGATAATTGCAGTCATGCGGAAGGCTATGCGGATAATAACAAGTAAATACCTATTAGATGCGTTCAGGGCGTTGATTTTCTTTAGCAATTCGCCTGTGTTTATACGGTTTGGTATCCTCGCCAAATAAGTGTATTTTTTTCCATTTTGACACATTTGCCTGTATAAAATAAATGTTTAAAAAAACAAAAAACCGCCTTCAAAAAGCAAAAAATAACTTCTTTAAAATGGTAGGTAAATAGGTCAGTCCAACTGAAGTCTGCTTTTGGTTAAAATATTGTTTGACGCCGACTTCAGTTGGACTGACCTATTTACCTACCATTTTAAAGAAGTTATTTTTTGCTTTTTGAAGGCGGTTTTTTGTTTTTTTAAACATTTATTTTATTTTATACTTTTTAGTGATCCTATTTATGCTGTTACGTAGCTCCACTTCTAAATATTAATAAGAAACTATAAAACATTTCAAGCTCGCCGCAGACAACGCCGCGGGAATGTCATAGTCATATTTAAACCTAAATGTGCTTCGTCATAGTCGCTCAACTTCCTTTATCGAAATATCTTATCGCCACCCTTGAAATAGGTACCGTTAAGGAGTTCCGGTGGCCATCTGTGGTCTTCATCATCAGTTCCACTTCACCATATAGTACTTTTCAAAAGCAAATGCATGAGTTACAGTGAAAAATACCAAAATCGCTATAGGTGTGCCTATAATATTTGAGGAGTTCTCTTGATTTCTCCATGATCCCATCATCAGATCCTGACGTGGTGACAATGGGACCAACTAGAAAGTATACCCATTCGAACAACGAAAAAATTTTTCAAATCGGTCCAGTGGTCTTCGAGTAATCGGGGAACATACCTCCTCCTTTTTTTGAAGTCGGTTAAAAAATGAAAGTGTCGCTTAAGTCTTTTCAGCTTTATTTTATGTATTTCAAAACTTTAAAATTGTTAATTTTGACTAAATTAACAATTTTGTAGTAACATTGGAAAAAGTAGCATTTTGAGGTTATAAAAGTGCTTAATGAGTTGTTAAATAAGATTAGTAAGATTGAATATGGTTTACTCTTCAAATTGACGGACGCATCTCACGAATCTTATTTATGATATTGTTGTATGACGTGTAAACGGAATTAGACCTTAGGGTGGCGAGTATATGGCCTACTCTACTCTGCCTCGTAATACCTCATGATGTTAATAGCAAATAAAGGTACCTACTAGAAAAGTATATACCCTCTGTATGTCTTTAAATTCTCTCTCTTTCTCTTATGGGTTCAAAGGCAATTAAGTAAAAAGTAGAAAATTAAAAGTCCTTTTAAAACCAGGACGTCAGGTCACCCCAGCTGTCGTGCCAGTCCGCGGCTCTCCCAGCTTAGTCCGTGTGGGCACCGTGATAATGCCGTAAGCTTTCATTGAACGTTAATGCGTTCAGCATAGGCCTGTTACATTGAAACTTTTCAGACGCAGCGATTCAGTCGCGAAACAATCGCGACATAATGTCGTAACCTCAAATTGTTCTGCGATGACAGCTGTCAAGATTTACTTTTTAACGGTTAAGAAGTCAATTCTGACACACTGCACAACCATGAAGTTTCTAAATATGGTTAATGTTGACAGCAGTTAAACAAAGCTGTTATACTATTCCTTCACACGCAAATAAGTTTAACATTGTTTTACCGCTGTCGACAATGTCAGTAGTCAGAAACTTCATGGTCGTGCAATGTGTCAGGATTGGCTTCTTATAGTACTATAGTACTATAATCGTCCAGTGCCGGATAAAGCCAACGCCCGTAGCAAATTATATCGAGAGCCCTTCGTTTATTCTGGGTTCTTAAGTTTAGGGTTCTAAATAAAACAGTAGGCGTAGCCAAGATGCTAACGTTTCTATTTTCCATCGAATCGAAATGTATGGAGTTGATAAGCGCTCGACGCGATCTTTCATCAGCTTATGTCAATCCTCATTTGGTCGGTTTTCGAAAATGTTTAACTTAGCGTTATTCATTCTGATAAGGCCCTGGCCTAGATGCATTACGCTAACTAGCGTTTCTATTCGTTTCGTTTATAAACCAATCGCGTCACTGGTACACTCAAAAAAATGAGAGCCAACAAAGAGAGATTTTCACTTAGTTGACATAAAATGAATGCAATAGTTAAGATATTAGTTATATAAACTAAAGCTGATAGTAACAAACAGCAATTTCTTTAGTGATTCAATTAACATCTTAGTTGATGTATCTACCGTCTTAGTTGGTGTATCTATCGTCTTGTCAGGCTCGTATGGGATCAAGACGCTTATGCACAACGATCACAATCTTGTTACAAGCGACCAATTTTTTTTTTCAATGTAGATCACGTGACTCTTCGTATCACGTCATCTACCAGTGTCGCGATTGGTTACGAAACCCTAAACAAAAATCAAAATTTAAAATCCTTTGCGATCCTTTGTAATCCTTTTCAGGAGCTGAAATATTCTGTAAACGCGGAAGTAAGAACCGTGGAATCGGAACAAACAAAACTCTCCTTTGACTGGATCGACGGAGAAATATTACTGAGGCTGTAGGTAGAGAGCATATTGAAAAGTATTAATACTTTTTAGAAATTGAACGGATGCAAAGTATAATGAAATTACATGTTCACTAATTTATTTTCAACATTCTTTGACTCGCCGTACTCAGATACTTTTAAGAGCCAATAGGGAATTATTTATTTATTTATTTATGAGAACTGAAAAGAATTTCTATTCACCAAGAATAACTTTTTACATTTCTCTTTAAGTTGGGGTTAAAAAACTACAATATAAATTGATATCATGTTTTAAGTTCACGCTACCGGATATGATGAATGCATATCAATTGAGTTCTTATCACTGTTATCAGTGACCCGTCTGTCTCTATCATTATCACATTGACCCGGAGACGAAAAAAGTCCGTCAAATGTCACCTGTTATTTACCAAGAGTTCAACCCTCTTATATCATAAACACAACATAGATCAAGAGTGCTAAAGTACACTTAAAAAAAATTGGTCGCTTCTACATACATACATACATAAACTCACGCCTTTATTCCCAGTTTGGGGTAGGCAGAGCTACAGAATTGCCAACAACTCTAAAAGCTTGTTGATAATTCTATAACCACAATTTTGCATAATCAGGCTAAGATGTTTACCAGTATATTAGTGACAGGGTGCAAGACCATCGCCTAACAGTACTACAAGCCTTTATTCCCTTAGTCGACTCTTACGACATCCACGAGAAGGCATGGAATGGTACTATTCTAAGCCAGCAACCACACAGCTATAGTGGTCGCTTCTATAGTGAGTCAATTGAAATTGTCAAAGATGTAAACAAATTGATAGCGTTTGACACATACCTAACCTCAAAGATTCATCAAGCGTGTTTTTATTTCAAATATCATAAATTAATAGTTACCTACTCTTAAACTTAATTTGAAAGTAAAGATAAAAAAAAAGATAAAAGATGTTTATTCAGTAAGTAGGCCGCACGGGCACTTTTACACGTCAAAAATCTACCAGCGCTTCGCAAGAGACCACTGCTGAGAAGAAACGCCGCAAGAAACTCAACAGTCAGTCGTTTTTTTTTTTAAATTACTTATTTAATTATAGAACTTAACCTAGCATTATATAAAACAATGAATTTAACATTAAAATATATATATCATGCGTAGTTGAGCAGGAAAATGTGTCAAAACTCAGTATGTTCAGATGAACTCTTAAATAGTAATAATAATAATTATATATATATATATATATATATATATACATATACTTACCCATGACGGTGCAAAACAACCACATAGTTTTGATACATTCTCCTACAGAAACCGTGTCCCCTAGACAATAATTATACCTACAATGTTTAGATATTTTCCTGACTAAGCTATTACTAAGTTATTTAGGTGTTTAATTTTAATTTAATTTAAAGATCTAACTTGTTACCTAACTCGATCTTTGAATGATCTTTGAAATGAAAGCACGTGATTATCGAGTAATAATTGTAAATTGTTTCGTTTGGTTGTGTTTACATCTATGCCAATTTCTATTGGCACAGGCTATAACAAGATTGTGATTGTTGTGCACAAGCGTCTTGATCCCATACGAGCCTAACAAGACGTTGGATACATCAACTAAGATGTTAGTTGAATCACACAATCAGCAAAAACCTGTTGTCACTAGCAGCTTTGGTTGATGTAACTAATATCATAACTATTTTATTCATTTTTGTCAACTTCAATCAAAATCTTGTTTCTATCTCTCGCTTTTTTCGTATCGAAGTAAAAGTGACAGTACAAAGTGAATTTCAATTCTTTCGAATGTTGTGAGTAGCCCCGACACTGCTCTCGGTATTTAAAAAAATATATATTAAAAAGTTACTTTGTCTCACGCTCGCAGCAAAATCGAATTTTGCTCACTGTTTTTAAGCAGCAAAACATGCTTGTTTGAGCTGCTGAGGTGAAAATAACTATTATTACGTCCTTTAGAATCACTGCCGCATTTGTGGGACAAGATGTACACTTTATACTGTAATAAGTATTAAATAAATGACGGTCTCGCAAAACTTCGCGCCATACTTGAAAAAATGAAACCTGTGCTACTGTAGAAGATGTGAAATTTCTGTGTTCGTATTTCATTCATTAAATTAAGATGCGTTAATTATCTCTTCTTTGTAGCCAGCTTCTCATCCACCGTTTTCTTTTTATACGTTTTTTTAACAGTAAAACGATAATTATCATCGCACAGGCCTTTTTTTTCTTAATAATATCCATATTAGAATACAAGACTGTGACTAAATGACTGTGTTGCGTCATTTGATGTTCCGAATGACGTGGATCCATCCAGAGGACCGGAGATACCAACTGATTTTGTGGCGATCCAGTCCAGATGAGTCAATTCGAATATTCGAACTCGCTACGAATACCTTCGGTCTAAAGTCAAGTCGCTTTGTTTCGATACGTTGTCTTCACCAGCTGGCTAAAGATGAGCAGGAACGGTTTCCTAAGGCGGCAAAGATTTTGCTTGAAAATTCGTATGTGGATGATCTAAACGGGGGAGCTGACACGGTGGAAGAGTCGCAGGAAATCATGGACGAGTTTATACAGTTGATGCGGTATGCTGGTTACGATCTTCCAAAATAGTCATCTAATGAACCTGCGCTGTTAAAGGGGTTTCCCGACGATTATTGTAAACCTACTCGTAGCTTTGATGATTATTGCGGTTTTATTAAGGTTTTGGGTATCCAATGGAATCCCTTAACAGATACCTTAACCTATAGGGTTAATTTGGCTTCAGAACAGGTACCGGTCACCCGCGTAGCATTTTGTCGTCGTTAGCAAAACTTTTTGACCCTTTGGGGTGGATTTGTGCAGTAGTATTTCGTGTCAAGTTATTACTTCAGGAACTACTAAGTGACGGAGCTAAGCATGTAAAAAATGGTCTGTTATTTTCTCGGATTTACCCAGTATAAAGAAACTTTCAATCACGCGTTTTTTAAAATCTACAGGCAACGCGGAATCTTCTTTATACGGTTTTTGTGACGGCTCTTCCTTTGGTTATGTAGCCGCTGTTTATCTCCGGCATTGTAGTCTGAAATAAAGTAATTCTATTCTATTCTATTCTATATAAAACATTGCGTAAACAATCTATTGAATTGTCGGAAGTTGTCGGTTGGTATGACAGCACAATAGCATTGGCTTGGCTAAACACTCCTCCCCATAAATTAGCAGTATTTCAAGGTAAAAGAGTTTCTCAAATTAAAAACATGGATTTGCATGTTCAATGGCGGCATGTACCGGGCGAGTTAAATTGTGCTGATGTTGCATCACGCGGCTGCTCCGCGGCCCAATTGCTCGATCACCCCCTGTGGTGGAGTCCGGAGTGGTTGTGTCAGCCGGGTGCGTTTCAATCAGTATACAAACTTTTTGCATAATTTCATTTAACTTACAACAAAAAGCATAATGAACGTTTAGCATAAAAACCATTTGTATAATTTGATCTGGCATACGATCAAATAACATAACACTCATTTAGCATAACTATCATTTTCTAGTTATTATGCATTTTAAGTCAATTTATTGTAACTAGGTTAGGTTAGATTAGAACTGTGACCACATTAATAGTAATGGAAGCAGTTAGAAATATGTACTTTTTAAATTAATAAACATTATATTTTTTGAAATTATGCATTTCGTTTTATGCATCATGACTATTATATCGATGGTTTATTATGCAGATTGAAATTATGCAATTCGTTTTATGTAAAATGATCATTATAATATTATTTGTTTTTATGCTAAACATTACACACCCGTGTCAGTCACGAGAGTCTTGGCCCGACGATACAAAACCTGATCTCACGGACTTGCCGGGCTTACATTCAAAATGCGTTTCCAATGTTGTTACTACGGTTTCAGATATAACTAATTACTCGGTACAGTTCGTTCGAAAAACTTGTAAACTTATATAACTTGGTATTATGGTTTTAGATGATGTATTAAGCGGGACGCGAGTCATATTAACCGTGAAAAAATGTATGAAAACAGGCCTTAAGTTGCAGGGACCGGCAGAAATGGCGTATTATGCGGGAAATCGTATTAAACGTGATCGTATTACGCGGGTTCTACTGTACATCGGTATTTATAGCTTTTTCTAGTATCTACATTCGAGGCGTTCGAATTGTGGTGCTATCGTCGAATGCTCCGCATTAGTTGGACGGACAAAATTACTAATACGGAGGTCCTTAAACGTATGGCGAAGAAGGTAGAGCTGGTACGCACTGTCAAGCAGCGTAAGGTTGCCTATTTGGGTCATGTACTGCGACACGACAGATACCATCTATTACGCACCATAATGATGGGTAAGGTGGCAGGAAAGCGGAGGGTGGGAAGAAGGAAAATGTCATGGCTTCGTAACATCAGGGAGTGGACCGGCATTAAGACCGTGGAACAACTGTTCAGGCTAGCTCTGGACAAGGAAAGATTTAAAAAACTGACTGCCGACCTTCTGTAATGGAGAGGCACCTAAAGAAGAAGAAGTATCTACAGTTCGATCTAGCTCAGAAGTGGATGTGGATTTTTTTTGACCCGGGAGAAATGCCTATTCATACCCGCCCGACGGGGGCCAGGGCGGGTTATGTCCGACTTACGGGGACCCCTGGGTGTTGCACGAATCGCTTAAGAGGAGGCTACGGGACCACTATAGCGCCAACGTAGCCCTGCCGCAGCTATTGATATACCTACTAACTACATTCAAACCACTCAATTTTTTTATTTAATTTAATAAGTTAAAACTTTATTTACATCCAACTAAGTACAGAATTCAACATCAATACAATTAAAAAAAATGCAGTGATTAAGGCCCTGTCCTCTCGGCTCATAGAATCCTCCGGAGATCCTAGAGCTGGTGCTTACCTCTCCCAAAGGATTGGGCTAGCTATCCAGAGAGGTAATGCAGCCAGTGTCATCGGGACCATGCCGCGAGCGGACCTGCTAGAGGGGGTGTTCTTTTTATAGTGGTGATTATTATTTATATCTTTAATATTTGAGTAGCTTAGTTTAATTTTAATTTAAATACGTTTAGTTTTAATATTTTTATTTGTTTTAATTGGGAAATATATAGCAGATTTTACAACTAAATGAACAAATGTAGGTTACTATGCATAATCTAAAACAGTTTCCACCTAAATACCCTTATTTAATAAAACTAGAGTAACCGCGGAGTAGCTAAGCCATGGTTTGTCCTTATCTGTCATTGTGACATTTGAATTCGGCAGATAAGGACAACATGGCTTAGTTACTCCACGGTTACTCGATGTTTATTAGTAAGAGCAAAAGTTATTACTTAATAACTTATATTCATATTGCTCAAACAGATAAAATTATTATACTTATCATTTACTATGAATAAATACATAGAAAACACATAACCAACATTAAATTTAAGTCATTTTGAATTTTGAAAATACATGGGTACGTTATTTTAGGTATGTTATATAGTGGATGAAATATCTCAATGCCAATAGTATCAATATGCCTGAACATTTACATTGAGAACATACTTAATTTATTAAGACACAAACAATAGGTATACAGATAAATAATAAAAACATAACTGAAAGTAACTACTGTGGTTGCCGAGTTAGAATAGTGCCACTCCATGTCTTCCCGTGGATGTCGTAAGAGACGACTAAGGGAATAAAGGCTTGTAGTCCTGTTAGGCGATGGGCTTGCAACCTGTCACTAATACGTTGGTAAACATCTTAGCCTAATTGTGCAAATTGTGGTTATAGAATTATCAACAACTTTTTAGAGATGTTGTAATTCTGTAGCTCTGCCTCTATGTAAGTAACTACTAAACTAAATTAACTTATTCTAAGTAACTAAATACAAATGTCCCCTAGGCCACTGCCACCGGGAATGGTGCCCATAATTCTGGCTGCATTTCCTCGTTGGATAGCTATTGCTAGCCGTATGCCGAGGAAAGAGCCAGCTAAGCTATTCTCTGGGTTGTATATGATACATTATTATTATACAATACATTAATCAATATTGTTAATAATTAATGGGCGGACAACGGATTCAATTTACGTCAAAATAATGTCAAACGATATCCGTAATATGGATATGACTATAATTGATTAAAAAAAAAGAGAACTTCACTGCAAAAAAGTTATAGAATTTTATTGTGGAAGTAAATAATCATACTATTTTTTTATTAGGTATTTTCAGTACATTCCTTTTATAGTTAGTTAACTATCTACTTGAAAATGACTCTCCACATCTACAGACGTGAGAGGGGCGTATATGTAAAGTGATACTTATTATTTAAAAAACAATTCCATAGTTAATTTAATTTGAAATCTGTCACCTTAACCTAAAGCATTATTTACTAAGAACGATTCATGTTATAAGTAGCAATATCATCAACGTACAACATAAATTAATTTAATCAATTTCTTAGTAAATAATCCTTAAGTTAAGGTGACAGAGTTAAAATTAAATTAACTATGGAATTGTTTTTTAAATAATAAATATCTCGGAAATTATGCGATATTGGACTACATGTTATACCACATTATATGCTCCAAATAGGGTTATATATATATAGGTTATAGGTTGTGGCGGGCTGTTTTCCGCAACTCGACGACTTAAATATGCGCCTATTTTGCGTGAGAGGGTTGGTGACACTACTCCTGCCAACCCAGTTCCACCAGGAAGCCTAGCAGACCCTTGACGTTGCCGACGACTTCTGGTAGCGACCTCGGTACCAGTCCGAGGTGTCGCGCCCGGTATGTTGCCACCTCTGGGCACTCCATGATGACGTGGGCAGCGGTTTCTTCCGCTGTCATGCAGGCTCTGCACAGGGGGCTGTCTGTAACACCTAAAGTGTGTAAGTGTCTGTTGAATAGGGCATGACCGGTTATTGCCCCAGTTACGAGTCTAAGTTGAGTCCTTTTCAACTTCCGTAGTTTCCGTGACAATCCGGGATTTATTGTCGGGAGGGCTTCTTTGGCCTGCCTGCAGGTGCTTAGGTTGCTCCAGTATCGTTGGTGTTCTACCTTGGTTAAGCGTCGCAGTTTGTTACGCAGCCATCCGAACGGGAGAGGCAATATGGGCTCAGGACCCACTGCTACTATCTCTGAGCCCTTCCTCGCCAGCTCGTCGGCTGCGTCGTTACCACGTGAGTTGCTGTGCCCCTTTATCCATTGTAGTGTGATGGGATTGTTTTTACTTACCTTCGTCAGGGCATTGTGGCACTCAAGTACCAGCCCTGAGGTAACGGTGTGGCTCTGTAGGGCCTGGAGCACTGATCGGCTGTCGGAGAGTATTCGGATCGGGAGATCTATTACCTTCCGTGCCTCTATTGCTGTCGTAGCCACTATGATGCCCATGCATTCTGCCTGGAAGACTGTGCCGTGGGCCCCTAATGGTGTTGAGATGTGTATGTTCAGGTCCTCCGAGAATGTACCGGAGCCGGAGCCTGACCTTGTTTTGGATCCATCTGTGAAGATTCTTACCTCCCTTGGGTTCAGGCCCTCCCAGGGATCTTCGTGGAGCTGTATTTTGTACTTCTTGTCGAAGACAAATGTCTTCGGCACTCTGTCGGTCACCGCTTCTATTAGTGGGTCGTTACTTACCAACTCACATAGGATTTCGGTGTGTGGCACCTTTGTAGTTTTCCATAGGTTTAGTTTTTTGAGACGTACAGCGGTCGAGGCTGCCTCCTGCTTTATAAATAGGGTCTAGAGTCGATGGTTAAAATCCTTCGGGTACGTCCCGGGCACGGTGTATAGTAGTCGAAATTTAATAAAAGTCTTATCTACCTAGTCTTAGTCCGCCCATTATTAATAATTCTAACAATCCTATTGTTAGATTTACCCAAAAAACCCGAAAACATTAACCGTTTTAGGTATAGCAAACACTTGTTAGGTATGAATGATTTAACAATAAAACAGACAACTAATCAGCGTCATTAACAATCAGCGTAATCATTGCATAAACCAGTATGAAGTCATTCCTCGCTCGGTCGTCAAGCGCTCTGGTCGATACTCAACATGTTGTTAAGGTTGTTCCATCTCTCTGTGGCTTCTCTGTTCTGGTACACTGTGTGGTACGATCTCAATTTTATTAACATACCTTTTCCCGCGAAGGGATTTGGAGAGTATCCTTTGAAGGGACGGACCACGTTTTTGACGTTTTGGTGTTTGGTAAGTCGTTATTTTTTACTTTTAATAAGTGTTGTTTTTATTCGTGAATTGGCGTAAATGCTAGTTTTTTATGTGGTGGTATTTAGTGAATATTACTTAATATTATAATAGTGTAGCTATCTACTTTGATTAATATTGGAACACTTGCAACTGGTACAGGTCAAGGTTACCTAAATCACTTATATTAGAACATGTTTTGTTATTATTCATAATTTAGCACAAATCATTCAAAATTAAATTAAAATTGGCATTTCTAAACATTAATTTAAAGTAAGTATGATCTCTCTTTCTACCAGCCACGATTTTAAACGTCTTACATTTCGTAACCAAATTTAATTCAATTACATATTTTATCTACTAGCAATATTAAAGTAAGTATGCTTTATAAATAAATATACATACTTGAAATACGAGTATGTCATAAATCCCATACAAAAAACAAGTAACTAGTACTTGAAAATAATTTATCTCTCTTTAAAGTGTTTTTACGTGTATTTTATGACTCAATGTCTCGTGCATCGACTACTTATTATAAATTTATTTGCAAACAAAACCGGCACTTACGATTATTTGGAGTAGCTTAAATATATATGTTTTAAATATTAATTTAATGTAGCACAATATCTCACAGTACAGTACATTTCAACTATAATTATTACCCTTATTAAAAGGTTAGGTTTAAACTGTAAAAAATATTTCTGTTCATTCGATTTATTAAGTTTTTTAAATTTGGATAAAATAAAAAATTTTTTTTTTGATTAAATCACAGTCAATCAAAGTCAATAAGAGTAAAATTATAATTAAAAATTTGATCTATTTAGTTAAACGTATCATTTCTGGCGGTTGTCTGATGATGTGTTACTACAATTTTAACGATAGTTATATAACTTATATACTTGATAATAAAAAACAGTCCATTAGATCTTATGACGCGTTGTAGAAACAGGTGAAACATAAAATTAATACTTATATATTAATGTTAACATGGACATGACTGCCTCATTAGCATAACTAGCCTGCTGCGTAAATATAAAAACATATTTTAATATAAGTAGTTGTTTTAATTTACTAAGTCCCGCCCCATTACTTAAATAAATAAAAATAAAATAAATATCAGGGGACAATGTCACACCAATTGAGCTAGTCCCAAACTAAGCTCTAGGCTTGTACTATGGGTACTAGACAACGATATAAATACTTATATAGAGAAATAAGTACTTGAACAGATATAAAACATCCAAGACTCAGAAAGAAATATTCGCACTAATCACACAAATATTCGTCCATACCGGGAATCGAACCCGGGATCGCTAGCTTCGTAGGCAGGGTCACTACCAACTAGGCCAACGCGAATTTTCGTATATTGAGTGAAAAGCGCATCTTCGTGAATTGAAAATTATAATGATGTTGGGGTATCCAATCACTTGCTTAACAACATTTCACAAAGTGATTCATTTCACAAATAAGTATATAATTTTGCAAAACGCTTTTTTTCCGACTCTGTAAATATTTCAGGACAATCTTGTAGATGGATTAGGTTAGGTTAGTTTTATAAAAATCCTGAAATATTTACAGTTTCGGAAAAATGCGTTTTGCAAAATGATGTTTGTGAAAGGAATCGGATGGAGATTCTAGGCGGTAAAAACCATATCGTGTTTGACCTGTTATCGTATTGTCAACGTTTTGATAGCTCTTATTTACTGACAGTAATGGCGGTCGAGTTAAAATCGATATACCATAATTGCAGGCCTAGTATGGCTGCGTCTATATTGCGTGTCAAATGTGGATAAAGCATCCGTCCCTCTCATACTTATTTACGTGTCAGAAGGTGACTGACGGATGCCTTATCCACACTTTGTCACGCGATAAACGCAGCCATATTAGGCCCTGAGACGATAAGGTTTTTACCGCCTAGACTAGAGGCCCAGTTTGTAAAACGTTTAAATGATGTTAACCGATGTTGATTTATACATAAATAATCATAATTTTTACAAGTAGGTACAGTCGAGTTCATAAATATGTAAACTTTAGAGCCTTGTCACTTTTCTCGCTGTGATAATTCGTATATGGTAGTTTGAACATGTTACATGAAATTAAATAGACAAGGTACCTACTAAAGTGTATACATATTTATGAACTCGACTGTACCTACGAACATACGTCAAGGGTTCTATTCTGCTCTGTAAAATAATATTGTTTTCTCAAACATGCAATGAAATATCGATGTTATGTTCCTTATAATAGGAACATAACATCTTCTCATCATCTTAGGCTGCGAAGTATGACGTTTCAGGTGCGGCTAGGACAAGAGGTCGTTAATAGAATTTCATACAAATCGTGCAGGCCTAGGCCTGCACGATTTGTATTTGTGGCACAGGCATCACGACATTCTGCCACTATGCGTATTAATAAAATAAAACTTTGATTCTTTTGTTGTTTCTTACATTGCATGTTTGTTAAAAGCGCTATACATACCTCGACGCGAAATATGGGTTGCCCGCCTCAGACCTATCCGGCCTCGCTTTGCTCGGCCGTCTATGTCTTCGGCCGGCAACCCCTTTTCGCCCGGCCTCTGTAGACTACAGACTGTAGTAATGTACTATTTAGATATGTTATCGTATTGTTTTTAATTCTGCCGCCATTAGTGTCCAATAAGAGTTATCGTAACGTTGACAATACGATAACATGTCATAAGACTCGTAAGCAATATTGTTTGGTCAAGTAGAACAGAGCTTCAGAGTTTTTTTCTTCGTAAAAAAGCATTTGGACTTTCGACTCATCATTGCAACGTAATAACTTCCAAATACTCGTTTATTGAAGGCCGACGTTATGTCACTGGCCTGAGAAATCGAGATAGTGTGCGGCGCGACTCTGTTAACTAAAGCCGCTAACAGACAGTGCGAGAGCGGCGCGGTGCGTTTAAAAAGCGTTTTCAAAGCGCCTTTGCGGCTTAAATAAGATAATAAATCATTTGTACTCGTGCACCAGTTAGACAACTTAAATCAACTCAACTTACGTTAGTTGGACCTTATGCAGGGTCCGTTCGGATCTTTACCACCATCTTATCCTTTAACCTACCACCAAGCAGCAGTGTTCGTATTGTTGTGTTCCTTATTAAGAAAGAACTAATTACACGGCTTTCTTTTGGACGTGACCACACCGGTCAGAATGCTTTAGCATTAAAAATCTGACGCACTAGACCCGTCGCTGCGTCAAGGCATACATAGAAAAGTAGTCTCCGGCCCTCTAAAGGCCCGGCCACACCGCTTGCGTGACGTGCACGTGCACGTGCGCGTTCGCTTTCCACTGCGTTGTATAGTGACATTTCGTAATGAGAATTCATACTATACAACGCAGTGGAAAGCGAACGCGCACGTGCACGTGCACGTCACGCAAGCGGTGTGGCTGGGCCTTAAGAGTTTCTGTTACCTATTGCCGCTCGGGCGCTAGAGTTGCGTCGATGCGCGTCGCTCGATACTTAATACGCACGCAACTAAACGCGGCCACACGGCGCGGCCCCGACTAAACCGGCTCGGTCCGTCCTATTGAGTTTTCTTGTGGTGGCTCGCGGCGCGTAAGGTCGCGGCACGCACACATACAAGCCGCGCGATATAGGTTTAGCTTTGTTTGAAGACGAACCTCTGTTTATAAAGGGTGGTAAACGTTGCATCAGCGTATGAAGCTTATGACATAATATGGAGTCATAGTGAAAAAGGGTACAAGTCGACTTAACTCGTAATAAAAAAGGATATATACATAAACGGAGTAAACTAGACTCAAAATCCTTTTTCACTTGATCTTCAGTACACTTATACCCTTTTCCGACACCATCGTGTGGTCGAGCCTTGCATTTATTTAATCGTAAAACACACACGTTGATTATCGGTAACAGTGAACGTATTATTAGAAAAGCATTAGCTCTGTGTAAATATCAGCCTGGACTCTGAACTCCTAGTGAAGCTTATCAAGAAGTTCCCTGTTGTCTAGAAAATAAATGCTTTGCAATTTTAAACTTTAATGTTATATAGTTATTGTTTCATATTCGTTTTCATGGGGTTATTGGTTATCTAAGTTTTCGGGGTAAAAAAGACACTCTGGCCATCTCCGGTCTATAAATTGACTGTACACAATTTCAGTTTCAAAATTAAAGAAATAAGTAAGAAACATCAATGGCTCCACAACAAATATTCGTGCTCCTCCAATATTTATTTCTATAAACTAAAATCAATTTTAAAGGTAGTGTTAGATGTCAATTAAATTAATAAAATAGGATAAAACGATTTCGTTTTATCGATTAATTATGTAACGAATGCAATAACCGGTCAAAATTGAAAACCGGTTATTAACCGTATTCGTATACTTAAAACCGGTTAACCGGTTATTAACCAGTTTTTAGTTTGCGTCGTGTGGTTGCCGAGTTAGAATAGTGCCACTCCATGTCTTCCCGTGGATGTCGTAAGAGACGACTAAGGGAATAAAGGCTTGTAGTACTGTTAGGCGATGGGCTTGCAACCTGTCACTAACACGCTGGTAAACATCTTAGCCTAATTGTGCAAATTGTGGTTATAGAATTATCAACAAGTTTTTAGAGATGTTTGTAATTCTGTAGCTCTGCCTACCCCACTCTGGGAACGAAGGCGTGCGATTATGTATGTATGTATGTATGTAACCAGTTTTTAGGAATTTTACTGTTTTTTGTTAATTTAAAGGTTGTATCAATGTAAAAAGCTATTTTTAATGTTTTGGTATCGTTCACTATCAACAATCGATTGAAAACCAATTAAAAATATACAGAGAAACAAAAATTCCACGTTGGAAAATGCAAATCGTCGGTGATATTGCAATACCTCGTAAGTTAACACAAAGTTAATACAAATTAAATAAGGTGAAAAATATACCTTAGCAAGTAAGTCATTAAGGTACACTTTACAACTTATTGAATTTATTAGTTACGTGGTATTGGAGTATCACCGACGAAATATGAGTTAAAAGAAAATAATCTGTTTTTGCTTCAACTTAATCAATTTTATTTCCCGTTGCAACAATTATTATTTTATTTTGACCATTTTCTTGTACCGTGAATATCCAGATACGTATTTTATTTCTGTAACTTAAGTTTTTTTTTTTCGTAAATGTATAAACTATAAACTTTGCTCCCGCATTCTGTCCCCGTCTCTGTCTTTCCTCTTTCTGGACTGTTTACAACAGTTCTAAGCCCGGCATTGCACCTGTAGGTTATTACTGTAAGTTTTGAAACAAAGCTATATGCAAGAGAGAGATGCAGATATTTGCCACTCACTCTTACCCATAGTTG
This sequence comes from Acleris literana, assembly GCA_946894065.1. NCBI lineage: Eukaryota > Metazoa > Arthropoda > Insecta > Lepidoptera > Tortricidae > Acleris > Acleris literana. Next base: position 4,250,323 of record OX335671.1, read on the forward strand.
CGTCTCAAAACTTACAGCAATAACTTACAGGTGTAATACCGGCCTAATCTAAATTAGTAAGTTATGTACTGACTCCGTAACGATAACAACTATTGTATAATTAGTTCCCTTTGCTACCTGCTAATCCCTGTTAATAACCAATAAACAAACACGCGTAGTGACCTAGTGACGAGACGAAAGTGAATAAGACGTGGCATTTTAAATGAGTGATTCAGGTAATACTGAGATTTGAGATCCGTGATAACTATTTAATAAAGTACGTATTTAATTTGAGTACTTAATAATTAGAAAATTAATTGTTTTGTTTTAGTAATCGGCCATGAAGTATACAGAATTTCGAAAGAGAGGTCAACATTGTGTACCATTTGTATCTCATAATTGCTGTGATTCTTATTATTTAAGTAGTTTTTAGATAAAATATAGCATAATAACTGCCTGTGGCAATAGTAAAATTTTAGTACAGGAGGCACGAATGTATGAGTAGTATTGAGCAGTGAAAATATCATGCAAATGATAATTTTCTAGTAGATTTTACTTTGATTATTGACATTAAACGATTGCACAACATTGAAATAGCCTGTTATTTCGAATCGGTTAAAAACCGGTTTTAGCTCTCGATAACCGGGTTTTCATCGAACCTAAATTTATCCAGTTTGAATTCTCTAATTATGCGAGATGCGTTACGAAAAGAAAGGCCATCTACACCTCCGATACTCTGCTTTTGACGGGATGCCAGCCCCGGATCTACGCGTCCAGGGTTATGAAACAAGTTTTTTCTTTAAACATATGCATTTGGCGCCCTTTGAAACTGCCGCCCGGGGAAGGGTACCCCAGTTGCCCCCCCCCCTAGATCCGGGGCTGTGGAAAGGAAGTGGGACGCAAGCCCGCAAAGAGCAGGGAATCAGAGTATTGGATGAGGTGTAGATGGCCTTTCTGGTGGCACGCCTCGCATTTAACAGTGTTGAACAAATAAATACCTACTGAACAACTAGGTATTTACCTAAACGAGGCCGTTCATGTAGTAACCAGCTTACGACCAACGCTTCCGTAACAAAAACCCACATTTATATATTAGAGGTGATTGGCACGCGGTCGTCGTGCATCACAGTTTAACGACATACCATATTTTTATCTCGTTCCAGATAATGCAAACCACGTACTTCACAATCTCCGTGCTGAACGACTACATCGGAACTAACGCAGCCCATCCAAAACAGAGCTCCATCCTTCGCTCCGTCAAGGACAAACTCTTCGTACTGGCGTTCCCTACAGCCTTCTACGTTTCCTGCGCCTTCTGGGGTATATATGCTGTGGACAAAGACCTCATTTTCCCCGACCATGTCGCGAAGGAGTTCCCACCTTGGGTCAACCACACCATGCATTCATTCATACTTCTCTTTATTATTTTAGAACTAGTATTATCGTATAGAAGCTATCCGTCTAAAACTGTAGGCTTTCTAATAGTAATAGGGTTCAACTTGGCGTATGTTTTCTGGTTCCATTGTATTTATTTTAGTACGGGAGCGTGGGTGTATCCAGTTTTTAATGTCCTGAACTGGCCGTTACGAGTTCTCTTTATTATAATGAGCACGAGCGTAGCCCTAGTGTTTTATGTCTTGGGCGATACGTTGAACTCTCTGGTGTGGTCGAAGGTTTCCAAACAGAAGGTGAAGAGTAAATGATGTTTTTGGTTGACTTAATTTATGTATTCGCACCTTTAGAACAATAGTGACCTAATTCAAAATTTGTGCTTTCAAACTTCGAATCATAAATTTATTGTCATAGAGACCTAACTCGAAATTTAAAATTTCTCAATTAGGTCACCATTGTTCTGAAGGCGCGAATGGCGGGTTTTACTAAGGTCCTGTTGTTTCATCAGTAGTTAAACTAACTATTCGTTAAAAATCGTAATCTAATGGTTAAATCTCAAGTAAATGTGTAAAATTTTCGATTCCTTTTTCGAATTTTAACATATTAGTTGAGTTAATTACTGATCAAACAACAGGCCCTAAGCGAGTTTGAACACATGTCACGCTACAGGATGTTGTTATTTACAAGTCTAGGTAAAATATTTAGTTAAAGATATTCTTGTATGCAATTGTTAAAAACTAATATACTTAATTAACGATATATAAATAGTGTCAACTTGTAAGTAGAGATGTGTTACTTACCTATAACTAAGTACATGCAAGAGTTTTCATAACTTTTTTCATGAACTCAAACTCTTACAGTTAACAAGAGATTACATGTACTTAAAGAAAAGTGATGAATTAAATTAGAAGTAATGAATAATGAACTTTATTCTAAGATAAGCCACTTTTACGTTTATGAGTCTTCTAGCGCTCCCCAAAAAGTAGTTAAACACATAGATAACGCCGCAAGAAACCCAATAGTATTTTTTAACATTTGTGGTATGTTTAATTTATCTATTAACTAACAACTGTTGACTTTACTGATCTGACATTTGATCTAACAGCTTGAGTAAAACCCAAGTTTAATTAACATGTTACATTCCATTGTCAGTGTAATAACGTTCACTTTTGTGTGACATTGCTTAAGATTTTTTTTGGGGCATAGTACCTTGTTCCGTTTCGACATTCGAACTATATTTAAAAAAACCCAAGACGTCAGAGTTTATGAATAATGTATTTGCGGTATTTACAGAATTCTAAGTGTTTTTTGTCGGTTATGTAAGTTAACGATAAATAAATTATCTTTGTTTATTTACTTAATTTATAATAAAACAAGACTGTCACGATTTTCAATACTTTTATTCAATTTTGAACACCCTCATTTCGCACCTTCAGAACAATAGTGACCTAATTCAAAATTTCTGCTTTCAAACTTCAAGTCATAAATTTATTATTATAGAGACCCAATTCGAAATTTAAAATTTCTGAATTACGTCATTATTGTTTTGAAGGTGCGATTTATTGATAAGTACCAGGAACCCTGGTTTCCTCAGCATACAAAATTGATCCGAGATTATATTCAACATTGTCTAAACAATATTTTGTCCTTCTTCTACTTCGACAAGAAAGGGAAAGGAAGACGGAGATAATATGTCAATGAAGAAAACAATCTATTTAGCGATGCCAAGTCCTACTAGGAGTTTTCTTTCAAACCGTCATATTTTGAACCCTTACTTGATCGCAACTGTTTGACGGTGAGGATCATCTTGTCGGCAGCCTACCTGATATAATAGTATCGTATCGTAGTATTGATCTCTGCTTTTAAACAGTTTTTATGAGTTTAGTGACTCTACGCTGAACCTAATGCTCTGAGGGCGTAAAATGGCAGTTCGTCCAAAGCTAAGTAGGTATATAATAGTAGATTATGCAACAGTTGTATAAGTGAGGTCAAAAAAGGCGAGTGGCGTGGGTTACGATGTGAGCCGAGGGCGAACATCGTAAAGAGAAAGACGCCACGAGCGTTTTTTGACTTAGTTATACACCGTTGCACACAATACTTTTTCTACGACTAGGTAGGTTTTAAATAAAATTCAAAATTAAAGAAACAATAAATGAGCGCGAAACACGAAAATGACAATTATTAACGAAATATATGTCTATGGCTAACTTTGTTTTTAATTCAGTCAGTCAAGTCCACTGATTGCCAGGTGATTATATTAAAAATAAGTTACTTCATAGTTTATTTTTAACTTATGTTTGCGTTCATTAACCGGAATACAAAGGCAAATTAACTTAAAGCGGTATAAAGGATTATTTATATTCCGAATGTATTAAATTAAGATACATTTTATTTAAATATATGATTTTGTTTAATGGTAAAATTCAGTTTTATACTATGTCGACTTGCCTATGTGTTGTCTATTATTTATAAACGAAAATGTCATTGACTCATTGTTGTAGGTTTAGTAGTAGTCTGTGGCAGCTAGGCGTATCGTTTTTTGCTCAAAAAAGCACAAGTGCTGTTTTGGGGAATAGACTAGATAGACTTATCTATGGATTATTCTGCGGACATAATGATTATGTATGTTCTTATATTAGTGTTAGTGACTATATAAATGGCAGATAAAAGTACAGGAGTAGGAAAAATAATTTATAATATTTATACACGTGTATAGACAGACAGTGTTGGAAATTTGAGGAAGAGGCCTTTGCTAAGCAGTGGGACTGTGTGACACTAACTCAGGCTATTAAATAAAAAACATGTAACAAATCGCGTACGATCTCAAAACCATAATCAGGGGAGTGATTCTCTCAAAAACGCGGTCGGACGAGACGAACGAACGAGTGAATGTCGCAGGGGTGAGTTTAAAGTAGTCCCGTCAGAGCGAACAAAACACATTCACAATTATGCAGCCTTATACGTTTGATCTCATCGACAGAAGCCATGCTGCCAAATTGAAAATACACGCGCAAAATGTATTTTGTTTTTAAGAGACACTTAAACTCGCCGCTGAGACATTCAATCGGTCGTTCGTCCGACCGCATTTTTGAGAGAATCACACCCCAGGTTGACTGGATCAAAATACGATGCGAGTGGAAAGAAACATTGAAATAGGACATAAAACAGTTCTCTTCAAATTCAGTTCCACAAGAATGTTTCCCCCCTTACAATACGAGTAAATAACACAACACAACACAAAATCAATTTATTGAGCTACTTAAAAGATAACAAAGATAAGACGGTCTTATCGCTAGATACCGATCTTTTCCGGAAGAAAATTAGGTATATTGTTTCAATTATCAATATTTTTCTACTTTTGTCGTATCAGATTATCACGTAACTCTAGAAATGCTTTTGCGGTAACGAGGATTTTGTAACATGCTGTATTATGGAAGTTAGTATTAGGTATACCGTAATAAAATATGTCTTCTTTAAGGCCCAGCCCCGCGTAGACGTGACGTGCGCGTGCGCTTTCCACTGCGGTGTATAGTATAAATACAACGCACTATACAACGCAGTGGAAAGCGCACGCGCACGTCACGTCTACGAGCACGCATCCGGTGTGGCTAGGCCTTTAACCTCGTGAGGGCCACCGTACTACAAACAGCCAGTTTTTTTGCCAGTGGGACTTTGAATCTACCATCAAGGTAATAAAGTTCAATTACGTTTGTTCGAAAACGCCGTTTTTAATTTATGAAGAAAGGAAAATAAACTTTATTCCCTTTGCAATATAGTTCAAATTAAATTGCCTTGATAATGTACATACTATTGCACCCTGGGCCCTACGTGGAATATTTTAACTAGAGGACGCCTGCGACTTTGTCTGCGAACAATTCGTTTACCTTTATTTCCCCTTTTCCTCTGGCGCCTTTTGTATGGCAAGGAGAAGGCACGCGAGCACTCAGGCCACCTGGCGCCTGTTTTATAAACAAACACCGGATTGACGGGGGCAAAAATGTACCAGTGCTAGTGATTCATTAAATGTCGACTAAGTTTATCAACATCGATAAAAAGCAATTTTTTATCATCATTATCATAAGTAATGGCCAAGTTTGAATACCGTTTAATTATGTGCAAACCTCTTTTATTTATACATTGACTCTGGATTCGAGTCACTTTTGAAAACCATTGAAATTACATTGAATAACAAATTCATTCAGTACAACAATATTCTTTAGCATTGCGACGAATTGAGAACCTTTTTGTTTTTTAAGACGGTTAAAAATGAGTCCAAAGAAAAAAAAATCGTTTGTCTTGATGGAAAGCTGATCATTCAGACATAGAAGTTAAAGGTACCACTTACTTTTGCAAGAAATGTAAGATCCATATGTTACGAAAAAAGTTGTCGATAAACTTAGTCGATATTTAATTAATCACAAGCACTGGTACATTTTTGCCCCCGTCAATCCGGTGTATGTTTATAAAGCTACAAATTAAAATTTACAGGTTACAAGTTTCCATTTGACACAACCTCGACCAATGACGACCAGCCGTTTGAGCAGTGTTGCCAGTTTAGATCTGTAATATTGTAACTTGTAGCTTTATAAAACGTGCCCCTGATGGTAAGTAGGATCTGAGACCCATAGGCATTTGAAACCTCAAGACTACAATCTCAAAACTGCAATCCTAAGACTTCAAATGCGTTGCCAACCCTGAGGACTTAGATGGAATGCCTCTATGCCTATTTTCGAAAAATCCTTTCGCAGTCCAGCACCAGGGTACCCAAGGAATATTTCCTCCAAATTCTAAGTTCAGTCCAGCAGTTAAGGCTGTGATTATCAGATAGTCAGAGTTTTATATGAATCGAAGACAAAGGCGAACATTTAAATCCTACACTTAAATATCTGGCTAATTGACAGCAAATTACCGCTTAATGGAGGCTTATCTTTTACAAATCTATTACCTTATCCCTTCCTACTTAATTTTATCTTCATAAATCTGATTATGATAAACGAATAATTAATGTGAATTGAGCGACTTTTACAATTTAATTTTTAATTAGTATTGGCAGTATTTATTTACAGTCACCCAATAAAAATGTTGAGCATACTTAGAACCTTGTCATTGTGACTGCCATTGTTATTGTCATACTTGTCATTTGATGTTCAGTTTGAAGTTTATTATGACAGTGCACTAAAGTGCTTAACATCTTCGTTGCGGTACTGCGTCTCTTGTTATGACGTCAGCCGCCATTACTGTCAAGACAATAAGAGCTATCAAAACGTTGACAATACCATAACAGGCAAACTACGATATCGTTTTTACCGCCTAGAATAGAGGCGCAGTACATTAGCAGGGCCTATATCGAGTAGCATAATCATTGTTCCTAATGTTTTGGTTGGTTACAAATCGTTTGGTCAGAAACGGTTTTTATAGTTTTTTTTTTAATTATTATTAAACCTAAACTAACTTATCTGATCTACACAATAAATGTTTATTAAATTCTGAAATTTCACCCAAAGATTTTAGACCAAAAAATACAATACATTAGGACAAACAATTTTATGTGTTACAAAGAGGTACCACATTAGCATCTATTTATTTATACATAATAGGTACAATAAGTAAAGTGCGAGCTGTTCTTGTCTTAAACAGCTCACGACCAAATAAGAGCTATTACTGATGCGCCAAAGGAAACTTTCCAAAATTGCGGAATTTTTCATGTAGGAAAATTTCGGAAACTTCTCATAATTTTGTATGGGGATTGAAATTTTCCGTTTCTTAAATTTAAATTTCCTATATTTCAAGTGAAAGTTTCCGGAAATTTCTTAGAACTTTTCCAACTTTTAGGAAACTTTCCGCAATTTGCACATCAGTAAGAGCTATCATAGTGTTGACAACTTGTAAAAAGCAATATGTTTTTACAAAGTAGAATGGAGCCCTTCTGAATAACCTACACGATATCCAGTCTAGTTTTCACAGTAATAAATACACGTTTTCGTCACAAAGACCTATAAACTCAACAAACCGCCGCCAAGTCTTAAAAACCCTGAATTAATATGCACCCCTGTTTGCTAAAAGCGGAGATTTACGCCTGGCGTAAGGCGCTTACGCGTACCTAGTAAAAATACGGCTAAGTTCAAGTTGTTTCGTGTCAATGGGGTCCGTTTATTTAAGTTCTAACGCGAAAACTAAAAACTAGCCTATGGCCACTTGCACTAAAATGATAAATTTTAGAACCCTACCTAACTGTGGTGACTTTTTTAGAAACATTCTACTGAGGTGGAGTCCGTAAGACGTCATTTTTGATAAAATATAGAAAAACACTAATGGATCAATCATAAGTATTGTTTATTTAGTGCAAAGCATGATTGTTTATTTTTAATGCGGAATTGATAATAAACATGTAAGTGGGCCTTAATTTTTTTTAATTAACTTGACAAGGTAAAAAAAATAGGATTTTTTACCTAGGTTAACTTATAATGCCGCAAGTCATCAGAAGAAGGTACTGAGCGATACAGAGCTATATCACGCTATAAGGCGATTTTTTTTGGCGACGTCTGATAGACGTCACGTCAGTTGCAGAGGGTTCAAGTACAGTCGACGTCATCGATACACTATGGGTGCACTACATAACTCCGCAACAGTAGACGACGTGGTGGAGTACGTTCGTCAGAAGGTTGGATGCAGCCTGACGGTGTTTCAGCTGCGGTCGCTTCGCTACGTGCACTTCAGTTCGTTTGTAGTGCGCGTGCCGCGGTTTATGCTGGGAACCGTCGAGTGTCCTGACTTCTGGCCGAAAGGTGTCGTGTTCCGGCGGTTTCGGGGCAACCTACCGGCAGCGACCATCACGCCAATTTTGGCAAAACAGATACCCGCTGTTCTGTCACATCGGTGTTAGTTTTAAGTTTTATATTGTTGTCTATGTTAGTCTATAAGGTATTTGTTACTATGGGCCTCGTTGCCTGAAATAAAATTTATTATTATTATTATTATTATTATAACTCCGAAGAGTCATAATTCCGAATTGATCAGAATTCCGAACTTTGCCGATTCCGAATGCAATGTTTTGATAGAAGCCTTTATTTTTTGATATTGCTTATTAATCAAAATTAACCTAACTAATCTACGTATAGTAATCATATAATAAAGGGGTTTGGATAAAAGTGTTGTCATTTGTAAAACTCATACATTTTCAAGGTGAGCGGCCATTCTTAAAAGTGATAAACTATGATAGAGTTATTCAAAAGAAACATATATTTTTTTGCCTCAGCCGCCATTACTGTCAAGTAAACAAGAGCTATAATAACATTGACAATACGATAACATGTTCAAGCAAAATGGTTTTATCGAGTGCAATAAAACCCCTGAAATCTACTCAAGGCTAAAAAAACTAATACGAGTATGTTTGCTGCAAATGGCCATTCTGTAAACTTTTCAATTTAAAGTTTTAATTTAACCTAACGAAACGAGTGTTGCTGTGAACGACATTAGGTTCAATTCGAACAAAATGTAGAAGGTACTTAGTTTAAAATTCAAATTGCATGGATTAATCTAACACCCGTATTCACAAACGTCACTATGAGGTCTCACAGTGCTCACGAACGGACAGGGTGGTTCAAATCGCCTCATAAACAAAAGGTCGGTCAAAAAGGACCAATCACAAAGCTGTATTGAACGCGGTGCGTTTACTCAGTGAAGGATCCCTTAAGTATTGTTTGTGAATACGGATGTAAGATTTACTTATGGTACTTATGAATATGTGATTGTGCCAAACCTTTAAAAATCGGGAAAGAGCTAGTCGGACTATGCTCAACCTGGTATCCTACATAGAGCATAGTCGTCGTCTCACGCCGTTACAAAACACCAAAAATCTCATCTCAAAAAATAACAATTATGAACGAATCTTCTATTTAGAATTATTTAATGCTGTCTGAGATGATGTTTAGTTCGTATACTTTAACACTTTAGTCGGCTGTGTTTCAAGATCTAATCAAATCTTCTTAGTCGTAATAGTTCTCCTTTTAAGTCCGTTATATTTAAAAAATCGTTTTTTAAAATATCAGTTTCCCCATAGAACAGTTAGTAAAGTTCCTTAATTGCATATGTTAGTAGACAACATTTCCTTATCAACTTTGATCCAGGTACAAATTAACAAGTAAATTAAATTAAATTAATACTTTTTTAGATTTGGCGTTAGTTAAGACTATTTTTCAGATTTTTGCTACTTTACTTTTGGCAAATACACGCAACTCTAGTGAAAATGACACTTAACGAATTTAATATTTTCTAAACAGTCCCCCAAAACAAAAAAAATATAATAACATGAACATAAACGTACCTAATATAATTTTTTCTACTCGCGTACTATAAACCGCTAATATTGATATATCGTTAACGTTATCATATCAGAATACCACCTATAGTGTAACCGAAGCGTGAAAACAATTCTATAATGACCGTTGCCATGGTAATAACCGTTCTATAATAATTATTAAGAGCTACCTATCTAATGATACTCTCGATGATGTAATGTATATAAATAAATACGTTTACGATGTAAAAGTATTGTTTTTAACTCGGTCATCATTACTGTCAAGTAAATAAGAGCCATCGTGACGTTGATAGTTAGATAAAATTGACTCAGTAGAACAGAGCTCCAGTATTTCCACATATCCTAAAACTAGCTAGGTATCCTAAAGCGTCCTCGCTACAACACCTGCCGCTTGCCTGAAGGCATCCAATTTGCGCCTGGTAATTTACAAACCTGTACATTTGCTCACGTATTTTCCATTTCACTAAAATTGCAGTTTCCAAGCTAAACTATTCTCTGAGCGCGTCATCCGTCTCACTCTAAACCAACTCTTAACCTAGGTGCTGTAAAAGTTGAAAAACGACCGGCCATTTTGCCTTTAGCCGTATATTTTTCAAGTCTTTTTTCGAACGCGATTTTCGAACTTCGTCCCGTTGACAATAGCTGGCCAGTGACTTTTTCAATTGATTTTTGATCTTTTTTTAGCTTCGACGTCGTGAATGCTTTTTGGATTTCTGGTGAAATAATGGGGTTTTCACGGGGTTTTTCTTTTCACTATCCCTTAATATACTTCGCTTTTTCAATTCAGAACAGTCTACGCTTCTTCGGTGTTCGAGATTCGAATTGATTTTACTTGTTTACGTTGTTAATTATTTACTTACTAGCTCCTCCTTTCGCGTAAATAGTACATTATTGCCTAGGCATGGAAGTAGGCAATTGCGGGCTGAGTATTGGATTAAACGGACGAGATTGCGAGTCCGTTTAAAAATACGAAGCCCGCAATTGCTGTTCCTGCCGAGGCAAATATAGTGCTTTTCTCAAAAATCGCAAGAAAAAAATTGTGTTGGAGTCAAATCTTCATCGCTTGAACTCATTTTTTGAATTGCATACAAACAGAAACTTCATGTAAAAAAACCATCACTCCTTACCGCCTTTTTTGTTTATGACAAGGAGAAACGCAATTCTTGTTTTAAAAAAAACATAAGCTATTCCAGGCACAAATAAAAAAGTTATGTTTCGAGTAATATTTGGATGTGTAAGACTTGTGCCCTCATTTTATTATGGCCTTTTTCACTTTTTAAAAAGTTACAAGCTAGATAGTAATGGAATTTGTATGCAACATTGCGGGCTTGTGTAGCGAGCACGCAATGTTTTTTTTAAAAAAAATTGAGAACTGTCAGTAAACTATGTACTTCGCGTCTCAATATGTAGATAGGAATGTCAACATTTCCGGACATTTTTGAGAAAAGTAAATTTTCGTTATTTCTTCGTGAACTGTCCAAATATACAGAATACAAGTTGTCCTATGTCCGTATTCATTATAAATGCGAAAGTTTGTTTGTTAGTTTTTTACTCCTTGACGCTGCAACGGCTGGACGGATTTGGATAAGATTTGGAATGGAGATAGCTTATACCTTGGATTAACACATAGCTATTTTATATACCGGAAAATTTAAAAAAATCCCGAGGTAATAACGATAATCAGAATCTACGCGGACGAAGTCGCGGCCAGAAGCTATTTAACATATACATCCTCTTTAACATTGCACGTCAATCGGTTAAAGCGTTGGACTGTTAAGGCAGGATAGACAAACAAACAAACTTTCACATTTATAATGTTAGGATAAGGGTAAGGACAGCTTGATTGCTAAAGACGGCTCTCTCATGGGCTACAAGATGCAGGCTACAGAATACATGTACAGTCAACAGCATAAATAAGTGATCATTTATGTACCTTGTCGCTTTCAATCGTTTCACAATTTTGTATGATATTTCAAACACGACGTTAAAGTGACAAGGTACATAAATGATCACTTATTTATGCTGTTGACTGTACCTACAATATAATAATTCCTAATCTCCTTACACCAAATAACGGTAGTTTAAAACTACACACAAAATATCTTTACATAGTTTTAATATTTTAAAATGTGCTGCGTGGCGATACATTGTAAAATATTAATAATAATGTAAGGATATTTTTATCGCTGGTCATTTTTAACCTGTGAAGTAGGAAATGCAAATAACCGGTTATAACCGGTTTTAACCGATTATTTTCATACGAAAACGGTTAATAACCGGTTAAATTGCATTCCCTACTGTGAAGTAAAAGAGGGGTGTTATAAGTTTGAGCGCTATGTGTGTGTGCGCGTATCTGTGGCACCGTAGCTCTTTAACGGGTGAACCGATTTAGATGTGGTTTTTTTTAATTTAAAAGCAGGTTTTCTAGCGGTGGTTCTTAGCTAGTTTCATGAAAATTGGTTGAGCCGTTTAAGAGATATCAGCTCTGAAAGAAGGGTCACCATTTTATCGGGGATTTTAATCTATCTAACAGTTATAGATGGATGTATTTGAAAAAAAAAACGTTTAAAACAATTCCAAAATCGATGTCATTGGGAAACCACCCAAACAGTTTCCATTAACCGCCCATATTTCAGTGACCACTAACACGAAAAAGGTTCTGTTTAAGCGGAACCCCAAAACCACGATCATTAAGCGGACTAACGAGAACCAGTAATCCGCGTTATTTGTGGAAAAAGTAAATTTAGTCTTTACTAATGAGGCCTTACACTTTATGGTTGCGGGACCTTTTCGCTAAACCTTTGAGCTGAGTTTACGTGAGGACATTTTTAATGCGAAATAAAGATTACATAGTCTAGAATTAGGTACAGTCACGAGATTAAAGGGCATTGGGTAAATTTGTTTGAAGAATATTGTCTTTTTTTTTCAGCGGCCACGGTTTATTTCTACATAGTTATTTAGAGGACCTCTAAATACACATAGATATATATAATTTCTGGCGTTAAATAATATCGGAGCGGAGGTTTTAAAGATTTAAGTATTCAGTTTTTAGTACAAAAGTACGCCCAAGTATGAATATTTAAATATCTCGGCTCCGATGCACTTAATAATCCTATCATAATTTACCACTTTTATGAATGGCCGCTCACCTTGAAAATGACAACACTTTTACCCAAACCCCTTTGGTACCATTAGGTCCAAAGTTAATCTGACATTCTACAACAATAAGGTTGAGTCTCCTAAAAGTTACAAACAGACATAGGAATTTAGGGGGCAAAATTTTATGACAGATATGGAGTTCCTATATCAATTATCGATGCTTTTTCCATATACTAGTGATCGCCCCCAGCATTGTATTTTTTTATAAGTATTGTTCTGAAGACAGTGTGTGTGTGTGTGATATTTAAAAAAAATGTAATGCCCCTATTACCTACACAGAAATTGAAAAGTCATTTAACCACCTGAAATGGATTTATCAGCCAAGACGGAGACGTTTAACGCCCGAAAATTTGGAACAAATTCCGATAGTTTATTTTAACAATAGTAGATGGGACAGTAATGAAGAAAAAAATAATGATGAGTAAAGTTTCGAAATCGTTTTGAAAAATCAAGAATGGAATTACGTTATTATTTTGTTTCATATTTACACTTTTAATAAAAAAAGGTTTTTACAGGCAAAACTTGGAGTGATCACTAGTATATAAAACAAGCATCGATAATTGAGTTTATCGATATAGGAACTCCCTACCTGTCATAAAATATCGCCCTCTGGATTCCTATGTCTGGACAAATGACTTGACATCTCTAATGACATTGACGACTTTAACCTCGTAAGGCCCACCGTACTACAAACAACCAGTTTATTGTCAGTGGAACTTTGAATCTACTATCAAGGCAATAAAGTTCAATTACGTTTGTCCGATAATGCCATTTTCAATTTATGAAAAAAGGAAAATAAACTTTATTGTCATTGCAATACAGATCAAATTAAATTGCCTTGATTATGTACATCCTATTGGGCCTTACGAGGTTAAGCATATTTTTCTTGAAATGGGTCCCAAATTAACGCTCGTGGCCGTACCTGTCTGTGTTAATAATGAACGATTTTAAGTTTTTTCCACGATTTTTTCTACGAATGCTTTTATGTGAAAATAGGAGGCAGACGAGCAAGCGAGTCACCTGATGGTAAGTGATAATCGCGACCCATAAACACCCTCAACGGGTCTATATTGACTCCCATAACATTAATCTTTCGATTTGTTTTATCCATACCGTTGTTTTTCATAATCGTTGCTCGTCATTTTGTCTTTGGTCATAATTTCAATAGTCATAATTTCCTTAACCCCGTTTTCATTAGTCATAACTATCGAATGCCATACCGTTATTGGTCATAACATTCAATGTGCTGTTTGTATTGAATGGTAGAATTTCAAAAGGAATATTATTATTTTAAATAAAGCTTACAAGATTGAAAATTATTTATCCGAAAACTTTAGTGCACTACTAAGGCGCACTATTGACCAATTAGTATTTCTATTTCTAATTAAAATTTAACGGAGTCGACGGAGCTGGGTGGTTTGGCCCTTCGGGCCTGCTGAATAACTAACATAACCTAAACCTACCTCATATTTATGATACTAGTTTTGGTCAGTAGTGCGGTTTAGTAGTGCCGTGGGGCAGTCGTCTTTCCACCGATAAGATAAGCTATATTCCCCTCCTTCCCCACGGCACTACTAAGCAGGGGTCACAGTTTTAACCTAACCTAACCTACTTTTATGACAGCCGGGGGTTTTTTGTAAGCCGGTGTTTTATGTTTATGTACGACATGTATTCTTTCTGAATTTTAAAATTAATACATTAGAGAATAAAATGATATGAATAAAAATAATAAATATTAAATATAAAAATAAGACCTACGATATTTATGAAAAATAAACGGTATGCTTTTTGATAGTATGCTGATCAATTTTATGACTTTTGTCTTGTATGATATGTAACATTATAGTACTTTATTATTATATCTATTTCGCTTTATACCTAACAACGATTATGACTATTGATTATTATGACTAAAAATAATATGGATACCAATTTCTGACTTTTGAAAATCGAAACAATAACATTATGGGAGTCCCACCCTCAACACCAGAGGAGTCGCAGGTGCGCCGCCCTTTGAGAAAAGAGTAGGCTCGTTTTTTTAAGGCCTCCAAGTACAGGCCGGGAGCTGATTCCACGTAGATAAGGTGCGTGGAAAAAAGGGGCTTGAAAAACGCTTGGTGGTGGATTTCCAACTATCTAGATAATTGGATAAGTTAGTTTAAAAGGTTAAATTTTGCGATGTAGAAATAAACTTTAAGCTTTTTAAAGCCTTGTGAAGTCTAGGGCAGGGTTTCTCAAACTTTTAAGGAAGCGGAACATTCACCAATTTCATTCAAATTTTATGGAACATCACGTCAAATACTTTCGTCTAGATTTGAGTATTTTTAATTTAGCTGTAGTATTTGTGATCGACTTCGTGGAACCCTGGTGACTTTTCTAGGGAATCCCTTAGGTTCAGCGACGCCGACGACGACAACGACGTTAAGGTGTAAAAAAATTCTAAAGAAATGTGTTTTAATTTATAGCAAATCTATTTCAAGCTGTTACGTAACAAGTTTTTTTTTTTCGTTTAATAATGCTCTGGCCTTATCTGTCAATGCGACATTTGTATATGACAGAAAGAGATAGAGAATACTTTAACTAAAATAGGTTTATATTGCTTTAATGAATATGGGGGTTGAAGCAATAACAGTGTTCTAATAGTGTTAATATAATGGCATCCTTTAGGACCCTAAACCCTAAACCATCCAACGTAATGGTCACACTTCCCTAAACTGCGAATGGAGACCCTGAAACTATTTACAGGCAATTAAAGTCCCTTCAACACAACACAGAACAATCAAATATAAATTAGCACAATATAAAGGCCCCTACCCGGGCCTGAAATTCCGGACGGAATTATTTACCACGTTTGTATTGTATACGCATGCAAAAAATTGCAATTGTGTTTTTTTTTATTAAGTTCTGGTTTTTAATATAAATAAAGTTTACGGCTTAGTCTGAGACTAGATGAATTGGTATGAGAGTGTCCCCTGATATTTATATTTCTAGTAAACAAACGTATAAATAAACAGTCAAACCCCAAATAACAAACCTATCCAGATATCATACTTCCGCGGCTCCAATGCATTCAGTATTATCATTATCACTTGTCAATAAATCACCACGGGCGCGCGTATATTGCCATCGATACCGGTTTATTTTCCGGACGGAATTCCTCTGTGCCGCCCTAAAAGCCGTAACTGGCAGTCCGCTTACCTCCATTACCGTATCCCTTGTTAATTTCTAAACCAATTCGCACTGAACCTCCTCGTAAATTACCGTAAGGATCTCTAAATAGAGCGTTAATCCGCTTACGGAATTAATTGCTTTTGCAAATTATCGAGGGAACCTATTTTTTAAAGTTATACGGTTTAATGATCTGAGTTGACCTTTGGGTACCTATTGTGTGCAAAAGGTCAGGTTTAATGACATTTGGAAACTAAACAATGGTGGTTAGAGCTATGTATAGTACATTGTTGCAGAGGATAGAAAGTACGCGATTTTTGGACGAGTCATATAGTCCGAGTGTACGAGTGTACGAGTCCATAAATTGCACTTTCTACCGAGGCAAACATAGTGCTTTTCACAACTACTGAGAGGAAATAAATTCATATTCAAAACTCAAATTTTAATTCATGTTATGTGACATCACCGCCAATTTTACCATAGATAACTTTTTTTTAATTCTGGGTCCCTATTCTCGTGGCACTCGAGATTAATAAACTAACATACGAGATGAAGATGTCAACTCCGTATAAAATTGTATTTGTTTCGCCATATCTCCCATGTAATTTCATCTCTAGTGGTTCGAGATTAGGGGCCAAGTTTGAATTACATTTAAAAAAAAGCAGTGACATAGTTTTTAGTCTGTGTATCTTTTAGCAAAAATACACCTAATATTTTACGACACAAAATGGTGTGTTCTGATTGGTCGATTTATTTTTTTCATTTTGACACAAAAATTGATTGATTGATATTTATTGGTTCTTAAAGTTGGACAACAATGTTCTCGACCAATCAGCAAACACGCCGACAAAAACATTCTTGGTCTGTCCTTATCAGTGACGTTTTGTGACCCCAAACAAGACCATCTATGGCCATATTTCCGAGCAGTGTTGTGAAAAATAAATAATTAATAGGTATCAGGAAACATGTAATGTCCCAAACCAAGCTCTAAGATAGTACAGTCACAATACGGGATTGTTGTGGCAGTTGCCACCGTTCGTATTTTGGCCGTGTAATGCAAATCAAGATTAGTCGGTTACACTCGTTTATCCAGAATGTATTACTGGGCTAAATTAAGAAGAGTAGCAAGTGGTTTAACATATGGTTGTGCGTGCTCGTTCACTGAGCGGATCGCTCCAAACTAGTACAATCGCTCTAATGTACTAATTCGGTTTTTTAGTTCTTTTAGTACACTAATACACTGAAAGAAACTAGTCTGTTCATGCTCCTTTGACCGAATGAATGGCCGGCTTTGCCGTCAGTGTCACTCACTGCTCTTTTCGGTTCCTGCTCCGCGTGTACTAAATGAACTAAGAGCAGAAACTTCACGGAATAGTTCGTTCTAGTACAGTGACGGCAATTAATTATTTTTGGCTCTTAGTACATGTACTACACAACCCTAGTTTAACATTCCCGTGTTGTGACTGTACTATACCAACAATAAACACATGTATGTAGGAGCAAATTCTCGCGCTCATCGCATAAATATTTGCCCATACCGGGAATCGAACCTAGACCTAGGCCAACCGCATCATCAAAACAATAACGTGTCGTCGTGATTGCTGCTGGTAAGTTATCCCGAAATGGTCAGAACAAGACATCCTGGCGATGAACCAGCGAGATTCAGTTATCTCTGACAACATTAACGTTTTAACCTCTTACTAATAAACGTTGAGTAACGGTGGTATAGCTATACAATGTTTTGTCCTTATCTGTCATTGTGACATTTGTATTTGACAGATAAGGTCAAAACATTGTATAGCTATACCACCGTTACTCAACGTTTATTAGTAAGGCGGTTAATGTGTATTTTATTTTAATAGGCTCCCAGTTACATCTACATATAAAGCATTTTGGCCAAAGCGATAGATAGGTACCTAACTCTACCTTAAAAAGCGCGAGGGACAACTTTAGTTGACCTGTTAATATTGCGTAAGCGAATAGCAAAGTGGCCAGTTTAGATCACCCTTTATTCAAATCGATTTCAATTCCCAACCATTAGATACCATCAAATTACCAGTTAGTCATCCTCCCTATATTCAACCCCTTCATTTGTATGCCATCCCCAATGCATTAGAGGGTATTGGACAAGCTTATCTTATAGGTCGGCCATTGCTGTTAAATGGGTGATTCCACGGGCGTTTCAACCGTCGTCAGTCCCTAGTCATAAATATTGAAATAATGACCTACACCAAGCAGCAGACTTTCATACTAAGATGTACTGTAACCGTATTTCTTGTCACAATTGATCGAATTTTAACCATATTATGGCTGATTTCTTTATTATACTAATACTAGGGACTGACAGCGGTTGAAACGCCCGTGGAATCACCCAAATAGACGCTAACACGGTTTGCAAATGTATAATTAAATCAGTAGAGTCATTAAAAGAGAGAGAGTGAAAGAAAAGTAATCGTCGAAAAGGATTTTTAATAAAGGCAGTAAGCAAAAACAACGTTTATAGCTTTGTAACAAAACGACGACGATGCGTCTAGCATAGTTCGTGCAACACTAACAAAGGTAGCGGTCCCAGGTTCGATTCGCAGTATAGGTATGTGATGAGCGCGCGTACCTAAATCTTATCTTAGTCAAGATCCATTGATATCCATTCTGCCCTCCTAAATAAAAAGGACGCATGCGCAATTTAATAGTCAAAGTAAATTTAAACCTCCATCTTAAGAAATAAGGTCACTAATACATACGCGGTTCAATGAGACTTAAGACCTTTTTTCTAAGGAGGGCAGCATTGTACACATAGTACATGCCTAGTACATAGTTTAGGACCAGATCAATTAATATAAGAAGTGAGAACGTTCCTTGATATTTATTAATTTATTAAATTGCGTTGTTTTTCATTGTTGCTGATTGTACTTTTGAGTCGACTTTTGTATCGACGTAAAAAAGTCCAACCAACAGACTTATAGTCGCACCATCATAAGAGGCCCAATTTGACAGCTGCCCATAACCTCAAAAGCAGATTTTGTATTGAGTTGACAGCCTGTCAAATTGGGCCAATTAGAACGGCTCGACTATTAGGCTGCGGATCCACTGAGGCGGAGACAAGCGGAGCGGAGAGGAGACGTGTAGGGATCGACCAATCATATTAGTTGAAATCCACATCTCATCTCCACTCCGCTTCAATGGAAACAGTCAAGCGGAGATGAGCGGAGCGGAGAGGAGACGTATAGGCATCGACCAATCATATTAGTTGAAACAGTCCAACAGTTCCGCTTCAGTGGAAATAGTCAAGCGGAGTCTTTGGACGCCCTGTATGCTGCTTAAGGGTGCGGCTCCACTGAGGCGGAGACGAGAGGAGCGGAGCGGAGCTGTGCCAATATTAACCGATAGAAGGCGCATGCGGTCACGTCGAGCGCGCCTTGCGCACGTTAGTTTATGTTCTATTGGTTAATATTGGCACAGCTCCGCCCCGCTGCGCTCGTCTCCGCCTCAGTGGAGCCGCAGCCTAAGAGATTGATTAAGCTACAAACTTGGGACTTGACAGAAGCGCGTGGAGCTAACCTCATATGCTTCTGTTTAGTCCACGAGTCCTCGCGTGTGATATCCCCGAACTTATTTCTAATAACTTTCTACATTGGCGAAATACACTTTAACAGGAGTGAAAGCCATTAATTAAAATTAGAATTAAAGTAAGGCCAACGAGACGAGATAAATAATGTAAACAAGCTTTCAGGAGTTCAAAACATTTTTATTTGAAATTGTGTCACTTCGAATGCAATCCAAACCGGAATGAACTTCACAAAATGGCGACCCTAATGTTGACAACTTCTCTACTGACAGCTTTCCTGTACCACGAATCACGCAACGACAGCCGTCATCGGCGAAATGAAGATGTTACTGCCTACGAGAAATAAGGACAGATATAATAATCGCTCGCTATCGCAATATATCAGTAACAGTCAGTTTGTTTACATTCTTTATTTCGTCTCATTGGCCGTAGTTTAGAAGGGGCTGATAAACAATCAGCTTTTCACAGCAATTAGTGGCCTGCAAAGATTGCTGTTTTACTCTTACTAAGTATGTTAGAAAAAGACACATAGTATAGCTTGTCGGCTACACGTTGCCGTGAAATTGTTGTTCGCCTAACTGCCCCCAGATCATTAAATTTGCAGTTAGAATCCATAAGTTTGCTCCCTATTCCACCATCCTGACAATCATTGGTGACAGGTGACAATTCAGTACACATTGCAGAGTTAACTAGTTGTCACATCACAGGGATTAAAATAAGCTGCGCCATGTACACTGAGATGTCATCTTTCACCTGTCATTGTCATGGCGGTAGAACGAGGTTCAGTGACCATTGACAATTCTAAATTAACAGATATCACAACCACAAAACGCATTTAAATAATGACGTCGTTAATAATCACGCGCAATATTTGGGGTTCCGATATGGAAATGGAACCCCGATGGAACCCCGTTCCGATGTAAATCATAATCGCGCTATTAAAACCGTTTGCCCTACCTGAGCTAAATCATGTGCGACATAAATTATATGTTATACGTATTTCATACGAAGGTCGTAAACGTCTGTAGCAATATGAAATTGAGAAGGGAGTCGTGGGAAATTGAAAAGTATGGCGTTCAAAGAAGTTAATATTATTTCGTATAATATTGACTTCAGGATTATAATACCGAAATAAGTTAACATAAAAAAAACCGGCCAAGTGCGAGTCGAACTCGCGCACGAAGGGTACCGTACCAATATAATAATCCCATTTTTACCCTTTGGGTACGGAACCCTAATTATCATCGTAATCGGTTCAGCAATAAGGAAACGTAACAGACAAAATTTCTTTCATATTCCTAATATTAGTATGGATTTACTTGATTTTTTATTTTCTTTCTGCGATACTTTCGATACAGCGAATCTAAGTTCGAAGTTGCGTTAGCTCCATCCCTGTTACTCGTCATTCGAGGCGTAATCAAGAGAAAGGGATGGAGTTCGTAACTCGACCTTTATTTTCAAAGTAGGGCCTTAGTAATGTCGATGAAGTTATATCCACAGAAGAAAGACTAAAGGCATAGAAACCGTACTAAATAAGCAGAAAATACATTATGGAACACTTCTTTTTACTTATGGTTTTCATAGTGAGTTGGAAAGAGATGAATCTATAGCTGTTCTTTCGTTATTTGGTACATCGTCACAAGTAAGGCGTGATTTGGACCTATAGACAAGGAAAGACAAATCCTTCCTATAGGAAGGACAAAGAAGTCCCTGTGTAAAACCTTGTGACAATGACAGTTAAAGAAGAAAAAACAGCCTACTTCTTGTTAAATTTATTATCATGTAATACGTAATCTATAAAAAGTAGAGAAAGATAGCTGACGCAAAGTACGTCTTATAGTCCGGTTTCTATGCTATATGTTCTTATTCTGTGGTTATATCGCGTGGCTTGCGTGTGTGCGTGCCTGTACCGTACACGTGAGCCACCACACAAACTCAACAAGTCACGGTAAGCCGGTATAGAGGGTTATCTGACGTCTCGACGGCAGAACGGGGCACGCGAGAGCCGACCGTAGTTTACAGCTGCTGCGATAGCAAATTGCAGGCGATTGGGCGTCTCTGCCGTACCGAGGATGAGACTACTGGGGCACGTTTTATAAAGCTACAAGTTACAATGTTACAGGTCTAAACTGGCAACACTGCTCAAATGGCTGGGGAACGTTTTATAAAGCTACAAGTTACAATTTTACAGGTCTAAACTGGCAACACTGCTCAAATGGCTGGTCGTCATTATTTCAACCTAAATATTTTGACAGTTATCACTATTTCCTGATGTTTTATACAATCCCGGAATCCCGGAACTTAAATAATTTAAATAATATTTTTAAGCAGCCGACTCCATATTTGCTGAGCTTTTTCCGGAAATTTGCTAATTGCAAGTATAAAAGCATCCGAATTTCCGATTCCTATAGATAACTGTACCCACCATGAGTTACAATTACCGTGCTCGCTAGCGAGTCGAATGCTCTGTCCCTCGCACTCTATAAGAATACTGCGAGGTCTGCGAGGGATAGAGCTAGTTTGTAACTCATGGTAAGGGTACTGCTCAAACAGACCGTCCGCATAGACCCTTATCCATGTTCTCGTTATTGGACGATACGAGGCACGATATATATTGAAACCGCGACTCGTTATAACCCGGCCTCGGCGACGCCCAAAGCCTTTATGCAACCTGTCCTGGCTTGTTTGTGCTCACTATTCTCTTTAATGGGCTCTACACGGAAATAATAATGTCTTCTGGGGCTTTAGCTAAGATACAAACGCTAACGTTTTTCTTTTCCTGATTGAGTTTAAATTTGGTACACATATATAAATTGATGACCCAATCACAGTAAGTTGTAGGTACAAAGTAAGTAAATATTTCTTTAAAATAAGGGTAATTTACGGGGGACAAATTAGGAAATTAAATAAAAAAGTTTTGCAAAGCTTACTGTGTCCATTCCCCCCCTGATCTTAGAAACTACTGAACCTAAATTAAAAAAATACACAATATATTGTTCATTGCTTACTTGTAGATTACAGGAAAACCCATAAGAATAATTAAAAAAAACGTATTTACGAGTTTTTTGCGAGTTCAACTCGCACTTGGCCAGTTTTTTAATTTGAGTCTTAGTGATAGATTAACTCGTTCCTTTTTCAAAAATGTGAATAAAAAATCGTCACTAAGAAACGGCTTCAATCGTCAGTAACCGGATGTGTGCGGCCGTAACGTAAAATTACTGTAAATGTAAAAGTACGTTACTTTTGTGTTTGAAAATCACAGCGTAAACTTTCCAATTGACGTTCCGACTTGTGACATAAACAAGGCAGTTTGTTTTATTCCCATTTCGAGGATTCTCTCCGCGAGACATACGTCGTGAAACTTTGTTGCTCACGGCATTTGGAGGGGATTGGAGCTCGGATGTTTTATTAATTAATTTATTAAGACATTCAACAAATTCAACGCCAAGCGGTCTGATTTCCATACAAAATGGACCCAACTTGCGTGTCGTTGGTGCCGAACGAAATGATGAAACGAGGTTTTTTAAATTACAGTTTAATTTAGTAACTTAAGCGTTCACTCGGCGTGCCTTATTTATGTATTTCGCTACAGCACATGATTGGACAGGTTAATTTAAATAATACATGTCAAAGACATTATGTGCTTAGTAGTAATAGAACCTTTCGTAACGCATTTTTTTAACGCAATAACGCATAATGTATCATTTCGCATAAAATCATTTCGCATAACACCATTTTAGGCTGACATTGCAGAATTTAATAAACGTCTATTATGTAGATTAGGTTAATTAAAATAAAATGCTTTCTATTCTAAAAACCGTTTTAGGACAACGATTTTATGCGTTATGATACAATATGCGTAATAAACATTATGGATTCCGATATAGACCCAGTAATAGACGGGGCATAGCGACGAAAAGCGTGATCCAAGACTTGTTACGAGTACCTCGAGATAACAAGTCGTTTAGTCTACTTTGACATTAAACCAAGACAAGATATTTTCTGCGGACGTCACCGTTATGGAAAATAGATAGGATATAGGATAGGATGTAAGCTGGCGGAGGCTGCCAAAAGGGATGTGTAAAAAAATATATATTCTAATTAGTCCGTCAGTAAGATTATCAAAAAATATTGAACACGTATTTTTTGCTTTTTCAAATCAATCAAAATTGACAAATATAACGCGCATCAAAGTTCGGTAGTGGGGGCTCGTGATGTCACACCGTCGTATAAAGTGGGCCGCGGCGTGACGTCACGCGAAACTTTAACGCACTGTATCTTCGTCATTTTTTGTTTAATTAACAAAAGAAAAAATATGTGTTCAATATTTTTTGATAATGTAAATTACGGACTAATTCGATTTTTTTAGGACACTAGCCTATTCTAACATTGTGACAGTTTTCGAATATCGTTTAGGGTCTACGCCCCTGTACTGTACATAATATCAGAAAACGTTTATGACAAGGTATATAAAGACTTGTGTGTAACGAGTTAACGACAGCTATTATTAAACCCGAAACTTAGTCAATAATAATTTATTCAAATGCAAAATCTTTATCTTGTCTAGGGGACACCGTTGATGTAGGAAAACATATCGAAACTTTTATGTGGTCGTCTCGCACCATCTTATATACACATAAGTATGTGTTTTTTTTTCTCTCTATCTCTCCCGTAAGATTCTTAATTGGCATGTTTTCCTGCTGAACTACGCATGTTATTTGATACTATATCTAATTTAATATTTATAGCTTTATATAATGCTAGACTAAGTAGTACCATTGTAATAAGAAATATGTTTAAAAAATGACTGACTGCTGAGTTTCTTGCGGCGTTTCTTCTCAGCAGTGGTCTTCTCTTGGGAAGCGCTGGTAGATTCTTGACGTGTAAAAGTGCCCGTGCGGCCTACTTACTGAATAAATTTCTTTTATCTTTTTTATCTTTAAATTGTGCGTGTGAGGAGCCCTTTATGTCGGCTCTGAGTAATTTGATCGGACGATTTTAGCGTTTTTATCGCGATATTTGCTTCCACTTAGCAAATTGAAAGGTAAGTATTGTTATTGTATTAACGTTGTTAATGGATTGGGGTTATTTTATGTTTTCGTATAACACGTTTTTAGGGTTCCGTACCTCAAAAGGAAAAAAGGAACCCTATACGATCAGTTAGTTGTCTATCTGTTTGTCTGTTCGTCTGTCACGACCCTTTTTCTCAGAAATCCGTGGACGTATCATGTTGGAATTAATATACAATTCTTAAGTCCTGGAATCCCTTGGAGCTATGAAAATTTGAACTTCTAAGGCAAAAGATGCTGCATATTTTGATAATTGTAAGGGGATTAACCTTTTCAACGCCACAGTCGGCTCTGGCCGTCAACTAAAAGTCGTGCCACTGACGCGACGTCGGCTACAGCCGACAAGAGTTCAAGATTAAAATCGACTTTGTTTGGTAGCAATAAGGTGTAATTTGCATAACATAGCCAACATGTTTGGCGAGTGGGTGGCTCATTTTGTATTCGACGTATGGCGTTCAAAAGGTTAAAACCTGATGGGTACTTCCCTTTGACCTACTTAGAATCATGAAAGGCAAAAAGCAATGTCTCACAGCACAAGTAGAGGGAAAACTTCGAAAACTGTTAATTATTAGTTAAATCACAGAAACAATTTTATTTTTATTTTTATGCCTTGAAGTCGAAGTCCGACTCGCACTTGGCCAGTTTTTTGTTAATCAAAGTATAGATCCATTTAGAGTTGATATCACTTACTTTCAGGTGACTCGCTTGCTCGTCTGTCTCTTTTTTCAGATAAAAAAAAATGAATTATTAAAGTTCAATTTAAGCAATGCTACAAAATATGAATAATAATAGTACGGGGTAATAATAAGGCGCTCTTAACGAAACCGCGTTTTGGCATCTTCAACGTATAGTCACCAGCATTAATCGAAGCCTGCCATTAGACAGAAGTATTTTTAGTCAAATTTATTTCTTAATTTTTTAATTCATAAGAAGCTATTTCAGTTTCATAAATCTGTATTAATTAAGGGTATCCTCCATTTTTGAGTATGTTCTACAGTCAAGTTCATAAGTATGTGTACACTTTAGTACCTTGTCATTTTAATCGCTGTGACAATTTATTCGTGGCAGTTTATACAGCCGTGGTACTAAAGTGTACCCATATTTATGAACTCGACTGTACTAGAATAATTATATTTGATGAAAAATGAAAAAACGACAAGACTTTCGTTGTCTTACGCACATGGTGGAGAACGCGGCAGCAACCCAAGTGTGTGTACCGTAAAACATATCCATAAATGGCAGATGCTCACCCGATCTTTTGCAAGGTCAAATGTATTTTTTAACCGACTTCAAAAAAAGGAGGAGGTTCTCAATTCGTCGGGTTTTTTTTTATGTATGTTCCCCGATTACTCGAAGACCACTGGACCGATTTGAAAAAAAAATTCGTTGTTTGAATGGGTATATTTTTTTGTTGGTCCCATTGTCAACACCTCAGGATCTGATGGTGGAATCTTGGAGAAATCAAGAGAACTCCTCAAATATTATAGGCACACCTATAGCGATTTTGGTATTTTTCACTGTAACTCGCGCATTTGCTTTTGATAAGTACTATATGGTGAAGTGGAACTGATGATCAAGACCACAGATGGCCACCGGAACTCCTTAACGGTACCTATTTCAAGGGTGGCGATAAGATATTTCGATTAAGGTAGTTGAGCGACTATGACGAAGCACATTTAGGTTTAAATATGACTAAGACATTCCCGCGGCGTTGTCTGCGGTGACCTTGAAATGTTCTATAGTTTCTCATTAATATTTAGAAGTGGAGCTACGTAACAGCATAAATTGGATCACTAAAAAGTATAAAATAAAATATGTTTAAAAAAACAAAAACCCGCCATCAAAAATGCAAAAAATAACTTATTTTAAAATGGTAGGTCAGTCCAACTGAAGTCGGCGTCCCACAATATTTTAAACCAAAAGGCGAATGCAGTTGGACTGACCTACCATTTTAAAAGAAGTTATTTATTAAGTAACTTCTATGTTTACTTGTTATGTAGGTTAAGTTTTAAATGTTACATGTCCCACTTCGAACATGACACTCAAACAGACTCGGCAAATAGCCGCTTTGTCCAATATTGGTGTTGCTTTGCCCCATGCGGGCTGTTCGCTTTTGATGAGCAGTGTTGCCAGATAATCGGAAATTCGGTTTAAATTGATATTGGCTGTTGTAAGTACACTTAAGTTTTACATCGCTGGACCAAGTTTGGGCACTCGCGTACTCAAATATAATTAATAAATAAATAAATAAATATCAAGGGACGATCTCACACAAATTGACCTAGTCCCAAACTAAGCTCTAGGCTTGTACTATGGGTACTAGACAACGATATAAATACTTATATAGAGAAATATATACTTAAATACATAGAAAACATCCACGACTCGGGAAAAAATACTCGTGCTCATCACACAAATATCTGCCCTTACCGGGATTTGAACCCAGGACCGCTAGCTTCGTAGGCAGGGTCACTACCAACTAGGCTAGCACGTCGTCAATTAATTAATTAATTGTGGTCACTATAGAAGCAAACTTGGATACATCATGACTTGTTCTCAACTATCTTGATTGTTTACGTACTAACTAGATGTTGCTCTCATCTTCGTACGAGTAAAATTTGCCTCTATATTTATTTACACTGTGGCCTTAGACTAGATATATTCAGTTATCGAAATTGTACAGAGGGCCAAGTCAGGATCAGAGTTGGCCAAAATTTCCGTACCTATTCGTTATTCGAAATAATTTATCTGTTATTTCGAAATTAATAAAGATAAATGTTATTAGTACATTTATGTAGAGGTAGAAAAGAACATTGCAGCGTTTATGCAATTGCATAATTTTCTGAGATTCGCAAAATAACATAATTTTACGAGCAATGTTAGTGTGACGGTTTGACCAGATGTGACATTCCATATAAATTAATTTATATAACCGTACTTGAATAACAAAAAAAGAGGTTTGTTATCTTCATCAAGATAAAAAAAAGATTTGACAACACATTATTCGGAATTGACTTTATCTTTGAATTAATTAATTTCAAATAATTTTATTTGAAAAAATTAACTAGATAAGGAATTATTTAAATAACGCCCAACTCTGGTCAAGATGCGTAACGCTAAGTTAGCGATTTTCAAAAATCTACAAAATTAGGAGAGACGTACGCTTATGTTAAGTCCACACATTTCGACTCGATAGAAAATAGAAACGCTAGTAGAGTTTGCATATTACCTAGGCTTATACAAGATGCTTGACGCTAACGTATACTCTGATTATTCTAAGATGAGCCTGTGACAGCTCATTTAAACACTTATTAACTTTTGTTACGTGCTTACTTTTATTGCGGTTTTTCTTCTTTTTTGTTTTGTTTACGTTGGTTTAGTGTGTATGTGTGTGCTATGTGTGTGTGTAATCTTCCGTGGTTTCACTGGGTGGTTCCAACGGAAGACCAGCGCTGGTTTTCACGCCAGCATAGCGCTGAGTTGGAAACATTTCGTGACAACAGAGGGCCCTGCTAAGATGCATTGCGCTAACTAGCGTTTCTATTCGATTCGTTTTTAAACCAATCGCGTCACTGGTAGATGACGTGATACGAAAAGTCACGTGATCTACCAGTGACGCGTTTGTTTTAAAAATGAAACGAACAGAAACGTTACTTAGCGCAATGCATCTTGGCCCTCAGGTGTGTTATTCTCTCAAAAAACGGCGACCGGTCGAACGGACGAGCGAATAAAAGCGGCGAGTTTAAGTAGACCCGTCCGACCGAACAAAACCCATTTTAGCGCGTCCATTGTCAATTAGGGAGCCTTATACGTTAGTGAAGTCATGCTGCCAAATTGAATACACGCGCTAAAATGTGTTTTGTTCGCTCTTTCGGGACTACTTAAACTCGCCGCTTGGACCTTCACTCGAGCGAACGATCACCTTTGCTTGTTGAGAGAATCACCACCCAGGTATTTTGTCTATGTCAGTATTTTGTCGTGTTTTGTTGTAGATTTGTCACGAAAAAATGTTTTTTCTTTTCTTTCTTATTACACTTATTGCCTTATACATAAATACTACATCGGTACAAATCCAGCGACTCCGTTCAGGAATTTAAATAATTAATCGCCTATTTTTAAGCACTTCGCTTGTATAAATAAATAAATATGTTGTAGTAAATAAATATTGATGTGCTACGATACTTGTAAATAGATTCTTATAGCATGACATTGTAAATCTAATCATGAATACCTATACATATAAGTCCTCCCCTCTCGTTGCTGTGCCCGACAGGGTTCATAATGCACATAAAATTACTGTATTGAGTATTGAGTATAGTGAGTGATTTAAATTACGAAATAGGGCATCTTAAAATAATCAGAGTATAATAAAATTTTGGAATCTGTCAAAATGTATGGAAATAAAATAAGCGCTCGACGCGACCATCAAAACAAATACAAATGCTTTATTTAATGTAATAAAGAAAAGTATTTTTATCAACGGAGATAAAAGTCCGGATCTAATTAAACAAACAAATCTGAAAGAACAAACATTATTATTAGGTAAGCGGGCGTTTTAACAAAAAGAAACATTTTAATGCAAAAGTTTGTTCCGCTGCGATTTTGCAAAGTTTTTTTCCGCTCGATTGTGTGAAACGGGAGCTTGTGCTTCAAAAGTTTTTTTAAAAATCCCGACATAAAAACGGTGTCGTTAACGTTACTGAATATAACGGTCGAAAGACAGATTCCAAACTTTAAAAAAAAACAGGGATCTAACTCAAATTGACCTAGCCCCAAACTAAGCTCTAGGCTTGTAATTATGGAAAAATATATACTTCAATACATACAAAACTGAATAACAAATACTCGCGCTCAACCCGAAATATTTGTCCTAAACCGGGAATCGAACCCAGGACCACTAGCTTAGTAGCCAGGGTCACTACTACCAACCTGCCTAACAACGTAACTATGTGAGTAGATTTAAACAAATTAGTTTATCATGTGGTTTGGTTGTTATTGTTATTCGATATATATTTTATTTTTGCACATTTTGCAGTTAATGGAACGGTTGTTATGTGACATTTATCACCTGTGATCCTTTTAAAGTTAAACGGTAGAAACGTTCGTTTAAGTTACACAGTAGAAATTCCATATTTTCAATAATCAGTATAAGCTAGAAGTTAAAAAGAATAGTGCCCGTTATTTAGCTCTGAACAAAAAGATTAGAGGCTTCAAGATAAAAACAAATTAAATGATTGCATAAATTTACCACAGGCTCTCGGTCAACGCTTAAAAGATAAAAGACAACAGCGATAAAAATACATTTTATATTATTTTCAAAAACCCCGAGTTTAGGTCTCGAACAACGTTTCCCTTTTATGGTAACATTATGCATATTAAACATTTAAGTAACAATAGAAATTATGCCTCCATCTTTCTTATTGCTTAAGAATTATTTTTGCGTAGAAGTTTTAAAGATTTAATTAAATTTGTATATTTTAGCACAAGCTCTTTTGTATGTTTTATTGTAATATTATCCTCGAAAACCAATTTGAAGCCTTTGGGAACAAAGCTTTTTGGCATGAACGTCGACTCTTTTGTCACTATTAAATAGATAAAATGTAAATGTGTGTGACTATCTGTTGCATCATAGCTTCCAAACGGGTTACCTTTGTTTCGGCGAAATGTTTGACAAATTGTATCGTTTCCCAACCGTTTCATTTGCCAACCCGCTTTGTTTTCTGTAACCGTAAATATTTTATAAAAACTAACCTAACCTAACCTAACATGGTACTGAAATAAATCCTGAAATATTTAAAGTTACAGGGAAAAAATTGGGTTGGCAAATGAAACGGTTGGGAAACGACACATTTTGGCAAACATCCGGATCGCTACCACCATCTTATCCATTATCCCACAGCCAAGCAGTAGTGTTCGCATTGCTGTATTCCGGTGTGGGGATAAGACAACCGGTGAAATTACTAGCATAGAGGCATTCCATCTTAGTCCTCAGGGTTGGCAACGCATTTGAAGTCTTAAGATTGTAGTTTCGAGATTGTAGTCTTGAGATTTCAAATGTCTATGGGTCTCAGATCCTACTTACCATCAGGTGGCCTGAGTGCTCGCGTGCCTTCTCCTTGCCATGAAATAAAACATATTTCGGCTAAACGGCTGGTTCTCCTTCCAAATGGATGGACCTATTCGGATGCGCTTTTTGAACAAATCTAGTTTAATCTGCTGGTTCTTAGCTAAGTTTCATGAAAATCAGTTAGGCCGTTTAAGAGATGTCAGCTGTGAAAGAAGGCGTCGTCATTATATCGGGGGTTTTAATATATTTAATAGTTATAATATAATAAAACATTATGTAAAGAATACCACTCAGCCAACCAGAGAGCCACATGGAGATATAACCAATGATATTTTATATTTACATACGTTATGTTCATACTAAACGCATTCGAAAACCGTCGCCAATTACTGACAGTTGCTACGTTGCCATATTTCTACAGACAGCGACGGCAATTCGTAGCGAACGCTATTGTTAGAAAGAGATAAATAGTTGTTTCAAATTGCGTACCCGAATGACGCGGCGTGCCCGCTCATGGCATATAGCTACCCGTCTTTATCGCACTCATGCGATATCTAATTGTGTATCTCATGTTTCACAGGTGACAGTGACGCCACCGGTGCAAATTAAACAAAGTATGGCGATGTAAAACAAAATGAAAAAAATATTTACGGTACTTACGAATGAAATGAGATATCGTCTCTTCCTTTTATAGTTACAGTATAATTTCGGCAGCCTCGAAAAACATAAGACGGCATTTTTTATGACTTATATTTGTTGCATTTCGGTAATAAAACTTTACTGTTGTTGACGCGTGCGTGTCAGCGGCCACGGCGCGACTGAACGATAGTAAGGCAATTACCTTCCTTTTCGAGGAACGCTTTTGCGCGCAGATGACGTATCTTAATATAAAATATCATTGGATATAACACAGTTCTCACAGGAGTAAGCAAAATGTAACGGTTCTCCCTTATTTTGTATTTATAGTCAGTGATCGAATCGAGATCAAAATCTGACAGTTCCCATCTTAATTTATTTATTTTAACATTATTTCATAAAAACATGAATGGGAACCAGTAATATTACGGTAAGTTTTATTGATACAAATACCTACACCTAAACCAAAACGCAGTAATCACAGCGAATGTGCGCCCATTAAGGTTAGGAGTAAGTATTTCATAGAACGTATCACTTCGCAGAACTTTCATTTCATGGTCAGGCTTTTCTAGGTGCAGGAGTTTTTTTTTTTTAATACTGCGGTAATACCAATGAAGGCGGCTAACTGTAATGTAGTAGTAGAAACAATCTATTGATAGCCACATTAAATTGAAAATGCTTGTACTATTACTGCAGTACCTACTTAATGATTATACTACGTATTTAATAATTATACAACTCACTACACCATTAGAAACATAACGTACCAGATTTAAAAGCGTTAAGACCATTACTTTACTTTTTATTTAGTTAAACATCAGAAGAAATATTTTTGTTCAGGATCATGGCCACCCTATATTCAATTTCTTACTCGTCTGCTCGGTTGATTTTTGAATAGGTTGTACCATGAAAATATTAGGTGACCATCATTTTAGTATCCATTATGGAAAAATAATATTATTTTAATAAAATGCTAAACTTTCATTGTTTTAAAAACCACTATACTAATAAATAGAGTCACAATCATGTACTGAGTTTGGGAAATTAAGTTAGGATCACGACCCCGCAGTCACCCTGTATAAGATAACCAGAAAACAACATAGCTTTGGTAGCTTACAATGATGTCAAAATTCGTTGAAATGATACGTTATGAAAAGTTTGCCCTTGTTTTAACAACTAACAAGTAACTTATTTATAAACTCCTTCGCAAAGAAAATGGGCCCTTAAGATTATTTTTAGTACAGTTGACTACAAAAAGATGCATCCAATTTTTTACCTTCATCATCAATAAGGTTGTAATAAGGTTCAAAAATTCATACATCTCTTTATAGTCGACTATACCTAGTTTTAATAAAGTGTAAATTACTAGATATTATGCAACACAATATTAGGTTTTTAATATTTACACATAAAGTATTATTCTCCTTCGAAAATACCTAATACTGTCTTCTCATTTCCTTTTTCATCGCAACGCTTGTATAATGAAGTAACGTATTACTTTGATTAAAAGTAATTCGTTTTGCTCCAGCCCTTTGTTTAACAGCCTAATTCAATATGGCAGCCGTATTTTTATGCGCTATTCCGCGGGTTACGACCTCAATCGAGTTCCAAAATTAGCGCGACTTAGTTAGGTAGGTAGGCATTTATTTCATACTGAAAATTACATTATTCTATGTCACATAATCGTAATGAATTCACAATAAGATCGTCAAAGTGTAAAGAAATAAAGTAAAAATAATAATGAAATAAAATAAACAAACGCAGTCAAAATGTAAAAATAAGAATTAAATTAAGCAAATAAGCTACAGTCAGAAATGTCAAAAAATGTATTGAATAAAAAAAAAACAAATCAAATTAAAACGATCATGTCAATTATATGTTATACGCAGACAAGACTTTAAAGTTCATTTAATAATATAATTAGAGGTATTTTAAATAAACTTCCGTACAATTTAGTTCATAAATATGTGTACATTTTGTACCTTGTCACTTTAATCGCTGTGACAATTCATTATGGCAGTTTGAACATGACGTTAAATAGACAAGGTACTAAAGTATACACATATTTATCAACGCGACTGTACAATTGATCCAATTAGCAACATTTTACAGCTAATAAGTGATAAGTCCATTGATACTTAAGGACGTAAGTAAGAATATTTGAATAGAAAACCGGTCAAATGCGAGTCGGACTCGCTAACCGAGGGTTCCGTACCTCCGCACTGTAGGTATTATTATATTCCGATATGAATTTTGAATTCGATATCGAATAAGCGCGAACCCAACTCACTACTTTCTTTAGAGTTTGTACTATAATCATACCAAAAGGCATTGGGTAAATTAGTTTGAAGAATATTGTCTTTTTTTTCAGCGGCCACGGATAATTTTAACATAGTTATGTAGAGGACCTCTAAATACACATAGATATATATAATTTATGGCGTTAAATAATATCGGAAAGGATTTTAATGATTTAAGTATTCAGTTTTTAGTACAAAAGTACGCCCAAATACGAATAAAAAAAAGATGAAGAAAAGATGTTTATTCAGTAAGTAGGCCGCACGGGCACTTTTACACGTCAAAAATCTACCAGCGCTTCGCAAGAGACCACTGCTGAGAAGAAACGCCGCAAGAAACTCAACAGTCAGTCGTTTTTTTTTTAAATTACTTATACAATTATAGAACTTAACCTAGCATTATATAAAACAATGAATTTAACATTAAAATATATATATCATGCGTAGTTGAGCAGGAAAATGTGTCAAAACTCAGTATGTTCAGATGAACTCTTAAATTGTAATAATAATAGTATACATATACTTACCCATGACGGTGCAAAACAACCACATAGTTTTGATACATTCTCCTACAGAAACCGTGTCCCCTAGACAATAATTATACCTACAATGTTTAGATATTTTCCTGACTAAGCTATTACTAAGTTATTTAGGTGTTTAATTTAGGCCAAGCATTTTTATCTGTTAGATAGTCCTCGACCCTATAATAAGCTTTCGACATCAACGACTTTTTCAAGTAATTTTTAAGTGCTGGAAATGATAACTTTAAAACTTCGTCAGGTAATTTATTATAGAAATGAATGCATTGACCAACAAATGATTTATATACCTTACGGACACGAAATTTTTTAATAGCAATTTTATTTTTATTTCTTGTATTCAAATTATGTATATCACAATTCTTAACAAAAGAGTCTTGATTTTTAATGACATAAATAATATTCTCATAAATAAATTGTGACGCTACTGTCAAAATACTAATTTCTTTAAATAGTAATCTTAAGGAATCACGGGAGTTTAGGTTATATATTTAAATATCTCGTCTCCGATGCACTTAAGAGTATTACATTACATAACAAAATATGTTTATTTTTAATAATTCTATCATAATTTACCACTTTTACGAATGGCCGCGCTCACCTTGAAAATGTATGACTTTTACAGATGACAACACTTTTATCCAAACCCCTTTAACGCTTGTCTTGCCGCTGTTACGAAAAAAAAAATACGATGGAAATTAAATTATTATTTTACTTTCATTATTTTTTTATTTGTCAGTAAATCCTCCGTAATAACACATATTTCGAAAAAAAAATCGGCTATTTATTATGTTTCAAAAGATACAGTTTTTTTAAGTTAGGATAGACAGACAGACGGACAGACGGATAGCGTAGGCTTAGTAATAGGGTCCCGTTCGGACGACCTTCGGGAGGGTACGGAACCCTAAAAATGCCGGCAGTGAATGCGTTAAGAAAGGATTCTCAAATTTACAAAAGGTGTTAACATTGCTACAAAAAGTATCAACACTATGTAGTCCGGTTTGTAGCTTACTTCTAGACTTACTTTTTGTATATCTTGTACCTATCTCGCTTTTATAGAAATTTAGGTACTTAAACTGGGTGTGTAATGATAAAGATAAAGAGACATTTATTCGAAACAATACAAAATTACACTACATAGATACGAAAAGAACAAGACACAGAGAAATTGTTGCGAAACGGTCCCAACTCAGCATTCGCCAGCCGTGAAGCCAGCGCTGGTCTTCCGTTGGAACCGCTTGGTGAAGAGACGGAAAGTGACACAACACAAAACAATGTTAAAAGAAAAACATGGATTAAACAACAATCATTCGTTCGAGATTATCTCGAACAACCATAAAAATTTGCAACCAGTTATAGTTGGCAACATCACGGAAACAAAAAACAAAAAAAGCTATAGTCTATGGGAGGTTAAGTCGCATATCTTATAATCTGTGGGCTAAGTCAATGTAAACAAAGCAATAGGTTACCTGTTACGTAACAAGACTAACTAACAATATGAACAAAAATGGCAGATTTGGAAGAAATAAAATAAGTGTTTAGTTGGTTTCACATTTAGAGAAATTATACTACTGTGTAAAATAACTAACAAACAGTCTACAAAGTGACAAACGGACAGCAAGATAATGTTTAGCATAAAAACAAATGGTGTAATTTTAATTTTACATAACATGAATCGCATAATTTCAATATCTATAAAAAAACAACGATATAATAATCATGATGTATAAGACGAAATGCATAATTTCAAAAACTATAATGTTCATAAATTTAAAAATAAATATTTCTAACGGCTTTCATTACTTATAATGTGGCCACTAACCTAACCTAACCTAACCTAACCTAGTTAGAAGAAATTGAATAAAAATGTATAATAACATGGTTTAAAATAGTTATAATAAATGAGTGTTACCTATGTTATTCGATCTTATGCCTGATGAAATTATACAATTTGTATGATAAACGTTCGTTATGCTTTTCGTGGTTCGTTAGGTAAATGAAATTATACAATTCGTTTTTAGACTAATTGAAGCGCACCCACTTAAACTAGTATAAAAGGGCACAAAAATAGTTTTAAAACGATGTTAAACCCTTGAAAAAAAAAAACACATTTTCCTCTCTGTCAGAATAGCCCCACCCGACCCGACAGACCTTACACGAAGTATCAAGACTCATGTAGTCGGGTTTGTAGCTTACTTCTAGTTAGACTTACTTTTTGTATCTGTGAAAGTTCAAGCCTTCTGGTAAACTTTTTAAGGAAGCGTAACGGGGCTGTGGCTCGCGGCAAACAGCCAGTCGGGCTCAAATCCCGGGAGACCCTTAAGAGTTGAGTACAAATACAATGTCGAAAGAGTTCTCGTGTTCGCGCAACAAGATTCCGAATAGATCAAAATAGTGTGCTTACGGTTTTGCGTGGGTAGAAATGTTATTTACAATGATACGAGTAAGCAGGTTTCTGTCAAAAATTTCAATTTAGGACAAGCTTTTGTCGCGACTGTACTTTTTTACCCGACTGCCGAAGGAGGAGGGTAATGTGTTTCACAGCCCATAGGTATATGTATGTTTGTTCCTTTGTGGCACTATAAAAACTAAACCCGTTGTCCGATTTTGATGATGCTTATGTCAATCGATTTGTCTTAATCTGGTGAGTGTCGCTGAAGATATGACAGTAATCAAAATTCAATATGGCGGCAACCAGACGCCATATTGTGCAAATTAAAAAAAAAAAGTCGACCAAGTATGACAAGTGGGGTATCATTGAATAGGGATTTAAAAATCATCTTTAGGTTTCTTTCATCATTTTTCATTTTGAATGATCATTTAGGATTTATAACGATTTAAAGTTGGTTAGCAACAGTCGGGTTTTGAAAGCTTGCTTTTTGTTAATTATTTTGCAAAGTCGTTATCTGCTTATCAAGACCAAACTAATGAGTCGCAACACGGTGGGTCCACGTTAAGTATAACGGAGATCCTGTCACCACGTTCCGACTCCATCATCAGATCAGCTCTTAGATACCATGATATTGCATTGTCATCGGGTTTATATACGTGGTCCAAATTTCAGCCCATTCCATAAACGGGAACTGGGCCAAAATTGCCTTGCAAATTTTGATGGACAACTTACAAACATACATACATACGAAGAGTGCAAGTTAAATAAAAAGCTTGTCAAAATAGGGTTATTATAAGTTTAGAGTCGGATCCACATGCTTGGTGTTTGCAAGACGTGACTATACGTTAGACTGAGATGGAAATACATCGTGCTCTATATAGAGTGAGCACGATGTAATTCCATCTCGCTCTGACGTATAGGTATGTCTTGCAGTGTTTGCGGCAAACTTCAAGCATGTGGATTCAGCTTAATGTGTGTATCCATGTATCAGTTTGTGGCATCGTATCTCCCAAACGGAGAACCGATTTGGACGTTTTTTTTAAAAGAAGGCTAGATTAATCGGGATGGTTTTTAACTAGTTCTTATTCAATTTAATTGGGCCGTTTCACTGTGGGAGCGCGTAGAACAACCGGTCGGACATGCGAGTGCGCGACAGTAAACTGTTTATTGCAGATAAACTGCTATTATTATGGCCTCTAAATTATAACGAAATGCTAGTATAGTGCATTTTTAGCAACATATTAATAGGGGAAAAGAATAGTCTTCCGATTATATGGCAAAAAAAAAAAAAAAAAAAAACGCAAGATTTTTGTCAGTATTTTATTCTGGTCGCATGCAAACATCCCTTGATAAGTTTTTTATTGGTCCTGTGCTTAGGATTCACTTAAAAATGCATATTTCTTTATTACGCCTACAATTTAAAATTATATCATCTAAAGAGATTGCTATTAAATTACACAAGGCGCACTGTCGAAATAGTAAATAATTATTGTAGATATTGTTGTTATTTATAAGAAAAGAAGGTCATATTTTCATCATTTCTCCGTTATGGTTATGATATAAAAAATTACAAAAGGTTACTCATACTCTATAATTTGGGTTTCGGTTTCACTGATGAGTGGCTGCGCTTCGATCAACAGTTTTTTTTTCGTTGTCCTTTTAATGTTACTGGAGATAACCGGATCAGACCGTAAAAGTAATGCATGTATCAGATCAGTATTGCAAGCAATCCTAGATATTTTGCGTGTGTGGTGAAGTCTCACATATCGAAATATTTTATGATTGCATTCTTGTGCATCTTCCGATAATGCACCTATTGGCAGGATTGCGTTGTGTTTTATAATGTCTGCTCCATGAATTAATATTTTATGGATGGTAACGGGCATATAGTACCATCCATACAATTGCACGTATAACTCCGCAGTTTCACGTGTATAAAAACGAAACGAATCTACATTTATCGCGAGTCCTGAAGCTATGACTTGTAGTATTATGTAAAATCTTTTTAAAAGATCTACATTTAGACCCGTTATATCCGCACTAATCTGGAAGTTTGCGAAAAATCTCCGAGCAGTGTTGCCATCATTTGTGTTTCCCACGCCTTGCTTAACCATATCTATTAACAACCCCAATCTTCTTTTGAATTCATCTTGTATGTTGCGTTTTGATTGCTCTCTGACATTCTTATTTTCTCCTCTTGCTGACCAAGATTTGAATGATAAATTGTATGCTATATGTAACATACATTCAAAGCTCCTAATCCACGCATGTAAAGAGGACATGCCGAATTCAAAACAGTCTTGATTTGGTTCACGATTATAAGCTACATCGATGTCGTTCATAGCTTTTGGAGTAGCACCGCAAATAAAGCATTTCATGGCTGATGATGTATCTGTTATATCATTGCAAATTTTTGTATCAACCATCGTTAGTAACATTTTATAATTCACAACGACATTTTTGAAAACATATGGACGTAATTGCCTTATTTCTTCATTTAATTCTGCAGTGGTCTTCTTTGTTAAATTTTTGTTTTCTTTTTCGAACCGAAAAGATATTGGTCGACAATAACGAGAGGATGATGGTGTAGGATTCTTCCAAATGGATTCAGATAAATCTTCATTATTGAGTTGAAGGGGAACGAGGCTACAAACAAATACAGATGAATCATCGTGTAGAGGGTCTGAACTCTTTTGCTTGTAAACAGACTGAGAAGAGGCTCCATCGCATCCCCATTTTAGAACCAAGACAAGATTATATTCTTTGGTATTGTCAAATTTTAAAGGTCGCATTATTCTTTCTATTGTTTTATCCAGTAAACATTGCAAATTAATACTAACATAATTTTCAGCTACAGTTATTGTTTCAGGTACTGGACACAACTCTTTCTTCAGTTTTTGAATTTGAGCATAAGCAGGAAATAATCCGGGAGCAATATTATTAACAGATAATCGCAATTGCGAGTACTGCTCTCTAGTTAGGTCAGAGTTCACATACAAGCTAAGTGCATCGTCGTCAGATAAGGATTTAGACTCGTCCGTGTTATTTAAGAGTTTTTCGCAAAATTCCTTAACTTTTGTAATGTGTGCCGGGTGTGTTTGAATGAAGTCAAAGATAAATTTAGCATGTGTGTGTCTGATACTTTTTGATGCTACGTAGTTTAGCTCATCTATGGGGAGGGATCTTACAGATTCAGTTCTCCTTCTCTTTTGACGATCACTCAATGTATTAAAATATGCTTTAGAGGATGTCGATGTCGATGGAAGCAAAGTCGGAGGCTTAGTGTTAATAACATGAGACCAGTCTATTTGTAAATCAAGCCAACTGCCACATGTAGATAGAAACAAATCTTCTTTCCAACATTTGTCTTTCCGTTTATTCTTCACGGTATACAGAAATTTCCTTATTTTACCGTTTATAGCACTGCAATAAAGTAAGCAAATTGTTTAGTATTCAATACAAAAAAATATACGTTTTAGTAACATTAAACAAAACTTACGATTTAATTTCCGAAGAGATGGTATTTGGAAATACAGCCATCACTTTTTCTACAGCAATACTATGATCTCGCAGATCATGTTTAAGCAGATTATATAAATCACGATTTGTTTTTAGTTTTTCCATTATATTCCGATTATAACAACACGCACAACGATTGACGACGGCTTAGTGTGAAGACATTTTTAATTTTGCGGGTATACTGAAATTACTTGCACTATAAGTTTTGAAGTGCCAGGTACAAATTATAATATTTGCCGTTAATTTATTTATTTATTTGTAAAAATCAAGGAGTTAATTCATGCGCTCGGTTGACACAAAAAAACGTAATATTTAATGTATAAATAAATATTTACCGATTCTTCGATGTTAGAACTGCATTTCTATTCGGCTGCCTGCCTTAGCAGATTTAAGAAACAAATTGCTATTTCTTTTAAATAGGCGCTTTCGAAAAATGACCTCCAATTGCAAATATCTCTAAAATTCGGCTAAGTTCGGGTAAGGTTAAAATGCAGCGTATTAAAATTATCTTTAACTTATAACTTGTAATACTTAGTATCTTGGAATTGCTTGGCACATTTTTTATAATCATGACTTTCTAGTTTAATTTTACATGAATGATAAAACAGCAATTATAATTAATTATAATATGAAACACCTAGATATTATTTGTTGTGGCGATACTTAAACATATATTCTTTGTAATAAAATCAAAAAAAGGACCTCAACTACTACACAACAGTTAAAATAGTACCTAGAAGTATAGTCGAGTTTTACGGGTTTATCGGATAGTGATGTTTGTTCGAGTACTATTCACCAACAAGGCAAATAAGTGAAAAAATAATAATAAGACATGATGGTCTAAGCGTTAAAGTTTACAAAAAAGTCATTTAACAGCAAGAAAGTGAAACATTTTATTTTCAAGCATGTCCGACCGTTTGTTCTACGCGCTCCCACAGTGTTTAGGCGATATCAGCTCTGAAAGTAGGAGGTTGTTATTATATCAGTGGTTTTTATCTGTTTTATGAATTCGTGTGGTTGCCGTGGTCGTGGGAATAGTGCCACTCCATGTTTTCCCGTGGATGTCGTAAGAGACGACTTCCAATAAAGGCTTGTAGTGGGGTTAGGCGATAGGCTTGCCACCTGTCACTAATTTGTATTAATAAAATGGTAAACATCTTAATCTTAGCCTAGTTATACAAATTGAGGTTACAACTATATAACAACAACAAGTAACTAACTTAACAGTTAACAGTGTATCAACAAGTGTTTAGAGTTCCGTATCATCGTACAATATTATAATCGAGCAAAAACGTTTAAAACGTTTTAAATGTTTATCTTTATTTAGTTTTTATAACTGGTTGTTTTTGTGGTTATAACTAAACATTGGTATCAACGTTCAGTTTTCATGGCACCCGGTAAGAGTAGCAATAAAAGAAACACGTTCGAATATTTAATGAATAATAACTTTTATTTTCTGTTATTTTTAAAAATATAATTATGCAGCAGCTAACTGTATCTATATTTATGCTGTACTTATGCTTAAAGAGGTTTATATTCTAATTAATGTCATAGAACTTTAATACTTATTTTGCATTCGAAAAAGAATATATGCCAAATAGGTAACGATCAATTTAATTGTCACACCAAATAAATATTATTCAGTGTGGAAAGGTAATTAAGTCATTTGTAATGGATATAGGTGAAATTATATATGGAATTTACGTCAAATTTCAAATACAGAATGTCGAACGGTCTATACAGATGTGTTACTACTACATGCAAGACGTCATTTACTTAAGTTTTTCACCTATATATATTATAACAGATGTCAAAGGTTAACAGTTAACAGCAAAATCCATGGAACAGATTTTAGTAATTT
Organism: Acleris literana; assembly: GCA_946894065.1. Lineage (NCBI taxonomy): Eukaryota > Metazoa > Arthropoda > Insecta > Lepidoptera > Tortricidae > Acleris > Acleris literana. Next base: position 4,292,283 of record OX335671.1, read on the forward strand.
ATTAAACCTTTAATACATTTTTAGCGTCTTTCTTTTTGTTTATACAAAATATAAGTTCAAAATACTAGATGTCTTTGTTTGTATTTGTTTTTCTGCAGACCGTACTTTGCCATGAAAGTTAAACGTTGATACCGATGTTTAGTTATACGAGTAACACACGGTCAGCGGCTCTATTCAAGACGGTAAAAACAATATCGCATTTGATCTGTTATCGTATTGTCAACGTTTTGATAGTTCTTATTTTCTTGACAGTAATGGCGGCTGACGTCATAACAATTCCATAACAGGAAAACTACGATATCGTTTATACCGCCTAGAATAGAGGCGCTGTAAAAATATCAAATGTCTAGCTATGACGGTTCAATAGATACTACCCTGTGACAGACGGACGGACAGCGTAGCCTTAATAGGACCCTTTCGGTACGGAACCCTGAAAACCTAAGACATGAGATGGCTCTACGGCGTAGCATCACTCAAGTGGATTCGTAGCACGCTCGTAGCTACTCGTAGCGAAGTGCTGATTACGATGATTGGTCGTAAACTAAATATTTATCGATATTCAAAACTATTCCACTTTGCTGTAAACCATATTTCTGCTCGACGTGTACACGACATAATTCCGAAGAGTCATAATTCCAAATTGATCAAAATTCCGAAATTTCATAATTTCGAATGGTTTTGTCGAGGAAATGCATAAAGTTTATCTTTTTACTGTGGTGAAAAAAAAAGTTTTTTTATAGAAAACTTAATTTTTTGATACAACTTACAAATCAAACCTAACGTAACCTACCTATAGTAATTGAATTATGCGCTTAATCTAAAATAGCTACGGCATAAAAAATAAAATAAAATAAAAAAACCCGGAAAATATAAAATTCGGACATGTGAATTGATATTCGGAAAAAAACTTAATTTAAGGTGTTCCCGTTCTCGACTCTTCAAGAAAGAGGGTCATGTTTTTGACTTGTATGTATGTAGGTTTATACGCTCGTAGACGCTGAACGGATGGCACGATTTCGGCAGGCGAGGTGTGATTATTTAATAAAAATATAAAATGAAGTGTTATCTCACTACAATGGTAACTAAAGTAATATATTGACGACCGTATTTGAACAGGCAGTCAGGTTTTTAAAGCTTGCTTTTTGTCGGACTTGCAATGAGTGTAACTCAAGAGCGTGTCGGATTCGAGCACCGAGAGTTCCGCACCTACATAATATTTGTATGAAATATTAGAAACGCAATAGTCCTGCTGGTGCTTGCTGTTCTCATACTTTCGAAGCCTGAAGAGGCTTCAGGACTTATCTCTTCAAAGTGGGAGCCCTTTGTTTCCCATAATTTTATTGGTCATAACATAATTTTTGATAGTCATATTTTTTATATCGATGAAACTGTAAACTTTTCAGAGGTTCTGAAATATCTAACGCGTAGACAAGGCTAGGTTAGGTTAGGTTTAATTTATAAAAATCCTGATAAAGTAACAGTTTCTTTAAAAAACACGTTATGACTTGCGATGATTATGACCTAAATGAGTAAAAATAATTATGTCAGTCAATATAGACCCCTTCAAAGTAAACAGAAACGTAACTTCACCAACCTTAGTACCTAGTAAGTTTACCCTACAACGGTTTTTTATAAAATAAATCAAAAATCTATCTAACAAATGATCTATCGCATCACAGGATTTTTTTTCAGCTTCTCGATTTTTCTTCTGCAATAGTACATTGGGACAGAGGATAGAAAGTACGTAATTTTTGGACGAGTCATATAGAGGGCCGAAACGTATTTGAGGCCCTCTAGTGTACGAGTCCATAAATTGCACTTTCTACCGAGGCAGACATAGTGCTTTTCACAACTACTGAGAGGAAATAAAATAAAAATTCGTATTCAAAACTCAAATTTTAATTCATGTTAATGTGACTTCACCGCCAATTTTACCATAGATCACTTTTTTTAAATCTGGACCCCTATTCTCGTGGCACTCGAGATTAATAAACTAACATGCGAGATGAAAATGTCAACTCCATATAAAATTGTATTTGTTTCGCCATATCTCCCATGTAATTTCATCTCTAGTGGTTCGAGATTAGGGGCCAAGTTAGAATTACATTTAAAAAAAAAACAGTGAGATAGTTTTTAGTCTGTGTATCTTTTAGCAAAAATACACCTAATATTTTACGACACCAAATGGTGTGTTCTGATTGGTCGATTTCAATTTTTCATTTTAAGGAGCTATGACACAAAAATTGATTGATTGATTTTCATTGGTTCTTAAAGTTGGACAACAATGTTCTCGACCAATCAGCAAACACGCCGACAAAAACATTCTTGGTCTGTCCTTATAAGTGACGTTTTGTGACCCCAAACAAGACCATCTATGGCCATATTTTCGAGCAGTGTTGTGAAAAAACTATTTATAAATTTAAATGATTAAGCTTTATTTAGACTACTAGATACCAGAAATGTTCCAAATTTTAATCCGATTAGTTGAGCCGTTTTAGAGAAAAAGAGGCTTGAGAGGCAGAGGGACGGAAGGACGGACAGACGGACAGCAGTCATCATAGGGGTTTCATTTTTCAGTATATGGTACGGAATCCCAAAAAAAAACGTTTGTTTACAATTAAGTCTTAAAATACATTCCTGAGGGCTCAGACAAGATGCACTACGCTAACTAACGTTTCTATTCGATTCGTTTTTAAACCAATCCCGTCACTGGAAGATGACGTGATACGAAAAGTCACGTGGTCTACCAGTGACGCGATTGGTTTAAAAACGAATCGAATAGAAACGTTACTTAGCGTAGTGCATCTTGTCTGAGCCCTCTGATGTTCCAATAAAACCGCATTCGTGGGGTGTCCACACTCCGAGTGAAGACGCCCGCACCTTATATCGCAAAGTATAAATTACCGAAAGCGGTGTACCAGATACAAGAGGAACTCCACCGTATCCCCTGACAAAGGGACTCCCTACAACAGGTGTTATTATTAAAAAATACCCCAGTCCATTTTCGACTTTAAATATGTAAAGTTAAGGCGGCTATTACAGTGTGGAAAAGTTAGACAGAGGTAGTAAACTAGACGGTCGTTTTATTTAGTGACTCGTACCTTGATATATTGCATTTTTAAATTAAATGCGGATTTAAAAGTTTTTCATTCGAGGGCTTATTAAGAACGTGCGTGAGTTTATTTTTCTTTGGCATTTTGTAACGGCAGAATTTTTAGTGGTAGTTCAGGAGAACTAGGTTTACTAATGTTGTATTTGAAATTAATTAAGTAGTACAGTCAAGTACTTTAATTGTTATGCCACTATGGAACCCTGTCGCATGTTAATCATTCATTTAAGCGTAATTTCTGTCATGTGGTTTGACGCTGTCATTATGATATGACAGGGTTCCATAGTGGCGTACCTAGTAGTAGTTATGCAAAATTTTGGTTACAGAATGATCGACAAGTTTTTAGAGTTGTAGGTAATTCTGTAGCTCTGCGTACTACCCCACTCTGGGAACGAAGGCGTGAGTTTATATATGTATGTTATGTACAGTGATCGGAATAGGTAGAGTATATGTATTTACCTAAAGTTCGCAAAAGGACATAATATAGAGTGCTTACAACCGGGTGAAATATTAATTTATTTTTATTGTTTTCCGGATTGCCGGTATTTTTAATGCTAAATATACGCAATATTTACTCACTCACGGTATGGGATATTTTATGTTAGTTTGTTATAAAAGGGCCTGTAACCCTTATATCTAATTATGTAATAGGTGGAGAATATTTACCTAAACTTCTTAGAACAGAGTCATAAACTGGAGACTCCCTTGCGACTGCATTTTTTAGTACCTACCAGAAAAATACCGGAAATCCGGAATTCAATAAAAATAAATTAATATTTCACCCGGTTGTAACCACTCTATACTATGTCCTTTTGCGAACTTTAGGTAAATATACTCTACCTATTCCGATCACTGGTTATGTAATAGGACCTTGTGCGAGGTCCATCCAAATTGCTACCACCACCATTATCCATTAATCTACCGCCAATCAGCTGACGCATTGTTGTGTTCCGGTGTGGGGATAAGACACCCGGTGACATTACTAGCATAGAGGCATTTCACCTTAGTCCTCAGGGTTGGCAACGCATTTGAAGTCTTAGGATTGTAGTCTTGAGAATGTAATTGTATATGGGTCTCTGATCTCACTTTACCATCAGGTGGCCGGTGTGCTTCTTTGCCTTCCCATTGTTAAAATAAATAATTTTATGGATGTAATATGGAAATATGGAGAGAGATTTGATGGATGTGTGCTCTTGACCTTAGTTTTATAAAAATGGATAGTAGAAGCTAAAGGTATTGGTTGAAACATTTTAATGACGTCGTCATATAAACAATAAATTTATTATTATATCATATATCATATTTATTTACCTTTTTTTATTATTATTATCAAATTTATTTACCTTTAAAGTTAATATTGCCACGAATCATAATAACAGTCTATATTAAATATATTTTGTACATCCAAAATAGGTACGTCCGTATTCCTTAGCAACCATTTATTGGTGAGGAGTCTAATTTTACAAGAGATTTTTTTTGTTACGTTTATTACGATGACAGCTGTCAAGTATTTATATATTTAGTAAAAGTACATTTCAGTACTCAAAACTCATTAATAAGCCTCTTTTTATTGCTAAAATGTGAGATTCATAAATATTATGACAATAAATTAACTCTCCTTACTTATAGAAATGGTAAAATGTGTATGTTGGTTTGTTCTGTCCTTATGATCCAACGCCTTAACTGATCGACGTGAAATTAAATACAAATATAGTTTACACCCCAAAGATGGAAATGGTTTAACATCCCGAAAATACAAATAGTTTCTGAGGGAATACCTATAAGTAACTTCTACAGGGAGTAGCAGGCTAAAGTTACTAATAATAAATGACTGTGTGATCTGTGGGACCTTTGCCTATTCTATATTAGAAAAAAAAACGCTGTCAAAATGCCAGTGTCAGTTGTCAGTCTGCTGTCAGGTTTGTGGTTCCACGTGGCCGTTTGCTTACGAATATTTTATATCTTCTAAAATATATCTACGTTTTCCTTGATTTTTAGTTTGTTCCCAGTCTAGACTTACAATTGATTGAGTTTTAGCAAAGATATCCAATTGGTTAACTATTAAGTAAATAAAGTGCTTCCATTTTTAACCCCCGTGTCAAAAAAGGGGTGTTATAAATATTATGTGTGTATGTGTGTATCTGTGTCATCGTAGCTCCCAAAGGGATGGAGGTCCATTAGGACGCGTTTTTTTAAAGAAAGCTAAGGTAAGCAAAGGTATAGATGAATTACCGAGAGCGTGGAATTGCATATGAAGTAGTAATATGTGTTTACAGGCATTCTAAATTTAAATTTCCTCCACTTCTCATACCATCAGCATAAAAAGAGTACCTATTGTTATATATTAAATAAGTAAATACAAAAATAATGTCAGCGTCAAATTATAAATACTTTTTACAATGCACTAATACTCGTACGTGATTATACGTCTTATTTTATTGTATTGCATTTTTTAAGTCAAAAATTATTTTGACTGGGCACGTTCGACTGTAAGTTACACAGTGTGCAAAAATTATGGCAGAGAGTATTTAGCAGTAATTTTGGTCCGATTGAGAGCCAAAGTAAACAAATTATTTTAACCGTCATAAATACTTTGAACTCGAACTAATGAAAAATTTAAATTTACCTTACACCGCTGCCCTTCTTCTTCATCGTTCCCTCAATGCTGAGGATCGCGACCACATGTTAGGGTTTTCCACTCAGCGCGGTAGTAAGCAGTGTGGATCGCTCGGTGCATGCTGCCGCCCACCGCCTTCTTCAATGGGTCAGACCATCTTGTAGGTGCCCGTCCTTGAGCACGTCTTCCGTCCATTTGCCCAACAATAATTTGCTGCTCCAAATGATGCTTAGAGGACCGCATAATATGTCCGAAGAAGCTCAAGGCTCGTTTCTGGCATATGGAGGAGAGTCGCGTCGTAATGTTGAGCTCTTTAAGGATCGACTCGTTTGTTCGCATGGCAGTCCAAGGTATGCGGAGCAACCTTCGCCAACACCACATTTCAAAAGCATCGATATTACTGTTATCGCGACTCCTTAAGCTCCAAGCTTCGACACCGTACGTAAATATTGAGAATACCAACGCTCGAACCAGACGCACCTTAGTTGCACGACGAAAACCACGGTTTTTCCAGATTCTGTCTAGGTTAGCCATGGCACTTTTGGCCATACCGGCCCTACGGCGGATTTCCTCAGTGCAGCCACCCTCATTAGTTGGGTCATTCTAATAAAAGTGGCACGGACAGGTTAAAGTTTCTCCAAAAAAAAAGTTGTGTTTTTTTACCTTCTTTGCTTAAAATAAGCTTCCTGGTGTTCCAATTGTTACATAATTATAAAAGGGAACGGAATATACATGAAAATATAAGAATTATGGCTTGTTGAAATATTGAGATGCAGGTGAAAGTTTCATTAGACAGGTTAGAAGAGAGAAGTTTTCAGGTTAAAGAGAGTTATATTAAAATACAAATTACTTTAAAAAAGCAATTCCCTACATTTACTTTGGTAGATCACTGTTAATGGGTACTGCTTGATAAAGCATCTGTAAAGTTTTTCTGGGAAATTATATGCAAGTTATTAAAATAAAATTATTTAAAATAGTTATTCACTTTAGCTTGCCAATAGTCACACTAACCTGCACATTAGTGCACATATGTCTCTTTAACCCGCCAAGAGTTACATTAACCTGTGCCTAACCTAATCTATGCTAGTTACAGGTTAAAGTTGCACAGGTTAAAGTTAAAAGTAGATTTACAAGACATTTACTCTTAAACCGGTGATAATTTGAACGTTCCACTCTTAGTAATATAAGTATATACATCAGAATACCACGTTCAAATGATTAGTTAATTACGTCCCATACCGTTAACATTAAATAATTGAGACAAGATAAAGTTAACATACCCGTTACAAACTTCAGATTACTGCATTTGATCACTAATCTCCACAAAAGTATGACAGATCGTATCCAACCGTTTCGTATAGTGGTGAGCCACATACTGGCCGAATGTTTATCGAGGATTATGGTGTGCCTATTATTTTCCGTATGTGAGTGAGATACACTATCACGGACACACAGGTTAAAGTAAAAACATCACCGGACAAACTGTCGTGTGTTAATATTGATATATAAGCATATATTTTTGAAACCATATCATAACTAATTGAATGTCATAATATTCTTCTTGCAATATATTGTAAAATATATATAATAAAATATACACAAATAGTTCAAAGACCTAAAAAACGGAAACATGTCTCATTTGGACAAGACAGGTTATAGTAAAAAATAGTACCTACCATTTTTTTTTAACAAAATTAAGGAGAATAAATAAATAAAATGGCTTGGCCTTGATGTAAAAGGTCTGTGCTTATCTATGAATGTTTTTACTTTTTCTGTAAAACAAACATTTAACATACTTTGTATTCAAAAACTCATTGACAGGTTACGGTGCCACTTTTTTTAGAATTACCCAGTTATCAGCGACCCAAGATACACAAACTCGTTGACCTTTTCATACCCGTTGAGTGCGACGGTGACTGGAAGTAATTGTGCTCTGTCTACCACCATTATCTTCGTTTTATTATGGTTGATCTTAAGACCGAGATTAGCACTCTCAACTTAAAATTTTCATCTGTCCCATACCTAAGCAATTTCCAACCTTAAATATGAAAATTTAAATAAATGATAGTGACTAAAAGCAATAAAAGGACATACTTATTCCACTTGTTTAGGGTAATCTCATTAAATTAAGAAAAAAACTTAAATGGTTTTCCTTTTCATGCGAACGGTACAACCACTACATTTGCAATTCCACGCTCTCGGTAATTCATCTATAAGGTAAGGTTTTTACATTAAGTATCATGGGTATCATTGGATAACTCTTAAAAAATCATTATGTACATACATGTCACTATCAATTTTCGGATTTAGGTGACCTTTTAGGAAATATTGAACTCAAAACTAAACTCTACTTCTTAAATGACACATGTAACGAAATTAAAAAGAAAAAAATATCACGACTAAGAACACTTGATTGGTTCTTGAGATAAAGCGAGGTGACTGAATGCTTAACTCTCTCTCTGGTCGTTCCCTGATGACTGAGGATCGTGGTCATGAGTTGGTGATCTACACTTGTGGCGTATGATCTGCCTCCAGCGATTCCTGTCCATTGCGTCCTTACAACCGAGCAAAACTTGGAGGAAGATGAGTTCTTTAGTTGATCGGTCCATCTGGTAGGAGATCGGCCTCGTGCTCGTTTGCCCTCTGTGTTCCCAACTACGATCAACTATTCCAGGCTATCATCTCCCCTTCTTAATATCTGGCCGAAGTAAGATAAAATTCGCTGGAGGCACACTGTGCTTATACTTACTAAAAAACATTTTTTCACAACACTGCTCGGAAATATGGCCATAGATGGTCTTGTTTGGGGTCACAAAACGTCACTTATAAGGACAGACCAAGAATGTTTTTGTCGGCGTGTTTGCTGATTGGTCGAGAACATTGTTGTCCAACTTTAAGAACCAATGAAAATCAATCAATAAATTTTTGTGTCATAGCTCCATAAAATGAAAAATTGAAATCGACCAATCAGAAAACACCATTTAGTGTCGTAAAATATTAGGTGTATTTTTGCTAAAAGATACACAGACTAAAAACTATCACTCCTTTTTTTAAATGTAGGTAATTCAAACTTGGCCCCTAATCTCGAACCACTAGAGATGAAATTACATGGGAGATATGGCGAAACAAATACAATTTTATATGGAGTTCACATCTTCATCTCGCATGTTAGTTTATTAATCTCGAGACCCATGAAAATAGGGGTCCGGATATAAAAAAAAGTTATCTATGGTAAAATTGGCGGTAATGTCACATTAACATGAATTAAAATTTGAGTTTTGAATATGAATTTTTATTTTATTTCCTCTCAGTAGTTGTGAAAAGCACTATGTCTGCCTCGGTAGAAAGTACAATTTATGTACTCGTACACTAGAGGGCCTCAACTACGTTCCGGCCCTCTATATGACTCGTCCAAAAATCGCGTACTTTCTATCCTCTGCAACAATGTACTAATGACAACACCAAATAACTAGAAAATTCGTTCATAAGTATTTGTTGATTTTCGAGATAGTTTATTGTGTTTGTGGTCACGGCGTCGGAAACCTACATTGATCAGGGTGTGACATGCTGTTGCCGAGTTTGTTTTTGTCGTAACGGCGATATAATCCTACACTCTGACATGCTCCTGCCCGGTTTTTTGAGCCCAGGTTTAAAAAGGTAAAGTAGAAATCACGCGAGATCGCAATAGAGCCACTATCTGCCATCTAAACTTCAGGGCACCCTTCGTGAAGTGTGGGCTGTGTCCGCTGACACGGTAAACAACCCTACCCTGCTGAATTATTCATTAGAGCACCCTTTATACTGGCATAGATTCAAAACACCCTATACGAGGCGAGGCCATATCCTACTTTAAGTGAGCTGAACTTATGTTGTTTAAATATATGTTTTGCTGTATCGAAGACGGCCTCAACGATTATTGGTGTTTACATGTCTAACTTAACGTTGCCGTTGTAATAAATCATTATATTATACGTCTAAGAACAAATAAATGTTTAACCCCCAACGCAAAAAGAGGGATGTTATAAGTTTGACGTGTGTATCTGTGTTTTTGTCTGTGGCATCGTAGCTCCTAAACGGAAGGACCGATTTTGATGTGATATTTTCATTTGAAAGCCGGTTTTCTTGACAGGGGTCACCATTACGTGTATCGCGGATTTTTATCGATATATTCGTTATTGTTAATTAATTCTACGTTTGCCAAACGAACTTTTGGTATTTTAAAAAGAAAGGTAGTATGCATAGCATTAGCTACATGACTATTACGCCATGAAGAAAAACTGCCATTAGCATGCTGTAGTGTCAGCTTACTTACACAGGGTGTAACAAAAACGACATTCAATTAATTTAGTAAACAGGTTTCATATCGTTTATTTTTTTAATAAATCGCCCAAGTGAGAGTTGGACTCGTACACGAAGGGTTCCGTCAGCGTACAATATTAAACACGTTAAAATATTTAAATTATTGACTTGTATGGGGGCTGGCCCAAAAATACATAAAAAAATATAAAGCGATAATAGAAATAAATCTGTAAAAAATACATTTGTGTAACTATTACCGTTCATGAGATACACCCGCTGAAAGACAGACAGACAGACGGAGGCTTAGTTGGCACCGTTTGGGTTCGAAACTCTAAAAAAATATTAATTACACATACAGGAAAATATTATCTCCGTAAATAAATTTTTAGTCACGCATTTAAACTTTCAATGCCAAATCTACATCAATCATCCGTTATCTATAAAACAACATATCTATTTTGTTCCTTGGTTAAATCTATACCTAAAATCTAGCATACATAGTCCAAATTTCATTACCCTCAGAAAGATAAGATGGTCGTTAGGCTAACCGTGTGTGAAAAGGTTAATTAGTCCGGCCCTTTGAGCAGTTTATGGTCGCCCTAGAGACCGGGTGACAGCTAATTTGAAAAGTTTCGGACAGTCCCTCTGCTTTGGGTTTGATTAAAATGAGTGATTTTATAACGTGAGATGGGACGGGAAGTTTGAAGCATATAGGTTGGTAAAAAAAGTTTGGAATGCGCTGTGAATTTGGCAATATGATCCAATTTTTAGCCAACATCTGATGCTTCACGTGGTGGTTGCCGGTTGAGAATATTGTAATCCACCTGCCAGTAGGACAAATTCTTTTTATCCAAGCTAGGGTGATGGAACCAGTAATGGACAAGGCACCAATAATGAACACTTGATTCTTATTTTACAGAAGATAAGGGTTATTCATTTGTTTTGCAACAAATGAATAACAATCAATTTTACCCGTATAACATTTGAATTAAGAGTGAAGTGTCCATTACTGGTGCCTGTCAGCTAAAAGTGTCCATCGTTGGTGCCGTCACTATTGTCAAAGTTTTTAGGACGAGTGCAATAGACATGTTTAACGCAGTGACGTTACAACAACAAAAAACCGGGCAAGAGGGTGTTGGACTATGCTCAGTGTAGAGTTCCGTATTAACCATGGAAAGATTCGGCATTACCGACGTGAAGGATAATACTTAGAGTCACATAATATTAAATAATACCTACAGATATTTACTGAACATGAATTAGGCATAAGAAAAACTGTCACTACTAATAATAGATTATTATCCATGTTTTACAAAAATGACAACGCCTGCGGCTTATCTATCGGTAGAGCGTTCTCTACCGATAGATAAGCCGCAGGCGTTGTCATTTTTCACACAGTCACAGTATAATCAAAAGTGCGTTTTCAAACAAAGGTATATCCCGCGCCTTGCATGTGTGCCTGTTTCGACCGTACCCAAACTCAAACAGACGCACCAAGGCGGTTTAGTCGGGGCAACACCGACACCACGGTTGGTTGCGTGCGTATTAAGCATCGAGAGACGCGCATCGACGCAAACCTAGCGCCCGAGCGGCAATAGGTAATAGAAACACCGAAAGGGCTGGCGACCAACCAATGTTCTATTTATACTGTGACACAGTTCTTGGTTATTCTTTGTAATTGGTGTAATTATATTTGTCTAGACTCATATTATAAGTCCTCTATTATGCGTTCAAAACCTGTAGGCAATGACCAGCATTACCTGTGGTAGTAGGTGACAGCGATGACAGATTTTGGAAGATGTTCCAAAGGGCATTGGGTAAATTTGTTTGAAGAATATTGTAATTTTTTTTTTCAGCTGCCACGGATGTTTCTTACATAGTTGTTTTGAGGACCTCTAAATACACATAGATATATATAATTTATGGCGTTAAATAATATCGAAGCGGAGATTTTAAAGATTTAAGTATTCAGTTTTTAGTACAAAAGTACGCCCAAGTATGAATATTTAAATATCTCGGTTCCGATGCACTTAAGAGTATTACATTACATGACAAAATATGTTTATTTTTAATAATTCTATCATAATTTACCACTTTTACGAATGGCCGCTCACCTTGAAAATGTATGAATTTTGTAAATGACAACACTTTTACCCAAACCCCTTTGGATCTCATTACCTTACAATATTCGATAACGTCATTTCAAAATTACGTTACAGCTGTCATCGCTGTCACCTACTAGTACAGGTAAGGTAATGCTGGTCATTTGCCTTTCGGCTTCTGAACCCATCTTAGAGTACTTATAATATGTGTGTAGATAAAGTATTGTACGAGACTGCGTAATTAGCATTACTACTATTATTACATAGTATAACTGTAGTTATAACCCAACCCAACCCAATAATTAGGTAGTAATAAGTAAAAGTAATAAACTTGCAAATACGTTTTCAAACATCCTATCAATGTTTGGACATCTACCAGTCTGTCCATTTCTGATGACTTTAGGATATTTATGTTTTGTCAGTCAGCATAGTGTAATGCGTTTTATTAGTTTACATTTTGGTTAAATCTTCATTATCTTTAAGGACAGAAGGACTATTCTGGATTAAGTGAACCTCACGTCGGTAATAGCTAACGTTTGAAGAAGAAGAAGACAAATAAGAAGAAAACTAAACTTAACCTTTAAGCTAAACTTAATAAGGTCACGGACATCCCGTGCAAGCCTGGAGCAGCGAGCATATTCACGGATTGGAAGCGTCACATTGCTTAAATGTATCCCCATGCAGACGAAGTCGCAGGTGAAAGCTAGTAGCTGAACAAATTAAAAAAAATAACGAATACAATTATTATGATATTTATGATAATTGACTTTCAATGATGACGCTAATTAATGACAAACATTATCATACTAATGTCCTATAGGATTTGCGTGGCCTGATAGTCTTTCTGTTCGAGAACACAAGTTAGCTGACCTTCATCAACGCTAGTCTTGTTCTAGTGATCTGGAAAAACTTAGGACATTTCTCGCGAAAGTAAAAGTAAACACGCCTTAAAACACTACATCGTTGCTGAGTAAGTCACAATAACAAACTGACTTGAGATCAGAGTACAGCTGGGCTGTTTGTCTGAGAACTAGTCTTGCCAGGTCTAAGTCTATCATAAATCTTAGATTTCCAGGCGGGAAAGTCCAAAACATAGTGCGAATTACTACAGCCCTCTTGCAATGCCAATTGTGACAAGCCGTTTTTGGGCTTCTCGGTTGTTATAAATTAGTACCTTTCTTATTTGTGAACAGGGGCTATGTTCTGAATTTGGCGTCCTGATCAAGAGTAAATCGGGACGTGTCCAAAGACTCCTGAAAATCGGGCGTCTTGCAGAAATCGGGACGTCTGGCAACAGTACCGAGGACCCACCTCCACCAGCCTCCGGGAGTCGAGGGGATCTCGCGGCCGGCGGCGTGCAGACCAGCGCACTGTCGCTTGTACGTTTGCTCCGTGAGCTATGCCGGCGACTCCTGCAGCTTTCAGCAGCACCACGCTTGGTCTGAGCACCTACAACGATGAAGATGGCCAGAGCATGAAAGATACAGATCGGTACGAACTAGATTGGTACGCAAACACTTACCAGCCGATTGAGCTAGCATTAGAAACTGCAGCGATCGTCCTAGGCGCTATCAACCTATTGCTGGGAGCCATGTCCTGGATCCTCGTCCCTGCATGGCGGCAGTTCCGTAACTACGTGTTTATGAACATAATTTTGAGCGGAACTATGCTAATGGCCAATGCCATATTATTGAATGAACAATTTGGTTTGGATCTTTTGTGCCAATTTATTTCTTTTAGCATAAAATTTCAATTTACTTTATTGTTCATTTACAATAATTGGACATTCGTGGGCTCCGTGATGTTCTACTCAGAGATAGTCTCGGTGTTTGAGCGTCGCATCAAGCGCCGGTACATCTTGGCTAATGTCGTCGGCTGGCTGTTGCCCCTGGGACGCTTGGCAGTAACTGAAACTGTTACGAGTATGTATGTTAATAAATTGACCATGAATAGTACGTGGTTGATAATTGGTGTAGTTAACTGTATTGGTATTTTATTATACTTTAAAGTGTTTTACATATTAGTGACCTCTAAATCATACAGTTCTTGTGAGATTTGCCAAAAGGTTGTATTTTCGACGCTCATTTTATTTGCTTCTTCGGCTTCCATATTCTCTATGCTCAGTGTGATGCCGTTCTACTTTCCAATGCTGCTTTATTATGCGTTGAATACTTTTTATTTATTGAGTTTAATAGCCACTAATATATTTTTCTTATTAATGAAATCCCACAGGCAGTTGTGAGCTGGGCAGTGTATGAGATGGAAAATAAATACAATTTAAGATAAAATCCAAGGTTCACTGATGTTTGACCAAAAAATTATTGACAAATGTTCATTTGACAAACAACGTTTCACCAAATGATCATTTGGCAAACGAGACATTTGACAAAAGTATCATCTTACAAAAACTCACTTAGCAATTGATCAATTAGCAAACACTACACATGGTAAATGTGTTAAATAACAAAATGTCAATTGACCTTTTTCCATTTCACCAAATAATATGTTTCGCAAATTAAGCATTTGTCCAAATGTCAACTAAAGGACCCATATTTGGTTATGTAACATTTTGCATTCAACATTAGTTTCCCTATTTCTGGGCAGAAAAAAAAACAACCTCGAAGGCCAAGGCTCCCGCCTTGGCCTTCTAACCTAACCTATCCTTATCGGTTCTGCCCTGATTCGTCTTTGTGCAAATAATACATTGTACCAAACGTTTTTAGACCAATAGTAGTTTTGTCTGATAACTCAGTTGTTTAATGTTCAGTTTATCAATTAATCATTTATAAAATGTAAATTTAACTGTTAAAAATGATCAAGTGACGAAACATTTTTTTGTAAAACGTTGTTTGTCAAGTGTCATTTTGTCAAATGACTTTTGGTCAAACGGCAGGACACCAAAATCCAAGTATGGCAATAAGTATGTCATAGAAGTGCATTACTTGATAATGTTTTCAATAAGTGTAGTTACAATGTTAATTTTAATTATTTTATGTGTTATGAATGATATGTTGTATAAATACTGTTAATTATGCACTAAATACGTCGCAGATGAACACGCATACACGACATATAAACAAATATACTGCTACTACACATCACATAGGTATATTACACAGTTTTGCACCGTAGCTACGTATCTGATCACGAATAACTATAAATTATAATAGTTGAAGCTCTCGGTGCAGTTGCAAAGTATTTTAGTAATCGCTGTATTTATTTAGACGTTATGATTATGTTTAAGCTCTTTTAAAGTTTTTTTCAGTGCCGAAATCTTTGAGAAAACGTTAAGTTCAGTGTACCGCAGCAACCTTTACGTCCTAGACCTCTCTTTCATGTGCGCTTTGCACGCACAAATTACTCCCGACATACCTTTTTCAGATGAGTTCCTAGATATTGTAATACGTATAAGCATCTGTTGTACCACTGATCCTTTCCAGGATTCACTTACTAGCCTTAAAAGGTTATTAAAATGTTGGTATAGATAAAGACTGACTATAATTCAATTCAATTTTTGTAGGTTATGGCTCCATCGAGACTGTCGATATTTCAGTTTGTTGCGCTAAGGCTGTGTTGCTACATATCTATAAGCCTTATTTCACATGTCTCATGTCCGTGATGTAATTGTATTTAGATGGAGTCAATAAAGAGTAAAAACTGAACTGCATAGCGGGTATGCTTTATTAAAACCTACATAATACATTAAAGTCTACCTTTTCTTTAATCATTTGCCTAATATTGGCGTTCCGGATAAACCTAGCCTATGTCCACCAATTCATACTTTAATAGTAACAATGGGTTGATTGTTTCAAACGGCCATGTAGGAAGACCACAATCACACAATAACAGGTGACAATAGATTTTTATTCCAGTCGTGCCACATTGTTTAAGTATTTCTTAGGCCTTACTTTGAAAATCGAAGTTCGAAGTTACGTGAGCTCCATCCCTCTCACTCGTTTTTGGGACCAAATCGAGAGAAAGTGATGGAGCTAACGTAATTTCATACTTCGATTTTTAAAGCAGGGCCTCTTATTAAAACCTTCATGACACGTTTAAGTCTACTTCATTAACTTGGTGGTTAGAGAATTTGAAGCTGTCGGTTGCCACTTTTAATTTAGAAAATATAACGCCGTTTGAGAAAAATCATGTGCCAGTATTTTCAACCGACTTCAAAAAAGGAGGATGTTATACGTTCCAACCTCTATGTTTTTTTTTATAGTAGTTAATGTAATTGAATTTGAAATTAAGTAAATGACCTATTAGGTACATGTAGTTTAGGTTGTAGGTCTCATTTTTTGTTGAAAATCTGGACTATTTTTCTTTTGCACGGCTAGCATAAGTTGTATTTTCTTGTTTGTCGCTCAGTATCCCTTTCGTTACAGACGAGTTAGAAAGTGATCCTAGCGACAAACATGGTGCGGACATCCAGTGCTAGCTTTCCCGCGTAACAGCGAACCCATTAAAAAATTGGAAGCGTCACACTGTTTAAATGTCTCCCCGTGCAGACGAAGTCGCGCGTGAAAGCTAGTAACTAAGCTAAGTTAAAAACTATGCGCATACATTTATTATGATTATTGCCTCTACAATGATGACGCTAATTAATGTGAGAAATTATCATACTAATGTCCTATTAGACTTGCGTGGCCTGATACTGCTTCTGTTCGAGGATTATATTAGGTCGCTGAAATTCATCAACGCTAGTCCTGTTCTAGTGAATTGGAAAAACTAATTTTTTGCGAAAGTAAAAGTAGACATGTCTTAAAAAAAACACTATATGGTTGCTGAGTCAGTCACAGTAAAAAATAGACTACGAAACCCTGAGGACTAGTGACGAAAATCAGGACATTACAAAAATTCGTGCGGATTACTACTGTCCTCTTGCAATGGCCATTGTGACAAGCCGTTTTTGGTCTCAGTTGTTATAAACTAGTATCTTATTTGTGAACAAGGGCTATGTGCTGAAAATCGGGACAATTGGCGTCCTGATCAAGGGTAACTCGGGACGTGTCCAAAGACCCCTGAAAATTGGGACGTCCTGCAGAAATCGGGACGTCTGGCAACAGTACCGAGGACTCACCTCCACCGGCCTCTGGGAGACGCGAGGACCTCGCGGCCGGCGGCGTGCAGACCAGCTCACTGCCGCTTGCAAGTTTGCTGCGAGCTATGTCGGCGACTCCTGCAGCCTTCACGTCGTCATGGGACACTACGCTTGATCTGAGCACCTATAACGACGAAGATGGCCGGAGTGTTAAAGATATAGATCAGTACGAAATAGATTGGTACACAAATACTTATCGGCCGATTGAGCTAGCATTAGAAACAGTAGCGATCGTCCTAGGCGCTATCAACCTAGTGCTGGGAGCCTTGTCCTGGATCCTCGTCCCTGCATGGCGGCAGTTCCGCAACTACGTGTTTCTCAACATAATTTTGAGCGGAACTTTGCTAATGGCCCTATATGCTATATTATTGTATGTAACATTTTTTGCGGAATTTATGTGTGAATGGTGTTATCTTAGCATACGTTTTTTTTGTATTTTATTGTTGTTGATTTACAATAATTGGTCATTCGTGGGCTCCGTGATGTTCTACTCAGAGATAGTCTCGGTGTTCGAGCGGCGCATCAAGCGCCGGTACTTCTTGGCTAATGTCGTCGGCTGGCTGTTGCCCCTGGGAGAGTTGGTAGTCGCTGAAACTGTAATTAATCTTAATGAATTGACCATGATCATTACGTGGTTGATCATTTGTTTAGTTAACTGTATTGGTATTTTATTATACTTTAAAATCCTTTATGTATTAGTGACCTCTAAATCATACAGTTCTTGTGAGATTTGCCAAAAGGTTGTATTTTCGATGCTCATTTTATCTGCTTCTTCGTCTTCCATATCCGTTATGGTCAAGTTCAATCCAATTTACTTGTCAATTCTGGTTTATTGTGCGTTGAATAGTTTTTGTTTACTGAATTTGATAGCCACCAACATATTTTTCTTATTAATGAAATCTCACAGACAGCTGTGGGCTGGGCAGTTTAGGAGATGGAAAATAAATACTATATAAGAATAAAATCTGATTTCAGAAATATGACCGATATGTTGCGTAAATGTCGTTAATTGTACACTAAGTGCGTCGTATATTATTATTATTATTATTATTTATTTATTTATTAAACCAACAACAAAAATTACAAATAAACAAAAGCTGTTTTAGGACAGTTTGACTGCAGGAAGACTTTAAAAGAACAGTACTATAATCTTAGTATTATACCATTTTTAGTTTGACACAATAGGTACCAGTTAAATAAATCTAAGGCAGTGTATCTAATAGATGAATATGTATACACGCACACAAAAATAAATTACCACCTCACGTCACTATATTACACAATTTTGCACCGTAGTTATGTAACTGAACACTTCGTCACACAACTCTTTTCATGATGTTGTTATCAAACAACAGTATTAAATATTGTTGCGATAATTTCTATTTTTCTTGTTAATTTAATAGCCACTTATAAATTTCACTTATTAATAAAATCGCACAGGCAGTTATGAGTAATAAGAAATTATTGTAAAAATTGCTAATTTCGGATTTTCCAAATCTCAACTTATTTTGATGATGATGAAAACCTCTTTGAAGTAATCCCTCAAAACCTGCGCCTTTACTTCGTGAGTAGACATGTTTAATCCGCCGGTTGCCACTTTTCCTCATTAAGGAACCTAAAAGCCTTCATTCTAAAAATGGAACGCCATTTAAGAAAAAACAGGCTCGCACGTCGTGTGCCAGTATTTTTTAAATGCCTAAGCCTTGGTGCTTTCCTTTTAATACCCTATGCGTGTGAATTTGCGCGCGTTTTATGAAATTTCTCGTCTACTTAGAAATTTACTTTATATAAGGCTAGTTTTACATACATACATAATCTCACGCCTTCGTTCCCAGAGTGGGGTAGGCAGAGCTACAGAATTACAAACATCTCTAAAAACTTGTTGATAATTCTATAACCACAATTTGCACAATTAGGCTAAGATGTTTACCAGCGTATTAGTGACAGGTTGCAAGCCCATCGCCTAACAGTACTACAAGCCTTTATTCCCTTAGTCGTCTCTTACGACATCCACGGGAAGACATGGAGTGGCACTATTCTAACTCGGCAACCACACGAGGCTAGTTTTAATTTTATTTAATACTACGATGACGTCCGCGGTTTCGTTCGTGTAGAATTAATTTTCCGCTACTCTTATTTCTTCCTGTTTAAGGTTGATTTTCGGAAATCCATTCTCAGTGCACCCGTAGGGTACCCAAGAAATATTCCTCCCAAATTTCAAGTACCCTAGGTCCAGCGGTTTCGCCCGTGCGTTGATCGATCAGTCATTCAGTTTCTTCTTTTATATTATATATATAGTGGTACGATTATGAACGATTGAAAATATTTTATCCTAAATTGAATAAAATAATTTAAATTATACAGGGCAAGCTTCTATGTAACTGAAGATTTCTTTGTTGATGACTTAATTTTAATGTAATTTTGTATACAACACCTAATTCGGATTGTTTTTCGTTAACTTATTCTTTATTAGTAGAAATCGGACTAGTTTTAAGGGGGAGCAAAGTTACACATTTTGTATGGATGCTTTCAGCTTCACAAATTCTCCTGAGCGAATTTCTAGATTGAAATAAATTCCTGTACTTTGGTCGGCGTCAAAAAACTCCGTCGTAGAATAATCAGATGCTAATTATGACAACCGCAGCCTCGGAACTAAACTGATTAAAATTTTTAATTAACCATTTTACATTCGTTCTCGTATTTTTCTGAAAGTTTTTAGAATGTCTTATATTAGGGTACTAATATTGTTAAAGATATTCTTATAGGTAGTGTAGCGCTCCATAAAAATAGGGGTACGGAACACTACACGGGATGGTTGCGATAAAACCATCAGCACGTCAATTTGGACCTGTAAAAGTAAAATAAAACCGAACGAATTTCAACAAGGTTATATAATTAGGGAACACACAATGATTAGATTAAAACAAATTACTTACAGTGCAACTATAAAAACTAGATTACTAGGCTGACACAGATCTTTGCTTAGGTAACCAAAACGAATTAAAATAAAACGGTCTGCGGATTGTCACGTTAATAAAGCCTTTTTAATTTAAAACACTTCGCCTAATAAAGGTAAAAGACCACCTTAGAACACGGTCAGGCCAAAACTTGTATTCAATTTATAGGTAAATCTGAATCGAACTATAATAGAATGAATCGGTATAAATACAAGAAGCGCTTCATGATTAAAACTGATGAGTTCAGAGTATAATGAAATATGGATAGCAAATTGTGGTGTTGATCGGTAAAAAAAAGGTCCGGAAACCTAATTAAATTTATGGCCAAAATATAACCGAAAGTAACCATAGGTAGGTTAGGGGAGAGTTCGCGGACTCATTTTAAAATTTTGAAAATAATAAATATCAACGAAAAGTGTGACTATCCTGTAAACTTCCGTCGTCGCTGACTTGCCGCCGTACGAAGATGTTGCCGTAACGCTGCGTTCGTCGCAACTGACGCAGCGGGAAAAGCCTGCGGGCACTACCGCAGACGACGACCCGTTGCCAGCGAACTCGATGGCGAACCACACGGTGATCGGCAAAACCACTCGTCCAGATCTTCCGTTGGGGCGAAGAGTCGCGTGATTTGGGGTAAGCGGAGGTGCTGCAAAGGACACCTTTACTCACAAAATTGAACGAAAAGGACGGAAGAAAGGCTTCCTATAGATGGAGGGCAGTGAAAGCTGAACGGCAACAAAAACCAACTCACCCGCTATCCGGACATACAGAAGACAACAGCACTAACTCGATCGGTCAACAATCGAGACCACGGCGTAGTAGGAAAAACTTGCGCGTAACATCATTACCGGACGCGGCACTCGAAACTGGCTTCAGATTCCATGTTAAAGCGAAACTTAATTTTACTATCCAATTTTCCGAAGTATCAAGGCGAGAGTACGAGATTGAATGACAGTACCATTACAAGGAACGGATTTAACAAAAACGAATTCAAAATTCGAAACTGTCAGTAGAAATAACAAACTCTAACCGGTCAATGAACAAGTCCGCATTACCAAAAAGGCTGAGAAACGAAAAAGGCGAAATAAATTAGCAATAATTAACGCGAACCAACGCGATTTGTAGCGGTAATGCTACAATTGGTAGGTATATCTTAGGATGCTAATATTGTTTAACTTGTCTGTCGGTCTATTAGTCTGTTTGTTATGCTATCTTCTTCAATAAAACTGGGTTAGAACCCACAACCTTTCGCTCGGGATGAGCAACCTAAGCCTGCAGCAGCCTTATTGCCTAACGCACTCGCAATCGCAATCGTTTTCATTTTGACAGTCCGAAGGCGAGTCTGTATACAAAATGAAAACAATTATTCCACTTTGAAGTCGATTACGATTGCGGGTGCGTTAGACAATAGGCCCACAGGCTTCCATTATTGCTCTTTGACACAATGTCTATATTCTATATTCTCTATACACATATATAAAACCATGACTGGGTGACTGAATGTCTGACAGGTAACAAACAAGCCTCAACCCTTGAACCTAAGTACTTTAAATTTGTAGGGAATATTCTTTGGGTACCCTAAGGGTGCACAAAGGAAGAAGTTTTCCAAAATCGACCCCCAAAAGTACGGAAATCTACTACACGTCATGGGCCCTGGGGTGTACAACGACCCCCGAACGTCATTATCGATGCACAAAGTATCGCTATTTAAATAAAACTCTAAAACCGGCTTCTCGAGGAGACCTTCGATGGCTACAAGGAATTATTTGAACAATAAGTAATATGAATCGATTTTTTTATCGCATTTCTCAACAAAATGTTTAAATACCGTAAAAGAGATCACCAAAACTGAAATTAAAATTAAAATCGGTCAAGAAATACGGATGATACAAGCATTTTAAACTGCGATTAGACAGAGAGATCCGATATGCACTGAGACGTCATGTAACAGGTCGGCCGTATAAACTCCATGTTAAATTCTGTTTTGCTAGAAAGAGATAGGTATAAATATTTCGTGGCTTATATCTTCGTTCTTTTTATATCTATTCAAAAAATGTTTTCTCAACTGTTTGTTACATGAATCAGCTTTTATTGAGCCTGTGAAAATGTCAATATGCCCGATTATAAACCAAAAAATTATTACATTGTCATGTAATTTATTTTATCTACGCCTGTCATTACGCAACCGTCACGTTAACTACTATTGTTATTGTGAACTTGTATCTACATTGACTTAATTGTGACCTGTAATAAAATGAATATAAATATGAATATATGAACAATTTTACTAACCACCAAGTGTAGTACACTGTATTGGAATCAATTCACGCTTTTCTCATCAATCATCACAAATACCTTCATAACAATACCAGCTTTTGTACAGCCTTTTAATAAAACGCTACTCACTCCCCTGGAACTGTACCTTTTTGTTTGCTACAAGTGTACACTGGGTGGAAATGAACTGGTTCTATCTCGACTGGCCGACAGTGCAGCGCTTTTTCATTGCATCTTCTAGTCAAGGAGTATGAATAGATGGAGGTGGCATTTTGATAGAAATAGCGTGCAGTTTCAAAATAATCGTCCCAAAATAAAATTGTTGCTTAATATGGATGATACTGTTTTACTGTTCATAGTGTTTACTGGGCTTGGGATCTCAATAATATCAATATATTCTTCTTCATTCATGATCCACCGCGGTTCCGCATTGATTTCGCGAGACAGTGAAAGTATAATCAGTAAATACTTTAAATAAATCAAAATCAAAAGTAAATGTCGGCCATTTTTCAATCAGCCATCTTCCCTCCCCGAATGTTACCGGAAATCCAACATCAATATCGTTATTATTAAGTGGACTGAGATGAATAAAACGTCATTAAATGGATGTTTGACAATCATATTTAAAACTTACCCGTTTTCTATTTCAAGTTACGATGTATCTCGTAGATATTAAAGGAAAGCAGATACATTTAGATTACGCAGTGTTTTAAGTTAGACCACTCGCTTTCAAATCTTTAAATATGTACTCTAGTATGTCCATCTGTTCTAATAAAATTGGTAACGGATTTTATCGTGGTTAAGTAGTCACGATGTTTGTTGATTTGCACTGTATGTTTGGCAAATAAATGTAGCAGTGAGTTTGTTCAAATTTAAACTTTATAGTATGAGACACATCAAATTAACTGTACTCGTAGGAATTAAAAGAGTCCGCGATGTCATGTATCTGTCTCCTAATGTTGACTTACGGTTCTTAACTATTTTTATTCTCATTGTGCGGACTCGCACCTATGACTGGTTTTTGAAGTGGGCAGGGCAGGTTCGGTGAAGAAAATGCTCGGTGGATTGATCAGACGTTTCGGAGAGGGCGGAGGCTCTTCTATGTTACCCTGGCTGGGAGTGGCTCTTGAGTGCCAATTCTGTGGCCGAGGGTCCCCATTTTATACGAATTTTCCGAGCCTCCGTCCCCCCCTCCACTTTTCTTTATTTTTCAAAGTTTTCCTTATTATGTATTACATACAATAATCTTATATACTATGGAAAACTTATAGACTATGGGCGCTATATTATTACATATAGGACTTAACTATATACTTATGAACTATGAAAATATTTACAATTTTGTGTTTTCGCGCCAATAGGTATTTTCCCGTCATTTCCACACGGTCGGGAAAATACCTACTGCGCAGGCGCGAACATCCCCTCTCCGCATGGTGGCCCTCTCTTGTGGAGGGGAGCCACAGCGCATGCGTACTGCCGATTAGGTTTGTTTACAATCTGTAAACTACGGCAAAACCTACCCGGCAGGGGTTCTAAATAAGGAAAACACCAATACAAGACTCTTTATTGACAATCTACCTAATTAAACACTTAATAACTTATGAGCTAGAAAAAACACAGAAAACTATCACTAAAAACTTAACCATCTATTCATGTATCTACAGAGCCCTACTATATAAATTAACCGCGTGTTCGTGCATAAACAAAGGGCCTATACTGGGCGATTACGGTCGCCGTGTGCGGCGTTTGGGGCGTTCCGCACACTCATTATAATATGTATGTAAACACTTAACCGTACAAAAGAAACACAAATACATTAAATTTAGATATTTAAAAAAAATTACAAAGGCAAACTTATCTGTTTAAGGAATTTATTCCAGGTAACAGTTGAGAGATTAAGAAAAGGTAGTGCATCGGGTAGGCAAGTTTTCAAATTTATTTAGCAGAAGAACGTTAAAATTAGACTAACCAACAAAACCTGTAAAAAAATCGAGTCGAATAACTTAAAAAGATACAGAGATATATATTATTGATCTATATACATACTTAAACTTACATAAACTACATACATAGTTACATATACATACAGGACAGTCAAACAATATTTTGGAGATAGAGTTGTTGTATAATCCTTTAAACAACAAAATAATACAAAACTCACTCTTAACCTAAAAACACAGCAAAATTGGGCTTCTTATTCTAGCTCACAAGTTAGAGTAAGATATATTTCTTTGGGTTTTTTGACTTCTCCATTCTTACGAGTATCGTAACTCAACAACAAAACTAAACCGACAACGTTCCCAAACAAATAAGACCCTGGAGTGTATATTTGCAATTACAGCTCTATTCTCACTGTACTAGGTTGGTTTTACGACTGCTCTGTTAGGCAAGTTACGAGGTCGCGGGAGTAGCGGTTATGCATATACAGGGTGTAGCTTATGGGCGGGTTGTTTGTGCGGGAAATGAATTAATCCACCGCGCTGTTCTGCTGATTGGACTGTAATCTATTGTTAATTGCCAATACGTTCTAGAATAAATTTGGATTAGCTCGCTCACCTCGATGTTTTCTACAGAAAATGCAGTTCACTATTTTTATTTTTGTCTTAAGTTCTTGGTGATTTGTATGTTTTTAAAGATTTTTCAAGAACATACTGTAGTTTATTAGAAAGTACAATGATAGTAGTGAGGGCGCCAGTGGACGGTCGGTGTTTTCTCAGTCTTAAAGACAACTTAATATATTGGAGTGAGTAATTCCTCAATGCGAATAATTTTATAAAGGGTGATAGCGGATTTTGTATGGACCCCATCCCCACCCTCTAACAGTCACGGGATGCATGTCAATATGTTTATTAGGAACCAAAAAAAAAAAACAGTTGCGAAAAACAAAAAACCGTTCAAATGAATGCAAGGCAAAAATTAATTTAATTTTAAACAAATCCATCTGATCCAATAATGATTTTTCAAGTAAACCCCATACTTAGGAAGATCGTCATCATAGTAAGAAATAAAATATTACATCATTTTACCGAGATCTATAAACTCATTTCTGTTGGAGGGGAGTTAATTACACCGTTATGTGATTTTCTGATGTATGGTAGTGAATGTTGGGTGTGGCAGGACAAGCATGAAAGTCGTATAAATGCAGTTGAAATGCGCTCTTTGCGTAGTATGTCTGGTGTGAAACTGATTGATAGAGTAAGGAATGAAAAGGTCAGAGAGAAATGTGGACTAAAAGAAGATGTAGTGACTAAGATTGAAAAGGGCATGCTTCAATGGTTCGGTCATTTGGAAAGGATGGATGAAAGAAGATTGACGAAAGAGATATACAGAGCAAAAGTGAGTGGGAGGGTCGGAAGGGGCCGCCCTAGGCGTACTTTTTCGAATCAAATCGGAGAAATACTGGAAAAGGGCCGAATCTTAAGTACCCGAAACCGACGTGCATGCATGATTCGATGTATGAACGTGGAAGAAGCGAAAGAGATTTGTCAGGATCGTAGCAGGTGGAAAGAAGTGGTCTCTGCCTACCCCTTTGGGAAACGGGCGTGATTTAATGTATGTATGTATGTAATAATAACTATTAATTAAATAAAAAACCCCGCTATTAATAACACTATCTACCTACTTTCAGAGCTGTGACATAAAAAACCAGCCAATTTTTACCAAACCTAGCTAAGTATGTAACTAAATTTTGTCATTAAATAAACTGCGTCCGAATTGAACCATCTGCTTGGGAAAAATTCCACAGATAGACATAGACGCACACACGTTAAACTTCTAACGCTATGTTTACGTGGTTAAAAAGGTGTTTAAAATACAAGTTTTTGTGCGCGACTTCATCCACTTAGAAGTAGTTTATCGCAATTTCCTAGGGAACTGTCCAATTTTTTCAATATACAATACAATACAAAACATTGTATTGTACACCAAAATATTACAGAGAAAGGGCACAATTAAAAATATACAGGTAAACAACAGGCGGCCTTATCGCTGAATAGCCGTCTGGCTATTCAGCGATACCCTAATAACCTTAGATATAAAAAGAAGCCTAAGTGCTATTCCAGACTGTAATCGAACTCTGTGTTCTGTGGCCATGATAGAGTAACAAACACTCGAACTTTCGCACATATAATATAGAAAAGATTATCGCTATTCCCTCAGAACTCTCTTATTTTCCGGTAAAAAAAGTAGCGTATGTGCTATTCCAGACTATAATATATCTCTGTGCCAAATTTCATCTAGATTCGTTTAGCCCTTCTGGCGAGATTGACTAAAAAACATCAACACTTTCGCATTTACAATAATAGTTGGAAGTAAGAAGCTAGTTAAAAGCAGCGTAAACCGCTCTCGTGGAAGCGATAAATCGTTTTAAGTCAAGTCGAACCACTATCTTGTTAAGCGCTGCTAGGGTACGCGGGATATTTTATTTTTCTTGTAAAACTATTGATAAGATTCTAGCAGGGCCTTACTCAAATACTTCACACACACAGACATCTCGACTGTATCTTAAACCATATCATTATAACACTGTTAACTTTATGCGACGGTATCGTAAAAAAAGTAATGTGGTAATTAAATAATTTAAATAATTTAAGTTATAAAACGCGGGATAATTTAACACCTACTCGTAATGTCGATGGGTTTCAGATCCCGCTTTGCATCAGGTGGCCTGTATTCTTGTTTGCTTTTTTCTGACCATAAGAAACACTAATATCTAGGCTTTTTCTCAGTAGTATTATCAACTAGACGATATAAACATACCTACTTACATAAAGAAATACATACATAAATAAATAGAAAACATCCAAGACCCAGGAATAAATATACACCCTCACCGCGCATATATTTTCCCCTACCAGAAATCCAATCTGGGACTGGTAGCTTCGTTAGCTAGAGGCTCTATTCTAATCGGCAAAACCCTATTACTTGTGACTTGTTATCGTATTGTCAACGTGGTAATGGCGGCCTAGTTAAACAATACGATAACGTATCAAAGGCCGTATAATTTTACCAAGAAGAACAGAGCCCCAAAGCTTCCAACTAGCGTCGTCAACTCTCTCTTTATTTTTCTCTTGTTTCCTATCCTATATTTTAGTGATCTTTGGAAAATGTGTTTATTTTTCTTAATAAAATATAGACTAAAAAAATATGTTTTGATTATTATTTTACATTGTGCCAACCCTAGCACTCTGGAGAGTGCCCGAAGCCCTATTAGGCTGCGAGCTTGATTAAGCCTTACTCAACATGCTAGCCCCACTTAGCCTCTTGTCTCAGTTTAAGAGCCCTCCTTGTTTTTCCTCGCACGGCTGCGAATTGGGGGATCATCGTACTCAAGTTCGAGATCATATAGAGTTACAAATTACCTCACATAGCGTACTTGAAATGAAAATGACAATCGAAGGACCGTCTAGAAGAAAATGGGTTTTGGTAATCGCAAATAGTGATAGTCCAAGGGCCGTATTAATAAACTCATCTTGGTTGAGATGTCAATCACAAGACACGTCAAAAATGACAGCTTTCTGGGTTGACGTTTACTTTGACGTCTCTCGAGATGGGCATCTCAGTCAAGACGAGTTTATTAAGGCCCATATTAGACTATCATTTATTTCTCATATAAATACGCTTTCATATCTATCAAATTCTAGGATCGCAAGTAAATGATGCTGTTCTTAATTTTTACATAATACACTGATTGTCATATAAATATCATATTTAATCAATTCGTTGCTATGAGTGCAATTATATTAATGGCTTTAAAAAAAATCTGTTAGGAAAAAACCAAAAGACGTATTTGTGTTAGATCATGGATAGCAAGGCGGTCAGAGAGAGGCATCCATAACACCGTACTCGAATAACTTAGATTGGAAGATATAAAATCATACAAAACGAATGGATGAAGTTGTATTCAACTACATATTGTCAAAGATCAAAAGATCGTTTTTGAGGATAGTCAAAATATGATCATAATTGTACGCTTGCTGTCAAACAGGATCCCATCTCTATGATCATAGACATTATGTATCATATGTTGTTATTACACCGTCATAGGTTCTTCACATAAATTCGACTCCTATATCTATGATAATATTGATATGATAGTCTAATATGGGCCTAATACGGCCATTAGAATTTCAATCTTAAGATTGTAGTATTTATAATCCAAATTTCTATATAGTCTGTGTAATTTGAAATGGACATGGATGTTAGCAAACTATTGATTGACACATAACCTCAAATATTAATTTCATTAATATAATTTAACTTAAGAGCTAGGCTCTTGTCGGTGGAGTTATTGCCACTTTTCTCTGTTCTCTGCCAGCTTTTCACCTCCTGATACGACACGACATTGGCCTTCTGTCTTATTTGGCAGAAGTAAGTAAGCCTAGGTCTTCCGCTTCCTCTTTTTCCCTTACGTTGCCCTCCAAAATGTTCAAAAGGAAACTGTCGTGCCGTATCAAGTGTCCTAAAATTTTCATTAAATTTTAATCAAGCGTGTTTTTATTTAAAATAATGATTAATGAATAGTTATTTACTCCTAACTTTAATATGAAGGCAATGATCAAGCATATTAACGATTGTTAAGACCTCACTTGATCTTTAAAAGTACGTAATACGGTATTTGACTCTATATCAAATCAGGAACTTTTATTGAAACGTTAAAAACGATTGCTAGTATGAAGTTTGCATGAAAAACTGCCTTGTGACGTCACTATTTTTAGCGATCAAACAGCTTCCTTTTTTTTAGTTTTTTGTTAATTAAAAATAGGCTAAATTGCAAAAATAAGCGAAAACTTAGTTCTTTTCGTGTAGTTTTGAATGCTTGATTTAGTGATAGAGTTAAAATTTTTTTTTTGACATTAGTCAAATACCGTATTAGCGAGTAATAATGGGAAATTGGTTCGTTTGGTTTTGTTTCTGTGCCATGTGATAACAATGCTGCCCTACTAAGCATAATGGCGATATCTCAGACAAAACATCTGTAGAAATTGCAACCTAGTTACAAACAGAAGAGAGTTGAATCTGCTTTGACTATTGAATTTAGTTATTGCATTTTTGCTTAGGAGGGCAGAATGAATATACATCTTTGCCAATTTAGATTAGTATCAGATTCAGGGGGTATTCCGATTCCGACAGAGGGGTAAATGCGTCATTTATAGATTTTAAAGGAATAAAACATTCTAAAACTATTTTTGCTCCTTTTTATAAAACATTAGGTACTTAAAGTAATATAAAAGGGCTCGAAAATAATTTTAAAACGTTGCATTCCCTTGAAAAAAAAATGACGCATTTATCCCTCTGTTGGAGCAGCTCCGTCTGACCGTAAAGGTCGCAGATCATACTTACCATCAGCACGGCTAGCACAAGTTGCCCGCGACTTCTTTGTCGCTCGGATCTCCCTTCCTATCTAGTCGGTAACGATAGAGACGCACTGAGCGACAAGCGAGAAAATACAACTTGTGCTACCCGTGCAGAGCCTGTGAGCTCGCTTGCCTTATCAACGCAATAAAAAAAAGAAAAACCGGTTTACCATTGAAATTTCCCAATAAATATAATAAAACGTCTACGCACCCATTTGATTTGATTACAAATAGAATTGTTAACAATTTCGCTGTACAAAATGCTTGTACGATTTGGAAGGCTTATTTTATCGTGTAGAAAAGCCCAGTAGTAGCCTCTATTACGAAGAAACAAAACGAATCCAATTTTCGTGGCAAAATGACGCACGTCTACGATTGGCGAAATGTTTGGGGTTCCGTCGAATTTCAATGTGAGGTTAATAAAATACATAAAATGGAAACCTTTTTCCTATATTTACGACAACCGTCCTAATATAAGAACGTCGAGAGGAAACTTTTGGACATTAAATGAATTCAATTAACATCATCATCATCATTTCAGTCGAAACTTACGTCTAATGGTCATAGGCCAGCCTCAGGGTTTTCCACGAGGACCAACCCTGCGCCGCAACCTTGCCCACACCTCGTAATAGTAGTGGTACTTTTTTCGCAGATTTCTTGATTTCGTCATTGATCTTAGCGAGCGATTTAAATGTCTATAGGTGTAGGTACAAAATTTCAGTTTTGTACCTTTGATAGTCTCTGAAAAAAATGAGTGTGACCATATCGATGGTGTGACATACAGACAGACACACTGACGGATATGGCAAAACTATAAGGGTTCCTAGTTTGTCGCCGGAACGCTAAAAACGCGTGAAAATGGATCCATTTATTTAGGAGCTATGATGCTACAGACACACACACACGTTAAACTTATAACATCCCTTTTTGACGGTGGTTAAAAATGTACAGATTTGGGTACAGCATAATCTACGGAACCCTTTCAAGTGAAGTCAGAACTTCAGAACCTAGCATTCAGCGTCATCCCTAACAGGAAATTGAGAGCTCATGCGAATCTCGGGCCAAAAGAGAATCGGTCCAGAAAAGAGGACCGCGCTCAGTAATAACGTTATGGTGTGGCATATTCAATTGAGAAAAGCGGGTGAACGTTTGAAGTCAAGATTTTCGAAAGAATTTATTTCAATACATATATTTCAATAAATAAATTTTAACCTAGTTACAATCTCTAGGCAATCTGATTGCTGGTAGTCGCATCGGCAAATCCGGTCGCTGCCGATACAGTGGACGTATTGTGAAAAACTCATCCGTTCGATGTGATGCGTCCGATGCGTACGATACCGACACGTGGACGCTTACCTTTAAAAGTCTATTATTAACGAAATCACTATATTCTGTCATAAGAATAAATAAGAGCTACGTAAAAGCGAATCTCCTCCACCCAGGTCTTGGGTTAAAATCCCGGTAAGGGCAGATACCTATTTGTGTGATGAACGCGAATATTTGTTCCCGAGTCGTGGATGTTTTCTATGTATTTAAATACATATATATTTCTCTGTATAAGTATTTATATGGTTGTCTAGTGCCCATAGTACCTACAAGCCTAGAGCTTAGTTCGGGACTAGGTCAATTGGTGCGACATTGTCCCCTGATGTTTATGTACCTACCTATATTGAATTGTTATTTTTATACTTTTCTTTAAATTCCACATTTTGACACTTACAAATGTTATTGTATTCTTGACATTTTATGACTGTAGTATATTTGAGCTCTTTTTTTTTTAACTTTTATTATCTTGTTTCATTATCATTGTTACTTTTTTCACATTTACATTATTTGATTTTGACAAATAGTAGCAGCTGCAATGCTGCGTCCTCTTCTATCGCACTAGATTTTTCGCTGGGATCTTTATCTATTATCTTTCTGTCGAACGTATTAATTCGGAGCAATGTTTCGATTTTTAAAAGTCGACAACCGGAATCAAGACTGGTTTTTCGCAGTCAACCCTATATCACCGTGCTCGCAATTAAATGATCTTCATTTTGGTATAAAGTTTATTCAATAAACAGACCGGTGCAAATTATTAGTACTGACTTCCTGTTTATACCTGCCTACCCAATAGTTATCACGGGAAAAAAATTGACAACCTAACGTTTGCATATTGTATAGGCTTCATATTTTCGATTGATATGTAATTTACCTAATAAACAAGCCGGTTCAATTTAAAAAAAAAACCTTCTTAAATTTTTAATTAATTATATACCGGACTGAAATTTTTCAGTCAACCTATTCACCATAATTACTTATCATATTAAATTTGATATAAAATCAATTATTAGAAGAACAGTACAAGTATTGTTAGTTGCTTAAATATATATTTCATAAACTATTCAAGAGACAGAACAACTAAATATCGCGGTTTATTTCTTTTGACGTATTATTGTAAAACTCTTTTATTTCATAGTCGATTACATAATTAACAAAAAATATTTTACTACAAGTTTGAGAGTAATAACATAGGTTAGGTTAGTTTAGAACTGCGATCCCAATTAAAATAAATCGCTCCCAGAAAAGTAGGTTAGGTTAGGTTAGGTTAGGTTAGAACTGCGACCCCAAGAAAAATAAAACTACCAGATAACCAGCACATAAACCAGTGCACTTGTGGAATGATAAATATTGAAGTGATTTTCCGAGATTCAAGATTCAAAAAATATGAAATAATAAAATATTAAATGAAGTTCAGCAAAATATACTATCTACTAAATAACATTACCAGAAATTAAAAATCGTTGATTTAAAAATACTCAATTTAATCGTTCGATGTAATGAATAGTCGATGAAATGAAAATATATGAAACGTTGACTTTGAACTGATATTCCATTAAAAGTTTGTAGACGGAAAAAATATTTCTCGAAACACGATATTTTCCCGCAAAGATTCCGTGTGATCAATTTAATATATTCTACTGTCACTGCTCCACTCGATAAAATCTCATGTAGGTACGGTATACGGGAACAAACACGCCCTCATGCTTTTTTTTTACGGTATTCTTACAACTAGCATGAAGCTACGCTGGGCTGTGTGTCTTACCAATAGCACTGAAAACGTAGCAGGAGCCACAGTCGCCTTGGTACATTACAGGAGTGAAGGCTCCGTGATCGCGCCAATCAAACGAGTCGAGCGCGGGCTTTGATTCAATATTTGAATCCAAATATTTTTTATTTTGAATTGTGTTCTTGGAAGGTATGTGGCCTTGGTAACTTTTTATTTGCTCTGATGTCAAATCGGCAAAGTGAGTAACTCCGAATACAGTTCGAGGAAAATTGGCATTCAATTCGTTTATACGTATTAAACTTTGTTTAAAAATATCTAGTCTCTTGGTGTATTCTTCCTCATTATATTGTCTGTGGTACTTAATTAAATACGTGGTTTTTAAACAAATTTTCTGCGTCTTCTAAATCGTAGTAAGTATATCTTCTCTGGGAGCGGCACAATGGCGGGTGACGCTACGGCTTGGCTGACAACGCAGACTGCGATCACGACGGCGAGCAGCATTGTAAACATAATATCTTATGCAATTATATTATAATGTCACTTACCCAAAAAGAGTAAGGTTGTGGTTAAACTTTGCGCCTTCTCTTAATATATATAGGCTGGTTGAAGTATTTGAAAAACTTTGTTAACATATGTACGAGTAGTTCAAGGCATAAATAACGTTGATTATGGCATTCTTTTGACTATTTATCAGTGTTTATTATACAGCATGTATAAGCCTAAATAATGTTATGCACAAGTATGAGGTACCTAATTTGTAAATGAAGGAAGGTTTTCAACACGATTAAAACTGGAGTTTCACCAAGAAGGACGAATAATATTTTTTTAATCAAAAAATCACTCCTTACAAATCTAAATAAAAGCGTAAAATAATGACTGGTCTTCTTGAAATAGCCTGTTTGAGATCTGTATCTCATTAATTAATTCGATTAAAAATAATACTCATTGCCTTACGGGTTTTAGTGCATTTCTGAGATTGTTTTTCTCTCGCTATGTATTTAAAAAAAAACAGTATTTGGTACAGAACCCTAAAAAAAGAAACATGCTGCTCATACAGAGTTAATAGAATATTATGACAGTTTAATTACCAGTTTAGTTTTATCTCGAGGCCATATTGGTTTGTTCGCAAGCTAAAAAGTACAGAACTACTAGTAATACAACCGGTGAAGTTACTAGCATAAGTATTCCATCTTAGTCCTCAGGGTTCTACAACCCTTGAGGATTCAAATGTCTATGGATCGCAGATCCCATTTAGGACCTTTTCGGTGGACAGCATTTGAACTGTAACGCAGCTGAAAAATGGCAGTTTGAGGGCAGTTCTTTTTCTCAGTTCAGCATCAAAAGTGCAAACCAACCGTACAGCTAGCTTGCAGTGGGTGTGCGGTCGACAGGACTGCACGTGTATCTGTGTATCTGTTTGCAGCATTGTAGCTCCTAAACGGATAAACCGATTTTGATTTATTTTATTTAGTTTGAAAGCAGGTTTTCTAGCAGTGGTTTTTAACTAGGTTTCATTAAAATCGGTTGAGCTGTTTAAGAGATATCAACTCTGAGAGAAGGGGTCATCATTATATCGGGGTTTTTTTATCTAATAGTTATTGTACCCTTTGTAAATAAACACATTTGAATTTAAATACCAATAGACCGCTGATAGGAGCATAATATGAGCCCGTTGATCGCTTTGATGAGTTTCAGGTAAAGGCGAGCTCGTCAATATCCCTGCAAGATGCTCAAGGCATCTTGATTACGCGGTTGTGCATGGAATATTGACCATGTGGCATTGAGGTGAGAGGAGTGGTTCAAGTTATTGACACGACTCAAGCTACTGTGTGTAGACCCTAATAGTTACCATGTATATGTATATAAAAGACCGGGCAAGAGGATGTCGGACCATGCTTAGAGTACGATTCCGAAGCCGTTAAGCACAAAAAACTATTTCGAAACACAAAAAGTATGAACTAATTTTCTGTTCAAAGTTATTTGGTGCTGTCTTAGGTAATTTCAAGTAGTTATAAACACATTTTAGCTCTTATTTGGCATACTTTTCGTTTTAAGTTCTGTATAATATCATGTGCTTTAAAGTTTTTTTACAACTTTGTCGGCGTTACCGTAAAACGGGGTGAGTAGGGACACAACCTAAAATAAGTCATAACTTGTTACAAATAAGACCAACTATTAAATGGACAATGACGTTACGTCTATTGGAAATAATTTCAGTCTTATAATTAGTAACATTCATGCTTCATTTTAGCTTGTGTCCCTTCTCACCCCTTAGTACCTACTCACCCCGTTTTCGGTACTTAAATGTATAACTGTGCCAAATTATAGCTTTGTAGTACCAAGAGTCTCTGCGTAAAACCGCGGGTTGACTACGGAACCCTAAGAATTACTGTCTCTTGAGTTCCTTGCGGCGCTTCTTCTTAGCAGTGGTCTCCTCTTGCGAAGCGCTGGTAGATTTTGACGTGGAAAAGTGCCTGTGCGACCTACTTACTCTACTGTGATCGAACCAGTAATGCACAAGGGTCTGTTGGACATTTGATTCTTATATTATTAGGTAATGAAGATATTTGTTTCGCAACATTCAATTTATGACAGTATGTTTCTTGAATTAGGAGTTAAACGTCCTTTATTGGTGCCTGTCAGCTTAAAGTATCCAATACTGATACAATACTAATATATTATGTAATTTAAGTATGGTTTTGTAAGAAAAAATAAAAAATGCTTACAAGGCAAACTTTTTATGCTACATTAATTCCAGACCATATTTAAACGTCTATCCATAATAACTTTGTGCAGATTTTCCTTTCTTTGTAGCTTTACAAAATCTTTAGTTTTGGTTAAATAACTGTGCGGACCTAATTTTATGTTTTTTTTTTAAATAAAACAAGATAAAAACGAAAACGACATATTAAAATTAAAAAAAAACATGCAGGCGCACTAATAAAACAGATAACAAATAGATTCTTGAAGGTAATATTAACCTCGTTAGGCGTTTCTTGTAAGTGGGACTTTGAATCTACCATCAAGGCAATAAAGCTCTATTACGTTTGATCGATAATGCCATTTTCAATTTATAAACATAGGAAAATAAAGCTTATTCTTATTACAACACAGTTCAAATTAAATTTACATCCTATTGCACACTGGGCCTAACGAGGTTAATTTTGTACTAATACAACAAAGATAAACTTTGCACAAATAGAGTTTGCCATACTCGTTCCCTTAAAGCGAGGTTTAAAACTTTAGACTAGCAATACAAATTCCAAGAGTTGACTGCTGTCTTACTCTAACTAAAGGCAATAAATAATGGTATTCCTGGGTCATACACATTCGCAAAAAAAAAGTTGTCTCTCCTGTGGTCAAAAGTTAAAGGCTTGTGTGCATATAACTTATGTATTCATTTTCTAAGACTAAATTAGACGTGACGCCTTTTACGCGGATGCGGGTTCAGCCAGAAAATTAGGCCTTAAAAACGCTAACTTCGGGTATGTCCACAGGAAAGTCGGTAACCTAAATCTGTGTATGACCCTCCTAGGAATACCGTTCCTCATCTGATTTTACTGTTAGAGCATTTATTGACGGGGTACCTCTCCTTTTCCAACCTCCGTGGCTGTCTTCAAACTTTGCAACCGAGTTTGAAGACTTCCATGCACTGTCTGGAAACTGTCTCTAACGTGTCTGTTGAACTTAGCAACAACTAATGTATAACGTTGCATCTGATCACTAGATAAATCATTATCGGGATAATTGATTCATGGGCCACTATAGAACTATGTGAAAGTGAAGTTTTAATTATATACCTAAGAAATCTCTTACTATTAGAATCATAACGTCGTAGTTCGAAATAGGTTTTGTGTGCTGCAAATGGGATACTGTTTTTTTTTTGTATGTGGTATTGTTATGTTTTTTAAATATTTTTTTAATTGATAAAAGCCCTGGAAATAATTGCAATAATACATTCAGAGCTGAACACTCTAAAATGGCCTAATAATAATTCTGGAGTCCTATTGAAAAAGGGTATATAAGTCTTTTGATGATCAAGTGAAAAAGGGTTTAAGTCTAGTAGACTCTGTTCATGTATGTTCCTTTTTTATTACGAGTTAAGTCAACTTGTACCCTTTTTACCAGGACGTCAGCAATAAGCTAAAACTAGCTAAGAACGACGCAGTTAAACAAGCTTTCGTATAAAAAAAATAGCATCTGAATCGGTCTTTCCTTTTGGCAGCTTCGATGCTATAAACAGATATACAGATACAAAAACCCTTCTGTTTGCGTTGGGGGTTTTAAGTGTTAAATAATTCGGACACTTGGCGTTTTCTCAATTGGTTACGTCACCTATACAGATGTGTATGCTAAATGATGGAAGTGATAAAAAAAAGGATAAAAGATAAACGACACTCTTTACACGTCAAGAATCTACCAGCGCTTCCCAAGAGGAGACCACTGCTGAGAAGAAACGCCGCAAGACACTCAGCAGTCAATAAATTTTTAAAACATTTTATATTACAATGGTAACTACTACTTAGTTTACCATTATATAAAGCTATAAATATTAAATTAAATACAATATCAAAATAGAAAATTAATGGATTTCTTTTTCTTCGTACTAGAAATCAATAGTAATAATAAGTAATATTTCCGAAGTAATCCAAATTTAGGATTTCAATTAATTACAACGTATCTTCAAATGATCGTATTTCCAGGCGATACAATGAAACTGTAAAAACAATGATTTTAAGCGAGGGATCTACGTAAAGAACTTGTCATTCTATTCGTGCCTCCTCCAGAATGCGCCATTTTTCTCTATCCACAGCCAATCTCCAACATGTACTTGAAATCCTTTTTATGTCATCATCCCATTTTCGTTTCTGGCCGCCTAGGTTACCTTGATGTAAATAAACGAAACTTCGTAATAAAATTAGAAAAAACAGTGACGATTTACCATTTTACCGAGTCACGTGGGTCATTTTGTAACTAAACAAAAAAAGTATTTCATTGGAGTATTCCATCTCAGTCCTTCAAGTTGCAATTTCAAGAGACTCACTTAACATCAGTTGTCCTGCGTGCACGCTTGCCTTCTTCTTTTTCGCCTTTAAAAAATCACTGTCGTATTGGCTTTATCACTACAAGACCGCTTTCCTCAACTGACTTTCCTATAGTCTTGTTTACGTCTATTCCACTTTGATCATGTCCTGATCATTCAATACACAGATAAACTACCGATGTCATCGGCTCCCAGTTTTATTATGGTTCCGAACATGGTCGTAAACAGGGTCCCGTGGGAAATACGGAGAAGCCTCTACGTGTTGCGCTCGCTTTATGTGTTCCGGGTTCCACACAACACAACTTAAGTAATGAGATCACGGAAGATTATGTTGCATTTTGGAGTTATTCCATAATGTAGAATTTCATTATAAGTAGATTTATGGAGCAAGTTTGGTTTGGCCCTTCTTGCTTTGATATTGTTTTCAAACTGTTGATGTTATGGCAGTTTTTATTGTCCAAAAAACATGAGAAGGGTTTCTATTTTTATTTTACTCGATAAATCCATATTGATTTTAATATTTTATCGTTTTGTAAACGTTTTGATAGCTCTTGTTTACTTGATACTAATGCCGGCTGGGTTATGAAATCGTATCATAACATTTCAAAAGTTTAGGTTTTACCGAGAAGAATAGAGGCTTTGTTATATCATCAACAAACCCCGGGGTTTTGGGAGCGGGAATGTTTGACATTAGCCAAAGAGTAGGTATTGTCATCAAAAACAGAATGTACTCTATAATGAATAATTAATAGGAAAAAAATATGCATGATTACATACCTAATATTATATACAAGATCAGTCATTATCAACCTGGTCAGTTAAGTCCCAGTCCCAGTAAAACTCATTTATAAGTAAATAGTTCACAGATATCGGACGTTAATACTGCAGGCAACTATTTAATGTTAATTTTATTATTATATCATAATGTTTGGTAGTAACGCTAAAGTACCTCCTACATAATTCAAAATAAAATTGTATCATAGTGTGTATACAATTCGCAGACAGGTAGTTATTCATTAGGCATAATATGATTTTTGTCAGACTAACCTATCTGTTTATCTATACTCTTTCTCAAATCATTCCCGCACCGAAAACCCCAAGGTATAATCATCGACAATATGATTGATTGATGTCGAAGTAAGATGAGCTAATAAAATGTGAGATACAAGTCCAGTCTCAATTCGACCTTCGGGTATGTCCACAGGAAAGACGGAAACCTAAATCTGTGTATGACCCCTGGATAGCACAGTCGCCATCAAATATATTGAAATAAGAAATAAGAAATAAGAAGTATTTATTGTCACCCAAAACCAATAAAAATACAAATACAAACAAAATTTTATAAAAAAAAAAGGTGTGACAAAAGGCACAGACTCAGCATGTGCTGCGAGCGCGGGCGAGTGCTCGAGTCTTCGCAGCGCTGGTTTTCAGTCTGCCCCTTTCCGCACTCAGTCTAGTTTAACACAATTTAGCATGTAGATCAGATAATACTTATGCAATTTATTTATACAGTCTAGATAAACAAGAAAAGCGAAGTTATTTAAAAAAAAACATGTAGGAACAGCAGTAAACTTTTTGATAAAAAATACCGACTGAAACGAGTTTTTTTTATGTAGCTTCTAAGTTTTTCTGCTTGCTTAACAGTAAAAACTGCAATTTGCATTTAAAAGTTGACTGGGACATTTTTTTTCGTAAAGGAGGCGGGAGATCATTCCAAATTTTTTGGAACATTGGAGCATATAAAGTGTTCAAAAATATTATGTAGACTATATAGAACACCTACGGAAGCTAACCTACGGAACCACTGGCGAAACCCATTTTTTCTTCTTTTTTGTTCATAGAGTGAAAGTATAACCAGTTAAGAAAATAAATCGAAAGTAAGTAAACGCCGACGCTCTTCCTCCCCCGAAGGTTACCGAAATACGGAACACGAAAAAAGTCACCATATGAAAGGTAAATTCTTCCAGATGGACATCGGCTATAATTTTATTATGTATATTTTAAGGTCAGAGAGAAATGTGGACTAAAAGAAGATGTAGTGACTAAGATTGAAAAGGGCATGCTTCGATTGTTCGGTCATTTGGAAAGGATGGATGAAAGAAGATTGACGAAAGAGATATACAGAGAAAAAGTGAGTGGAAGGGTCGGAAGAGGCCGCCCTAGGCGTACTTTTTCGAATCAAATCGGAGAAATACCGGAAAAGGGCCGGATCTTAAGTACCCGAAACCGACGTGCGTGCATGACTCGATGTATGAATGTGGAAGAAGCGAAAGAGATTTGTCAGGATCGTAGCAGGTGGAAAGAAGTGGTCTCTGCCTACCCCTCTGGGAAACAGGCGTGATTTAATGTATGTATGTATGTATGTATATTTTTTGGGTACAAATTATTTTATAAACCTGTTAACGAACGTATCATTACGCAGAATTTTCATTTCATCGAACGTCATTTGTCGTAGCACGAGGATTTTTTTTTTTAAATCTACGCTGTATTTTTTTAAGATATCATGAAAAAAACATGGTTTCAAGACAAAATAGCGTCTATGAAATGAAAATCGTTGAAAATTATGGTTTACCATATTTTTCAATCCGAGCGAAGCCGGAACAGGCCGCTAGTATACTATAATGGCACAGAATAAACAGAAAACTGGTAATGGTCAAGCGTGAGGTGGGCTACGCACAATTTCCTAGCGTTTCTCAACCGCAATGAAATCGGCTCGATGCATGTGCAAATTAAGTCAAACTAACAAAAAGCAAGCTTTAAAAAACCAAATTGTTGCTAACCAACTTTAAATCATTCAAAATGAAAAATTATCAACTTAAATCGCCCCGAAGGTTGGCAACACTTTTTCTTGCCACTCAGACAGAGCAACACGACTCCTGCTCTGTGCTCGCAAATAACTTTAATATTAGAATAACCGATTGTTATTATTATAAACAAGGTCCTCTCGAAGTGCTCAAATATCTTTATTGTTAATATCATTTTAGTTGTATCGAAGTAGATATTTTCAAGAACGGCGGTGTATTATTCCGACGACTTCCCATCGTCGACGAGCCGGCTTCGCGCTGAGGCCCATTACCTCGACCGACGCCCTGAGACGGGATTCAACATCTACAAAACCTTAAGATAATTTTTAAATACCTATTCCTTAGAATAATAACACATAGAATCATAGTCCGCGCACCAAACCCGTCAGACTTAAACTACACCATAATGGTGTACTCGGCGATCGCCGCCTGTCAGTCGTAATCACGTCACACAGCGTCTACTGCTCCTGGATTTTTATTTATAATGACGATTTGCATTATTAATGGGTACCAAAACACTTCAGACAAAGAAAACAAACACTCTAAAATAACATTCCACGTGGAAGTATTATCTTTTAACTTGTCGTTTTACGTAAAACATTCACTTAAATATTATATTATTTACTATAGGTAAAAAAACTTAAGTAAAGCTGCTCTTGCATGTAGTTGTGTAAAAAACTTATATGGAATTTACTTCAAATTTCAAATATAGAATGTCGAACGGTCTATACAGATGTGTTACAACTACATGCAAGAGGAGCTTTTGCTTAAGTTTTTTACCTATAACGACATTACATGAAAATGTTGCCAGTATAACGATTTTTTTCCCGCTAAATTGTCATAGTGAGTACTTGTACTATTATCTATTCTGTGATATGACTTGAATTCTGTTTATACATATAATTACTTGTTTTTCTCATTCAAGATTTCCTTCTAATCCGATTATTGCCGTACGTTGGACTGAAATTGTAAATAATGTATGTAACTATTTTAGGAAAGAAGCTAATTTATTAACGATACTTTAAGTTGAATGCTACCTAAAAGAAATCGCAGCAATGTATTTTGTGTTATCTTCGTATCCAGCTTTAGCCGATAATAGCCGAGAAAAGACGAATTGTTAACTTAATCCAACCGAAAAGTTATTATAACCACGCCGCGTTACCATTGCGTGCACTCGGCGGTACTGCGTCGATTAAAAATCGCGGCGTGTGACTCCATTACGCCAAAAAACCTACTGCTACTAAAAAAATGCTACTGTACACAACACAGGCTTTAAGATGCGTGCTGTCTCCGTGACTTTGTACCTTAGAACATTTAAACTACCTATTTAAGACATAATATTGTATGCGAATTAGAAAGAGACAAAACATTTTCTTATTACATAAGTGTTAATAATCGTTTGTATTACTAAGTAACTGTAAAGAAATGATAGAATTTAACAAACAAAATCCCCTAGTTTAGGGGGAAATGTAATCCGCTAGCATCATTATTTGTTTACTTGTGTGCGTGTTGTCGTGTGCCAGTACGCGTTGATTATACCCACATGAATCCATTTTGTGCGTCACTTTTGACTGGTTGGCTGTAGGAAACTATCATTATATGTGTTATTATTCTAAGACCTATTCAATGATACCCCACTTCATCAAAATTTTTTTTTTCTTTTTACAATATGGTGTTGGGTGGCCATGTTGAATTTTGATTACTGTCATATCTGTGACACAAGATTAAGACAAATAAATTGACTAAAAAATCATCAAAATCGGCCCACGTGTTTTTTTTCTATAGCCGCCACAACGAATCAACCATACATATACATAATATATAGGCTGATAAACACATTACCCTCCTCCTTCAGCAGTCGGGTAAAAACAGTGCCATTATCAATTAATATTACCACAGAACCACAACTGAAATACGTTGCTAAAATACTGCATAACTAACGCATATGAACCCCTCGTAAAGACCTTCAAAGTGAGGCTTTATTAGCTAGAGACTGCAGTAAACCGAATGAATAAATCCTCCTCCCGAAATGCACAATTTCCCGTACACTCTACGTACGAGGGTGCGCGGATTGAAGAGTGGATGTAAATTTTACAGAGCAACCAGTTCCATTGTCGCACGTTACTGTTATAACAAGGTTTATGATACAATTCAAACAAAATAAACACAGCTGTGGTTATTTAAAAAGATTTAAACCTCTCATTTATAAACGCACAATAACTAAACAGTGCTTGAAATACACTTTGTCTCTGTCATCGTGAAATTTTCATTTGACAAAAAGAGACAACGCATACTTTAACTAAAGTACGTTTATAGTGCATTTATGAATAAGGGAGACAGTGTTTTCAAACCTTGATGTCCCATCCTATTTCTTTATGCTTTATACGTTGACGCAACTTTACAACGTCAATTTGATTGGCGTTGTTCCGCCTTTAATTGAAAACCAATTTTAGAAAAATGACAACCCATTTCCTGACTTTAATACGTGAGTGAGGTTTATTATGTTCCGTGATCGTCGCCGTCGTCGTGTGACGTAGAAAAGCGGTAATGTATATAAAGTGAGCAAGGAACCCCATATTTCATGTTAGTCCTCAAAGAGTTAATTTAAAGAAGTGTCAAAAACGGCAAGGCAAAAAAGATAAAAAGAAATAAAAAGTTACAAGCGACAAAAACTGTTTAAGCCGTCCTCATTTTAGTTTGTGTGGTGAATAGCAATTATAAATTATAATTGTATCATTTAACAATCATACA
The DNA here is from genome assembly GCA_946894065.1 of Acleris literana. Classification (NCBI taxonomy): domain Eukaryota; kingdom Metazoa; phylum Arthropoda; class Insecta; order Lepidoptera; family Tortricidae; genus Acleris; species Acleris literana. Next base: position 4,335,745 of record OX335671.1, read on the forward strand.
CACAGATAGAATTAGTGAATTTATCATAAAATATCTATCGATAAATTAAGATTAATAGGAAAAATATTTCAAAAAGTCGTGGGTTGATTTATCAGTTGCGTAAATGAGTAAATTATTTGCAATGCTGACATTATCGCAAACATACAACCTCGGTTTGAGTGGTAGGGCGCGCGCCGTGCGAGTAAAATACACTTTTCTCTATCTGGTAAGTGATAATGAAATGATTTTACGCGAATGAAGTCGCGGAAAAGAATAGTAAAACACACTATAATACGTTACATGCAATAAAATAATTTGATATTGGGTGTAATTGTCTTGAACAATCAACTTTTTTTAATTTGTTAACAAATGTATTAACCGTCCAGTTTAAGTTTCCCACTCGCAAAAAAAGGTCGTGTTCGGTACCTATCACTTTTTAACCGAGTTACTTTACAATAAAAAAAAAAAAATGCATTACCATATAAATAATACTCTGAAAACATAGGCTTACTGGTTCACACTCAATCTTTTAAGAGAATCACCAAGCAGCATCGTTTTTTTGTGTCGTGTCGTGTAACAGTGGAACCGTGGGCCTCGCCGCCTGATGACGGAGCCGGAAGCAAGCGCCACCGATTTGTCAGCCCTGGCGACGTTAACGCTCGGGTTACCGTTATTCCAATATGTTACGTCGCGCAAACAGTCATCGACGACGTATGAACTTACTCTGTGTAAAATGTTGTAAAGGTACGTCCGAGTGCTCTTCGGTGTACGGTTACGGACTTTAGTTGTTGATCCACCATAGACCCTTGTCATAATTACAGCGTCAAGTGACGAGATAGAAATTACATAGGAATTAATCGTAGATTTTATGCGACAAGGTTCAATAGTTCATCAATTGAAGTACCCATACTTTGAATTGCGACAAATTCTAACTAATAAAATTCAAATAAAACTCGTGTGGTTGCTGAGTTAGAATAGTGCCACTCCATGTCTTCCCGTGGATGTCGTAAGAGACGACTAAGGGAATAAAGGCTTGTAGTACTGTTAGGCGATGGGCTTGCAACCTGTCACTAATACGCTGGTAAACATCTTAGCCTAATTGTGCAAGTTGTGGTTATAGAATTATCAACAAGTTTTTAGAGATGTTTGTAATTCTGTAGCTCTGCCTACCCCGCTCTGGGAACGAAGGCGTGAGATTATGTATTAACATTACTCTTATCACCTACTCATCTATTATATAAAATGCTAAGCTGATTGTTGATATATCAACGCACAGCCCAGACCGCTGGACCTAGAGACTTGAAATTTTGCACATAGATACCTTATATAGTGTAGAGATCCACTAAGGAAGGATTTTTGGAAATTCCACCCCTAAGGGGGTAAAATAGGGGAAAAACGTTTGTATGAAAGTCCGTCAGTTTTGAAGTTAGACGCTTCAAATTTTGCGTTTAGGTTGGCGATTGAATTTCAACTTATACGTGTCTCAGCGTTTATGATAATTTCAACCCCGAAGGGATGAAAAGGGGTAAAACGGATTGTTAATATATCAACGCACAGCCCAAACCTTAAGACCTAGAGACTTGACCTTTTGCACATAGATACCTTATATAGTGTAAAGATCCACTAAGGAAGGATTTTTGGAAATTCCACCCCTAAGGGGATGAAAATTTGTATGAAAGTCCGTCAGTTTTAGTTTAAGTTAGGCTATTCAAATTTTGTGTTTAGGTTGAAAATTGAAAATTAATTTATACGTGTTTCAGCGTTTTTGATAATTTCATCCCCGAAGGGATGGAAAGGGGTAAAACTGACTGACTGATCGATCAACGCACAGCCTAAACCGCTGAACCTAGGGACTTGAAATTTGAAGGGAATATTCCTTGGGTACCCCACGGGTACACTAAGAAAGGATTTTTGGAAATTCATCCCCTAAAGGGTTCAAATTGGGGGTAGAAATTTGTACAGGAGATAAGTAATTTTTAAAATAAGCAGTTTGGAAATTGGTATTTAGGCTACTGATAATAAATAAAAAATACTTCTTTCAGCGATTTAGAAAAAACTACCCCTAAGGGGGGTAAAAGGGAGTTTTAGTTTGTTCCTCCTTCACGCTGCAATGGCGCTGGATGGATTTGGATGAAATTTAGAATGGAGATAGCTTATACCCTGGATTAACACATAGGAAAATCCTATTCCGGAAAATTTAAAGTTTCCCGAGGGAATAACGACAATATCTTTGTGTTTTTTGAAAAAGTCATCATGGGTGTCGTTTTCTTAGGTTGCGTTAACGCAGATTTCGAAAATGATATCAAATTTGGGATTCAAATTGGCCGCCATGATGTTTATTGAAAAAGTCGTCATTGGTATCATTTTCTTACATTTTGGGGACGCAGATTATGAAAATGATGTCAAATTTAGAATTCAAGCTGGCGGCAATGATATTTTTTGAAAAAGTTGTCATGGGTAACATTTTCTTAGTTTTTGGGGTCGCAAATAATTACTAATATAGAATAATATTAGTAATTATTTGACAAAATTGCGCAATTGAATAATTTATTTCTCCTATGGCTTTTGCCATCCAGTGTGACAACATGAGACAGGCTTTGTACCTACATTCAGTTTTGTTAGTCTATATCAAAAGGAGCGGTGTCAGATTGAAGTTGTCAGCGTTGACATATCCAGATTTTAACATTTTTTTCCGCTATTTTCAATACTATTCACGGCGTATTAATTCTACGGCTGTTATTTAATATTAGGGCGGTTATTATGATCACTTGAAAATAATTACTGACAGGCATTTCATTTTTCGGCGAATTGGTCGTTTATTTAATTCTAAAATGTCATTTCAAACAATACTCAAGGGGTAAAAAAACTATACATCGATAGGTGTACATAATATTGCTGTACAAAGAAAATCCATACTAACATTATAAACGTGAAAGTAATTATGTCTGTCGTCTGTCTGTTTGTTATGCATTCAAGGATAAACCGCGGAACTGAATTAGATTAAATTTGTATCTCAAAAATCACCCCTAAGGGGGCGAGATTTGGGATGGTAGTTTGTATGACAATTTGGTTATTTATGTTATTTTTTTTAGTTGGAAACGTGGTAATTGGTGTTTAAGCTACTGTTTAAGACTGTTTAACATTAAAAAAAAACTTTCATTGATTTCCGTAAAACTCCCCCTCAGGCGATAAATGGGGAGTAGAAATTTGTATGGAAGATATCGAAATGGCTACATTAGGAAATTGATATTTAGGCTACTGTTTATAAATAAAATATAAAAGGGGGTTTTAGTTAGTTACTCCTTAACGCTGCAACGGCTAGATGGATTAGGATGAAATTTAAAATGGAGGTAGCACCCTGGATTAACACAGAAAAATCCCATCCCGGAAAATTTAAAAGTTCCTGAGGGAATAACGACAATGATTGGTGTTTTTTGAAAAAGTCATCATGGGTGTCGTTTTCTTAGGTTGCGTTGACGCAGATTTCGAAAATGATATCAAATTTGGAATTCAAAATGGCCGTCATGATGTTTATTGAAAAAGTCGTCATTGGTATCATTTTCTTACATTTTGTGGACGCAGATTATGAAAATTATGTCAAATTTAGTATTCAAGATGAAGGCCATAATCTTTTTTAAAAAGTGGACATAATTGTCATTTTCTTAGATTTTGAGGACGCAGATTTCGAAAATGATGTTAAAGTATAGGTAGAAATTCAAAATGGCAATTCAATTATTTCTGTCGTCTGTCTGTTTGTTACGCTTTCACGGATTAACCGCAGAACTGAATGAGATTAATGGGCATTGGGTAAATTTGTTTGAAGAATATAATTGTCTTTGTTTTTTCAGCGGCCACTGATGATGTTTGGGAGTTCCGCCATTTATAATGATAGATACCTACATTATAATTAGTATTAAGACTCATAATATAATATATGTAATATTGAACTATGATGGATATTTTAAGAGCAACCAAACTATCATGGAGGGGATGGTGCTTTGAGACGGCGAATTTAGACAGATTCTCATCTACCGGTGATAACTAGGGGCACACCAGCGGATAAAATAAATGCATTTCGGCATCTACGATATGAGTATATATATAAAAAATTAACCTCACTACAAATATGCCAGGAACTACGAGTACACCATGATACACAGTCGGGGCAATATATCCGGCAGCTCTACTAAAAATGGTCGAAGATCGTATGGCGAGAGATAGTAACGATTTGAATACATTAAACCGCGAATTCTGTAATATTGTACAAAACACAGATGATCTAAAAAATAACGTGTACCCCGATCTAAAAAACAATATAAAGAATAGAGAATGTTTGTGCGAGAGGGCGATATTAGCACCGACAAACGAAATTGTCGGGCGGATAAATATAAAAATATGTCTCATGTAGAAGGCGATGTTATGGAGTATCTATTGGTAGACAATGTCATAGACACAGAGCAAGTCACGTCCTACCCTTAGAGTTCCTGAAGTCTTTCGAGGTATCGGGAGTGCCCTCCCGTAAGAGTGAATGGTTAAAGTTGGTGTCCCGGTAAATTTCGATCTCAATATTGTTTGAAAGATCATTCTTGCCAGGGAGGACGTCAAACTATAGAATTACTTAAAACTATTAATTTACTTAACTGCGATAAACGAGTTCTACGCGGACGAAGTCGCGGGCAAAAGCTAGTTGTATATATTTCACAAGCCAATTATTAATAAAGAACGTATTTTCCAGAAAAAGCATCTGACATTTACTCATATAATCCGATTTACTAACATTTTTTTTACATATACCTTCACGCCTTGATTCCCAGAGCGGGGTAGGCAGAGCTGCAGTCCACTTAGGTACTACTAGTTACCAACCACTCTAAAAACTTGTTCGTAATTCTGTAACCACAATTTGCACAAATAGGCTAAGATGTTTTCCAGTGTATATTAGCGACAGGGTTGCAAGCCCATCGCCTAACAGCCTTTATTCCCTTAGTCGCCTCTTACGACTTCTACGGGAAGACATTGAGTGGTACAATTCTAAGCCGACAATCACTTTTTTTTTCATTTTGAGAAATTTTGATATGGTCTATAAAACAAATTCCATTATATTAATGAACATAATATCACGACGCAAATAAATATTTTCTTGTGACATGTCGTGCACTTGGACGTCTACCTTACACTAGCGTTTGTCCGCATTACCCGCTAATAAATTTTGGGTAACATATCACAGTCATATTCGAAGTTAACGACGTTTATTATTATTATTTATTTATTTTAATGGCATCTACAAGTTATGTAATTTTGCCAATGTCAAGTATATATAAGCAATTGTACGGTGAATCGTCGTTGTCGTCGGCGTCTTCCAGTCCCAGTCGGCACACCATTGAAGATGGCGGGCATCCACTTCAATGGTTTGGAGTGTTCTTGACCGCTTGCTCATTCAGAATCAACTTCTCACTGTTATTTTATTTGATGCATATTCTTCGTCAGTGTTGGAGGTTACTTCACAAAGTTGCCCTGGATTTGCGAACCAAAAGCAACGATAAAGTAATTTACAAAAATTGAAATAAATAGACAGATGTTTTCAAAATGACAGCTAGACGACGTTTAAAAGAGCACATATATGGCCAATTTATTAGACAAATATTATGATTTTTTATTTCATTTCCCAACTATTTCATTTGCGAAATTTTCATAAGTTAGAAATGCATTAATTTTTGAAAGCGGTAACTTTTCAGGCATTTTAAAAAGTGCAGTGATATAAATAGAGACGGATGCCGAAGTCTCACAAGGGCCTTTTTTACCTTTTCAGTACAGGACCCTAAAAATATCACCTTTAGAACTTTAACCTATAAGGAGGTTAGGTTACCCTTCTTTGGTACCTACGGACTTTCGTTTCTTAACTACTTTTAAAAAAAAATGTATCAGGTACAATGTCCCACAAATTGAGCTAGTCCCAAACTAAGCTCTAGCTTTGTACATGGGACAACGATAAACATACATAATAATGCATAAACAATATCCAACACTCAGGAACAAGTATACTCGCGCACACCACACAAATGTTTGCCCATACCAGGAATCAAACTCTGAAAGGCTAAACACACGCTTGCCAGTTATGTTTACATTTCTACCTAACGTAGACCCACCGTGTTGGGTTGTTAGTTTGGTCTTGATACGTAGATGACTTTGTAAAAAAAGGTTCAACTATTGTAGCTCGAAAAATGCTAACCCACTAGCACTAACTTCATTAGACCTAAAATCAAAAACCCGAATGTTTACTTTTCCTAACTATTCATTAGCGTTAATTTTAGCATTCCGATTTAACGTTACACCTATACATATATTTTTCATAGCCCTAATAGCCCTATTTTTACTTTGCGATTCCTCTGGACACCGAATATGTTTAAAACCTAACGTTTATTAAACCTAATTATTATACATGTTCTTAATAAAATAACCAAAAACAACTTAATTAATTTGGTTTAAAAAAATATATAAATCTGATACGACCGTAATTAAGATCGACAGACAGACTCCTATTCTGCGTAGGTGAGGCCCTTCGCGCCTTGTCACAACTCTAACTTAACCTATGTGGGTAAAATTTACCTAATTGAGTATAAATGATTACTGCAAACAGTCATTAGAACTTATGACAGGTGTATTAATCATTAGGAAGATTAATTATTAGTTTTAGTAATATTAGAGCATTTCATGTTTAGTACAAGTAAACATTAGGGTACCTATATAAATTTAGGTCTAGTAATTAATTAGGACATATAACTTTAGCTGTCAGGGCTAATGAAAATTATATCAAACGTTGGTATACCTAATGAAATTAGTTTTATTATACCTAGAGGGGGTCAACCAAAAAAAATATAGAAATACTAGGAGTTACTTGAAAGAAACGGTCGCGACTATTTTATAGTTTAAATCTATTTAATAGCTTTGTTAAGTTTTCCTCCTCGTTTTAGGAGATCAACTATTAATTATATCACAACAAGCTTTAGTTCGGCACTGAAGCTTTTGGTTCTAATAACGAAAGTTTTGTAGATAAAGTTCCCAAAGTAGCATTGGAGCTTAGGAATTAAAACTTGCCTCTTATCTTGAAAGCGGCCGGTTTAGTCGGCTGTTGTTTCCGGACTTGAGTAATCGGATTATATAATTTTCTTAAAACGTTTCATTAAGTAGTGTTGTTAAAGGAGAATGCCCAAATAATGCCTGGAATGTACAAAGATGTCGAATATTTAAAAAAAATAGTCGTAATTGAATCTAACTAAACAGATTAAATAGAAGTCTGCTGAGCTCCGGAGAAACAAACACTAATTAATTAGTATATTACTGGAACATCCGTTGCCTGCACGGTTTTATCATTCGTTACGTCGAGTAGCACTTTATATTAACAAAACAAATAATGAAGATTTTCTGCTGTCACTCACGCAAAAAGTATTATTTATGCATGACAATTGTATTATATATTATATTAGTTTGTCTTAGCGAACAAAATAGGTCTGTTTTGACATATTTACGTTTCTGTTGCGAATTATTTCGCTATCATGATACATCTATTGTAGGTTTTTTATGTCAACATAACCTCTTTCATTGTAAAGAAACATCTTAATAATAGCATAATCCCAAGTTTTTAAATCATTTTTGAAGGAGTTTTCGAAACCTCATTTTTGTTTGCGTATTTTAATGTATTTTTTGGTCTTGTAAATAAAAGGCATTTCCTTGTAGGCTGTAGGCTGGGGGGCATTCTCCTTTATTTAATTCATTACAATTAGACATTGTCCCTATAAATTGATTAGATAGATTCTGGTAATGCATTATAATGAAATTTTGGCTTTGGTTTCAGTTTTGGCCGAAACCGTAACCAATACTTCCATATAAAAATCATGTTTTCGCAAGAAAAAAGGTACCTAAATTAAAAAGTTTTTATTTTTAAATCTCATATTAATCATTTCAGTCTTTGTGTCTTTCTGCCATTTTAAGTAATTATCTGAAATTGACACTTCGTCGCTCGCAGCGCCGTGCAGCGAACATGCCTCGATCGCAGCGCGAAATCTCCCGAAAGTAGTTTCGGTTTCAGCAGGAGCTTCGGCCGGATTACAGCTGGAACCAAAACTCAGCCCAAACTCGTTTTTTGGCCGAATCTAGGCTGAAACCGAAACCGAAAGTTTGGTCTTCGCTTCCCTATTTAGGTATCGCATAATTCGTATTCATTTGCACGTAAACCAGCTCATACAAAAGTCAGCCCCAGAGTTGCAAAACTATGTAGGTACTTACTTGTAGATTTGCACCCAGAGATGGGCAAAATTTATTCGAATGACGAATAACTAATAAGAATAACCAAATTATTCGCCAATAACGAATGAAATTCTCGAATGATTATTCTTATTCGAATAAATTATTCGTCGAAAAATTTATTCGCGAATAATTTATTCGTTGAATGAATTGCCACGAATACTTATTATGTACTACTACCTGCTCCATTTTTCTCTAGTAAATTAATAAATTATTCGTTATTCGAAAAGTAGTCGAATGATTCATTCGTGGATAAACTATTCGTGAATAAATCATTCGCAAATAAATTATTCGCGAATAAAAATATTAAAATTATTTTTTATTCGAATGATTATTCGAATAAATAATTATTCGAATAATGCCCATCTCTGTTTGCACCTACATGGCGGGATGCACCCGGCCCGCGTCAATTATTTAAATAACGTACCAAAGTTGGTTCACTCTTTAATCCACGAAGTCTCGCGCATCTTAATTCTTCATACATTACCGTGTATACAAAAAAGGTATAAAAAACAAAAACAAATATTTTACGTAGTTTCTGTAAACTTTTTTTGTACATGGTGTCACTTTTTTTATTTTCCTCAATTACCCGAAGGTTAGCTCGAAGAAATCCCTGTTTAAAGTATTTGGATTTTGTGTTTCACTATCACTACTCACTACATATTATAAAACAAAGTCGCTTGCCGCTGTCTGTCTGTACTTATGTATGCTTAGATCTTCAAAAGCACGCAACGGATTTTGATGCGGGTTTTTTTAATAGATAGAGTGATTCAAGAGGAAGGTTTATATGTAAAATAAATGCATAGTATAGTAGAGAAACATTGATAATTTTAGAGGTTTCTAATGTGATGTCGTAAATAAACACATTTTTTTGCGCTTTCATTGCAAACGCTGGCTAAACCTTAAGAGATATATCAAAATAATGTACTGAAGAATTGTAGTGCTTCAAAAAACCTAAAGAAAAGTCCGTGATGGCATATGTCTATCTCCTAAGGATGAATCACAGTAACCATTTTTATCTTTAAAATTGTATTAAAAAGTATTAGGTTATTTGCGAAGCTATTTTCTCCAATTCAGTATTTATTCATATCCAGATAAATACATTAGTTACCTTGGGCATTTAATGTAAATTAAAATTGTCCTTTGCACTATATTATTTAAATAAATACTTTAGAAGATATGGCAGATTTAAAATTACGCGCAATCTCAACCGGTATTAAGCTTTGAACCGTTATTTGAAGCCTAATTAAACTAAAATTGAGAGAAGCGAGCTTGATTTCCGGTAACGAATCGGTTATAATTGGATTACTCCCACGATGACGTCACATCCTGTCTACCAGGTGAGGCGGGAAGCCTTGGAGCTCTCCAGCCTTACTTCATTGGCGTCTTGATTGTCGTAGCAATCGGTTGTCTAAGAGGTACCTACTTTATTATATATTATATATATATCAGAATAAAATAATTGTAAGTGGCCAGACTGGTGCCCTTTAATATAGTTTCTGTTAAAAGTATTTCAACAGATTCAGATAAATTTTAACTGTTCATTTGGAAATCCCTGTATAGTGAAACTGGGAATAAAACGGTGTTACCGTTCGTGCTTTTAATACATTGTATTTTCCAGATTATAATTCAAAATGGGGAACGATTCGGGTGAATCCTCCGATTCCTCTACCGATAGTTCCTCTTCGGATACTCCCGTGAACGAACCGGCGCCGACACTGCCGCCACAGCCTGCGGAGCAGCCTGCAGGTGGCCGGAAGAGGAAGGCCAGACAAATAAAAGGTCGCAAACAAAAACGGCGGCGCCGCCGTTCGCAAAATAATACCGAGGATGCTCTGAAGTATTTGAGTGAACAAGTAAGTGGCTTACAAAATTTGATCGCAAGTAATGTTGCGTTCCCATCTACATCTTACTCGGACTCTGGTGTGAATAATCAGTTTAACAACTCTTACGTCAGTGGGGACGTGAGTGGGGATCTTTTTAGTGATAGCGAGAACGAAACTGGATTCGCGGTTCCCTCTGCCGAAGTATCCGCCCCCTCATGCTCATTTTCACTACCCTTATCTACAGTAGTAAAGGAACCGACTGTTCCCAAGTCCTTGCCAACATATGTTCAGCTAATAAATGAGGTACAACGGTTTAACTCTGATGACTGGGATAGTGTTCGCTATGTAGACGTGCAAAAGCAGTACTGTTCATCACCAGGCTTTACATATTTAGAAGCCAATGATGAGATCAAGCCATTTGACAAGTTTAGGTCGCTCTGGTTTATTGAACGTGGTTTTGCTTGCATAACACAAGCCCTCATTAAGCAGAATGAGGCCGCTCAAAATGGTTTTAAATCTTTACTCGAGTGGGTAGATACTGTTGAGCAAGTTACACCGAAATTATTAGACGAGAAATTAAATGAAGTTTTTGTCAAGGGTAGCTTTCAAAAAATTAGTAGTGATTTATTACAAATGTCATGTGGTCACAGGGCCGAGCTAATACAGCAGAGACGTGATAGTTTATTACGGTCAGTGAAGGATAGTTATTTGAGGGCTACCTTGAGAAAAATTCCACCTACCTGCGAATTTCTGTTTCAAAAAGATTCATTTGCTAATGCGCTCGAAAAATCTGGGGGTGCTTCTAAAGCATTTTGGCCGCCCCGGGCGTCTCATAGTAAAACTGCTGCTCAGGCTCAGCCCCAAATGCAGACTCAGGCCTTGCCTAGTTATGCTAATAACATCCATACCAATAAAACGGTCGGGTTTCGTAATGCTAATTACCAGTATTCTGACCCTATGACTCGTTCCCATCCGGTTATGAATTTTCAACCACAAGGGCGCGACTACCGCTACGCGCAAAGACAACCCTTTCCACAAACGAGACAACAGCGTCAGAGGCCAGGTCGTAGTTTTCAAAACCAGGAATCTCGTCCCATTAACAACAGAGGGAGTAGATTCTCGGGTCCATCCACTTCGCGTGGACATTCAAAGCGCAAGTTCTGACTCGAGCGAGTTTCGGGCGGGCCGACTGGTGAATTATGTGGAACGGTGGCAAGGGCTTCGGGCTCCCGAGGTCCTAATACAGATTATTCGCCATTTTCGTATCCCGTTTTATTCAAAGCCACCTCTATGGCCTCCAAATTTAAACAGTCACTCGTTACAGACCCCAAAAAGTTGCAAAATGGACCAGATAATAAGCAATATGGTACAAATGGGAGTTTTGGAACCTGCGGACGTCAGTCCCAGCTTCGTATCCCCTCTGTTTATAATCCCGAAAAGCGACGGGTCGGCCCGACCGATATTCAACTTAAAGAGACTAAACAAATACGTGTTAGTGAGACCGTACCGTCTTGTAAATATGCACAAAATAGCCACATTTCTACAACCCCAAGATTGGCTAGTCAAGATCGACTTATCCAATGCGTATTTCCACCTGGCTGTAGCCAAAGCGCACAGATGCTTCCTTCGTTTGATTTACAATCACGAGCTTTTCGAAATGACCTGTCTGCCATTCGGCCTTGCATGCGCACCAAAGGTATTCGCATCCCTAACGAATTGGGTAGCTCAGATCCTCAGAGAGAGAGGTATTCGAGTAATAATTTATCTAGACGATTTTTTGCTAGCCAATCAGGATGCTCGAACCCTGTCCAGTCAGGCTGTCGAAACAACGAGATTATTAGAGTATCTAGGATGGCAGATAAATTATGCCAAGTCCATTTTATCCCCGCAAATGAGTCTCGAATATTTAGGCATAGGCTGGAACCCTCACTTAAACAGGAAATTCTTGCCTCTGCAAAAAGTACAAAAAATTCAAAAAGAGGCGAAAAAATTGTTAAAAAGAAAAAAGGCCAATCTACGCGTAATTCAACGTGTCGTAGGGATGGTCAACTTTGCCAGCTTCGCAGTTCCCAGAGGTCGCCTAAATCACAGAGCGCTAATTTATTGTCAAAATATGTTTCTAAAGAGCCCCCACAACCTTTGTCCGATCCCACCCCTAGCCTTAAAGGAATTAGCTTGGTGGTGCTCCAATCTAGGAAAAAGCGCGCCAATTCATTGCCCTCCTGTAACAAACTACTTGGTGACGGACGCCTCAGGAGTAGCTTGGGGCGCCCAGCTGGACAATGTCAGGCTGTCGGGTTGTTGGTCTGCGGAAGAGACGAGGCTTCATTGCAACCATCGCGAAATGCTTGTGATTTTGTACGTTTTAAAAGATCACGCTCATCGCCTGGCTGGCTCCTCTCTCATGATACAGTCCGACAACAGAACTGTAGTAGCCTATATGAGGAACGAAGGGGGCACCAAGTCACTGTCACTAATGGAGTTGACTTACCAAATCTACAGGATTTTAAATCGATTCCAAATACATGTTGTAACACATTACCTGCCAGGGCGTTACAATTGCGAAGCCGATCGCTTGTCAAGGCTTGTCAAATCCCCGGAGTGGCTCCTCCTGCCTCCAATGATCAATCTGATTTTCGCCAAATTCGGCCTTCCGGATATGGATCTGTTTGCTTCGGCGGCAGCCCATGTTCTACCCATTTACTGCACACTAGACCACACAGACAGACAAGCTTACCTGTACGACGCATTCAGCCACGTGTGGAACTATTCCCTGGCTTGGGTGTTTCCACCCCCCTTCCTGATACCTCGCGTGTTACAACACCTCAACACGGCAAGGGGGAAGTATCTCATTGTAGCCCCGCGTTGGACAAAAGTTTTTTGGCGTCCAGACCTCAAGAACAGAGCCCTGAGTGCCCCGTTTACAATCTACAACCTAGCCCAAGTACTAGTAGATGTGACCACGGGCCACCCGCCTCCGATGGCGGAGGATCTAGTGTTGGAGGTTTGGATGTGTGGGGGTGGACGGATAGACTAAAAGATTGGTCTCAGGATCAAATTGAGCTTTTGCAGAAGGGATGGAGAGCTTCCTCAATGAAAACCTATAATGTTGCATGGCAAAAGTGGCATTTTTGGACTAGTGAGAACTCGGTAGATAAGTGTAATCCGCAGGGAGCGGATCTCGCAAAATTTTTAATCGACCTTCACCTTAAACAAAGGTTGGCATATAGTACAATTTTGGTCTATAAATCTGCGTTTTCCACGCTTTGCGACCCTAACTTGAATAATCGTCTCAGCTCGCATTTATTGGTACGGCAAGCATTAAAATCTATTAGTTTAGCAAATGTGAAATCGAAAAAGGCTCCAATATGGGACACTGATATTCTTGTACATTGGTTAAGAAATAACACCAGTAATGTGGATAATTTATTCGAATGTTCCTCTCGCGCGGCAATTTTGTTGTTGTTGTGCTCTGGTCGACGGGTTCATGACCTAACGTTGTTGATGATTGATAACGATAATTGTTCATTTTCTGAAGACTCTGTAGTGTTCTGGCCGAAGTATGGCTCTAAGACTGATACCGTAAACAATCGCCAATCTGGATGGCGTATTTTCAGAAATAAAGAGTGTCAGGCCTTGGACCCACTTTTTTGGATCAAAAGGGTAATAAGACTTTCTGAGGGTAGACGCGCGCCTGACATTAATAATTTGTTTATAACTACATGTAAAAACCTTAAAGCAGCGTCTCGTACAAATATAGCTGGCTGGATCAAAAAGATATTACTGCAGGCCGGCATCCAGTCTAGCGCTGGCAGCATCCGACCTGCAGTAGCATCAAAGAATTGGGTCGAGAATTGCCAGTTAGATGATATTTTGGCTCGAGGGAACTGGCGTTCAGAAAACACTTTTTTGAAGTATTACTGTCGTGAAATCCGTCCCTCTATAACATCACATTCCATTTCAAATTTATTTACACCCGTAGACGAGTAAACTGTAGATCTACCTAATATATTATTTATGTTGTCTTGTTTACTTACGTTACGTGGTAGACAGGTCACGTTATAAGCGTTATCTTAAATTTCTAAGTCCGTCGTGATTGTAATTTAATTATTGAGTACGATACCTAAACAATTTTTGTATTTTTATACTATAGGTACTGCCTAGGTATACTGATTTATCTGATTATGTCTAATAGAAATGTAAAACTATACGAAGGATGATTATCTTGACTTGTTTTTACAAGAACGTACATTGGAGTGTACCTATACATGCTAAAGGTAAACAAAGGTTGATTTCATATTAGTACCTACTTCGATATTGTAAATTTGCCAGTACTTATTATGAGAGTGAACTAATCAGGTTTTTGATGTACTTGGTTGTAATTTAAGTTAATGTTTCAAATGCAACTTAAAAGCAAATTGTTACTTAGTTGATTTCAAAGATTGAAATACTGCTGTACATAATCCTTAGGTACCTAAAATGTATTTTATTCAAATTTGTATTACTTATTGAATAGATTAATTTTGCTCAGTTAAGTAGGGACATAATTAAGCAACATAACGTTTATATAATATAATACATTTTCACCTTGTTTAATGTTGTGATTATAATATGACTAACTAGCCGGAGTTTTGCTCCTATGAAATGTCTCTTTAGTGCCTCTTCTTGACAATTTGGTTGGTAATTGTCTTTTGTTATTTGGCTTAGACATTAAGTGGTTATTGATTAAATTTGTAATATGTAGAATAGGTACAAAACTGCTTTTGGTTTTCTACAAATTACAATAAACGATTAAGAGTGTTAAAATTGTTATCATTATTAACCCTTCCTTGATTATCACATTGGCGTCGTCCTGTCCACCAGGCGATAACAAACAGGTCTCAATTTTAGTTTAATTAGGCTTCAAATAACGGTTCAAAGCTTAATATCAGCGTTTTACCTACCAATAAAACGCTTATTAAGCGATAACCTTATTTGAAGCCTAATATTTCATGCCTGCCTGGTGAAATAATAAAAACACATGAGACCCAATGAAGTAAGGCTGGAGAGCTCCAAGGCTTCCTGCCTCACCTGGTAGACAGGATGTGACGTCATCGTGGGAGTAATCCAATTATAACCGATTCGTTACCGGAAATCAAGCTCGCTTCTCTCAATTTTAGTTTAATTAGGCTTCAAATAAGGTTATCGCTTAATAAGCGTTTTATTGGTAGGTAAAACGCTGATATTATCGAAACGCTTGGCCGGGCAGCCGCGTTTCGCCCTATAGTAGGTACCTACATATACAGCCTACAGCATCGTATCGTATAGTAACAAAAAATGGAATTATCAGAGAGAAAGTTAGTTTTATGTTGTTTTCATATTATTGAATACAAAGTATATATCTACATCTAAATCTACATCTACACTATAATATATAATATTATAAAGAGGAAAGATTTGATTTTTTGTTTGTTTGAATTGAATAGGCTCCTAAACTTCTGGACCGATTTGGAAAACTCTTTCACCATTAGAATCTTACATTATCCCTGATGAACATAGGCTGTACAATATTTTCAAAAAAGTTAGGGATCCGTATGAAAACTTCGATAATGTGACCCAATGTGTGTAAAAAATACCAAAACACGCGTACGCTGCGGAAATTATTGACAATAGAGCAAAGTGATGTACTACAGTTTTATAGAAGACATCAATGTCTACAAGAAAGTCCGCGATACCATATGTCTAACTATTAAAGTAATGTCACGATGACTACTTTTTCATGTTAAAATATGCAATAGTAACGCCGGTACTAACTAGGCCCCATTATACCTTGGTATTAATCCTTATCCAGATAAATCACTTCGTTTTCAAGTCTATGTCAGTACCAGTAAATTACTTTTTGAATTGTTCAAATCTGACATCCCATTCAAAAGTTATCATGAGTGTAAGTAATAATTATCAAAATTGAAATTAAAAAAACTGCCCTCTAAGTTTGGTTTTATTTACAACAGAGAATAGATAGACACGTAAAATTTGGCTAATGGTTCCTGTATATTGTGTAAATGAGTGTAACATGAAGCCTATAGCCCTCAGCAGAGCATCAAAGAGTGTATGTACATACATACATAGGTATCTACATTAAATCACGCCTGTTTCACAGATGGGTAGGCTGAGGCCACTTCTTTCTTTTCACTTTCAAGAGTGTATGTGATCACCAGTGATCGGAATTAGGTGAGCCAAAATACGTACTCAGCGCTAGAGGACACAATATAGAGTGGTTACAACCGGGTAGAAAAATATTTTTTTCCTGAATATGGGGTATTCGGTATTTATCCAATGATATTTTATATTTAGATACGTTATGCTCACACTAAACACATTCAAAACCCGTGACCAATTACTGACAGTTACCTAAACACTAATTCCGATCACTGGTGATCACGGAATATAAAAAACAGTGGAAGTGGCATGAGCTTCGCTTAGTATCAGACCTGTTGTCGCCAATACTCAAACTATCATAAAAACAACTCGCCAACGTGGAAAATTATGCAATAAAAATAGTGTTTAAATACATATTGCATTTGGATATTTTTGCAATTAAATACCAAAGTCACATTGATAACTATATTTTTTTGTAGTTCATACGTTATTAATAACTATAACTTAACTCTAATCTTTCCGAACCAATACGACTTGGGGGCCTTCAAAAAACGAGCCTACTCTTTTCTCAAAGGCCGGCAGCGCACATGCTATTCCTGTGGTGGTGCGGGTGCTTATGGGTCACGATGACCACTTACCATCAGGTGGCTCGCTTGCTGGTCTGCCTCCTTTTTCACATATAAAAAAAGCTAATACAATCTTAAAAGTATAGAGTATAATCTAAGACTTTTTAAGTCTTTTGGAAATAAACAATTTAATTTAAAAAAAAAATACAATTCGCGGGGCGCCGAAATGACCACAGCGTCAAGAAAATACAAAATTATAATAGTAGAAACATGTATTAAACATGGGATTATAATTGACAAAAAAAGCAAGTCTAGGCAACTTGAGAGGTGAACACGCCGTCGCGCTCCACGCCGCATGCGTTGATGCCCCTGTCGATATACACGTAGCCGGGATCCAGGGCTCCCACTCCAGTCGAATCCTTCAGGACCCAGTACTCGAACCCGTAAACTGTATAGAAAAATATTTTTTATTTTTGTTAGGAAGTAGGTGCCCATAGGGTATCATTTACTATTACTTAGCGCCGGTTCAGCTGGACAGCATTTGAACTGCAACCCTGCTGCAAAATGACAGTTAGAGGGCAGTTTTGATGCCGTTGACGTAACTGCATCAAAACTGCATTACAGTCCGTTTGCAGTTGGCGTGCAGTCTTGTCGACCGCACACGGGATACAACCTAAATGTACTCTTTTCATAAGGCATACCATTAAATATATACAATAGAGTCACTAATAGAGTCATTTTCACTTTTCAACCCCCACGTTGTACCATGATGATAGTTAAAATAAAGTCATTAGCGCCACCAATGTATGTTAATATCATCATCATCATCATCGTCATCATCATCATCACCATCATCATCATCATAATCATAATCATCATCATCATCATCATCATCATCATCATCATCATCATCATCATGTTAAAAGTTTGTTGTAGAAAGCGCTTAAAACATCCAATATTTACAAAATAGGGTGTATAAAGGCTATATGCATGGTTGGTATTACGAACAAAACATTAATAGGCACAAGTTCACCTGTATCCTTGTATTTTTTCCTTGTAGAATAGAATAGAATATAGAAGAAGAAAATGAAGATTATCGTTTATATGGTGCAAAACACAAAACAATAATAATGAAATGAAATACAGAGAGAAAATAATTTTAAATAACAACTTAAAAATATTTTATAATGCACCAAATTGAGTGCCACTCAGTATAGTGTCAGACATATACTCGTAAGTGCCATGACGCTGATTTCCATGGCAACCAGACCGTTAGATAAAGCACTGCTAGTCCTTATATAATTAAGTATACCTCGGGGTTTTCGGTGCGGGAATGATTTGAGAAAGAGTATAGATAAACAGATAGGTTAGTCTGACAAAAATCATATTATGCCTAATGAATAACTACCTCTCTGCGAATTGTATACACACTATGATACAATTTTATTTTGAATTATGTAGGAGGTACTTTAGCTTTACTACCAAGCATTATGATATAATAATAAAAATAACATTTTTAGCTGCAGTATTAGCGTCCGATATTGTGAACTATTTACTTATAAATGAGTAGGGACTTAACTGACGAGGTTGATAATGACTGATCTTGTATATAATATTAGGTATGTATTCATGCATATTTTTCCCTATTAATTATTCATTGTAGAGTACATTCTGTTTTTGATGACAATACCTACTCTTTGGCTAATGTCAAACATTCCCGTACCGAAAACCCGGGGTTTGTAAATTATTCAACACTCACAGAAGAAGAACAAGAACAATAGACAAAAATATAATGTAAACAGAAGACATTACGTTAAAGACGTACCGCATTGCAAGATTGTGCCGCAGTGATACCGCGGTGCTGACTATGAAAGACATACTAAACCAGTTCGGTTTGGGTTGAGAGTAAGGGACAGATATATAGCAGTTAGGCACTCTTCCCACCGCCGACGATGAGCGAGAAGGGAGTGGAGCCAGTGATCAACTATTAATATTTGTGTCTCTTTTACTGACACGGGATTTATATCTTTTGTTGTAAGGAGAGTTCTCGCCGGCAGTGTGAACAGCCAGCGAGCAACCATTAATATAATTATGCGTCTCTTTTATTGATACGGGATCTACATCTCTTGTTCGTTTCTTCAGCGAGACAATAGTCGATAGCTAATTGCTTCCTCGCCAGTGGTTGGACAAGTGCTTATACTGCTCTGTCCCTTTCTCTCAACCTAATGGTACAACAGTTTTTTTATGGTATGGGGGAGGTGAACGAGCACACAGGCCACCTGATGGTAAGTGGGATCTGTGATCCATAGACATTAGCATTCTCAAGACTGCAATCTTAAGACTGCAATCCTAAGACCGCAAATACGTTGCCAACCTTGAGGACTAAGATGGAATGCCTCTATGCTAGTAATTTTACCGGTTGTCTTATCCCCACACCGGAACATTACACAACAACGCGAATGCTGCCGGGCGGTGGTAGGTTAAAGGATAAACTACCACCGCGTGGTGGTAGGACCTTCCACAAGGTCCTACCACCACTAAAAGGTAACAGTAAATAGGTAACATACAGTTATACAAACTGGGGGGTTAATATGACATATCTATGCAGTTCAGTTAGCGCTGAGAGAAAAGGACAGAGATATATAACTGCTATAGCTCTGTGATTTACACTCGCCGTAAAATGAACTGCATAGTCATGTCATAATTAGAGAGCGGATTTGAAGTAGCGATTACAAGTTTAATATGGATAAGACTAAGTAAGTATTTATTACAGTGACATTGTAGACAGGAACTATCAAAAAGGTGCGTACTAAATAGGATCTCCTTTAATTAGAATATAATATTTTGTTGCAAGAATAACATTTATTGAATTTAATTATCTATAATAATAGATGTTCTTCTTGTCTTGTCCTGATAATAATCAGGGGGACAATGTCACACCAATTGACCTACTCCCAAACTAAGCTCTAAGCTGTATTATGGGTACTAGACAACGATATAAATACTTATATATAGAAATATATACTTACATACATAGAAAACATCAATGACTCAGGAACAAATCCGGGACCCTAGTGAAAAAGGGCTTAAGTCAACTTTGCTCGTTATAAAAAAGGGTGTAAGTCATATGCGGAGACTACTAGACATATACCCTTTTTCATTTGAACCTCAGAAGACTGAACCCCTTTTCACTAGGTCCCCAGAAATATTCGCGCTCATCACATAAATATCTGCCCTTACCGGGATTTGAACCCAGGACCACTAGCTTCGCAGGCAGGGTCACTACCAACTAGGCCAGAAACCAGAACCAGAAACAGATCTATAAGATTGCATTGCGGTAAGTATGTAAGTAAGTAATAAGATAACTGTAAGACCAATAAACAACATGATATGTAATAAATAGATCTATCTATTTAACCGTACTAGTCATATCCATGTTAAACTTGTAATCGCTGCTTCAAATCCGCTCTCTAGTCCCCGTAATCTAAAGTAACGTTTCGTCCTTAAATTACTGAACCTGTCTGATACAGACCGTTACCGTATCCCACCAACAGTGCGGCATGCACAGCATACTGTGGA
The DNA here is from genome assembly GCA_946894065.1 of Acleris literana. Taxonomy (NCBI): domain Eukaryota; kingdom Metazoa; phylum Arthropoda; class Insecta; order Lepidoptera; family Tortricidae; genus Acleris; species Acleris literana. Next base: position 4,356,131 of record OX335671.1, read on the forward strand.
TCGGAAGAACAAAATATTGGCCGCAGCAACCCCGCCTGATAGTGCGCGAAATCCATAGGATCCAATACTGTAACATCACATAATTCACATTTGTTTATTCGTATTAGAATATTAAAATTTTAATTAAAAATCTTAATAAAGTCAAGCGGTTTTTATTTTACATACAACGAGTTGCTAAATTTCGATTTGTATTTATGAACCAATGATATAATCATTATAATGCATAACAAAGAAATGCATAATTTCTCGAAACATAATGATGTACAGGTTCAAAAGACAATTCTAACGTAACCTAGTCAAAAAATATTAATTACATACATACATAATCTCACGCCTTCGTTCCCAGAGTGGGGTAGGCAGAGCTACAGAATTACAAACATCTCTAAAAACTTGTTGATAATTCTATAACCACAATTTGCACAATTAGGCTAAGATGTTTACCAGCGTATTAGTGACAGGTTGCAAGCCCATCGCCTAACAGTACTACAAGCCTTTATTCCCTTAGTCGTCTCTTACGACATCCACGGGAAGACATGGAGTGGCACTATTCTAACTCGGCAACCACACGAGGCGAGAATATTAATTTAAATTGCATAATAAAGAAAATGATCCTTATGATAAATGAATGTTATGTTATTTGATTATATGCCTGACTTAATAAACAGTTTGCCTAGCGAGAATTTTCAGTTTTTTTTTTTATACATGAGTTTTAGAGCAATTCTTTTGTTTTCTGTAGTAAAATTTATTATTTTCACGTACATGCAATTTTTTGAGATTTTTGTCCTTTGTAGTTTCTGAAATAAAGTTAAACCCCCAGTTTTTCATTACGTTTCATGTTAATTACCCAAATATATCATAATATGTAATAGCTATAGAGCTTTTATTATAGATTCAAGCATTTTTTTGGTAATTATATTTATTTTGTCCAAAAAAAAAAATGTGGCTTTGTACGGACCCCTAATACAAAGCAAAGGCAAAGTTTAAGGCTCAGTTCAGGCAACATAGGGTCTTTTAAAATGATTTTTACTTCAAATCAATATTTTAAAATGAAATCTATTATTTTATTCATGGAAAATTCGGAAATAAAATTTTGAAATGTTAAAAAATTATGCTTGAGTTCGAATGTATTCGACTTAACCCAAAACCCTGACTATAACACCCTAAAGGGGTTTTAAAACTAATCTTTTCCAACTACGTTTCCGCAATTGTCGGTCGGATCTATTCGAGAGTGACGGGCGCCGTATGAGACGACCGGGTCACTGCAACTGAGCATATATTTTTAGTTAAAGGTATGAGTATGCATTGTCTTACGAATAGATAAGGGCCCAAGGTGAAACAACTTCTGTTTCAAATCTTCTGCATCAGTAACATTGAGTTTTGTGCCCCCAATCACTTTGGCAATAACCTTGTCAGCTTTTTCTTCGCACTGCTGGCCATCTACACCGAGGTACGGGTAGTCCGTCTCCTTCATGCACCCAGGTCTTTTAGCTAAAGCACTGAAAAAAAAGATGTTAAACTAAAAACCACGCAAGAGCATGTCCAACTACGTTCAGTGTAGGATTCTCTATTATTTACTACAAAGAGACAAGATAGACGGACAATGGTAAACTATAGAGGTTCCTAGACTTCCTAATACAGAAAACTAATAAAAGGAGCCCAAACTTGAGAAGTTTACTAGAAACCACTGAAGTGCTCCACTATTCACCCCTTGGCTCCTTCTTCAAACCCTCGTTACTAAATGAAATGTACGAGACTCATCAAGCGAATCAAATAACTCAAACTCAAAGGATTTTTTAAAAGTCATTGAAAAGTTCGACGATACTCCTGGATCGATTATCAGATTGGCTCGATGATATGAAATTATTGTATTGTCATTCGGAACTCACATACTCGTACCTAATTGGAAAGTTTCAAATAGAAAGGCAATTAGAAGCAGGTTAAAATTGATCTAAGATTTTTCCAGATAGTTAGAAATGAAGCTTACTAAAAAGCATACACATAGTTTATTCTACATACATACGAGTATAGAAAACCCCGGCATATACAGTGCAGCCGTTTTCTTAATTGCGATCGGCAATCTTCGTTTTTCTATGACACACGAGTGACAAATATACTGTCAGTTGCGAGTGCAAGCGTGATAGCGATAGCCAGCCGAAAGCTATTAAGAAGCTGGGAATACTGTACATAATTGCGAACTCTACTTTCAGAGTTAATATCTCTTAAAACCCAACCGATAGGACCTGAAAAGAACTTTTAGGAGGAATGTCCACCAGAGGCGAGGTAGCGATGCGGGTGCGAGAAAAAAACCACCAATAGGAATACTTCTTCTTCCTAGCTGCGCTCGGCGCAGCTCTCCTATTGGTGGATTGTTTCTGCGAGGAAACCGCTCCACTACCGCTGGTGGATACTTACCCTCATTTTAACGTAAACCAAACCAAGCTCGGTTCTTTCGTCTAGTAGCTAGGATACCACAGACAGATACACAGATACATATATATAGGTATACATGTTAAGCGTTACGTTAAGAGGATTGTGATTTAATACTTCATAACCGCATCTGGACGACCTTCATTGCAATTCGTCCCCGGGAGACAGTCCAAGCACTGCTGTTCAGAGAAGGCGATGCATTGCTTGTGCTTGATGGCGTACTGCCCTTCAATATTGCCTATGGAATTAATAGAATCTTATAACAAAAAAAACCATTTAAAAGATAAATTCCCCAGATATAAAAATGGCCATTTTTAAGACCTGATATCTTCAAAAAGGTCACCGACCCAGTTGAGAACCATCTCGATGAAACTAGCTTAGGTACTTCAAAAAAAAAACGCGTCCAAATGGACATCCATTACGGAGTTACGATGCCATTGCCATAGACAGACGCGCAGATACACGCACGATAAACTTAAATGACCCCTATACGTGTCCACTTCCAAATTCAGTTGATCGTGAACGCAAAATTTGAAAATTCCGTGCATTCATGTTCTTAAGAGGATTGTGAAGCGCCGCTAAAATCGCGTAGCTGTCAAAAAAAATCCATACAAATTTAGCTCCGGACGTTAACGTTTCTCACCCCCTAAATCAAGTCCGATTTCCACGATTTTTGAATATGTTGTAGTTATTATAAAGAACTAGGTCTGTACGTTTCTGTTTTTTGTGTTTTCAATTTGTTTCATTCTAAGAAATATTTTCGTGTAAAAGAAAACGTACAGACATAGTTTTTCATGATATCTACAACATATTTAAAAATCGTAAAAATCGGACTAGGTTCTTAAACCCCCCCTTAGGGAGAAGAACGTTTTTGCATTTTGCATGGACATTTTTAGCTTCACAATCCTCTTAACTTTCAGAACATTGGAATTCCCATTCACAAATCTTCTGTTGCACATCGTTGAGAGTGAATCTCAAATATCTGTAGGTACAGGAGACTTGGTAATAGTGTCCCGATGATACCCTTAGGTTCGGAACCTTGAAATATAATAATATGGTAATTGCCATGTTCAGAACATTAGAGCATTTGTTTTTTATACCTTTAGTTACATTATTGGTGCTAATGGCGCTATAATGATTTATGACTTTAAAATATTTGCCAGTATTATAAAATAAAATACTTTAAAATAATTGTCGTTAATAATAAAGATAAGCAAAGGTTGTGAAAAAGTCAACGTTTTTACAATACTTGTGGATATTAAAAGCATTTTTTTATCGTGTTCCATTACATACTGTAAATTGTTGAGATACTAGTATAACAATAATAGAAAAATGCTCAATCAACAACAAATTTGAACATTATGCCGCTGAAAAGTTTTAAATAAACAGGTTCTTACTGGTATCACTTACCAATAGCACTGAAGACATGGGAAGAACACATGTGTTGGTTTTTAACATGACTAACGGCTCCGTGATCTCGCCAATTAAAGGAGACGGGCAAATGTTCCGACTTTACAGTCGGTGGAATGTTAATATTGATTTCATCTGTTCCTATTGTGCCATTCAGAGGTTTACGTCCATAGAAACTTCTTATTTCCTCTTTCGTAAAGTCAGCAAAGCGAGTCACTCCAAATACAGTTTGAGGATTTTTAGCATTCATCTCATTTATCATTTTCAAATTTGCTTTAAAAATTTCAAGTCTCTTGTGATAATTTTCGACATCGTATTTCTTCTGGAATGTTTTAACGTGGTCTTTAAATAAGTTTTCGGCGTCTTCTAGATCGTAGTATATCTTCTCTGGGAGCGGCAAAATGGCGGCCGACGCTATGGCGTGGCTGGCGACGCAGACTACGACCACGGCGGCGAGAAGCATGGTGCAGCTGTTTCTAGTAACAATGTGTCACTTCTCTGCAACTAGTGAAGACTGTTACGCCTTGCTCTTTTCTTTTATTTATACAGGTTTCATTAGTGTTTTTTTAGTATTGAATAAGTATGTGAAAAATCCTACTGTAGTATTTAGTTCTGTTTCAGTTTATAAATAATATAGATAATTAATTTAAATAAGTGTTTATAATAAAACACAACAACGGCACGTGTTAGGTTAAATGACAAATACGTTGACGTGTTCTTCGTAAAAATGGAACGATTAAGTGTTGTCTCTTTGAACCAATGGTATATTTGCAAAATACTAACAAATGTGCTATAATTGAAATTCATACTTATAGGAGTTGAGAGATAGAGCCGTTTTGTGTTAGTGCTCAAAATGAGATGTAAAATAAATGTATTTTTTTACATAAGTGGTTAGGCTGAAGTTAGTGTATTTTCTAAAACTGACCAATTGGGTAGCAAGCTGTGTACTGCCGTTTCAGCGGTTTCGTCTGATGTTATTTCCCAACTAACTTATCGCAGTACCTACTTTTATTTGACAAACTAATCTTGAACACTTTTTTAATTTGCAATTTTTAATTTGGTCAAATATCACTTGGCGAAATATTACCCTGTCAATTGTGGACCGATTTGAACAATATTTTTAAAATCAATGTTGAAAAATTGCCAAGTACCTAATTACTTGTTGCGAAAACTTAAATTGCAAAAAGCGGTTTTGACAAATGATCATTAGCCGAAATGTAAGGTATAAACTGTTTGGGAAGTGATACTTTGCGATACAATTTTCGCCGATTCATTTGTAAACCAAGCTAACGCTCCGTCGCGTCGGCCGCTTCTGTCAACTGCAACTTTTTATTATATATCCTTTTTCGAAAATCGCTAACGTTAGGGTTATGCATCTCGCTTAGGCCCCACGGCTTGTACTATCAGCGCAATGCATCCCTGACCCACCCTAGAACTGTGTCACAGTGAAGTTATGATTCAAGTTGTAAGAAATGTCAGACAAATTGTTTTATAATGTCACTGTGACACCGTTCTATGGGGGTCAGGCTTCCAATGGGCTCAGTACATGTCAGTGATATATTGGCCCTCTATTCTAGGCGTTAAAAGCTATCGTGTTATGGTATTGTTTGCCGCCGCCATTATTGTCTAGTAAATAAGGGCTATCAAAACGTTGACAATACGATAACAGGTCAAAGACGATATGGTTTTTACCGCGTAGAATCTCGTCTTGTAAATCTAATTTTTAATATGCAATTTTAGCATGCGTGTGCGGAATAGTTATGGTCTAAGATACGAATAGGAGACGATTTGCACCGGGCTTTTTATTCGATGAAAAGTATTTTATATCAAAAGAAATACGCTAAATAATGTGTGGCGATTAGGTAGGCTGGAAAATTTCAGGCCAGTACTTATATCATTAAAAAATATATTAAAAATGAACTTTTTTTAAAAATTGCAAATGTTTGTTTAATAAACAAATTACATACTAATCGAAAGTATGAAGTCTATAGAGTATGCAAACGATAGGTTTGGTGCAAATTACTAGTGTTTATACCTGCCTACCCAATAGTTTGACGGGAAAAAAATAGTCAACCTAACGTTTGCATATTCTATAGGCTTCATACTTTCGACTGGTATGTAATTTGTCTATTAACCAAGCTATTGCATTTTTTTTAAAACAAAGTTAATTTTTAAATTTTTAATTAATTATATACTGCACTGAAATTTTTCAGCCTATCTATTCGATATATACAAAACTACCATATACTACCATATACTTAGCATATTAAATTTGGTATAAAATACTTTTTATCGAATAAACAGCCCGGTGCAAATCGTACTATTATTTATCGGATTATTATTAAATTTGCAAAATTCAAGTGTTGTAGATTAAGGTAGTAAAATGAAACCATAAAACATGGTAAATGTTTTTATTATATTCGTCGGAACCCGATCGAACTCAACGAATTTTACTCTAGGCCACTTGGACGGTGCCAATGAAGTCTTGATTCTCTACGCCGCACGCGTTAATACCCCTCATTATGCGCACGTACCCTGATTCCCCGTAACGTTCGCCCCAAGAGTTCTTGAGTATCCAGTACTTCTTTTTGTCATCTGTTCAAACGGAAAAAGATATACGTCAATATCTTAACAATCAAGCATTTTCGAACAAGTCTATGATTACGCATAAAAAATTACGCAAACAACATTAATTGATTTTTTAAGGCTGCGTAACATTTAAAAAAAACAACAATTTTTTGCTTAATGTACAGTGGTGGTCACATAATTAGGGAAGCTTGCGTTTTTCCCACACAACTATACGAGAATTACCTTCTCCATAACCAACTAAGAGTACGGCATGAGTAGCATCCAGTGGGTCAAACGAACAAAACTGCGGCTCCAAAACACCTCCATTATAGTAATGAAAGTCTTCACCGTCGATACCTGGAACACCCATCAATGTTTCTTCAAGACGTACAGAAATATGCCGTGAAAACGTCTATACTTTGGATTTAGTCGAAGGTTGAATATTCTGGTTCACTATTGTATAACGCACTCGCAATCGCAATCGGCTTCAAAATGGGACAATTGTTATCATTTTGTAAGCTGACTCGCTTTCGTACTGTCAAAATGAAAACGATTGCGACTACTTATGCGTAAGGCAATGAACCCTCTGGTGTTTCAATCGCCGTCATTGTTGTCTAATAAGCAGAGATCGGACAAATGGGTGTCATTACTCGCAACAATATGGACATGACTCCAAAGATTAATTAAACAAATTATATTACATTAATTGATTTCTTACTTGAACTTTAATCTTGATCCTTTGCAGGACAGTAATAAATAAATAATACAAAGACGTGAGGAGTGGCCATATATATTAATCTACTTAAGTTTGCTCCATTAACATCCGTGGATTGCGAAAGGAGCTTTTCACCTCATAAGTTTATTTAAGCCGTGAAAAGGAATAAACTAACCACGGAAAAAATATAAAAAATACTGTTTATTTGCTTTAATAAATCTACACAATAACAAGTCCTTATATTATTTATTTATAACCTTTGAAAGGATCAAAATTATTTTTATTTTAAGTAATCAATTAATGTAATTTAATTTGTTCCATTAAAGTCTTTGGAGCTATGTCCACATTATTGCGCGTAATGACGCCCATTTGTCCGATCTCTGCTAATAAGGTAGACGTCGGAGTGTTCGAAATGTCAAAAGAAAATGTTTATTTGCGTCGTTATATTATGTTAATTTATACATATACACAAAACATTTTCATGTGTTTTGGGAGATTTGGCGTTGACTTTTTTTAAAATGGAGTTTGTTTTATATTCTCGTCCTGCCCAGTGTTCTTAATAAAGGACACATCCGATTTGGTAGCTTTTGCCCGGGAAATCAAATTTTATATGTAAATTTGTATAGAAGACAACGGGCAAAAACCGGAGGTATAAAAAAATGCTTGGGTAGGACGAGGTGGTGATCATATCGAAATTTATTAAAATGGAAAAAAATAGACAATCGGATTGTACGAGTGAATGTCAGGTGCTTTTGCTGTCAAATAAGTAATTGTTTATTAAAAAATTGGCATGTGACCTCAAAGCCTGAAATATATTTCATCGCTAAAATGAGGTGGTGATAAAAGTAATGTTAATCTTATCTTATTTATCGCCATTCAAAGTATGGGTGAGCGGTACTAGTACCTACAGCGACGAGAACTCAGACGTCTACTTTATATTGGCAGCAACTTTTGAAGTAACACAGCAGACCTAGGTAGTTTCCGTTCCATTAAAAAAGAACAATTTAATGTATCTAATGCGAAGAAAATCATGACGGCGGTTAAAACGTCGAAAAATCTCCCCAAAATGTTAAATCTTACAATGTTACGCCAAATTTCATGACGCGGTAACTCTATTGATAGCAGGGACCGGAAAACCCCTTCATTTGATTAACCCTATCGATAGGCTAACCCTATAAATTTGGTTACCCAAATAATATGGTTACCCTATGATTGAGCTATCTTAGCGTTAGGGCGAACCCCTTTGAATTAGTTAACCGTATCCGTAGAGCTACCAAGTTCATTAGGGTTTCCCTAGTTTAATATTTAACCACTTAGCATTGACGGGGTATTTGATCGCCTCTCTCTTTTTTGCGCATTCGGGCGAATTCTGGCCGTCTTGCTTAAGCAGCTACTACCTGCCTACTAATACTCCCCTATCAATTGTTAGGTAATGCAATAATAACTCGAAACTCTTGCGCATAGAGATTAAACCAGCTTGAAACCGTAAGTTTGAATGGGGTAACAGACGATGGGGTATTGGGATAGGTTTAGCGCTTAGTCGAATTAACAGTATCGTTTGGTTGCCCTTTCATTGAACTAAGTCGACGATAGGCTTAGCGCATCCTTGTGGTTTGTAAAAACAAGTCTATCAAATATCACATCGAAAACCCCTTTCGCGCTAAGCGGTTCCGGTCCCTGATTGATAGTCCGATATAAACTACGATTTTTAATAAAAAAGAATTTCTTTTGCCTAAAGACGTTCCATCCTGGAAGTAATTGATTCTATTGCAAAACCCTGCATGTTTGTTACTCGTTCAATCTAAATTTGCTTGGATGAAGTACAAATAGGCTACACGTAAAAAACTTTTGCTCTAATGCTTTAACGAGACAGTAAGTTGTTACTTTTCGGTTGTTGAGTTGTTTTTACTGAATTACACGTGATAAGTGAAATTATTTGAAGTTTTAGTGGTTTGATACTTTTATCCTAAGTCTTAGATGTCATAAATGTTAGCTAATTTTTGTACATACACTTGACCGAGTTTTGTGTGTGCCTTAGTTATAACTATATCTAGTATATTTTTTTACTTACCGACCGTCAGAGGCCCGATCTTGTGCAACTTCTGCTTCAATTCTTCTGCATTAGAAAAATTAAGTAATTCGAAACCAGTGATTTTAGCAACAACTTTGTCTGCTTGTTCTTGACACTTCTCTCCATCTTTAGCGAGGTATGGGTAGTCTTCTTGGCTCATGCATCCAGCTCTATTTTGTAATTTCCTTCAAAGGAAAAAGTATAAAAGCTGTTTAGGAAATAATTAGTCGTCTAGGAACTCTTGATCCACTAACACTATTGAAAAAGATGTTGCACCGTAGCTTGCCAGCATGGTACTGTTCTGATCAATGTTTTACTCCAGTTACCCATTTTTGTATTTCTCTTTTATAGTCAAACTTTAAAATAAACGTATTCTTTTTAGCCTGTACAAATTCTATTCTATCTAATTTTTATAGCACTTCTTGGGTGAATCAATTCACAGGTACCCTGCACTTTCAAATCCGTCAAGGCACTCAAATCAAACTTTGGTAGGCGGGTAAAAAAAACCTTTACTTTGAGGTAAACAATCACATTGAACAGGGCTATTTACCCGTAGAAATAAATTATTAATGAGGGATTTAATTGTGTTTTTAACCGACTTCAAAAAAAGGAGGAGGTTCTCAATACGTCGGGATTTTTTTTTTAAAAGTATAAAAAAATAAATGTTTAAAAAAACAAAAACCCGCCATCAAAAAGCAAAAAATAACTCCTTTAAAATGGTAGGTAAATAGGTCAGTCCAACTGAAGTCGGCGTCCAACAACATTTTAATCAAAAGCAGACTTCACTTGGACTGACCTATTTACCTACCATTTTAAAGGAGTTATTTTTTGCTTTTTGAAGGCGGGTTTTTGTTATGATAAGGCTAAGATCGTTGTACAACACCCAAGAAAGCTGTAATGGAAACTCTTCAGATCTGATGCTATTGGGGATGGGTTTTCTAAGTTTGCCTTTTTGTTAGAATTGTTATAGTAAGTTGAAGAGATCAATTAATCTAAAGAACACTTACATAGCAACATCTGCTGGTAACCCGCCCCAGCAAGTTGTATTAGACAGACAGTCCAAGCACTGCTGTTCCGAGAGCGAGACTAACTGCTTGTGCTTGATAGCGTACTGTCCTTCGATGTTGCCTGTGGAATCAATTCGTTGCTCAATTAATAAATAATTATCAACTTGGCTAACCGTGTCGTCTATTCGAACGGGAAGGAAGAATTCTTGGTCTTGTCAACGCCGGAAATTCTTACTATCTATTTGTTTTGCGCACTGGGCACAATGGTCTATGACTTCCTTTTCTCATGTTTAATGCTAAAATCTTCAAATTTGTAATCATCACAGCAATATTTTAACAGTCATGTTTTTAACGATATTGTGTTGCATTTGCAATACTGCCTACGAGTACAATGCTCAGTGTCTGGAGCTCCTTTGTAAAGCAAAAATCTACACACACAAAAGTAACACAAGAGTAATCATCTACATAAAAAATTCGTTCGTGACTGAATGACTGACTGACAGACGACTGATAGCTTAAACGACCGGACCTAGAAACTTCAAATTTGGAGGGAATATTCCTTGGGTGCACAAAGAAAATATTTTTCGAAAATCGATCCCCACGGCAATATATAGGCGAGGAGTCCTATAATTTAAATAAATGTAAGGGAAATATTACGAATACCTTACCACCAGTATCCTTGTCTGCGTTGGTTTCGAAATACATACATTGTAAATATTGCAATACAAATAATTTACTGAAAAGGAAAATATACGACAGCTCTTTGAAAATTACGCTTAGTTCTTATTATAAATGTTAATGTTGGTGAGAATTTTTAGACATTCAAATATTGGTGTATTAGCTCGCATAAAAATATATAATATACTTAGGTAAAAAAAAACATCATGAATTAAATGCTAATACTTAACCTAAGGTTTCTGTAAGAAAGTTTAGGCTATGTGGCTTACCAATAGCACTGAAAATATAGCAGGAGCCACATCGGCCTTGGTCCTTAACTGGAGTGACGGCTCCGTGATCTAGCCAATTAAACGAGTCTGGTGCATTCTTTATTTCTGCATCCAGGGGTATCTTGCTTTCTTTGTATTCTATAGGTACAGTGTGTTTTCGAGGTTTCAATCCAAAGTAACATTTTGATTCCTCTCGAGTCAAATCAGCAAAGTGTGTTACTTCAAAAGCAGTGCGCGGGAATTTAGCGTTTAAATAATTTATAGTTTTTAAATTGCCTTTAAATATTTCCAATCTTTTGCTATATTCTATGGCATCATATTTCCTTTGGTAACGTTCGATATGTTCTTCAAACAAGTTCTCTGCGTCTTTTAAATCGTAGTATACCTTCTCTGGGAGCGGCACAGTTTCAGCCGAAGCTATGGCGTGGCTGGCTACGCAGACTGCTACCACGGCGGCGAGCAGCATGAATAATGTGTTACTTACCCACAACTAGTGAAATATTACTCTTTTAACTTTTCTTTTGTTTATATACCCTCCAGTAGCTAAAATATTGTCATTTGTTTTTGAAGTATGCGAAGGTTGACCTTACACAAAGTTATGTTTAGGTCATAAATAACATAGATAACAGTGGTAACTACGTACAAAAACACTAAAATTGGTTTTGCTATTTACAGAATATACCTATACCTAACCTTCTTATCAAATTTCAGCCACAATTTTCTGGTATCTGGGTAAAATAGCTGTAACATGTGGAAAAACGGAAAAATGGACTTGAATTGACCTCCTCATAGCCTTTATCTGAACCGATTCAGTGTAACAAGATTTAACAGATTATTAAAAGAAATAGGTTTGGTTTCTCTTACAGTAAGTATGATCCTAGACTAGTTAAAGTAGCTAACCCACCAACGCAGACCTAAATATTAACCAAAGAGCATTTTATATAACCATAATTATCCTTATTTTAGCGGCTATGGTAGTATTTCCAAATTATTTCTGCATTTGAAAGGTACATCATTCCTGATGGACATAAGTTATTATATTATGTATATTTTTCAACCTATGTGAAGTTGACATGAGTCGCTAGCTTAATTTTATAAAACTTACTTACAAGGTTCTTATTCCACATTTGCAGTCTGGTATCCAGTTTCAGTTTTCTTGTATAATTTTGCAAACGATGTTGCCAAAGGTTCGAAGGTTTTGTATTAGGTATATACTGTTTTTTTACTGGGGCGCCGCCAATCTTTTCTTTTAGAGTTCTATCAGGGGGCCTACTACGGCTGCGTTTATCGCGTGACAAAATGTGGACAAGGCATCCGTCACCTTCTGACACGTAAATAAGTACGAGAGTGACGGATGCTTTATCCACATTTGACACGCGATATAGACAGCCATACTAGGCCTGCAGGTCGCACTACGTTACACAATCTATTGCTATAGGTACAGTAGGCCTTATAAGTATAGCCTGTGTCAATTGTAATTGCCAAATATGTAAACAAATTAGTACTGTTTGACACATAACCTCAAATATTCATCAATCGTGTTTTTGTTTAAAATAACGTATAATGAACTGTTATTTAATCTGAAACTTAACGTGAAAGTAAAGATCAAGTGTATAAATCATTGCGAAGACCTCACTAGATCTTTAAAAGCACGTGATTATCGAGTAATAAGGGTAAATTGGCTCGTTTTGTTGTGTTTACATCTTTGCAAATTTAAATTGGTACAGACTATAGCTGCTGCTTTGTCACTTCGGAACTGCTGCACTAATCCATCAAAGGCGTTAAAGCGACAAGATGCAAGAACATATGGAGTATGACAACACCGCCGACATAGTTGCAAATGATGACCGCTGGTGTACGGGCTTTCTGTTTGTCTCGTTTTGTGTTAAGCACGTCGAAAAACTGTATTTTATAGATATTTACTCCTCTGGGATTTTAACGTTAACGTTAATCACTACACATCGGTAACTCGCGGCATTTAGGTAGCACTTGACAGATTAGTGATGAGACAAGTTTTCTAAGTGTCTTTTCAGAGAAGATAAAATAATAAATTAATATTACCTACATGGTCTTAATCTTATCATACGACGAAGTAGGGCATATGTTATGTCATAGGAAATGTCAATGGCAATGATATTGTCATTAATTTTACTCGTAATAATTATTACGAGACGTGTCGCGAAACATAGATGTTTTCCAAATAATAGAGGAAATCATTAGAGAGCATTCAGAACTCCTACTACAAGGTGACAAGGTAAAATGCACCCGTTGCGATGATTGTTTATATAGTTTGCAAGACATTTAATATGAACAAGCACTTGAAGTCCAAGAAGTTAGAAGCCTTAAACTAAAAGAGTCTTTGGAGATCGTATTTAAAATTGAAAAGTCACTTTCATCACTGAGACTGCACCCCAAAGGTGAACCTGTTTATCAAAATCTGAAAATAGTATTATCAAAAAATCCAGGATATCTTACGACAAATAATATTAATAACCTATTACAAAATAAAATAAGTTGAAATCGAAGAGAACATCAATAAAAATACGCTGCAACTTTACAATAGAATGCTTTTTTTACCCATTACGTCAGTGGAAGCTGAAAGATCATTTTCTTACACAAAGTGGATCTTTTCAAGTTGAAGCCGTAGGCTGACTTGTAAATATTTAGAACAAACATTAATTGTTTATCACGAATGTCATATATTAAATGATTGAAAATACATTTTTTCTAATTGGTTTCCTTTTCTCGACTCATACAGGAAGAGCATTGTCACATCGCTAGTCTGTTAGAAACTGTCAAGTGCTACCAAAATGCCACGAGTTACCGATGTGTATATAAAACAAAATCGTCCGTCGCGTCTGTCTGTCTGTATGTACGCAATGATTTAAAATACTACGCGAGCCTATAAGGAGACAAGTCGATCTTGTAAAAGTTAGGTCACTTTAAGGCGAGTAACATACGGAGCGGTGCAGCGCCGCTCGGTCGATCATAAGTAATTATGGTACAAACTTACTTTAGTACAGTTTTTTATGCTATGGGGGCAAAGGAGCCATGTGATGTGAAGTGATCACCGCTGCCCATGGACACTTGCAACAATAGGATAGGTATTGCAGGCGTTGGTGGCCTTTGAAAAGGTCATCATCATCATCATCATCATCATGTCAGCCGAAAGACGTCCACTGCTGGACATATGCCTTCCCCAAGGCTCTCCACTCAGACCGGTCTTGTGCTTTTCGCATCCACCGCGTTCCCGCGATCTTTACAAGGTCGTCACTCCATCTTGTTGGAGGCCTACCTACAGCTCGTCTCCCGGTCCGCGGACGCCACTCAAGAACCTTCTGACCCCATCGGCCATCAGTCCTGCGAGCAATGTGCCCCGCCCACTGCCACTTAAGTTTGGCTATTCTTCGGGCTATTTCGGTAACCTTAGTTCTACTGCGGATATCATCATTTCTGATTCTATCACGCAGAGAAACCCCGAGCATAGTCCTCTCCATAGCCCTCTCTCTGAGTGACTTTGAACTTCCTTATAAGGCCCATTGTTAGTGCCCACGTCTCAGATCCGTAAGTCATCACGAAAAGGTACAACCAGTTAATTAATAGCAATCGGCAATCTTCGTTTTCCTATGAAACACGAGTGACAAATATACTGTCAGTTGCGAGTGCAAGTGTGAAAGCAATAGCTAGCCGAAAGCTATTAAGAAGCTGGGAGTGCTGTATGTGGGTTTAGAAATAAAACATAAACACGATCGATACATTTTTTATTGTATTCAAACTACTCCACGTGGGCGGTAATGATGAATTCAGTATTCTCCACCCCGCACGCGTTGACACCCCTCCGCAGACGTACGTAGCCAGATTCTCCATGATGTTCTCCCCAAGAGTTTTTAAGGGTCCAGTACTTATCTCCGTTATCTGTTCAAACACATGGTCATATTACAACGCCCCGGTATCAAATCAGCATCGTCTCAGCTCATAGTGAAGCACTGAAAAATGTATCGTACGGACACAAATCAAAGCTCACTGTTCAATGTTTCATTTTGAGCTGAGCTGATCTGGTGCCGGGGCGTTGTAGTGTGCAATAAAATTTAAACGTAATTGGCGCATTAACAAATATTAAAATCCTACTTATTGTCTAAGATCCGAATAGGAGACGATTTTCACCGGGCTGTTTATTCGATGAAAAGTATTTTATACCAAATTTAATACTTTAAATAATATGTGGCGAATAGGTAGGCTGAAAAATTTCAGTCCAGTACTTATATTATCATTAAATTGTTTTTTTTAGACAAATTACATACTAATCGAAAGTATGAAGTCTATAGAATATGCAAACGTTAGGTTTGGTGCAAATTATTAGTACCGACTTACCTGTTTACTGTATACTTTCGAATGATATGTAATTTGTCTATTAAACAAGCTATTGCAATTGTTAAAACAAAGTTATTTTTTATTTTTTTTATTAATTATGTGCTGGACTGAAAATTTTCAGCCTACCTATTCGCCATATATTACTTAGCATATTAAATTTGGTATAAAATACTTTGTATCGAATAAACCGCCCGGTGCAAATCGTCTCCTATTCGGATCTCCTACTATTACTGAAATTGATCATTTTCATGATATACGGATGACACGTTAGCGTATTTTGTAGTGACTCTCTACGAAGCCAGTTGTCCCGGGCTTAAATCCTGGTAAGGGCAGATTAATTTCTGAGACTTAGATGTTTTCTATGTATTTTTAAGTATGTATTTCTATATATAAGTAAGTTTATCATTTTCTAGTTCCCATAGCCAAAGCCTAGAGCTTAGTTTTGATCTAGTTCAATCTTTGTTAGATTGTCCTGTGACATTTTTATTTCTCAACATTATCTTATCAGCTAAGCCAGGAAGTCCACTGCTGTGCATGGCTTCCCCAAGGAATACCACGACATTTGATTCAGTGACACTCGCACTCGGTTTCCCGCAACCTGGACCAAATCGTTGGTCCTTGTAGGCCTGCCAACAATTAATTTCTTTGCCCAACCCGAACAGTCCACTCAGAACCATTGATTGAATCAACTAGTTACAGTAAAACGGGGTGAGTAGGGATTAAGGGGTGAGTAGGGACACAACCTTAAATGAAGTTTATGTTACTAATTATAACACTGAAATTATTTCCAATAGACGTAATGTTATTGCCCATTTAATAATTGTTCTTATTTGTAACAAGTTATGACTTATTTTAGGTTGTGTCCCCACTCACCCCTTAATCTCTACTCACCCCGTTTTACGGTACAGAATCGTGCGAGAAAAAATGCCACTATTGAGTCTGAAAAAAAAAGCTGTGACGTAGAAAAGACCATGTCGCGTTTAAGCTCTTTAACCATTACCACAATTTTGTTTATTTATTTACTCAGTAAATAATGAACAAAAAATTATGCTTTTCAGACCAACCACATCAAGCATGATTTTTTTTAAAACACTTTAAAAAAAACCTGTTGTCAATTGGCTATTTACTTTGAATCTACCACCAAGGCAATAAAGTTCAATTACGTTTGTTCAATAATGCCATTTTAAGGTTATGAGGATAGGAAAATAAACCTTATTCCCATGGCAACTAAGTTCAAATTAAATTGCCTTGATTATGTATATCCTATTGCACACTGAGCCTTATGGCGTGGTTCTTATCCAATTAACTTACTCCCAAACTTACCTTCTCCGTAACCAACAAGAAGTACAGCATGATCTAAAGACCTCAATTCAGACCTACAAGCATACGGGGACAAAACTCCTCCAACATAAGAATGGAAGTCCGATGCGTCCACAGCTGCAACAAAACGTTACTACTTTAGAAAAATCTCGTATCTGATATTTCGAGATGTATGAGTTTGAACTTAATTCTCATCACGTTTAAGTTTAAAATCGTACGTCACGAAATATTATATATATGACGAAAAGGGCTTTGTATTTTTTTCTCCACGAAGTTTTAAAAAGAAAAATATATTTTATAAGATCAAAATGTTTTTTGTACTATGTAGAATACTCAGTGCTAATCACTACATATTATAAAACAAAGTCGCTTGCCGCTGTCTGTCTGTACTTATGTATGCTTAGATCTTCAAAAGTACGCAACGGATTTTGATGCGGGTTTTTTTAATAGATAGAGTGATTCAAGAGGAAGGTTTATATGTATAATACATGCATAGTATAGTAGAGAAACATTTATAATTTTAGAGGTTTCTAAAGTGATGTCGAAAATAAACACATTTTTTTGCGCTTACATTGCAAACGCTGGCTAAACCTTAAGAGATATATCAAAATAATGTACTGAAGAATTGTAGTTCTTCAACAAACCTAAAGAAAAGTCCGCGATGGCATATGTCTATCTCCTAAGGTTGACACACAGTAACCATTTTTATCTTTAAAAATTTATTAAAAAATATTAGGTTATTTGCGAAGCTATTTTCTCCAATTCAGTATTTATTCTTATCCATATAAATACGTTAATTACCTTGTGCATTTAATGTAGATTAAAATTGTCCTTTGCACTATATTATTTAAATAAATACTTTAGAAGATATGGCAGATTTAAAATTACGCGCAACCTCAACCGGTATTATCGAAACGCTTGGCCAAGCAGCCGCGTTTCGCCCTTTAGTAGGTACAGTGGCCTTCAAAAGTGCATGGACACCTTAACGTCTATAATGCTGTGAACACGTGAGCCCGCTTTCGTAAGAAACAACCTAGATGGCGTTGTTAACTGAGTCAGATCGAATATTGTTTGCTACAACTATTTGACGTTTTAGTATTAGAATCGATAATTTCGCCAATTAACCCTGAAGGGCCGCTGGCGTAGTTAGTTGATATCCTGCCTTAATCACAGGGTCAGACCGTGGGTCGGGAGGTCGATTCTGTCTAATATATTTTTTTTAATTTATGAATCTCTTTTTTTTAAAATCATTATCGTTTACAAAAAATGATACTTTTGTTATTCAAAATAAAAAAATCTTTATTTTTTATAAGGATAATATTTAATTCTTAAAAACTTTACTTACTTATATTTATATTAATAAAGAAATACAAGCTTTTCAAATTATTAAATTAGGGAAATGCGTAGGTAGTTAGATTGAGTTTAGGTTTTGATTCAAAGTTCATTTTATGTTGTTTTCATATTTTTGAATACAAAGTATATTATCTACATCTACATCTTCACTAATATTATAAAGAGGAAAGATTTGATTTTTCGTTTGTTTGTTTGAATTGAATAGGCTCCGAAACTACGAGGGGCGGCTGAAAAGTAATCTACCTAACAATGAAACAAAAGACTGTCGTGGCTAATTTTTTTTTATTTTTCTATATAGTCCCCTGCTAGTAAAATGCACTTATTAAATTTTTCAAATATTGAATTTAAACCATTAAAAAAAAATCTTTCGGTTTGTCGTCAAAAAAGTCAGTAACCGCAGCCTTCATTTCGTCATCGGTCATAAACCTTCGTCCCCTGAGGTCTTTCTTGAGAAGTCTAAACAGAAAATAGTCACAGGGGGCTAAATCTGGACTATAAGGGGGGTGGTCAATGGTTTCGAAGCCATTGTCTTTAATTGCTAGCTTCGTTGTGCGGGCGGTATGCACTGGTGCGTTATCGTGCAAAATCAGAATACCTTTGTTTAGTTTACCTCGCCGTTTTTCTTTTATTGTCTCTCTTAGTTGGTATAGTAAGTTTGAGTAATAATCAGCATTCACTGTAGTTTTCTTCGGTAAATAATCTATGAGCAAAATCCCTTCTGTGTCCCAAAAGATTGTAGCCATAAGTTTACCTGCCGATGGACAGACCTTGAATTTCCGAGGCGGCTTCTCATCCTTAAATTTCCACTGTAACGACTCTTGCTTACTTTCCGGGTCCCATTGTCGAATCCAAGTCTCATCACATGTTACAATTCTAGAAATTATTTCTTCCTCTTTCCCTCGACTCATCTCCAAAAACTCTTCGCAACATTTGACACGCCTCTCCATGTCAAATGCAGTCAACATTCTGGGGACCCAACGTGCACTAACCTTGGACATGTTCAAATGCTCATGAATTATTTCATTGACTCGCTCTTTACTGACGCCCACATCTCTAGCTATCTCCCACTGCTTCACTCGTCGGTCCTCTAATATAATTTTTTTCACCCTGGCTACATTTTCATCGGTGACGGCCGAAACTGGTCTTCCGCTACGAGGATCATCTTCCAGACTCTCACGACCTAACTTAAACTGCTTTGACCAAAACTTTATAACAAATTCGGAAGAACACAAACTGCCAAACACACGTAACATACGCTGTCTGATCTCCGAAGGCGTATTCCCTTCTTTAGTCAAAAACTTAATCACCGCACGCTGCTCGATTTTATCCATTTTCACTTTTTCTACCGACATGTTTGAAACAATTGTAGGAGACAAATAAACGTGATGCAATAAACAAATGAATGTAATACATTTTGAAAATAGAATAACAAACGAATATAAATCCATACCAGCCAGCATTATTTTTGTATATATTTCTGACCAAGGAGATTACTTATCAGCCGCCCCTCGTACTGGACCGATTTGGAAAATTCTTTCACCATTAGAATCCTACATTATCTCTGATGAACAAAGGCTATTGAATATTTTCAAAAAAGTTAGGGATCCGTATGAAAACTTCGATAATGTGACCAAAGGTGTGAAAAAAATACCAAAAAAACGCGTACGCTGAGCAAAAAGTCCGCGATACCATATGTCTAACTATTAATGTCACGATAACTACTTTTTCATGTTAAAATATGCAATAGTAACGCCGGTACTAACTAGGCCCCATTATTCGTACCTTGGTATTAATCCTTATCCAAATAAATCACTTCGTTTTCAAGGCTTTATCAGTACCTGTAAATTACTTTTTGAATTATTCAAATCGGACATCCCATTCAAAAGTTATCATGAGTGTAAGTAATAATTATCAAAATTAAAATTTAAAAAACAGCCCTCTAAGTTACTTAATTGGTTTTATTTACAACAGAGAATAGATAGACACGTAAAATTTGGCTAATGGTTCCTGTATATTGTGTAAATGCCTACTTATAGCCCTCAGCAGAATATCAAAGAGTGTATGAACATACATACATAGGTACCTACATTAAATCACGCCTGTTTCACAGATGGGTAGGCAGAGGCCACTTCTATCTTTTCACTTTCAAGAGTGTATGTGAGCACCAGTGATCGGAATTAGGTGAGCCAAAATACGTACTCTTCGCAAGAGGACATAATATAGAGTAGGTAGTAACAACTGGGTAGTTTTTTTTTTCTTGAATGCCTCTAGCGCTGAGTACGTAATTTAGCTCACCTAATTCCGATCACTGGTGATCACGGAATATAAAAAAACAGTGGAAGTGCCATGAGCTTCCCTTACTATCAGACCTGTTGTCGCCAATACTCAAACTATCATAAAAACAACACGCCACCATGGAAAATGTTTTTGGTGCGGCTATCGTTTTTACATAAAATAGCACAATAAGGCATGCTTCTGGATTTATTTCCTTTTTAGAAATATCGAAATATTGAAATAAACGATCGCGGCAAAAGTATGGTAGGTTGCGCGGAACTCCGCATAACCATGCCACGCGTTACACGCCCACTTGACACTTCTACTGTTTTTTCTGTTCTGTGTATGTGATGGTGAGAAATCTATTACTTAATTATCTAAACATTTAATTAAACTTAACCGAAACCATGCATCTCTTCTCTAAATAGTATAAATTAACCTGTCTGTCTGTTTCTCCGCTAACTCCTTCTAAAACACGCAACGGATTATGATACGGTTTTCACTGTCATTTAGAGAATTTATTCTAGATGGTTTATATGTACATTTGATTCAAATCAAGTTTTAATATAGTTGAGAAAACTCAATGTTTTCCTACCGAGTTGTCAAAAATGGCCCTTACATAGCTAATGCTGGCCTTAACCTAAAACCTTAAGAGAAGTGTCAAAATAATGTACTGAAGAATTGTAGTTCTATAAAAAAACCTACAGAAAAGTCCGCGATGGCATAATGTCTATCTCCTAAGATTGACTCACAGTAACCATTTTTATGTTTATGATTTTATTTTAAAATTAGGGTATTATAGCGAATCTATTCTGTCCGATTCAGTATTTAATAACCTTATCCAGATAAATACTTGGTTACCTTGGGCATTTAATGTAGGTTAATATTGTCCCGTACAATATATTATTTAAATTAATACTGTAGAAGATATGGTAGATTCAAAATTACGCGTAACAAAAATTTGAAATCAAAACAAATATGACAGTTTCGTTGTCTATAAGTATGAAAACCGGTTCTTTGCAGAGTTGTTGCTCAAAATAGGAAATGGACAGATGACCTAACATAATAGGAGCATTAATCTTCAAAATGAAAACCTTTGCGTTTTAGTAAAAGAATTAGTCGACAATGTTTATTCCGAAATTAATAATATTAATTTTAAGACTGTGAGAGAGCTATTTTATCACCAACTAATTGTCAAGTAGGTATAGAAAATGGCTTAATTATATCGAAGATCAATGCACCGACACACACATACTACTCTGTAGACACTGTGCTCGACCTGGAAGAGGCTGTCCATTTCCCAACGGAATTTCTCAATTCCTTGCAACCTTCTGGATCGCCCCACATAAATTGGTTTTGAAAGAAGGTGTCCTATTATTTTACTACGGAACCTTAATCCACCCAAATAACATCTTTAAAAACGTTCATAATAGAGTGCACAATACTGACGTCCGGATGTGCGGCTGGAAAAGTCGTTTTCATTCCCCGGATTCCATAAATACCAGCGGATTTACCTTTCCAGTTAAACGACTGCAATGTCCCGTACAATTATCGTTTTCAATGACAAATTACAAGTCTATATAGTATATTACTAGACTTGATCGTTGAGAGTTTTCCCATTGACTTATGTAGCCCTTTCGCGCGTCACTTCCAGGTAACGTTTGTTTGTATTGTGCAATGAAAAGTCCGCTGTAAACATTGATATAGAGAAATTCTATGATAACTGGCAGTCACGATTTCTAAAAAAGTCATTAAATAAAACCTCTATACATATGCACCTATCTATAATTTGAAAAGTATGTTATTCCAGATGAACTGGGATTATTTTAACTTATATTAACCGAAGCGAAGCGAGGGCGGGTCGCTAGTGGATTTATAAATATGAAATTTAGGAGAAGCAGAACGGAGAGAGCTCCGTTTTTGATTTGTACAGGGTGGAAAGTTTTCTGCCACCCGAAGATGACCTTAATGGACTATTAATAATGCAACTTTTAGCTATGTCAAATAGCAACTACAACTTTCTGAAACAATTTACTGTGTGCGAAAAAAACGACAATCGTGGAAACATATTTTTTACTGCCACTCGAGGATAATTTTAGTAGCCTTCCTTACAATAACCTTTTTAACCGACTTAAACAAAAAAACAAAAAGGAGGAGGTTCTCAATTTGTTGCGTGTGTATTTTTACCTTGTATAATAAAATCGTCAATACATCCCAGAACTTGACGTAAATATTATGGCATAAGAAAACCATTTCCTTACCGGTCCAGAAAGTAGCTTAAACTTTTAATGGTACTGGCAAAGAACGCTACCTTGAGGTACACCTTTGTCTCTAGTTATAATTGGTGATTGAAAACTTGATAACGTAGCAATGTATTGAATTACACTATAGGACCAAAATATTAACGCATTCAAAATAAATCTATATTTTCTAAGGCACTGAAACTTTTCTTTCATTCTTGTTTTTCATACCACATGGCAAATGGGAAGACACGCAAAACATTTAAAGAGATTGAAAAACTATTCAAGATAATTAATGTTTAAAAAAAAATCATCTTGATTGCTCAAAAAATAAATAAAAATAAAATAACATTAGTAGAGGCACAATATTCGAGCTATTGATGCTTTATTTTCCAGGAATATTTTAAGTTTTTTGATAGTTTCCTAGGATATTCTCGTCACAATTAACAAGTTTCACGTGGACAACTGGAGACAGTAGCAATATTTGAAAATGTTTATACTGAATTTCTGACCAAGAACGAAATGTTATCCTGCATTGTAACCAAGGTATTTCGATTAAGTAATCTAACCAACTGCTTACTGACCAGAGGCCCTTGACAAGAAGCATTTGGTGTTCACTCTCGTTATCCAACATGTTTAGGATTGACGTAAGCAGACAGAACGTCGCGTCGAGCGCCTACGTCAATTCCATTTTGTTAGTTTTCGAAAATCGTTTAAGTAAGCGTTAGCGTATGTACCCTTACCATGAGTCACAATTACCCTATAATAATACTGCGAGGTCTGCGAGGGACAAAGCATTCGACTCGCCAGCGAGTACGTTAATTATCACTCGTGGTAAGGGTACTGAGGGCTCAGACAAGATGCACTACGCTTACTAACGTTTCTATTCGATTCATTTCTAAACCAATCGCGTCACTGGAAGATGTCGTGATACGAAAAGTCACGTGGTCTATCAGTGACGCGATTGGTTTAAAAACGAATCGAATAGAAACGTTAGTTAGCGTAGTGCATCTTGTCTGAGCCCTCTGGTCTCGCCTCACCTTTAAGTGAAGTGTATCAATACTTACCAACAGACAGAGGCCCGATTTCGAGCAGCTTCTGCTTCAAATGTTCTGCATTTTGAATATTTAGAACTTCAGCCCCTGTCACTTTTGCAACAATTTCATCTGATTTTTCTTGGCACGGCTGATGGTCTATAGCGAGGTATGGGTAGTCTTCATAGGCCATCAGACCAGCTCTTTTTGTTAAATTCCTTTAAGAAAAAAGTAATCAACCGGTTGAATAATAAATAGGTAAGTAGTTTTTTAATTTTAAACAGAAACGTCTGTACGAAATTATATACTATAATAAAGCGAAAAAAATTCGTCGATCTTAGGCAGGGTTCGAACCTACATCTCCTCTGGCTCTCCGGGCCGATGCAGGCACATTACCAGTTATGCCACCAAGACCCTACTTAAGATCCACGAATAAGACCGACAAAATTTTTTCGCTTTAATATTGTTAAGTAGTTCTTGATGCATCTATGATTGAGACAGATCTGTTACAAATGCTATTTCTGTAATAAGGTCCAGGTCGTCTGATAAATGGCCCGTTGTCTTGTACAACATGGTTAGTTTTGAAAATGTTTATTAATTACAACGATATTCATCACATACGTCTACGGATAAAAAAGCTATGGTTACCCTCCCTATGGAGCAAGCGGTGCCGGGTTTAAATCCCGGTAAGGGCAGATATGTGTGTGATGAACGCGAGTATTTGCTCCTGAGTCTTCAATGTTTTCTATGTATTTAAGAATGTATTTCTCTATAAGTAAGATTGTTGTTGTACCCATACTACAAGCCTAGAGCTTAGTCTGGTAGTAGGTCAATATGTGTGAGACTGTCCCCTGATATTATGTCCCCACTACTTACGTCATAACTAGAATCGGCATTCCGCCATAACAACCCGAGTCAGGAAGACAGTCCATGCACTGCTGTTCCGAGAGGGAGACCAACTTCTTGTGCTTGATGGCGTATTGCCCTTCAATGTTAGCTGCGGAATTAATTAGAGGGTGTTACATTGGTGTTTATCCTACTAAAAGAAACTAAGAATATATCAGACTACTATTTAAAGGCTCACGGAGAAGAAACTTAAAATTATTCTACAGTCTAAAACTTTTAAACAATTCAAAGTATTTATTCAGTGAATTGGCCTCTTTTACACGTCGGTAATATGGAATGAATCTACCAACGCTTCGGACAAGACTATCATTGCAGAAAAGAAGCGCCGCAAGAAATTCCATTTTTTTAAAAGGCCATTTTTTCAATCATGCATACAATAATACTTTAAATTAAGTTAAATCACAATTTAATAAACTACTAAATAATAATTATTAAAACTTGCAGCACAATTACAGCATTACTAATGATAGTAATGGTTTGCTGAAGTATCAAAACGTTTATCAATAAAGTAAAATAAAAATTATAATGACTAGGACGACGAGGTGTTTATGTCAAAAGCAATAACGAATAATAATTAACTGAAATAACAGGTCCTTGCTAGCGTGAGCAGACCGGACGTTCACGAGTATGAAGCATATGTACAAGATATTGAGCGAAAAATTCATTTTATATCTTGACAGTTAGGGAAGGTTAGCTTATAAGACAAAAACTCGATGGCACAAAAAAATGGAATTAAAGTTAGCTTGGTACCTACGGCAAACAAAGTTCCCAGTTGACGGAGTTTCTGAATTGACTTTAGGCTAGTGTGTGTTGCCAGGGATAACATATAACACCGAGACGTGGCAGCTCCGCGGACTTATGAGAAGACTCAAAGTCACTAAATGATAATTTAAATAGCTACGTACGCTTGGAGTTTCACTATAAGTATCAATCGGGAATGAGGAGATTTGCAGCCCATTTGTAGTTTTTGCAGTAACAATTAGCAGAAAAATTAAAGGGTTTATTTAATATACATTAACATGATAATTGAATAAAAAAAGAAAAGATGGTGACCATGAAGAATTTACCTAGACCAATTAAAAGAAAAAGTAGGTGTCGTTCTGTATCAGTGTCGTTCTGTATCAGAAGGCTCGGAAAAGGAAATAATGGAAATTACTCCACCGACAATATAGCTCTAGTGAAAGATGAGTACCTGGATGACCTTTTGGTAAATTTTCTAAAAATGAAACCTAGCTAGATCGATTTATTGCCCCCGAAATCCCCTGCATACTAAATTTCTTTAATGGATATGCAACTAGCGAACACTGCCATCTATATTTTTTAGAGCAAGTAATTTGGTTAGGCTACGATTGTGCAATAGTAGAATTTGTAAATAATGCGGGCATATTTTACTAGATGGCACTATAATCAACTATTCCTTTTTCCACACCTTGGGAAAATAAGGTATCCGCGGACGGTTAAAAGCATTTTGGTTTTGGATAATAATGCTATCGTGCAGCTGTCAAGTCTAATAACAGGAGATAAAAGTAGAGTAAATAGTATTATAATTTATAATCCGATACTTTGTAGAAATAATTATTAGGTTTATGCTAATAAATACACTAAAGATTTTTTTTTAAAGCTGTATGACTGTGGCTTACCAATAGCACTAAAAATGTAGCAGGATCCACATTGTCCTTGGTCCTTAACTCGAGTAACGGCTCCGTGTAGTCGCCAATCAAAAAAATCGGGCGCTTCCTTATCTTCCACATACGGATACCTACGTTTTCTGATGTTTGTCGTGTAATTCATAGGAATAAACCCATTGTATTTTTTCATTTCCTCTGGAGTCAAATCAGAAAAGCGAGTTACTCCAAAAGCAGTACGAGGATATTTTTTGTTCAAATAATTTATCTCTTTTAAATTTGTTTCAAAAATATCAAGTCTCTTGTTATATTCCTCGCCATCATATTTTCTCTGGTATTTTGTTATATGTTCTTTAAACAAGTTCTCTGCATTTTCGAGGTTGTAGTATCTCTTTTTTGGGCGTGACACAGTGGCGGGCGAAGCTACGGCGTGGCTGGCGACGCAGACTGCGACCACGGCGACGAGTAGCATGGTGGTCAGATGTTTTGTGGAATGTTGTCCTTACCCCGCAACGAGTGAAAAGTTTGTACGGAGTTCTCTGTTTTCTTTTTATAAAGGTAACCATTAGGTAAACTTTTTGAACTGTTATTAAGTGAGTATGTGAATAATGCTGTTTTAATTAACATTTATTTTTCTGTTTATAAATAACATAGATAACGACATGAATGTAAGAAACGGTACGTGTATTTGATATTTACGTACACGTTTTAATTACTTGATAAATGTAGGAATATATTGGATTCTTCAAATTACATTTTCATAATTTTTAACCCTCGATGAAAAATAAAATATGTCTGCGTATTTGTATGTCTGTGTTGCTTGCTCCCAAACTGGTCGACCGAGTCCGTCGCGGTTTTTAAAAGACATTAAATTTAATCAAGATGGTTCTATATTTAAGAGATGTCCGCTTTAAAAGTAAAGTTTGCTTTTATAACGGGGGGTTTACTTTGTTTAATAGTAATATATTTTACTATTAACTACTGACAATAGTAGTGATGCTTCGCTTAAAAAATCCAGACTCGTTTCTTTTTCCGAAAAAAGAAAGTGTTCAATTTACTTATGTATTACTAATATTATTTGATTACTAATTAAATGTAAAAAAAAACCCTTTTTAGTGATCATAATATGCTGTTAATGATAAAATAATGTGATATAATATGTGACGTTATCTATGTAAAGGGACCTTATGGCGGATGGCGCTTACGCCGCACTGCGTCACGCGACGTTGTATTTATATAGGAGCATCTTTAATAATGGCGGAAGCGCCATCCGCCATAAGGACCCTTTACATTGATAATGCCACATATGTGACGTTATCTATGTAAAAGGACCTTATGGCGGATGGCGCTTACGCCGCACTGCGTCACGCGACGTTGGATTTATAAAGGAGCATCTTTAATAATGGCGGAAGCGCCATCCGCCATAAGGTCCTTTTACATATTATCTATGTAAAAGGACCTTATGGCGGATGGCCCTTACGCCGCACTGCGTCACGCGACGTTGTATTTATATCGGAGCATCTTTAATAATGGTGGAAGCGCCATCCGCCATAAGGTCCCTTTACATAGATAATGCCACAAATATTGGTGACTCACTATTGAAGAGCTGATATCTCTTAAACGGCCCTACCGATTTTGATAAAACTTAGCTAAGAACCATCTCGATTAAGCTATCTTTCATTTAAAGCAAACCGCGTCCATATTGGTATGATGCCACAGACAGACAAACCGATACGCAGATACCCAGAGACACACATACGCAGATACATTGATACTTACGTTTAACTTATAATAATCATATTATTCTTTTATGTCGGGGTTAAAAAATCCTGAATTATCACTTACACTTTCGCTGTGTAAAATAGACAAACAAATCGTCCCTTTACTTTCTCAACCTCTGATCTGATCGAATATTTTGATAGGAAATTAGTCTTTATTAACCTTGGAATATGAGTATATTTTCTATTTAATTATTCGATCA
Source organism: Acleris literana (assembly GCA_946894065.1). Taxonomy (NCBI): domain Eukaryota; kingdom Metazoa; phylum Arthropoda; class Insecta; order Lepidoptera; family Tortricidae; genus Acleris; species Acleris literana. The sequence continues at coordinate 4,384,380 of OX335671.1, forward strand.
GATACGACGTTGAGAGAGTAAAGGGAGGTTATATTGTCGGTGATACTGCTAAACCTCGTAACTAACAAATTTAGTAAGGAGCAAAATGCACCCCACTGACTTAAAAAGTAAGGTGCATTTTACTCCTTCTTAAAAATGTTACTTACGCGCTTTTGCAGTTTCAACGACGATATCCCAAAAGTTAAACAATAGAAGACATAAAATTCTATATGCCTTGACTTGATAAAACCTTTTTCACCTCTCCTACTGGGAAAGTAATGATTTCCATAGCTCATTAGCGGGCTGAAATTGGCATTTACATCCCTAGGGTGGAAAGTGATTTCTAATGAAAAACTGGTCAAACACTCAGCCATTATTGACTCTTTTCTAGTTTAAGTGTCATGTACAGTGATCGGAATAGGTAGAGTCTATATACCTAAAGTTCGCAAAAGGACACAATATTGAGTGGTTACAACCGGGTGAAATGTTAATTTATTTTTATTGAATTCCGGGTTTCCGGTATTTTTAATGCCAAATATGGTTTATCCTTGTTTTATATTCACTCATTTCATAGAAAATATCACTTCGCAGAATTTTCGTTTCATAGAAAGCTATTTTCTGCTGATCCGTGTTGATTTCTGGTTATTGTGATGGTTGCAAGTCTAACCTAACCAACGTGAATCATATTTAAGATGACTTGAAATCAACACGGGTTCAGCAGAAAATAGTTTTCTATGAAACGAACCACTTTATATTATGTCTTTTTGCGTACTTTAGGTATATATACTCTAACTATTCCGATCACTGCACATGTAAGAAACTCGTTATGAAATTGTGTCAAAACACTTATATTTTTTGTATGACAATATCTAAATACAAAGTTCGTGGCAATAAAATACAACATTTATGGTTACTTTCCTCTAGGTCGAAATGAAAAGCAGTACCTTTTTCACTGAGGTGAAAACATCAATTGCACCCTTGAACATGCATAATATGCTGACGCTTGGGATGCAATTGAGCACTTTCATCCCTTGGTTCACAATCTACTATTGTTTTACTATGTCTTTGCTCATGTTCGACGAGGTCAATATTGTCTATGATTGTAGGGAAAATAAAAAGCCTTTTACGTTTTACCTTGCGCCGAGCAGTAGTGCTCGCATTCTTAGCATAGAGGCATTTCATCTTAGTCCTTAGGGTTGGCAACGAATTTGCAGTTTTAGGATTGCAGTCTTGGGATTGTTGTCTTGAGAATGCAAATGTCTATGGGTCTCATAACCGCCTTAGCATTAGGTGGCTTGTGTACTCGCATAGTTTTTCTTAAGATGAATAAGGACAAGGGTTCAATTAAAAATAAATACAATTTGAAACATGAAGATAGAGATACTTATAGGTATATATTTTTTTAACAAAAAATAAAATGAAAATAAATTTATTCGGTATGCCAAAAACTGTAAAAAAGTGGTTATTAACTTCAGGACTAAGACAGGTTATAAAAAAATTACTGTCTAACACTAATGATTTTCTATTAATTTCTAAAAAAAGCCGCCTTCTTCTGCAATGTAGTCGTCAAAGCATTCTCTATTGGTAACCACATTAAATTTAGATTGCTTAAACTATTCCAATGTAGTTAGTCGCCTTCTTTGGTAGCAACGGTAGTGTGCCCTGTAGCATTACCGCTACAAATCGCGTTGGTTCGCGTTATTTATTGTTTATTTATTTCGCCTTTTTCGTTTCTCAGCCTTTTTGGTATTGCGGACTTGTTCATTGACCGGTTAGAGTTTGTAATTTCTACTGACAGTTTTGAATTTTGAATTCGTTTTTGTTAGATCCGTTCCTTGTTATGGGACTGTCATTCGATCTCGTACTCTTGCCTTGATACACCAGAAAAATTGGATATTCTCTACTCAACCCAAGTTTCTCTTTAACTGAAGCCAGCTTCGAGTGCCGCGTCCGGTTGTAATGGTTTGCGAAGGCCTTAGCTATTACGCCGTGGTCTCAATTGTGGGCCGAACGTGTTAGTGCTGTTGTCTTCTGTGTGTCCGGATAGCGGGTGAGTTGGTTTTTGTTGCCGATCAGTCTTCACAGCCCCCCATCTTAAGGAAGCCTTTCTTCCGTCCTTTTCGTTCAATTTTGTGAGTAAAGGTGTCCTTTGCAGCACCTCCGCTTACCCCATATCTTCCGACTCATCGCCCCGACTGAAGATTTGGACGACTGGATTCAGCGTGTGGTTCGCCATCGAGTTCGCTGGCAACGGGTCGTCGTCTGCGGCAGCGCCCGCAGGCTTTTCCCGCTGCGACAGTTGCGACGAACGCAGCGTGGTTACATCTTCACACGGCGGCAAGCGACGACGGAAGTTCACAGGATAGTTACCATTTCGTTGATTTTTATTTTTTTTAAATTCTAAACCGAGTCCGCGAACTCACCCCTAACCTACCTAAGGTTATTTATTCGGAATTATTTTGGCTATAAATGTTATTAGATTCCTAGACCTTTTTTTTTCGATCAAAACCACAATTTGTTATCCCTGTTTCATAATACTCCGAACATATCAGTTTTAATCATGAAGCGCTTCTTGCATTTTAACAGATTCATGTTGTTTTAGTTCGAATCAGAATTACCTATAAATTGAATACAAGTTTTGGCCTGACCGTGTTCTAAGGTGGTCTTTCACCCTTTATTAGGCAATGTGTTTTAAACTAGAAAGACTTTATTAATGTGACAATCCGCAGACCGTTTCATATCAAATTGTTTTGGTACCTAAGCTAAGTTCCGTGTCAGCCTAGTGATCTTGTTTTTATAGTTACATTGTAAGTAGTATGTTTTAATTTAATCATTGTGTGTTCCCCTTATTATATAACCTTGTTGAATTTCGTTCGGTCTTATTTTACTTATACAGGTCCAAATTTACGTGCTGATGGTTTTATCACAACCATCCCGTGTAGTGTTCCGTGCCTTTTATTTTTATGGAGCGTTACAGCCCATAGTGACTCACGCGCACCGTCGAGTATCTATAGATGGATCATAGTTAATGAAACTCAATTGTTTGTTGTTTTATTTCAAATCAAAATTATTTAGGTGAATGAGACGCCAAGTTGACAATCAGAAGGTTTATTCAGTAACTTATGAAAACAGAGATGGAACTATGTCTAGTCTAGTCGAATATCCTACGTAAGTGAAAACATACAATATGAGCTTAAGGGAGGACCGCATAGGCGTTCTCACCCTGTACCCACTCGTCGGTGTCACTCGAGGATAGCAGAGGCCGTCTCTTAAGCTAGACCGCTAGCTAAGGAATGAATAATAGGACGGCTGTGCGCAGCTTATATACCCTCCGAGCGCCGCCTTCGTATGCGCTCGGGTCGGTCGGTCAGCCGGGCGAGATAGGTAGTGAGTGTGCGAGCGGGATAGTATTCGAGCCCGCGCGCCTCGTTTACTACCGTTCTTCCTTATGCCGCTACAGTTGTAAAATAAAATTAAATAAAACATAATAAATATATTAACAGATAAATGTCCCTTTGTATGACGACTACTATATTGCAGAAGAAGGCGGCTTTCTTTGCTAGGACGGCAGCTGAGCACAGCTCTACGCCACGTGGGCGGTGGACACAAATCCCACGTTTTCTATGCCGCATGCGTTGACGCCTCTTCGTATAAGGAAGTACCCATCCTTTGTCCAAAATCCCCAAGAATTCTTGACGATCCAGTATTTTTCTCCGTGAACTGTAAAAATGCAAATAAATATATCAAACTTAAGAGGCCACATATATGCTACCACACCCCCGCAAGCATGAAGCTGCTTCTGTTCTTCTTTATAAACCTAATTTTGTAATGTCTCTACATGTGTAAATTTATAACATTGTAGGCGCCTTGGTTCTTACTGTAAGCCTATAATTGTTATTGTAATAAAAAATAAATAAATAAATAAATGAAAGGGGATGGTTTTATGTGCTACCGCGCGAAGAACGTGAGATGGAGATAGTTCGCGCGGCCATGGTGCATGGCCAAATAATTGTTGTTTACTTTAAAACCACAACAGTTATATAAAAAATGGTTTACCAGGATGAAGCAGTTATACGTAGATTCTCAACTATTTAAACAAAATTCATCGTTAAAGATCGTCGAGCATTCAACCGAAAACATGCCAAAAAGGTGTCATGTTTGAATAATAAAATAATCAAGAATTTTGTTTCTAATCGTACGTACATACATACATACATTAAATCACGCCTGTTTACCAAAGGGGTAGGCAGAGACTACTTCTTTCCACCTGCTACGATCCTTACAAATCTCTTTCGATTCTTCCACATTCATACATCGAGTCATGCACGAACGTCGGTTTTGGGTACTTCAGATCCGGCCCTTTTCCAGTATTTCTCCGATTTGATTCGAAAAAGTACACCTAGGGCGGCCCCTTCCGACCCTCCCACTCACTGTTTGCTCTGTAAATCTTTTTTGTCAATCTTCTTTCATCCATCCTTTCCAAATGACCGAACCATCGAAGCATGCCCTTTTCAATCTTAGTCACTACATCTTCTTTTAGTCCACATTTCTCTCTGACTTTGTTTCTAATCGTGTTTTCACGTTTAACAGTATCAGTATGCTCAAGTTTAATATCGAAATTATTATATATATATATATATATATATAATAATTTCGATATTATATTATATATTATGTAGTGTGTTAGGCAGAAGGTTGGACATAATGAGTTAGTCCCTGAAGTTTGTCCAACCTTCTGCCTAACACCCTGTATATCCAAATAACAGAAATGTAGGGGTTATGGTTATTGAGATCCAGATCGCGGAATGCTACCGAATTCATCATATTATGGGGCCTCTTGATTATCTCAACTATTTTGTTTCTAGCTTCTGCATTTGCAGATCGAAAAATATACGTTAAGGGTATCGATTTTCGAATCTTATTGATGATTAATAAGATTCAATAGAGTCAATTATCAAATTTAATTGTCCGTCACAAAAACAAGCGAAAGGCCATTTTATCTCATTTTATCTCATTTACAATGGATTTTTATTCCAACGGGATTTATTCCAATTATTATCATGTACAATTTCATCTATTATTTACCTACATATAATAAAACTGTAGAAAGACAAATTCTGTACTATAAAGATATTTAAAAAAAACTTCAGGGGGCTTCAAAGTCAACCACAGAACACGTTTTGATTGTTCTTGGATTTCTTTCTCTCGATCACGTAAAAACTACAAAACCGAATTTTATGAAATGAAGTTGTATTATAATGTACCTAGTAACATTTAAGGTATAAAAACAAAAACCCGCCTTCAAAAAGCAAAAAATAACTTCTTTAAAATGGTAGGTAAATAGGTCAGTCCAACTGAAGTCTGCTTTTTGGTTAAAATATTGTTGGACGCCGACTTCAGTTGGACTGACCTATTTACCTACCATTTTAAAGAAGTTATTTTTTGCTTTTTGAAGGCGGGTTTTTGTTTTTTTAAACTTTTATTTTATTTTATACTTTTTAGTCATCATAATTATGCTGTTATTCTCCCATTTCTCAAGAAACAATAGAACATTTCAATCTCGCCGCAAGCAACGCCGTGGGAAAGTCATAGTCATATATTTAAACCTAAATATGCTTCGTCATAGTCGCTCAACTATCTTAATCGAAATATCTTGTCGCCACCCTCGAAATATATACCGTTTAGGAGTTCCCGTGGCCATCTGTGGTCTTCATCATCAGTTCCACTTCACCAAATAGTGCTTTCCAAGACCAAATACACGAGTTACAATGAAAAATACCAAAATCGCTATAGGTGTGCCTATAAATTTTGAAGAGTTCCGTCGATTCCTCATGGATTCCACCATCAGATCTTCATTTTGAAAAAAATGGGACCAATCTGGAAGCACCAGCTTTCAAATAAAAAAAGAATCTTCAAAATCGGTTCACCCAGTCGAAAGTTCTGAGGTAACAAATATTAAAAAAAAAAACAGACGAATTGAGAACCTCCTCCTTTTTTTGAAGTCGGTTAAAAATGGGGGCCGAACTTTGTAAGCGAATTTGGTTATTTTTGAAATTAGAAACATTAATACCGGTATTTCAGCTACTCCTTTAAAACAAAAAACCTCATTCTATTAGGGGAAGGTAGGGCAAGACAGAGTGTAGTATTTTAGGGAGCTAATAAATGAAACCAGCCGATGCACTAGTCACAAGTAACTGCTTTATTCAGAATACCCACATATGTATGATTATCTAAGTACCTACACGTTTAGCTCTCACAACACAGAGTATTTAAGGTTTGATGCCCAATTAAACCGACCGTATTGTATTTTAAGGATTTATTTTATTTTTACAATCGTTTTTGGTATTAACATATTTAAAATTCAAAAAATCTAAAACTAGATAAAGTCCTTTCTCCCCATCTTGCCCGATGCATGGGGCGAGATGGGGCACCCCTATGGGCAAGATGGGGTACCATTTTGGGGGCAAGATGGGGTACATAGCAAAACGACTTATTGCTGCTCACAATATTCACACGTTACACTATACCGGCACAGCTGCAGTGAACCCATTTTCCGCACACCGAACAAGCAGCCCAACCTTCATTCGACTCCAAATATAGGCCTTTACAATATAAACATGGCGTATTTTCAGAATAGCTATCACTGTTTTCAGTAGTTGATCCTTGCTTAGATGCCTTTTTCTCGTTTGTCACTCTTTTTTGGGAACTATCTTCTGGGCTTTCTTTAGATCCCTCATTTCCTCCTTTCTCTTTTTATGTTCCTCTGCTAGCTTTTTTTCGTGATTGTTTCCTTCATTGATATCTACCCCGTTTTGCCCCTACCTATGGTACCCCGTCATGCCCCCACAGGTCATTAAGAATTTAAAAAAATACTGGATAAAAGCATTGTGCAATACACAGAAAAAAGTTCTTACCTGTTAGCGAAGAAATTGTCAGATGTGGATAACTTTAAGTCTTGTCTGAAATGTTGTTAATTAAGTACACGTACGCGCTTTAAATTATATGAAGAAATCACTAATTATTTGCAAAAAACTGTTATTTCCGGAAAAAAAATAACCACGTGGTATAGTTGGTTATACACTTCGCCGACTAATGGACAACACGGCGGCGCGACGTCAGGTGGTAACACGCACCTGATTAGTTAATTCCTTCGTGATTTAAGCCGAATGCCTCGTCTTGCCCGCCTCCGCGTCTTGCCCCACCTTCCCCTACCTACCCCATAAGTGGGTTAAATCAAGGATGGAAATATAATTATACTTACAGTTTTAAAAATTACCCCACTAATGGGTATGAAAAATCTTATTTTTATGGGTCTCCATATAGATAAATAGCAAATATTTCTACACCAAGCATAAGTTAATAAGCATAACTCTCATTTTAAGATCCAGATATAAATACTCATATTAAACGCAAAGGCATCAACTTCGCGTGTCCGAATCCGGACTTAAACCAAGCGTCGGAGTTGGCTGCCGCTACTGACGTCCCGCGTGCCTTTTGTTGCAGCAGGTCGGAAGTGAAAATTAAGAAAATGCCTCGTTGCGTGATAATAAACTGCAATAGCCCAAAAAAGCGACGACTTTGAATCGATTTTGCGCGGAAAACAGAAAATTCTCTTCTCTAGGTGTGTCCCAGTTGGTAGCAAAAAGTGACACGGTTGGTTTTCATACAGATTGAGGTGTTTACGTTATCTATGTGTAAGTATTTATATCTGAGGTGGTTAACTAGTTCTAAAATACTTGCAAACTTACAAACTCCATAACCAACTATAAGAACGGCATGATTTGCTCGATCTGGATTAGAGGAGCACTTGCCCGGCTGCAAAATTCCCATCCAGTAATATTGAAGGTCTCTAGCATCAAGAGCTGAAACACAGGCTATGTTAAAGTTTGTCGAAAATGTTAAAAAAATATCGGATCTTAGACCATTTAGTCTAAGATCCGAATAGCAGACGACCTTCACCCAGCTGTTTATTCGATAAAAAATGTTTAATATCAAATTTAATATGCTAAGTAATATATGGCGAATAGGTAGGCTGAAAAATTTCAGTCCAGTACTTATATAATATTTTTTTTATTAAAAATGAAATGTTTTTAAAATTGCAATTGCTTGTTTAATAGACAAATTACATACTAATCGAGAAAATTAAGTCTACAGTAGCCTAAAGGCTTAGTGCAAATTATTAGTACCGACTTACCTGTTTATACCAAAATACCCAATAGTTATGATGGGAAAAAATAGTCAACCTAACGTTTGCATATTCTATAGGCTTCATATTTTTGATTGGTATGTTACTTGTCTATTAAACAAGCAATAGCATTTTTTTGTATTAAAGTTGATTTTAAATTTTTTAAATTAATTATGTACTAGACTGGAATTTTTCAGCCTACCTATTCGCCATATATTTATATATTTACTCACACTACACCATATACTTACCATATAAAATTTGATATGAAATACTTTTTATGGAATAATTAGCCCGGTGAATGTCGTCCACTATTCGGATCCCCTACTAAAAGGGCCTGCTAGACGTTCGTCAACAAGTCTCGGACGGACCAATCTTGGTCGGAGGCTAGTCGCCAAGGCCGTCGGCAAATTCTTTTTTTTATTGGAAATATACTATCTACACGGTCGTTCTTGACCAAGGTCACGTTGTCAGAAGGGCTTGTTGGTGACCGTCTTGCAGGCCCTTGAAACTGTTACGAGTTTGATTCGGCCAGCGATTGACCCAAACATACGACGATGACATACAGACAGACTGTTAGAGATGGCGAAAAAATAAGGGTGTTTTCATCTTTCTAGTACAGATGTAGTGAATAATGTTTTGCTATCGTTTTTTGTCGGATAAGTTCGTATTGTTCTTGCTTTCTCAATTAGCTAATCGGTGGGTACTAAAGTTGACTGAGACAGCAAGATAAAAACGAACATTTCCGGCAAAAAACGATGGCAAAACATTATTCACTACATCTGTACCTACATTTAACATCAGTTTAAACTTTGAATTAATTTCCTTTTAAAACGTTCTATCCTGTCTATAATTGATTGACGACAATAAAATTCCATAGTAAAATTCTCTATGAACAATTATTATATGTGATGTTTTTAATTCTGATATGAGTCTAAAAAAGAATGCAAAGAAAACGAGAAAAGTTTATTTACTAACCAACAGATAGTGGCCCGATTTCGTACACCATCTGCGCCATTTCATCTGCATTAGAAAAATTAAGTATTTCGCCGCCAGTCACTTTGGCTACAACTTGGTCAACGTACTCATGGCAATTCTGTTCGTCGTCGGCAAGGTATGGGTAGTCTTTGTCCGGCATGCATCCAACTCTTTTTGTTAACTTCCTTTGAAAAGTAAGAAAGTAGGTGATCACTTAATAAATTCAAAATTCAAAATATTTATTCAGCAAATAGGCCAGATGAGGGCTCTTTTACACGTCGGTAATATAGAGTGAATCTACCAGCGCTTCGGACAAGACCATCATTGCGGAGAAGAAGCGCTGCAAGAAACTCCAGCAGAAGGTCATTTTTTCAATCATAAAACATACAACAACAATACTTAAAAGTATATTACATTAAGTAAGTTTAAGTTATGTTGAAACTATTTTAAATGTTTGGGATTGGTATATAGGTAGGTATAATATGCAGAGCCCGATGTGTAAGGTGGACCGACGATCTGATAAAGGTCGCGGGAAACCGCTGGATGACAGCAGCAGAGGACCGATCGTTGTGGAAAACTTTGAGGAAGGCCTTTGTCCAGTAGTGGACGTCTTGCGGCTGATGATGATGATTGTGCCGGTAGGCACGTTTCGTAATTGTTACCAATTCACGTATTGATGAATTGCATTTAGATTAGATATTATCTGTACGTGTATCTAGTGCACATTAGTGAGTACTGTAGTAAGTTAACATTGTATATATCGACGGTAAAAAGCGTAAACGCTGTAACCCGCAAAATCAAACTTTACACCAGAGCCAAAAAACTTTTGAAATTTTACAAAAAAAATCATATCTTTTTTTTTATTTGAGCGATCGGTGCCATTTTTATACTACATATGTATTTTCAAATTCCCTATTAGATCATATGCCTGTCATGTACCAGAAGTGACTAGGTTTCTTTTTAGTGTCGGTTACAGCAACCTGACTTTTTTTTTCAATACGATAAAACGCTGTTAATGATTTTGTTAAATGTATGGAAAGGTAATAATCAGTGTGATTTCTAATAAGCGTAAGTGATGTAACCACCATTCTTTCAATGTTTAGCACTGCCTAAATTGACGTTACGCTGCAGTGCTTGCAGTTAAAAAAAATCATAATTGTATTCAATGATAGATGTCAAAAAAGGTTATTGATATTAAAACGACGTAAATATGAGATAACATTTTATTAATCCTTTTTTTAAATGTTATCCTAAAGAATTAATTAATACGAATGTGTTTGTAGTTATATGTAAATATATTTTCAATCCTCCATTAGATATAAACATCCGAACATCTACATATATATATATATATATATATAAACATTTACAATACAAGTCTAGTTGAAAAAAAATAAAAACATTTATTTTAACGATAATTATGCATCGCTGCAAACACTTCGTATAAAAGAAGTATATTATTATGATAAATTAAATATCACAAGTTAACTTACTCATGAAATAAAGTCAATTAAAATTAAAAACATCAATGTTTAACAAACTGAAAAGTTTAAGACACTATACTAGCGTTTCTTCAAACTAATAACTATTATCAAAGTATTGTTAAAATTCGTAAAGTAGTTTTAATTACTTATAATTATGTAAAGCAACACTTAATTCTCAGAATTTATCATACATACTAAGTAGTTACTATTTAAATGAAATAAGAATTCATCAGTATAGTATTAACTATTCACATTATTTGCACTGGTTTACTATTAAAATAGATATAATTACATTTTAAACTTTTGTTGTCACGCGGTGAAAGACCGTTACACCACACACAACTTGATCCCACGGCGGTCTCAGACTGACTGATCAGGGCGGTAAGCCGTTACCCACACAGCATGAGCGCGTATTTAAAATACGGTAAACTCAAGCGACCAATAATAAGCAATCGTTTAAGAAATGAGGTAAAGGTCAGTAATATTTTTGCGTATTACTTCATATTTGGTGTAACTTGTGAGTATTCACATTATGGTGTCTGATTAAAACGTAGTAAGTCACTATCATCTAAATATATTTTACAGAAAACGTAGTAAGTGTAGTGTCACTTTTTTTTTCAATACGCGTAAACGCTGTAAATGACAGTGGAAATGGTTTTACGCACGCAGTAACCTACTGGACTCGAAAAATTTGTAAAATATGAATTGGTGTAAATGCAAATGCAAAATAAAGACCTGTTTTTTGGCGGCTTACAGCAATTAATTTTGCTATATTTCAAAAAAGTACATACAATTTCAACGCTGTACAGAATTTTCTAATCGTCGTAGAGCCACGAGACCCGGACCATTCGACGCAGAAAAAAAATCTGATTCCGAATATGCAAAAAAAAATTTTTGGTACATTGTGGGTTACAGCGTTTACGCTTTTTACCGTCGATATACGCATGTGTAATTGTAATTAAATTAGATTGAAACTGACTGACAAAGTGGTTACTCTCTCACCCCCACCATCATGGACCTTTCCGGTAAAGTGCAATTTGAAATTTGACAAAAATGAGCTACGGCACGAGCGCCGGCGCAGCGGTATGCAGAATGTGGCTAGTAGGCGTTCTTCGTAAATCAAGGTCAAGTTCGAGAGGAAACTAGCAATTAGAATATAGTATGGTAATTATTTTTTTGTTTTTGTAAATATTTACTCGGTTGACTGTGTAATAGTTTCGATTTCAGAAGTTTTTGTTTTACCTTCATGCAATGCCGTGAAGATGTTTAATATCTCAAATGGCAGTTTATTCTTAGGTTATCGGTCAATGAGCCAAGAATGTCGCCAACTGAGAAAAGTTTGTGCTTTCATGCAGGGGCCATGAAGATGTTTAATATCTCCAATACGAATTAATTCTTAGGTTATCGTTAAATGAGCCAAGAACTTCGTAGAAATTGAAAAGAAATTTTGTGCCTTCATGCAACGGCCAAGAAGATGTTTAAACAATATCTCCAATACGAATATTTCTTAGGTTATCGTTCAAGGAACCAAGAATTTCGTAGAAATTGAAAAGAAGTATTGTGCCTTCATGCAACGGTCATGAAGAAGTATGTTTACCTCTAACTAATGCGAATTGATTTCTTAGGTTATCAAACAATGAGCCACGAAATCCGCTAACTGAGGAAACACTTGCTACCCCACGCCAATTACCGACAAAGAGTCGATGAATATTTGGTATAAATTATTGTTTTAATGAAACATTTTGCCCATAACGGCACACTTTACACAGTCATACCATCGAAAATATTTCAGTAGGAACTTATTGTACTGGAGAATATCCTTTTAATTTTTTGTATTTATTTTCTCTTGGGGGGAGTACTGTGCCGGCAGGCACGTTTCGTAATTGTTATCAATTCACGTATTGATGAATTGCATTTAGATTAAATATTATCTGTACGTGTATCTAGTGCACATTAGTGAGTACTGTAGTAAGTTAACATTGTATATATACGCACGTGTAATTGTAATTAAATTAGATTGAAACTGACTGACAAAGTGGTTACTCTCTCACCCCCCATCAACATGGACCTTTCCGGTAAAATGATGATGATGATGATGATGATGTAGAGCCCGAACTTGTGGTATCGATGACGTTAAGTTACATATAGTATGATTTAAAATGTCGGATTGGTGTAGAAATATTTAATTAGAATGTTGGTATGGCGGTACCTTTGCTACATGCATTATTTAACTTTTCAAGTTCACCGATACTGGCTTTTAGCTAAGAATTTATATAATAATCTTTTTTAAATTGTTTCTATTTAGACATTTTTAGTTGACTGGAAGCGAATGCCTTAAGGCATTAAGCCCGTCATTTTTATCTTCTTTGTGTATTATGTAAATAAGTTTAAATTAACAAAATATAACATTAAGCTCGATAAACCGTTGGTTTTTTTTAAAGTAGGTTATGATGAGGTGATTTACTCTGCATAATGTAAAATTGTAAAGATAAATAAAATAAAAATTACTTACGTATAAACATCTGTCATGAATCCACCGGCACAAGTCGTGTTTGGAAGGCAGTCCAAGCACTGCTGTTCCGAGAAGGAGACTAACTTCTTGTGCTTGATGGCGTACTGTCCTTCAATGTTGCCTGTGAAATCAATTCGTTGATCAAACTAACCACGCCTGTTTACACAAACGCGTACAATTGCCTGGTAGCTGCTTGCTTTGCAATAGTCACAGGGCTTTTATTTCTTCTGTGACATTAAAATAGAGATGCAACAATTTGTTAAAACATGGAAAATGGTATGGAAAAAGTACTCGGTGAAATTTTTTCGGCGTTACATCAGTAACCCATTCTATTACGTGGCATTTCACAAAGCTGTTTCCATTCTCCCTTGAATGGTAGAAATCAAAACAATTAAACAAACAAACAGTAGTTAAATAAAACCTTGGAAATGGAACCTATGTTAATTTCGTTGTGCCTCAGGGTAGGTGTTTGGTCCCACACCTTTCCTGGTTGTCATTAATAAATTGCAAACTTAATCTAGAGGCGACGGAGTTGTACAATTTTGCTGATGATACGGCAATCGTTATGATCATAATATGGGTCTATATTGACTCCCATAACATTAATCTTTCGATTTGTTTTATCCATACCGTTGTTTTTCATAATGGTTGCTCGTCATTTTGTCTTTGGTCATAATTTCAATAGTCATAATTTCCTTAACCCCTTTTTCATTAGTCATAACTATCGAATGCCATACCGTTATTGGTCATAACATTCAATGTGCTGTTTGTATTGAATGGTAGAATTTCAAAAGGAATATTATTATTTTAAATAACGCTTACAAGATTGAAAATGATTTATCCGAAAATTTGAGGGCACTACTAAGTCGCACTATTGACCAATTAGTATTTCTATTTCTAATTAAAATTTAGCGGAGTCGACGGAGCTCCGCTGTCGCGGAGCTCCTTTTTCTGGGTGGTTTGGCCCTTCGGGCCTGCTGAATAACTAACATAACCTAAACCTACCTCATATTTATGATACTAGTTTTGGTCAGTAGTGCGGTTTAATAGTGCCGTGGGGCAGTCGTCTTTCCACCGATAAGATAATCTATATTCCCCTTCTTCCCCACGGCACTACTAAGCAGGAGTCACAGTTCTAACCTAACCTAACCTAACCTACTTTTCTGACAACCGGGGTTTTTTTGTAAGCCGGTGTTTTATGTTTATGTACGACATGTATTCTTTCTGAATTTTAAAATTAGTCCTTTAAAACATTAGAGAATAAAATGATATGAATAAAAATAATAAATAGTAAATATAAAAATATGACCTACGATATTTATGAAAAATAAACGGTATGCCTTTTGATAGTATGCTGATCAATTTTATGACTTTTGTCTTGTATGATATGTAACATTATAGTACTTTATCATTATATCTATTTCGCGTTATACCTAACAACGATTATGACTATTGATTATTATGACTAAAAATAATATGGATACCAATTTCTGACTTTCGACAATCGAAACAATAAAATTATGGGAGTCGAAGGGCTCCCTCATATTATATCATATTAGTGAGCAATTACTATGGGGACAGGCTTTATGTAGAAGCGCTTGCCTTACATTCTCAACAGCTTACCTGCGGCTGTGAGACTGGAGCCCTACAAAAATAGATTTAGTAAAATGGTTAAGATTAAATGACCATTGCTCACCAATAGCACTGAAAATGTAGCAGGAGCCACAATTCCATTGATTTTTAACTGGAGTGACAGCTCCGTGCTCACGCCAATCAAACGATTCAGGCGCGGGATTCGATCCTACATTCAAAGTGAACTTCTTTTCCTGTCTTTTAAGTGAGTGACTCGGAGGTTTAAATCCAAAGTACTTTTGTTTTTCTTCCGGAATCAAATCAGAAAAATGATTTACTCTAAACACAGTCTGAGGAAATTCAACATTCAACTCATTTATAATTTTTAAATTTTCTTTAAATATTTCAAATCTCTTGTTATATTCTTCAACATTATATTTCCTTAGGTATACTTTTACGTGTTCTTTAAATAGATTTTGGGCGTCTTCTAGATCGTAATATATCTTCCCTGGGAGTGGTTCAATGTCGGGCGATGCAACGGCGTGGCTGGCGACGCAGGCTGCGACCAAGATGTCAAGCAGCATGGTGCAGAGATGTTTTGTGAAATAATCTATGACTGACCCGGGACTACTGAAGTCTGTTTCGCTTTTCTTTATGCTGTTAAACTTTTTTATTGGTTATTAAATAAGTATGTGAATAATGCTCATCTATTAAACACAGTTATGTTTTAGTTTTTAAATAACATAGATAACGGCAGCAATTAGGAACGAAAGACCACGTGTAAGTTGATAAAATACCGTTCACCGTAGGTTTCTTCCTAAAAATATGGGATGATTGGTAAATTTAATATTGAATATGAGCTAACGCTAACGCTAAGTTAGTAAATGTAATCGAACGAATAATAAAGTTTAAGCAACAAGTCTAATAAAAAGCAAGCTTTGAAAACCCGACTGCATTTTTTTATATTATCGTCTAGGTATTATGTTATGAGGAGAGCATATAGTTGCAATATATATAACCTCGTTTACGGAAAGTGTCTATGTCTATTTGTTCAGAGGCAAAACACATTTTTTAATTTCAACTAAAACATTTCATTTTTCGATTTCGACGTGTGTTACGAGTAGATGCGCCCTTTTTACTATGGGGGGCAGAATTGCAGAGAGCATAATATTTTATCTAGGTACGACTTGGATATTACTTACGGTATTCAAAAGTTCGAACGTTTTTTTACTTTGTTTCTTTTATAGTACCTACGCCTAAAAAAAATATGTATCACACTTGATATAACTAAACAGTTTCCGTTTAAATGATCTTGACATATTTCTTGGGAACGCGCACTCACTTCCGAAGACAAAACACGAGTATGGGGATCTCGGAAGCGACTTCGCCGTTTTTCAATTAATTACGATCTCAATTTTTTATTTGAATTGGTTAAAAAATTAAATTAGTTTTCAGCAATATTCATAAAACGACTAATCACAAGTTGATAAACTAAAAAAAAAAACAAAGAAAACGGACGACGTATAAAAATCATGTAGAAAAATTTCGTCTATTGACGGGTTAGGAAACCAACATAAGTAATGGCAGTAATTTAGAACAAAGGTACGTGTAAGAGAATAATTACCTACGTTAATGTAATTGTGTGATGCCATTACGGAATGTTCATCTACATTTTTAAAGGGGCTTCTTTAAAAAAAACACAATCTCTATTGAATGTCTTTATCTAATGTTTTGTTTATTCTTCGTGCCTCTTTTTATCTCATTTAAAGGAAATACATTTCTTTAAGAAACTGAATGGATACACAAACTGTCAATTTCAAAGCTAGTTGTCAAGTTAATAACCGATCCATTAACCTCTTAAGGCCCACCATACTGCAAACAGGGAGTTTCTTGTAAATGGGACTATGAATCTACCACCAAGGCAATAAAGTTCAATTACGTTTGTTCGATAATGCCATTTTCAGTTTATGAACATAGGAAAATAGACCTTATGCTAATTGCAACACAGTTCAAATTAAATTGCCTTGATTACGTACATCCTACTGCATACTGGGCCTTACGAGGTTAAGGATTGTACACCGGAAGAGTCTAACCCATCATCATCCCACATATTTTACGAAGTAACTTACAAATGAACGTAATTATTTACTTACACGTGCCATTTTTGTTCTACATTATTGTATTACTAACCAAAACAGATTTATACATAAATTTAAAAAAAAAACAAAGGTTCAATACGGAGCAGCGGATGGGGATATTTCTGGATTTAAAAACAACGAATCTTACCCTCACGCCACGAATGCAACTTCCCCCTTTGAGTTGACACGTGTAGCATAGTTATAATTACTTACACGTGTTGTTTCTCTTTAATGACACACTTGATAACATTCTCATCACAAAATACCTTTTACATTTCAACGTACATTTACGTATTAAATGAAATAATTCAAAAAATGCAAATGTCATCTAAAACAGTATAAAAGAAGAAGCATCTACCAGTTCAACATTCGACCGTTTGCGGGTAAGTCTCATAGAAAGTCATAGCCACCTTCGTCGAACATGATGTTTCCCATCACTGTATTTATAGTCTACATAGCCAGCCACGCCGTGGTGTCGGCCTCCACTGTGCCGCTCCCAGAAAAAGTATACTACGATCTAGAAGACGCAGAGAAACTGTTTGAAGAACACGTAAAGTTACACGAAAGAAACTATGATGTCGAAGAATACAACAAAAGATTTGAAATTTTTCAAGAAACTTTGTCAAACATAAATGATTTAAACGCTAAATACCCTCGTACTGTTTTTAAAGTAACTCACTTTGCTGATTTGACTCAGGAGGAAAAACAAAGTTACTTGGGATTTAAACCTCCGAGTTACGAAAAAGAAAACGATGAAGAAGAAAGTTATCCGCATGTGGAATCAAACACAGCGCCCGAGTCGTTTGATTGGCGAGACCACGGAGCCGTCACTCCAGTTAAAAACCAAGGCCAATGTGGCTCCTGCTACATTTTCAGTACTGTTGGTAAGTCACACGCCCTCAATCGAATCATAGTATTGATAATAAGCCTGTATTTTTTTATGTTTTTAATGTTACTTTTCCAGTGCTAATCTGCTTGATGTTTTTCTCTTCACAGATTATTTAATTTATTGTCTTATAAGCTTATTTCTTAATTTCCTTCAATACCAAAGCCACATATTTTTCTAAGCTTTGCACTAGCAACTTCTATTTTTTGCTATTCTCTATGGGTTAAAGTAGGGGTGACACAATAGGAGTTAAAAATCAAAGTAACATCGAGATAATGTTTTGATAATAAAAACGTCCATTCCGTCGTCGTTTCCAGTTGATTTTTGTGATTAAATCACCTGTTATTAGTTTATCGCTTATGGTTACTGAAGTTAACTGAACCAAATGAAATTTTAACTAAACATAATATAAAACTCTTTCATAGCCAATTAACTGCGGCTCTATTCAAGACGGTAAAAACAATATCGTATTTGATCTGTTATCGAATTGTCAACGTTTTGATAGCTCTTATTTCCTTGACAGTAATGGCGGCTGACGTCATAACAATACCATTACAGGAAAACTACGATATCGTTTTTACCGCCTAGAATAGAGGCGCTGACTGAAAAATAATGCACAGCCTGAACCGCTGGGAGTATTTCTTAGGTACCGTAAGGCTGCACTAAAAAGATATACTTTTAAACAACTTAAGACCTCAGAAATGCTTTGAGAATGCGTGTAAAAGGTGTACAATTATTTAATACTAATAATAATTCGATTATAGAAACCACTATCAATATTATGTATTGATACTTTCTTGAAATAAATGATTTCTTCTTCTTCTTCTTTGACGAGTAATATTGTTACTTTAGACAGTATAAATAAATAAAAAATATCACGGGATACTGTCACGCCTATTAACCTAGTCCCAAACTAAGCTCTAGGCTTGTACTATGAGTACTAGAAATAGTGCATTACTGCAAAGACCAGAAAGTGAGCCATCCTGGACGAGTAGGAGTTAGAAGGCCGAGCCGCCTATACTTATGAGTCAAGGATGGCTCTTAATGGTCGAAGCATGTATAGTGTTTTTCTCGAAAATAGAACAAGTAGAATGATTAAAAAAAAAGTTGTAAAATATTGATGACCACATGTACATAACCCTCAGGGCGCTAGTCCGACTCGCGCTTAGCCGTTTTTTTAATTAATTTATCGATTTTTTTACTTTGATCGACGTGTGACGTTCTTGTAAGTAAAGAGAAATCGCGCGATATCTGCTCTGAACGAGAACTGCTTTGGGTATATGATGCCCTGGTACTTTTGTGGGAAATTGTTTTACGGGCACTTTTTTATTTATTTTTATTTATCTTCTAGTATCAAACTGCCAACTAGAGCTGATTATTCAGCTTTTCATGTATAAATAAAAAGCAATTTAAATTGTTTTTTTTTAATAATAACGGTGCTCTTTGCAGAAATCCTAATGGAGTCAAAATAGTTTTCACTTTCATGTGTTTTTATTTTTTTGTATGTGACCTTTTCTTGCTTACCTCTGTAGTCTTCCAGCCGTCCCCAGGTCTGTACCGATAGTTCCAAATTCAAATAACATGATATGTAATGGAATTTCATACTTACTTACTGGACACTTTTTCATTCTGAATTCAAATCCTCTCTACTTACCGGACACTTTTGATCATTGCCTGGTAATTCTTAACTTTCTGGTGACTTTTTAATGATGTAATGGCAACTTTACGTATCATTTTTGAGAAAATGATTGATACTTATGTAGAGAAATACATAGAAAATTTAACATCCATGACTCAGGAACAAATATTCGCGCTCATCGCAAAAATATCCGCCCTTACCGGGATTTGAACCCGGGACCGCTAGCTTCGCAGGCAGGCCACTACCAACTAGGCCAACGCGTCGTCAAAGTATAAAACATTATGTTATAAAAATGCGTTGATGTATTTATATGACTTTCGACATAAAATACTCGACCAAATAAGAACTTCAAATTATACCTTCTAATATAATGACTTGTAACATTAAGTATGACTTACACTAATTATGATGAAAAATGTTATAGACTGCAAAAAACGAAACTTTAATTTTATGGCAGGCAATGTAGGGTTCTTGAAAGCTATTTTCTTTGCAATTCTCGCAATCACAGCGCCAGATATTAAGCAGGTGTCAACTTATTTTGCATGCACTTAAAACATTTTATTCTTTGTCCAGTAATTACGTTTATTTGATCGACATGTTTTACGATATAGGTAAAAGGCTTAGAGACTTGAAGTGTTCAGTGTCTGGCCTGGAGACCGTTGTATAGCAAACAGCGATTAGAAAGTTCAGGCGTTTGAGAAAAGAAGAGTCTTTGTTCCATCGTATAAACAGGCGCTTAAATGAATTAATTTCACAGCCAACATCGAAGGGCAGTACGCCATCAAGCACAAGCAGTCAGTCTCCCTCTCGGAACAGCAGTGCTTGGACTGTCTTCCGCAATTGACTTGTAAAGGCGGAATAATGATAGATGTTATGGAGTAAGTCGTTTTTTCATTTTCTTTTATTTTATTTTAATAATGCAAAATTCATTCACCAACCACCAACTATAAAACTGGGCAAAGAAGTTTAAAAAATATATTATGTAATTGATGTTACATTTAAAAACGATAAATGAATTAAATACTCTCCTTATACTGGGTTAAAATAACCTTCTTTGCTGATCCGACTCCAGACAAAGCTCAATATTTTGAATGATACTCGTAGATATAAATCTACCTATAAACAACACAGTAAGAAACTAACTTAAATCAGAAAAATAAATATATGTCTCAGGAGTAATTTTATAAATAGTTAAATTTTATCAATAATTCCGAACAATTTTTCGCGCCAAATCAACCAGAGATACATGAGTATACAAACAAATTACACTTTATATCTTTGCAATCTCTTTGAGACCATCCAAGTATTGATGGAGAAAGGGCCATAGGGTTTAATAGATACCTATAACAATTTATCAATTAAATGACTACTTTCTTCCTTGTTTTCAAAGAAAATTAGCAAGAAGATCTGGAAGCGCGAAGGAGGCAGACTACCCATACACTGGTAGACAAGGAAGATGCCAAGAAAAAGCAAAGGTTGTTGCCAAAGTGACCGGGGGCGAAGTACTTAAAATTGCAAATGCAGAAGATTTGAAACAGAAACTGCACAATATTGGGCCTTTGTCTGTTGGTAAGTCATCAGACAATCTGACGCATATTTATTAACTTAGTCCAAACCGAAGATTTACACTTTTACAATGGGCACAAGAAAAGTTTTTGCTTAGGTGGTTACGTCCTACAGCTCACAGGGCTATCGCGCCACGAATTTGGCATAAATATTAGATTTTTTTTACGTCGAATACTTGAGCCAATTATAATTTATTGAAATTATCCAGATCTATAATGTTTTGTTACATTTTGAAGAAATATTGACAAAGTTGGTGTTTCAGCTTTAGATGCTGGAGACTTCTATAATTACCACGGAGGGGTATTGCATCCGGCAGTTTGTTCGTCTTTAAAATCAAAGGCAAATCATGCCGTTACACTAGTTGGCTATGGAGAAGGTATGTACGAGAGTAATTTACAAAACGTAACGGGTCTTGAAACAAATTAAAAGTTATCATGTTTATTTTTTTTAGGTTGAGGAGGGCTATCAAATTTTGCCGGCAATGTTGTCACTCAGATTACGATTTTAAACTAATCTGTTACGATAGAGACGCACTGAGCGAAAATACAATCATTCTGGGCATCTGTTCTAGGCAGTTTTAACCATATTGTCTTTAACCTGTTTTCGTATTGTCAACGTTTTGATACCTCGTATTTACTTGACAGTAATGGCGATCGTGTCAAAAACAATACGATAACAGGTCAAAGACAATATGGTTTTTACCGCCTAGAATATATGCCGTGATGTGCTCTGGTGAGAATGTCGTCGGTAAAACTATATTGTTTTGGCATGTTCGAGTAAATAAATGGCAGGGCGAAGGCAAACGAGGCGACAGGCCACCTACTTAGTGGCCTGTGTCCCCGTACTTCTTGACACGGCACTGCGATTTAGGTACTCTCTCTGCAGCTCTAATCACCGGCAGCTTGAGCCCTGCCCCTCTGCCGGCGGCACTCGTAGGTTAGGTTAGGTTAGGTTTCTTTTTTGTATTAATTTGTATTGTTATTTTACTTTTGTTTGTTATGGAAAACTTAATGTGCAGAAAATTAAACGATAATCTGACTAATAACTAACAATAAGTTATTTGTAAGTAAGTGATTTTGGATGCGCAAACATAGCCGTTGGTTAGAATTTCTAGATTATTACGATTTATTGTTTTTGAACAGAGCATGGTGTGAAATACTGGATCCTTAAGAATTCCTGGGGCCAGGAAGGCGAAAAAGGGTACGTGCGTCTCCTGCGGGGCGTCAACGCGTGCGGCATCGAGAACTCGGGCTTCACCGCCACCGCCCACGTGGCGTAGCGCGCCGGCCCGCGACGCACGCGCAGGCGGGGAGCACGATCCCCGTCGTCCAGGCGAATGCAATGTTTAAACTTATTCATTTTATGTTAAATCAATCAATTTAAATCGTTTGGTTTAAGTTCTATATTTGGTCTTATTATGTAATTTTTTGGTGGTGGTGAGTAATAAATAAATATTTTTTGTTTCTCTAATTTTTTGTTTAATTTTATTGTAAACATTATAGCTAAAAAAATATATTATAACAATATCTAGGCAGTATATTAGCATTTATTTCTTTTCATTTTTAAAAAAATACTCAAGGTCGAACTTAACTTACGTTCCCAATCTAAGAAAGTTTGGAGTGTAAAAGGTCATACAAATTTCAAAGTATAACTATAATTGGGCTTAAACGAATCTGTAAGCTTCTAAATTAATGTTCTTGAAACTCGATTCTACTCAAATAAAAATAGTTTTAGGTTTTTATACTTAGTGTTTACAGATATAGATAGATACAGTATCTCACGAAGTTTGTTTGGCAATGATTGTTGTCAGGCGTGCACATGCATATTATTTTAGTGTGTTTGTAACCTCAAGAGCGGTCAGTCACGCCTACGATTTGGTCCGGCGACGGCCGCGACTGTCTTTGCACGAACAATCCGTAGTGAGGCATTTTTTTGACACTTTTTAACAAATGTATCTCTTCTCTTGATATTATAAAACAAAGTAACTTGTAATCATGTGGAAAATATGAAGAAGAATATGTTCTGGAAACTTATATGAATTTAGGCGAAGATTTGTCGGTCATTCTCCAGACAGCCATTTCTGTATTTCCTCGGGCTTAAAAAATATAAATCTATTGAAATTGGTATAATTTATATTTTTTTAGCATAGAAGGTACTCGTATTGAGGTATACATGAATTTTCAAGTAAATATTCAATACCCTTCTACGAGATTTTTTTTTTCAATACCCCATTCTCCTGATTAACACCCCGCGTCCCACTTCCGAAATCACTAACATACCTATTTCCCCCGATCATATACAAGAGGAAAGATGAATGAAAGTATTTTTATTTAATAAAAGATAAGATGTCCACGTAACAATAAAATAAACAAATGTATTTAGTAATATATCACTAAGATATAAAATAAAGAAACTTTGTCCCGAGACTTGTACTAATTCACGCGCCACTTTAATTCTTGTCTGTGCAAGGCCATTGAAGGAAGAGGCAGACGTCGCTAACGCATTTTGCGTGAGCCGCCAGTCATGTCGAGACCTTTTTTAGAGAAAGACGTTTTAGTATTGTGTGGGTCGCAGACTACAAATGTTTGTATCTAATTCGCGCATTTTGGTTCTCGTAAATTCTAATTTACACGTTCACGGTTTTAAAATCAGACAATAACTCTATAGCTCTGTAAATGATTGTAAACATTAAGGACCTCAATATTTAATAGTTACCGGATTTTGTACTTAATCACATGTAGTCTACAAGAAGTTTTTTTTATTTTTTATCAAGAATCCCTAACACGCGCGTCTAATTTACGGGTCAAAAATGAACGAGTTAACTAGATTACGAGTAGTAAATTTTATTTCTAATTCCTCGCTTAAGCTAAACTAGTTTAATTAATTCACAGGAATAATCTTTTAACAAAAATGCAATTCCCGGAAGAATGATGACCGGTCTACTTACTAGGATTTTCCTTAGATTCGATGATTAGAATGTTGTTAGAGGGGCCCTACCCTTAAAATCTTAACCTTATGATCGTATCTATATGCTTAAGTGTTTGGACACTATCCTTTTTAGAGGTTATTTTATTTTTCCTAGCATATTCCTCCTTTGGAAAAAATAATATTTTTGCTGACCGCATTAAAAAGTTGCATTTCGTCAAAAAGTGACAACTTTCATTCTAATCATGTAAGGAAAATCCTAGGGACCCGTCATCATTCTTTATATTTGTATAAATTATGTATTAAAACCACCCGAAATAATTAATTAAACAACATACTTAAAGTTGAATGTCTGTATGTTATGTACTTATGTATGTATGTATAGCTTACACGGCTAAACGGATTTTAGTATTATGAATTATGAGGTGTCCTTAAATTCAATAAACTTGACTAGTTTATTTATATCTTTTCATTTTTAATTTTAAATTACTTTTCTTAAAGATATATAGGGAACGTAAAAAGTAGGAGGATGAAGCATTATTTTTTCTCGAGCAGATAAAGCAATTTATTTGTTATCGTACGTACAAATACCTAAGGTATAAAGCTATTAATTCTATTGGTAAAAAAATATTTTTTATCGTTATGATTGTTGATTATAGAACGATTATTTCAGTGAAATATTAGTTAGCTTACTTATTATGTATGTATATCGTGATGGATATTTTATTTTCCTAACAGTTTCGACGTTGCCGTATAATAATATGATACAATTATGATAGTCTAAAAAACTTTTAGTGTTATTTCTTTAAAAAAATAATTGGCAAGCAAATTTATCTAATAAACGCGTAGTTTTTCTAATTCGCAAGCAAGAAATTCTAATTAACGCATCGCTTTTCTAATTCGCACGTCACGCAAATATTAATTCTGATTCCGATATACAATCCTTAATCAACACTTCCTGATTCGATTCTTTACTACACAACCAGCTTTGAGAGTAACAGGTCTCCTATCAGTTGCTAACAGAAATTGATTACCTCTTAATATGAAACAAGGCGGCCAATGAACACATTAGATAAATATGTATATTCAATAAAGATTATGTTTTTTTTGATGTGTCGTTCTGGCATCTAGATCTTCTTAGAAATCTTTTTTTATAAAATGTTGATTATTTAAAAAATAAACTCATCAGAGAAACACAATTCTCATGTAGTTTTTTATAAATCTTCAATGGAGGGATCTTCCATGAAAATTTAACAATCATCTCGCATATTTGATAGGTGAGGAGGTTTTATAGACTTAAAGGTTGTCGCAGACATAACCTCTCAGCACCGGATCTGTAACGCCTCACCCCATCGGCTCGCCGCTGTCTACGGCATCAAATATACGCAAGCAAGTACCGGAAGCGAAACAGCACCTCCGAGGTGTCAGCGCGGCTATTGCAGGGTTACATCGCGCTTACTGCTGGGCGACAGCGCGCTTTCAGTGAGGCGGCGGCTAGTTGACAGCTAGCAGTCAACGTCGATGATGGTCGATGTCGGTAATTTGAAGCTAAACGTAAAGCGGAACGCACGGTTACGTCTCAGTTCATGGTGACCGTAGCTCTTGATGAAGAGGAAGGCTACAGCTACAGCCTACCACTACAGCCTACAGCTACCAGCTACAGGCCAATCGCTATTATTCCACTTTATCTAAAATATGAGAAAAGGTATTAGATAATAGATTAAGAACCTTTCTTGATAATTTTAATATCTTAACTGAGGATCGATTTGGATTTAGGAAATACAAATCGACTATCTTTGGAATATTTCAGTTAGTAAATGAAATAACAAACAGCAGAGAACGGAACATTCCAATCTCTACTTTTTACGGACATGTCCTAAAGCCTTTGACTGCGTGGCCCATAATATCCTCCTTAATAAACTTTCACATTACGGTGTCAAAGGGAACTGCTACAATTGGTTAAGGTCGTATCTTACTGAAAGAAAACAGACATCTGAAATAAGTACATATTGTCAAGAATCTAAAACACTAACTATGAATCGAATGTACCACATGGAAGTATTCTAGGCCCTTTGTTATTCCTTGTGTACATTAACAACCTGCCTAATGTAACGAATCACAAGGTGACTCTTCTTGCGGATGATTGTTCTGTAACAATTTGTACGGACAACCTTGGCACGTACCAATCAAAGGCGTCCACTATTTTTGATAATGGTAACAAATGGCTTAAGGGCTAACCAACTTTAAGTTAACCTTGACAAAATTAAGTTCATGGAGTTTTATTTGCCTCAGGGTCGACAGAAAGGAATAGTTTTAAGTTACAACTATGTCCAGATTGAATGTGTAAACACCATCAGTAAACCCTAAATATAAAAACATTAAACTGTATTTTAGTTCGAGTTTCACTAACATTAATAGAGGTAAGCTTACAGATTCGTTATACTTCGAAATTTGTATGACCTTTTACACTCCAAACTTTCTGAGCATGGAAGAACGTAAGTTAAGTTCGACCTTGAGTATTTTTTTAAATAATAAGGTATAACCCGATGCAAATATACAGCCCAGTTTTTTTAAAAGTTTTGTCATATGTAAGATTTACTTATACAATAAAATTAAACAAATAATTAAAGAAAGAAAAATATTTTATTGATTACACACCATCACCAAAATATTACATAATAAGACAAAATATAGAAGTTAAACCAAACGATTTAAATTAATTGATTTAAAATAAAATAAAAAACACGGTGAATAAGTTGTAACATTGCATTCGGCCAGACGAGGTCCGTGCTTCGCGCATGCGCGTGCGTGGCGGGCGCGGGGTTCTACGCCACGTGGGCGCTGGCGGTTAAGCCCGGGTTCTCGATGCCGCACGCGTTGACGCCCCGCAGCAGACGCACGTAGCCTTGCTCGCCTTGCTGGCCCCAGGAGTTCTTTAGGATCCAGTATTTCTCACCTTGCTCTGTTCAAAAACAACAAATCTTAATTATCTTGAAATTCTAACCAATACCAACTAGATAACTAGTCACATACAAATCAAAGCTAAATGCTGGCCGCGTGAATATACCCTTCAGTTACATTTGTTTACTAAGGAACCGAGACAAACGTTTAAAAACAGATTAAAGTTAAACCTAACACCAATCTAGTAATAAAGTTACGAATGTTCAAAATACAATCTCATACCTACGACCATTCGCCTCATAAAACCAGCATGACATTCGTTACTTAGAAACAAAATAATGTAACTAGGTTAATTAAACTTTATTGTGAAATCAACCGTATACTGCAAGAATTAAAGTACTTTTCCCGTTATTGACCTGCCGCCAGTTACATCGTTTTTTATGGATTCTTTTTGCTTCTTCGATTTTTACTCAAGGAGGTACAGTCAACAGAATAAATAAGTGATCATTTATGTACCTTGTCGCTTTCAATCGTTTCACAATTTTGTATGACATTTCAAACACGATGTTAAAGTGACAAGGATCATAAATGATCACTTATTTATGCTGTCGACTGTACCTATATAGAGTCGCATTGAATTTTAAAATAATGTTAATAGTGTAAGATGGGAAAAGAGTGATTGGGAACATCACTCATTTCGGAACGCATCTCTATTGCGTTTGACAGATAAAACTCTCGATGTTTCTTTTGACGGCATTGTGTGCTCTCCATATCTTAATTGTGTTTTCCTAATAAATACTTAGTATTTTAAAGGGTCTCCATCATTTTATTAAATTACACTTCATCGATTGTATAATTTCATCGAACCTAGTTTCTGCTGAAACTATGATGTTTTCAGCATATCTTAGACATTATTATTACGTTAATTATTAGTACTTACCTAAACTTTATGTTATATTTGTCTGCCAAAAAAAACCTATGTAATGATAATGATTCGTTAGTCGAAAGGTGTTTCGATAATATATTAGGTACCCCATTTAAAAGCATTTTGTGTGCATTCGATTGACAATACGATAACGGTCATAGACAATATGGTTACAACCGCCCGGAACAGAGGCCCAGAACTCTTGTATTTTCACTCAGTGCGTCTCTATCGTAACAGACTAGTTGAAAAGGGAAATCTGAGCGACAAACAAGTTTTCGGCGAAATGTGATAGCCCTCCTCAACTTTAAACAAATTCACATGATAACTTTTCATTTATCGCAGACCCGTTAGGTACGTTATATAATTACTCTCACACGTACCTTCTCCGTAACCAACCAGTGTAACGGCATGATTTGCCTTTGATGGATCAGAAGTACAAGCTTCCGGGTGTAAAACCCCTCCATGGTAGCCGAAGACGTCACTAGCATCAAAAGCTGAAACACCAACTTTGTCAATATTTCTTCAAAATGTAACAAAATCTAGATCTGCCAAATTTAAATAAATTCATTTTGGGTTCAAGTATTCGACGTAACAAAAATAATATTATTTATGAAACTTCTTGTGGCGCGATAGCCCTGTGAATAATAGGACGTAACCGCCTAAGCAAGATCTTTTCTTGTGCCTATTGTCAAAGAATGTAAGGCTTCGTTTTAGACTAAGTTAATAATTATGCGTGAGATTTTCTGATGACTTACCAACTGACAGAGGCCCAATATCGTGTAGTTTCTGCTTCAAATCTTCTGCATTTGCAAAATTAAGTACTTCGCCCCCGGTCACTTTGGCAACAACGTTTCCATTTTGTTGGCATTGGGATACTTGACCAATATATGGGTAGTCTGCCTCCGACACGCTTCCACGTGTTTGTGCTAATTTGCTTTGAAAACAAGAGAGAAAGCAGTCATTTAAATGATAAATTGCTGTAGGTATCATTAAAAGCCCTGTAGCCCTTTCTGCATCAATACTTGGATAGTCACAAAGCGTTTGCAAAGATATAAAGGTGTGATCTATTTGTATACTCAGAATGTATCTCTGGTTGATTAGACGCGAAAAATTGTTCGGAATTAATGATAAAATTGAACTCTGTATACAATTTTTATGTTGTACAACTATTAAAACAGCCAGTTACACTCAATGTAATTGCTGTGTAACAGAGCCTGAGAAATATATTAATATGCATGTATGTGAATAGATTTTTGTAGAAACGGGTAAATAACAAACAATAAAATTCCTTTTGTGTTTCCTTCTATTTTATCTCTTTAAGGGATCTCTTCCAGTTAACCTTTGAGTGATTGGGAAATGTTTGAAACACCAAATAGCGAAACGTACAACAGTGAAAGGGGAGTAGATGTTTCATAATTACGTCATTGTGTTTGTTGTTCTTCTGATTTCAGTATAGTTTTTCACTGTGTTATTTGTAGATTTATCTTTATTGTTCACAATACTGAGCTTTCTCTGCATCAAATAATTGCTGATTTGTTTGCAGAACCAGAAACCAGTATAAAGAGTTTCGGTATTTAATTCATGTATCGTTTTTAAATGTAACTCATTTACATAATAATTATAATTATTCAACCACTTTGGCCAGTTCAATGCAAAACCGCCATTACAGGCAAATCTTGTACAGTTGGTGGTTCGTGAATTTACTTTACACTATTAAAATAATATAAAAGACATGAAAAAACGACTTACTTCATAACATCTACCATAAAACCGCCCTGACAACCCGTTTGCGGAAGACAGTCCAAGCACTGCTGT
The DNA here is from genome assembly GCA_946894065.1 of Acleris literana. Taxonomy (NCBI): domain Eukaryota; kingdom Metazoa; phylum Arthropoda; class Insecta; order Lepidoptera; family Tortricidae; genus Acleris; species Acleris literana. The sequence goes on from OX335671.1 coordinate 4,413,885, forward strand.
TCCGAGAGGGAGACTGACTGCCTGTGCCTGATGGCGTACTGCCCTTCGATGTTGGCTGTGGAAGTAATTCGTTTGGTTCATACGTTGGAACAAAAACTATGTGAACATTGTAGGTATAATTATTGTCTAGGGGACACGGTTTCTGTAGGAGAATGTATCAAAACTATGTGGTTGTTTTGCACCGTCATGGGTAAGTATATGTATATATATATATTTAATTATTATTATTATTACTATTTATGAGTTCATCTGAACATACTGAGTTTTGACACATTTTCCTGCTCAACTACGCATGATATATATATTTTAATGTTAAATTCATTGTTTTATATATGCTAGGTTAAGTTCTATAATTGTATAAGTAATTTTTAAAAAACGACTGACTGTTGAGTTTCTTGTGGCGTTTCTTCTCAGCAGTGGTCTCTTGCGAAGCGCTGGTAGATTTTTGACGTGTAAAAGTGCCCGTGCGGCCTGCTTACTGAATACACATCTTTTATCTTTTATCTTTTTTATCTTCGTTTTGCAAACGCCTGAACTTTCCAATCACTGTTTGCTATGCAACGGCCTCAAGGCCAGACATTGAGCACTTCAAGTCTGTAAGCCTTTAACCTTTATCGTTAAATATGTCACATATTTTTATTTATATTGTTAAAGTAATAATTTTACTCCTCAAAGAAGAAAACGAAGAAATCATTTATTTTAAGAAAGTTTCAATATTTATCGTTGATAGTTGTTCCTTTATTCGAATTATTAGTAATTAATAATTGTACACCTTTTACAAGCATTGTCAAAGCATTTATAAGGTCTTAATTTGTTTAAAATAACTTTTTTTAGTGCACTCCTACGGTACTTTAGAAATACATACATACATAATCTCACGCCTTCGTTCCCAGAGTGGGGTAGGCAGAGCTACAGAATTACAAACATCTTTAAAAACTTGTTGATAATTCTATAACCACAATTTGCACAATTAGGCTAAGATGTTTACCAGCGAATTAGTGACAGGGTGCAAGCCCATCGCCTAACAGTACTACAAGTCTTTATTCCCTTAGTCGTCTCTTACGACATCCACGGGAAGACATGGAATGGCACTATTCTAACTCGGCAACCACACGAGGCTTTAGAAATACTTCCTCCTAATTTCAAGTCCTCAGTCAGTCAGTGGGTTACGAGAGACTTTTATATGTATAGGTTAATTTTATTCGGTTTAGTAACCGTAAGCTAAAAAAAAATAAGAGTTGGTTCAAGAAAATTCAACTGTTGCCCAACCGCTTCATCGCCTGAATGGACGTTTCTATTATAAAACATATTTATCTGGATTTGACTTTACTTTTGAACTCCTATTGTGTCACCCCTATTTACGATTAGGTAACTCGTAGGGAGTATGTGGCTTTGGTGTTGAAGGAAATTAAGAAATAAGGTTATAAGACAATATCTTAAATAATCGATGAAAAGAAAAACATTAGCTTAATGCATACTTTACCAAAAATTACAGAAAAAGAGTCAAGCAGATTAGCACTCATAGCATTCATAATAAAAAAGTAAAGGCTTATTATCAATACTATGATTCGATTGAGGGCGTGTGACTTACCAATAGCACTGAAAACATAGCAGGAGCCACATTGGCCTTGGTTTTTAACTGGAGTGACGGCTCCGTGGTCTCGCCAATCAAACGACTCGGGCGCTGTCTTTGATTCTACATGCGGATAACTTTGTTCTTCTTTGTGTTCTGTTTCGTAACTCGGAGCTTTAAATCCCAGGTAACATTGTTTTTCCTCCTTAGTCAAATCAGCAAAGTGAGTTACTTTAAAAACAGTACGAGGGTATTTCGCGTTTAAATAATTTATATTTGCCAAAGTTTCTTGAAAAATTTCAAATCTTTGGTTGTATTCTTCGACATCATAGTTTCTTTCGTGTAACTTTACGTGTTCTTCAAACAGTTTCTCTGCGTCTTCTAGATCGTAGTATACTTTTTCTGGGAGCGGAACAGTGGAGGCCGACACCACGGCGTGGCTGGCTATGTAGACTATAAATACAGTGATGGGAAGCATCATGTTCGTTGAAGGGGCCTATGACTTTTTATGACACTTACCTGCAAACGGTCGAATGTTGAACTGGTAGATGCTTCTCCTTTTATACGGTTTTACATGACATTTGCAATTTTTAAAATATTTAATTTATATGCACCTACGCATTTCAAGTAATAAGAGAATTGTTATAATGTAAAAGGTATTTTGTGATTAGAATGTTATCAAGTGTGTCATTAAAGTGAAACCACACGTGTAAGTAGTTATAACTATGCTACACGTGTCAACTCAAGGGCGGAAGTTGCGTACGTGGCGTGAGGGTAAGATTGGTCGTTTTGAATCCGGAAAAATCTCCATCCTTAAGCTTGCCCCTGTCGTATAGCTGGTCAAAACGGTTCACTAATGTTTTACCGAAAATTGTTTCACAAATGTTCATTTCACAACCAACGTTTCGTATACTATTCTATTCACATATATTGTTTCACAAATGTATCTGACTAAAATACGCCGTTTAATAACTAATCATATAGCAGATACACTTTAAAAACGTTTTGGTTAAAAACATGGCTTTGAAAAACTCATCGTTAAGCAACCGGTTTACTTTACATACTGTTATTGCACAAAGTGACATACATTACATCTACCTACTTTTTTCATTTGAATCGACGGGTCCCCGCTACGCTGGGCCCCTATTTCTGGGCGGTTTGCCCTTCGGGCGTATATAAAAACTAAACTAACCTATTTGAGCCCCGATATCTGAGCCTATTTTGTTTTTTTTGTGCTCAGCTTTGGAAAAATGTAAGTTCCTGATTGTGACAAATGATGCGATATGAGATAAATAATTGTTAATTCATAACTTTTATTAATAATATATTTAACAATTGAAACGTTGTAAAATGAAATAATGTCTAATAAATCATTTAAATTATGAATTATCTGTTAAACCTGTAGTTGCATAACGTTGATATGCCATATCATACTTTTGCCGATCGTTGGTTGTGAAATGAAAATTTGCCAATTGACTGTCGATAAAATGATAGGATACCGGTCAAAACTCATATTTGAAGAAATCAAACCCAAAACTGTCCATGTTTCGTGTTTCTATAAAAAATGTGGCTGTGGATTGATGAGTTCGTAAGTTTTTTTTCTTCATAATGTTGAATAATGATCAAGTTAAGTGTAATTACTTACCTATGTTGTTTTCCTAACAAAACAGATATTTAATTCTTGCGCAATTATGAGTTCATAAAAATAAAACTAATCTACTGAAATATGAAAAGTTTTTTTTTTATGGTATCTATAGGAGGCAAACGAGCAGACGGATCGCCCGATGGTAAGCGATTTCCGTCACCCATAGACACCTGCAGCACCAGAGTAGTAGCAGGTGCGTTGCCGGCCTTTCAAATGAGAGTACGCTCTTTTTTTGAAGGTTTGAAGGTCGTAACGATCCGGAAGTACCGCAGGCGACAGACCATTCCACAGTTTAGTTGAGCGAGGCAAGAAATACCGAGTGAAACGCACAGTTGTGGACTGCCAACCATCTAAATGATGGTGGTGGAAATTCTGTCGCGTAGGACGAAGGCGGAAGGATGCGGCAGGAATTAAGCCGAACAGCTCCTATAATATATAACTAATAATCACCACTATAAAAAGAAGACCCCCTCTAGCAGGTCCGCTCGCGGCATGGTCCCTTTGAAAATGGCTGCATTACATTATTTGCCTTTTTTGCAGACTGTCTGTCTTATTATCTCTCTATGCTTTCTAATGTCTCTTTAATGATTTTTGAATTCGAATTTGAATTTTGATGAAATTCAGCTCAGAGATAGATTATAGTATAGAGGTATCAAAGCCCATAGGTTACTTTGTTCCCCAAAAATTGGAGAATTCCCGAACGGATAAGGTCGCTTGCATAAACTAGTTTGTCATAAGTTAGTAGCTACTTTAACGGTCCTCCGTCTTTCATTCAGGAGTAGGGTTTGCAATCCGGATCCATTTTGTATGGGAAGATCCGGATCTGGATCCGAATTATCCGGATCTTCCATACAAAATGGATCCGCATTGCAAACCCTATTCATGAGGATTTCTTCCGTTTCGATTTCTTTGGTGCTCCTTTTCCTCCCAGCTTTTATGTACCTACTGGGGTATCATCGGAAGGAGATCCCACTATACATATTTTTTTAATTTATTGTTTCAAAGCGTACATAACAAATCATTACAAGTTAACCCCCGCCAAACTGACAAGACAGTTTTTTGGCCTATCTTTCTATACAGGGTGGGCCCTGTAACTGGAGCAAATAATTAAAATATTGGCATTTTAGGCTACCAGTAATCGTGTGGAAAATATTTTAATCAATTGAAATCATAATTAGAAAATCAAATGTTTTCTAAAAAACTTACTCGTAATCGCACCAACAATGTATAGCAAATATTTGACATTTACGCGTTGTGCAGTCGGAACATTTCGTCAACTTGTATTAATTTTTTCAACAGCAAACTAAAGAAGCTACTACGATATTTTATTTGTAGCATGTCCACTTGCCGTGGAATATTTATAAAAGTATTTACACCCACTTATAATGAAAGACAAAATGACTGTTAATATCTTATGTTTATTATGTGTCTCTAAGATCTAATGAAACAAGTTTTCTATGTGCTGACCGTTTCCTGTTCAGAGGGCCCTGCCAAGATGCATTGCGCTAACTAGCGTTTCTATTCGTTTCGTTTTTAAACCAATCGCGTCACTGGTAGATCACGTGACTTTTCGTATCACGTCATCTACCAGTGACGCGATTGGTTTAAAAACGAAACGAATAGAAACGTAAGTTAGCACAATGCATCTTGGCGGGGCCTCCTGCACGCATCATAACGCAAGAGTGTGTTTCGGTGTACTTTGTCAAAATAATCTTTTTGGATTTTTTGGTGCTGGTCGTAGGCCGTTGGCGAAAATGACGTAGTATCCTCTGTTCCAACGCCATGCAAGGGTGGCGATAAGATATCTCGATTAAAATATTTGAGCGACGATGACGAAGCACTGCAATAAAAATAACTAGTTCTATAATACATAGAAAATTGTAATAGCAATGTACTTATATAATTTGATTATAGTAAAATAAGTTCTAGGCCGAGGACAAGCTAACAGTGAAATGCTTAATTTTGTCATGAAATATGTTTTATTTGGATATGTATTCTCTATTTTGAAATATCTGTAAATCTTAATTCTTGTAAGACTATAATCGTGTTTCACGTTTATAAATGAAGGTTATTTTATAAGTTGTAATTTGTATATTGGTTTACCTACAGAGCAAGTAGACATTAATAATTTAATCTACCATCTTTAGCATCACTTTGTAAATACAATGAATTGGTCTGTCTGTCTCTTCTTCTTTGGATATTTTTAATAGCAAATTGACCACTTTTAAAAACCAAATTGACAACATATTTTCTATATAGTTAATATAATTCCTCCCTGTAAAACTAACAAATAAAATAAAATTTCTCAAAAATGTCCGGAAATTTTGACATTACTATCTACATATTAAGACGCGAAGTACATAGTTTACTGACAGTTCTCAAATTAAAAAAAAAGCATTGCGTGCTCGCTACACAAGCCCGCAATGTTGCATACAAATTTCATTACTATCTAGCTTGTAACTTTTTAAAAAGTGAAAAGGCCCATAATAAAATGAGGGCCTTATACATCCAAATTTTATTCGAAACATAACTTTTTAATCTGTGTATGGAACAGCTTACGTTTTTTTAAAACAAAAGCTTGCGTTTCTCCTTGTTATAAACAAAAAGGCGGTAAAGAGTGATGGTTTTTTCACGTGAAGTTGCTGTTTGTATGCAATTCAAAAAATGAGTTCAAGCGATGAAGAGGGGGAAGATTCCTTACCTTATTTCTCCAACACAACTCAACTCGCAAGCTCGTCCGTTTAAAACAATACTCGGCCCGCAATTGCTTACTTCCCTGCCTAGGCAATAATGTACTATTGACTAACTCTGTATAAGATACCTAACTAATACCACTAAACCCAGAGCTAGCTTTAACCTTCAGTGTTTAACATCCACTTAAGGTTAGAGTTAGCTATATTATAAGCAACCTCCTGACGCACGCACCTCCCGACTACCTAACGGGTGTCGGTAGGACGGGGGATGGGGAATCCTGCGGCCTCCTAAACGGGGGAATGATTTTCTCTCCCGGCCCTTCAGCACAGGCTGGGGTAAGGCTCCGCACGCGATTCACTGGTCCCCCGTCAAATTGACACCTGCCCCCCCATTAAATTATAGCAGATGTATATGCTGAGTTGCAATGGAAGAGGTCACAAAAGAGGGCAGCGCTAGGAGACATGCGCAAAAAATAGTATCTCCAGGCAAAAGAGAAAGCCTCAAAAAGGGTAGCCCCATAAAGATGGTATCCACAAGTGGTCCAAAAAGATCTCCGACCCAACCCTTCCATTGTCGGGCAAAAGAAAGGAATCCCGTAGTCTGTAAGCATGCATGCGTCAGGATTCCCACTCCGCGACTCACATAGCTATAAGTCTCCCCCCCATCCCAACCCCCATTCCTATCCCCCCTTTTTGGAAAAACCCCGCGGATATGTAAACGGAGGAAGTACTTTCTCCTCCGGCCTTTCAGCATTGGCTGGGGTAGTATCCGCGGGAGTCTAAAAATTCTAGTTGGTAATAGGGGCATTGGTGTTTTTAGCCGGTGCGAGCCCGGCAGTACCTGGGCCCTCCATTCCCAGGTCTCCGGAAGGGATTTTCACCTCTGCCCTTTTTTTTAAAGTAATTAAAGCAAAAAGCAAACAAAAGCAAGGACTTTTATCTTTGGCCTATCAGGCGATTACCAAAAAAAAAAATACCACTGAACATCAAACATTTACAATACACTTTCATTTTGTGCACACAAAGTTTAGAGTTACAGTCTAGATCCATATATTTTTATCATGATATTTGCATTATTTCCGATTGTAACTTGTTTTGTGAGCCGTTTATAAACAAATAAATAAAACTAAAAGAGTAGAAGTTAGGTTTTGATATTTTTTTAAATAATAAGAAATTAATATTATTTAAACAATACAATTAAAAAAATCACAGAAAATAGAAAAGCGTCCCGGGCCGGCGCGCTACTCCGAGGTTGCGGTGAAGCCCGAGTTCTCGATGCCGCACGCGTTGACGCCCCGCAGGAGACGCACGTAGCCTTGCTCGCCTTGCTGGCCCCAGGAGTTCTTAAGGATCCAGTATTTCTCACCTTGATCTGTTCAAAAACAATAAATCTTAACAATCTAGCATTTTGACACAAGTCTATGTTTGTGCATCCGAAACCATACGTACCTACCTAATATGAATACTAATATACTTATACTCGTAACTAGTAAAAAATACACAACGATCATAAAACAGTACAATATTTAAGCTAGTCGCAGCGAGTGCAATACTTAACCATCCACTTTTAAAAATGTGCCGAAATTAGTGGCACGTAAGTGAAATAAACATTGGAAATTATTAAAATTGTATCCCAAATTTCAATACTAAAAATGCTCCAATTGCCTCAAGACCTGAACAAAATGGCGCTTTTGTAGCTGTGCCTCTCTAGTGTGGAGTGTCAGAGACATACAGTCGACATCAAAAATATGTTAACACTTTAGTAACTTGTCACTTTATCCGCTATGACAATTTCATATGGCAGTTAAAACATGACGTTAAATAGACAAGGTACTAAAGTGTACACATATTTATGACGTCGACTGTACAAAACATACATACATACATAAACTCACGCCTTCATGCCCAGGGTGGGGTAGGCAGAGTTACAGAATTACCAACAACTCTGAAAACTTGTTGATAATTCTTTAACCACATTTTGTACAAATTTTTCATTTGAATTTGCTTCTTTTACTAACTGATTAATTCAGTTTTTATTAGTTACAACAACAATTTTAAAGCACTTAGGAAACAATTTAAAATATTAACAAGAAAATCCATAAAATACACACTAATCATATGCACAAGAAGTACCTATAGGTATGTACAGAAGCGAAGTTATTAAACGCTATTTTTGCTATTTTTATGACTTAATACGATGTGTTTATAACAAGAAAATTATTCGCATTGTTTTTCGATAAAAATCACATGCTTTATCTGCACTTATAAAAATTATATAAATAAAAATAAATAAAGAAGAACCCTCTTCTTCTTTGGGAGTGAGTAACATAACTCTTATTCCCCAAAACATCTGACCACCATGCTTCTCGCCGCCGTGGTCGCAGTCTGCGTTGCCAGCCACGCCCTAGCGTCGGCCGCCACTGTGCCGCTCCCAGACAAGGTATTGTTACGTACGTGGGGGTAGGTAACTGATAGAAATGCACGAATACACCGATAATCAAAAGTAGACTTAAATTACGCACTCACTTAAACCGTTACAAAACAATTATCGCACAATAAACTTCGAATACTCAGATGATCGCTCGGGTCGCTCTTATTCGCACTGATCGCTTTCCAAGTAAAGACTGACTCGTCGCAACCGGTGTCCGCCGTTTTATAGTTCCCGAGTCCGATTATTCTAGAACGCCTTCCGGAATGTTCTATGTACCTCGCCCCGCCAAGGTCGATCGAGACTGTTCGTTGCTGGAATGTTCTACGCCTTGCTACCTTGTTGTTTTTACGATCGCAATGACCTTGACTCACGGGTCCGGATGAGTCTGGAATGTTCCGCGTGTTGCCGTCTCATTTCTTGTATCTCTTTCACACGCTTCTGGAAGGTTCTCAGTATAGCTGTCTCTTTCTAATCATGCTATCTCTTTCACACGTTTCTGGAAGGTTCTCAGTATAGCTGTCTCTTTTTAATCATGCTATCTCTTTCACACGTTTCTGGAAGGTTCTCAGTATAGCTGTCTCTTTCTAATCATGCTATCTCTGTCACTCTTAGTGGAAAATTGCCATATACTGAAATGTACTTCAAAGGCCCATAAGGGGTCCTGAAAATGCCTGAAAATGGGTTTTCAGGTTATGGCGTCATCTGATAGAGGGTGGCCTGAAACGGACTGAAAACATGTTTCAGGCGCCTGAAAACAACGGCAAGTTGGTCGAAATTCTGATAATCTGGTATGTGATAGAGCTACCTCTGAAACGGACTGAAACGATATTTCAGCCTGCTGAAAACGCTTCTAAAGCACCAAAATTAACGATAAAAGATGAGACGCCTTATGCCATCGGCGTAACACTACCCCCTCCTAAGACATGCTCGTCCCGAGCATTATTAGTTCCGTAATATCTCGCCAGTCGGTCAACGTGGACAACCTTGCAGGGACTTCGCTGGCTCCGCTGTATCCGATACGTAACGTCGTTGATCTTTGTGACTACTTTGTATGGCCCTTCCCAATTAGGTGATAGTTTCGGGGATTTCCCTTTTCTTCGCATAGGGTTATGCAGCCATACTAATGAACCTTCCTCGAACCCTACTTGGTTAGATTTTCGGTCATAACGAGTTTTCATCTTCGCACTGGCTTGAAGTCCGTGTTCACGAACGTGACTGTGAACATCGTCTATACGGTTTCGCAAATCACTGGCATACTCGGTGATCGATTTCGGCGAATCTGGAGGACGTCCGGTTAAAAGGTCTGCAGGTAAGCGAAGTTCTCTTCCGAAGTTCACGTAAGCTGGAGTGACAGCCGTACTTTCGTGAGTTGCCGACCTGTATGACATCAGGAAGAGAGGAATATGCCTATCCCAATCCTTTTGGTGACTTTCAACCACCTTGGCCAAATGTCTTTCCAGCGTCTGGTTGAATCTCTCGACCATTCCGACCGATTGTGGGTGATATGGCGTTGTCCTGGTCTTATGAATACCCATAATTCGGCAAGTCTCCTGGAACACCTGAGACTCAAAGTTCCTGCCTTGATCACTGTGAATTTCGAGAGGCACCCCAAATCGACAACACACTTCCATCACTAATTTCTCCGCGACTGTGACTGCTTCTTGGTTAGGGATCGCAAATGCTTCAGGCCATTTGGTGAAGTAATCCATTACAACGAGGATGTACTTGTTTCCGGATTCGGATGTCGGAAACGGGCCTGCGACGTCCAAAGCAATCCTTTCCCAAGGTGCTCCAACGTTGTACAACTTGAGCGCACCTCTACTGCGTGTTTGCGGCCCCTTAACTGATGAGCAGTTTGTACACTTTCTGCACCAGTCTTCCACATCTTCACGGCAGTGAATCCAGTAGAAGCGTTGCCGAACTTTCATTAAGGTCCTCTTCACTCCAAGGTGCCCACCGGAAATTCCGTCATGGAAGGATCTCAACACATCACTTACCCTTTTTCTTGGAACAACTACCTGTAGGTGAGCATCCTTTCCATTTTCAGCCTCTCATTTTCTGCACAGTAGGCCATTATGCATGACCAGACTTTCCCATTGGGCCCAGTAGCTTTTTGTTACAGTACTCATTGGGGCTACTTCACACCATTTCGGTTTGGGAACGCCTGCTTTGATCCAATCGAAAATGGGTTTAATGTCCTGATCTTCTTGCTGCGCTTGTTGCATGACTTCATTACTCCATTCTTCACTTACAGTATCAGTCCGCAAGATTCTCACACAATCTTTGCCCTCTTGCCTTACACAATGTTTACAGTCATCCGGACAAGGTCTTCGGGAAAGCGCGTCCGCGTTGCCGTGTGATTTTCCACTGCGATGTTCAATGATAAAGTCATATTCCTGTAGTTGTTCAATCCATCGTGCTACTTGACCCTCAGGATTTTTAAACTCCAATAACCATTTCAAAGCAGCATGGTCAGTTCTGATACGAAATTTGCGCCCAAGCAGATATTTACTGAAATGCTGTAATGTCTTGACAACTGCTAGCAATTCTCTCCGAGTGACGCAGTAATTCCTCTCTGGTTTGGATAGTGACTTACTAAAGTAGGCGATAACCACTTCCTGATCTCCTTTCTTTTGTGACAAAACTCCTCCGACACCAGTATTACTTGCGTCTGTGTCAACAATAAAATCATTCTCAGGGTCTGGGTATCCCAATATCGGAGTTTCACAAAGCCTTTGTTTGAGATCGGCAAAAGCTGCTGCACACTGATCATTCCAGTCAAATCTTCGTTTCTCTTCCGTAAGCTGGTGCAACGGCTTCGCTATATCTGAAAAGTTTTTCACGAAACGTCGATAATATGAGCAAAGTCCCAAAAAGGCACGAACTGCGGTCTTGTCCCTCGGTATAGGCCAATCCTTAACGGCACTTATCTTCTCAGGATCTGTCTGGATACCGTCTGTTGACACCACGTGTCCTAAATAATTCACCTTACGCTTGAAAAGTGAGCATTTTTTCGGGCTGAGTTTCAGGTTCGCATCTCGCAGCTTAGCCAAAACTTGCTCCAATTTTCTAAGGTGATCGTCGAAGTCTCTACCAACAATTATAATGTCATCCAGATATACCAGGCAAGTATCTCCAAGTAGACCAGCAAGTATTTGTTCCATCAATCTCTCAAAGGTTGCTGGTGCATTACACAGTCCAAACGGCATAACATTGAACTGCCACAGTCCCTTTCCGGTCGAGAAGGCGGTTTTCTCCTTATCGTGGTCCTTGATTTCCACTTGCCAGTAGCCACTTTTTAAATCCAACGTGGAAAACCATTTCATTCCATTTAAAGTGTCTAACGTGTCGTCGATTCGTGGCAGTGGATAACAATCCTTTTTGGTTACATCGTTAAGTCGGCGATAGTCAACACAAAATCTCATAGTGCCGTCCTTCTTCTTTACCAAAACTACCGGTGAACACCAAGGACTTGTTGATGGCTCAATAACTCTGTTCTTCTTCATCTCTTCAATCATGTCTTCCACTTCCTTTTCGCAAGCTACTGGAACTCGCCGAGGACGTTGTCGGATAGGCATGGTTCCGCCAGTGTTGATCTCATGTTGTACAACTCCAGTTCTTCCAATATCACCGTCGTGCGCAGAGAAAACATTGCTGTAACGCAGCAGTAAATTACGCGCCTTCAGGAGTTCTTCCTTCGTGAGATTGTTTCGGCAACCATCCAATAATCCTGTAATGTCCACTCCTCTACTTGCAGGATGTCCGCTTCCATTCGATCCCTGGCAACTTCGTATCCAAGAAATTTCTTCGCAAGTCCCGATAAGGCTTCCTTTACTAAGGGCATGTTTAGAGTCGCTGAGGTTTAGGACCCTTATAAACGCTGCAGATGACGTTGTCACAACCGTGCGAGCTGTTATCCACGGTTGACTACCATCATTTTTTTCTACTAATACGCAGCGATGAGATCCTCGTTCCGTATAGTGTGGTAATTTCACAGGAACTAGGGCTTGCGATTTTTGTTGAAGAATGGTTCTTCTAGCACAGTAGACTTGTCCACTCACGCCACCTTCCATAGGGACTTCATCAACCCCGAATTTCAGGACTCCACCTTTCAAGTCGATTTTGCAGCCATGTTTTCTCATAAAATCCAATCCAATAATGCAATCGTCGATGATGTTAGCAACGATAACTTTGTGCCAGTAGTTCTTTTCCCCAATTTGCACCGCCACTCCTTTCTCCCCCAGGACGGAAATGTACTGGCCGGTAGCCGTTTGCAGCTGAAGATGCTTGGGTCGGACTAGATGATCTCTGGTTAAATGTTTCAGTAGCCGAGAACTGATCACAGTCCGAGAAGCTCCGGTGTCTATAGTAAGGTGACATGGTATTCCACCAATTTCTCCTTTGACGACCAGACTGTTCCCATCATTCGCCTGTGAGATCATAACTGGGACATTTTGACCACCAGCCAGCACTCGTCCCTTGGTCCTGGCTTCTACTCGTTTCCCTGAGGCGGCTCTAATGCATCAGAGCCCGCTGGCCTCTCCGTTGGGCCTGTTGTATCTCGTTGTGTTCTATTTCGTTTTGGGCAACTAGATTGTATGTGCCCGCGTTCTCCACACCAATAACACCTTGGCCCAAATTCACGGCGAGGAGCAGTTGGCTCCCTGGCCGAAACCTCTCGCACCCTAAAAGGCCTCGAGTCCTGGCATACAGCTTCGACCTCCAAGGCGTGGGCAACTGCATCCTTCACGCTCCCATGATGTCCTAGTCGCACAGCAGCTCTGACTTCTAAATCACGGATTCCATCGATGAAGGCCCGTACTAGCATGCTGTCCACAAATGAAGCCGATGCACTTTGGTACGCTTTCCTGACCAACTTTTCTATTTCCAGGGCCCACTGTTGTAATGATTCATTACGTCCCTGGGCTCGATCCTTAAGCTGAGCTCTAAAGACGTGCTCGAGATGGCTGTCACCATAACGTGCCTCCAAAGCTTCAAGGAGGCGGTCGTATGTCTTATTCTCTCCCAAAGCTTCCAGCACGGTGAGAGCTTCATCTCGAAGTGCCAAAGTTAGAGCCGTCTTCGCCTGGTCCTTGTTCCAGCCATTCGCCTGGGAAACTGACTCAAATTGGAGTTTATAGGCTGCCCATGACGAAGTCCCATCAAACGGTGGCGCCTTAAATCTTCCAGCAACCGGGATAGAGGTTTCACACCCAGGGGAACCATTGGCCACTTTGATTTCCAGCTTTTTCACTTCATTTCTTATCGTCTGGAGGCGATTTTCGTGGTCTTCAACTTTCTCTTTAACTCCATGAAGTCGGTTCTCGAATTTAATGTCCATGTCGGTGAGTTTTCCTTGGACCTCTGTCATTTCCTTCTTCCATTCGAAAGTGGCCTCTCGTACCTCTAGGAGAATTCTCGATTGTTCCTCCTGGGATTTCTTTTGACTCCGTAGTTCATCACGAATAGCTCTCGATTGTTCTTCTTGGAACTTTTTCTGACCTTCTTGGATAATTCTGGATTGTTCCTCCTGAGCTCTGAAGCGTTCCTCTTGGGCTCTAGATTGTTCCTTCAAGAGGATCAGAATCGTGTTGAGGTCGATTTCCGGCTTAGGTGACACTGTTGTAGAAGCCGGTGCAGTAGCGGTGGACGTACCGGCGGCAGCCGCAGAATCCTCAGATACAGTCTGGCTTCGGGTTTTGACACCCTCCTGCTCTTGATCTCGCGGAGTTACTGGCATTTTCTATCCCACTTCTGACACCAAATGTTACGTACGTGGGGGTAGGTAACTGATAGAAATGCACGAATACACCGATAATCAAAAGTAGACTTAAATTACGCACTCACTTAAACCGTTACAAAACAATTATCGCACAATAAACTTCGAATACTCAGATGATCGCTCGGGTCGCTCTTATTCGCACTGATCGCTTTCCAAGTAAAGACTGACTCGTCGCAACCGGTGTCCGCCGTTTTATAGTTCCCGAGTCCGATTATTCTAGAACGCCTTCCGGAATGTTCTATGTACCTCGCCCCGCCAAGGTCGATCGAGACTGTTCGTTGCTGGAATGTTCTACGCCTTGCTACCTTGTTGTTTTTACGATCGCAATGACCTTAACTCACGGGTCTGGATGAGTCTGGAATGTTCCGCGTGTTGCCGTCTCATTTCTTGTATCTCTTTCACACGCTTCTGGAAGGTTCTCAGTATAGCTGTCTCTTTCTAATCATGCTATCTCTTTCACACGTTTCTGGAAGGTTCTCAGTATAGCTGTCTCTTTTTAATCATGCTATCTCTTTCACACGTTTCTGGAAGGTTCTCAGTATAGCTGTCTCTTTCTAATCATGCTATTTCTGTCACTCTTAGAGGAAAATTGCCATATACTGAAATGTACTTCAAAGGCCCATAAGGGGTCCTGAAAATGCCTGAAAATGGGTTTTCAGGTTATGGCGTCATCTGATAGAGGGTGGCCTGAAACGGACTGAAAACATGTTTCAGGCGCCTGAAAACAACGGCAAGTTGGTCGAAATTCTGATAATCTGGTATGTGATAGAGCTACCTCTGAAACGGACTGAAACGATATTTCAGCCTGCTGAAAACGCTTCTAAAGCACCAAAATTAACGATAAAAGATGAGACGCCTTATGCCATCGGCGTAACAGTATACTACGATGTAGAAGACGCCGAAAACTTATTTAAACAACACGTAAAAGAATACCACAGGAAATACAATACGATGTTATAGAATACAAAAAAAGGTTAGCAGCTTTTAAAACCAAATTAGAAAAGATAAACAAGTTGAATGCCAGATATCCTCGAACTGTGTTTGGAATAACTCAGTTTACTGATTTGACTTCAGAGGAAGTAAAAAAATTAAATGGATTCAAACTTTCCAATCGTATAATAAAAAAAGAAGAAACGAAATTTCCTCTGAGTCTGAAGAAAGTTCCCAATTCGTTCGATTGGCGAGACCACGGAGTTGTCAGTCCAGTTAAACACCAAGGGGATTGCGGATCCTGTTACATTTTTAGTGCTATTGGTGAGTAACCCTTAACTTAATAGTTAAAAACGTTACTATTGCATAACATTGATAATTTGACTCCGCATTCTTATCACATCACGTCACGAAATTGTAGCTATGGAAGTAAATGGAAAGGATAGCATCGATAAGAATATTTTTTTGCGTTAGCAATAATAAATCCCAATTGTCGCAATATTATCGGCTTTTAATTAAGTCGAAATAGGTATAGGTTATTTACAACCAGCCCGAAAAGCACCCATAAAAAGAAGTTCTACATAGTCGGGTAAAAACCGGCGCTCCATTTAAACTATGGTAGCGTTTTCTCGAATGTAGAAAAATGCAACGGAAACGAAGGTATCAGGGGATAAACACGAAAGAATAAACCTAATAAGGGAAAAAATGCGAATGAAAATTTTACTACTTAGGCCCTGTTGTTTGATCAGACCAGGAATGGAAAATTTGACACATTTCCTTGAGATTTTAACCATTAGGTTATTAGTATTATTTTTAGGGTTCCGTACCTCAAAAGGAAAAAAACGGAACCCTTAAGGATCACTTTGTTGTCCGTCTGTCTGTCTGTCAAGACCCTTTATCTCGGGAACGCGTGGAGGTATCGAGTTGAAATTAAAACCAAATACTCAGGTCAACTTGAAGTTGTGAAAACATCAAACTTCTAAGTTAACGTAAAAGAAAGATTTTTACCGCAAATATTGTACATTTCCACACTCTCAAGGGAATCAAAATTGATAGGATGTTTTCCGTTGACCTAGATCTATGAAATTTGGCAAGTAATTTCGTCTTATACTACAAGCATAGGAAGAAAACTGAAACTATACATTTTTAATTTCATCACAAAAAAACATGGTATTTATGCAAGGAACGGTGGACACGGTGGTCCAAATTTTGAATTGAGTTAACTGTGTCATGTGCGGAACCCTCGGTGGGCGAGTCCGACTCGCACTCGTCCGGTTTTTTATCAATTACGTCCCTATTTTCAGTTCATTAGCCAAGTCGGCTGGATGATGAAGGAGGAGGATTACCCATACATATACCAAGACGGACAGCGTTGCAAAGAAAGACCTCGTAAAGCGGTTGCAAAAGTAACTAAGAGTATAGTTCTCAACATAACTGATGCAGAAGATTTAAAAAAGAAGTTGTATGCGATCGGGCCTTTGTCTATTGGTAAGAAAAGTTATGTGTTTCATTACACGTTTTTACTAACGGTACTCAATTACTTATTGCGTTTGATAATATGTATAAACAGATGTTACGTAATGCGAAAGCTAAATTGATAATTTATAAGACAATAATTATTGTTCTTTCACCAACGTTACGGTTGGCGATAATTACACTTATTGTTACAAAGATATAAGAAAATAGGATTATTTTCACCTGTCTGAGATCAACTTTGTCGTACCAAGTTTAGTGGTAAGATCGTCCTCCAAGACTGAAGTCCTGCGTCGAGCCGAGATATCTAGAGTGGAGACGCTCATTAAGCACCAAAGAAAATTGTATGGTCAGATTTTTCAAATAGACGACAGAAGATTGCCGAAAGTTTAATCGTAATTTTGGTGCGGGAAGAGTAGCAGGCGGGCAATAGGTAGTTCAAAGGAAAGTTTGAATAAGATTGAGCGTCTTAAAGACCTTGACTCAAAGCACTAACTACGGAAGGTTCAGTTCAAGCCTTTCTCCAGTTATACGTTTAACTTGGTTGGTTAACTCTTCTGTGCAACTTGTAATTGGACATTCAAAGCCAAGTCCGGGTTTGCAAGTCATGACAAAGGACATAGCCATATGTTGATCTACTACAAGTTGTAATGTAATTATCGCCAACCGTGACGTTTGTTGCAAGAACAATATTATTCATCTAAAGTTGCAGCCTTGTTGCAGTAGCGCGCGTTACAGCTTTTATATTGAAAAGTTTTGTAAATTGACACATTTTACGTATTTTCTTCGTCACGATCACGATATTTAAATAGTTATTAAAGCTCTATCGATAAACATGTGAAAAAATAGAGATCGTTTATCTCAGTTCGCCACTTTTTGAGATGCAGTAGTTGTGCGTTACACGGCAGAACGGCACATGACACGGATTAGGCCAAACGCAGGTTTTCACGTGATAGTTTTCTAGTTAATCAAGCATAGCCTAGTTTCATTATAACTATACAATACAATACAATACGAATATTATTTATTGGACACCACATACAGTACCAGCATGGATAGTAAATACAAAAAAAAGTTTCAAAGTCAACAGGCAGTCTCTTCCAGACTACCTTACAATGAAGAGGTGACTATGCGTTCACGCAATTATAAGAATGGAATTTCAGACTATTGTAGTAAAAAACAATTGTATTTTACTCGAACTTTATAACCAGTAGCCCTCCTGTTTTTATTCGTGTCCAATTTTTTTTTTAATCAATCCAACGATATTCCGTAAAGTCCTTCATGCCGTTACGTCTACAGGGGGTCACAAAAAAACAAATAAGAATACACAGGTATTCCCGAAAAAAAAAAATTCGGCTGTCAATAAATAAACGATGACACGTTAATTGTTTCAGGATTGGATGCTTGTGATTTTTCTGACTATAGAGGAGGGATTCTACACCCTATAGAGTGTTCTCGCGACCCCAGACGTGCTGGCCATGCCGCACTATTGGTGGGATACGGAGAAGGTATGACGTAAACTAAAATTATAGTCTACGTGTGGAGCTAGCGTCGACCGGCTTGGTCACCACGGCTTGTCCTGCGCGAGAAGCGCTGGCAAATTCTCCCGTCACTCCAGCCTTAATGACATTATCCGCCGGGCTTTTACCAGCGCCAAATGTGCGGCCATTTTGGAACCAAATGGTCTCATGCGTGACGATGGTAAAAGACCTGATGGGATGACCCTTATTCCGTGGAAGTTGGGACGGCCATTGGTGTGGGATGCTACTTGCGTGGACACCCTTGCGCCGTCACACCTTCCCGGATCGAGAATTAAGGCTGGATCCGCGGCAGAATCAGCGGAGACCCTGAAAAGGCGCAAGTACAGTCGGCTCAATAGAAGCTACGTATTTGAGCCTTTTGGGGTCGAAACTTTAGGACCGTGGGGATCAGGAGCTCATACAAATTTTAAAGATCTTTCCAAGCGCCTGCTCGACACATCTCGTAACCAAAATGCTTGCCTTTATTTGGCACAAAGATTAAGCATTGCCATTCAACGTGGCAATGCTGCCAGCATTTTGGGAACGATGCCCACTGGCAGCGGTTTATTAGATTAGTGTAGTTTTAAGTTAATTTTAGGTATATTTTATTGTATATATTTTTAATAGTCCTAAATATTTAGTCATAGGTACACATCAATAAGTTAGTTAATGTTTTATGTTCTTTTAAATAAATTATATTTATTTGCTACCCTTTGAAACCTGTATTAAAATTTAGGCTAGTCTACGTGTTGTGTTTGTGAGAATTTCTACATAACATATCCAAAAATGGCGGATACCCAATTTTGCAAGGTAATGTATAATTTTACTGGACTAGTTAAGAAGTTATTTTCCTAACCCAACAGTCAAAATGGAAGTTAAAAAGTATTCAAAAATGTATTGAGGTAATTTAATGTTTTTGATTGACAAAGGCGCACCCGTTTGAATTACTCGTATCAGTTACTTTCTGCGTCAATGTACGTAAAATAAAATAAAATGGCGTGACTTCATAGATTGAAAATACTATCACCGTCTGAAGTTGAAAACGTGTATACGTGTAAATGTGTACCAGCAGCGCTTTCTCAGCTGCCCTGAAAATCAGCGTCACGGCATCTATGTCTGACACTATGCTGATTGGCACCCGATTTGGTGCATTATAAAATAGTTTTAAGTTGTTATTCTAAATTGATCTCCCACTGTATCTCATTTTATTATTATTGTTTTGTGTTCTGCACCAAATAAATGATTTTCTTCTTCTTCTTCTCAAGTGTGTATACTGTCAAGGTTTGCTGCTTGCAGCATGCTGGATGCATCTAACGGCCAAACCCTATAGTCAAACCGTGTATAGATAAGGCTTTCTTCGGGTTAAAATTTGACATTTGCCCATACAAAATTTGTCAGATTTTTAATCCGAAGACTATATGTCCGCGGTTTGAATATAGGATTCGACCATAAGTCGTACTGCCTGATTATTACGTCAGCAATATTTAGTCGAGAGATGTCCGCGTGAAAAGGGACTAGGTAATAGTGTATGTGGTGGAAATAAAAGGAATGCAGATAAAGCTATGCCCTACCTATATTATCGGTAGAAGAGAACTCGTACAAGAGCTCCTACAGTACCTATGTGTGAGTGTGTTACGATTAATAAAATGTCTTTTGCATATATAGAAAATGGAGAAAAATACTGGATCATCAAGGATTCGTACGGAGTCGAGGTACGTGAACATGGCTACGTGCGTTTACTGCGGGGTGTCAACGCGTGCGGCGTCGAAACGGACTTCGCCGCCACAGCCGTCGTAGTTTAGGCTATAAGATCGTGTTTTGTTAGTGTTAAAGCAAACTTAATAAAACAAATCTTGTTAATATATTGTTAGTTGGTTATTGGCCGTCTTCCAGCTGATATGATGATGATGGTGATGGTGATGATGATGATGGTAATGATCATGATTTTTATATCGTTAAGTATCTTGTCGCTGATCAAGTTTAGAGACAAAGCAGTAGAATCCCAAATACGATAGGTCCTAGATTAAGATTTCAGACATTCAAAAATGGCGTTAATTAGAAGTAAAAAAATATATAGTTAGTTTGATACAATAAAAAATAATTAAGATAGAGAAACGTGCAGCTGTGTAGTGCATAACCACTCAACATCAAATTTTGTCAGATAAGTTCACAGCGCTATGTAGACCTCAATCTCACAGCATATGCTGAGTTCTTAGTATTTTGTCATAACATTCAATTAAATAGTAATAAACATCACTGAACAATCTCACACAAATTGACCTAGTCCTAAACTAAGCTCTAAGCTTTTATTATGGGTACTAAAAATTACCTCTCTACCTGGTATGAACATAGACGTGACTACAGCAATGAAAATGTTCGTAAGTTTTGTGAGTGCTTGTCTTCGCTTTCATTCTCCGATGTCGTAGATTGCACTGACGCAACGCAGGCATTCCAATTGTTTTATGAATTACTCAGCCTATTCCACAATCTGTGTTTTCCAACAATAAAAGTAAAAATCAATAATCGACCCTTAGTAAATAATTGGCTATCAAGAGGTTTAAAGAAATGCTGTAAAACAAAACGAGCTCTTTATTTCAACATGAAAGGATCGCAACCAAATAGTCAGGTCATGAAAATTAAGTATAAAAAATACCATCGTATATTAAAAAAATGTTTATTAAATGCAAGAAAAATTGCAAATACAAATTATATTCAATATAGTAAAAATAAGTGTCTAGCAACTTGGAATATTATATCTTCAACGCTATCCGATAATCTTCGCGCTTCAGATATAAATAGCATAAAAACAAAAAATTATTTACATACTGATCCTCAAGAAATCTGCGATATTTTCAATAATTATTTTATAAATTTAACTAAGCCTGATAATTTAGCTCCAGGTTTACATAGTAGGTCACACAATTTCGAGTCATCGACAAATCAGGCTACAATATTTTTGAATCCTGTAAATGAACAGGAAGTGTATAAAATAATAATGTGTCTAAATAATAGCAAAGCAAGTGGTTATGACAGCATTACCACAAAACTACTGAAACAATGTGCTTCATATATCTGTGTTCCGCTTGCTCATGTTATAAACTTGTCTTTTGTCGAGGGTGTATTCCCAAGAGAATTGAAATTATCGATAGTAAAGCCCCTATTTAAGAAAGGTAACAGGCAGGACCCAGGCAATTTCAGACCCATTGCATTAATACCTATATTATCAAAAATATTTGAGAGAGCATTATTCATTCGATTAAGCAATTTCTTGACAAAGTTTAAAATTCTCTGTCCCGAGCAGTTTGGCTTTCGGGAAAAGAGGTCCACCACCCATGCTTGTTTTGAGTTCGTAAAGTACATTACGGAGGCCATCAATAAAAGTATTCCGGTCGCATCGCTTTTCTTGGACATGACAAAAGCATTCGATTTTGTCAATCATTCCAAGCTCCTGAGCAAGCTAGAACGCTACGGTATCAGAGGCCGAGCGCTTGACTGGATCGGAAGCTATCTGAGTGACCGGTTGCAGTGTACTGAGATCAGTAGATTTATTGAGAGAAATAATGAAATAGTCAAACAAGTTTTTAGATCTCAGTATAAAGTAAATAATACTGGAGTCCCCCAGGGAAGTATATTAGGCCCCCTACTTTTTGTTATCTACATCAATGACTTGCCGAACGCAACCCGTCATAAAGTCATTATGTTCGCAGATGACACGACCATCATGGTCAAATGTAGTAATAGGTTAACTTTTAATCAAGACATAAATAATTCTTTAAATGATATTGTAAATTGGATGGACATGAACGATTTAAAAATTAATATTAATAATATTAATGAAAGAGTTTTTAAAGTCCAAAAAAAATGTATTAGGGTTATTTGTAATGCTTGGAATGATGACTCTTGCATCCCTTTATTTAAAAAACTGCACATTCTTCCGTTACCTTGCTTATATATACGGGAAATATGTCTGTTTGTAAGTGCCCATAGATATTTATTCAAAAAACGAGGTGAAGTAATGCACAGAGAAACCAGAATTAAAATTATGAATTCACTTTATAAGCCACGGGCTCATAAAATGATCTACAGGAAAAATGTTTGTAACATGTGCATAGACTTATACAATAATCTACCTGAGGACATAAAGTTACTCGAGGGAAATAGTTTTAAATATAAATTGACTACCTGGCTCTTAGACCGTTGCTTTTATACCATTCAGAAATATTTAAATCGTAATTGACATTTTTAATTTAATTGAATGTTTATTGTTTTATTGATTGTGTATTGTTATTCTACTCTTTTTATTTTATTTTATTTTCTAATGATTGTCTTTTGTCTTAAATTTAATATTATTTTAATTGTATCGCTCCGACAAATGTTTTGCACGCCTGCATGCAGGCTGAATACACTGGATATAATTTAAAAATTAATGTAACATCTACACAACTGTATTCTGAGCAAATAAATCTTTGAATCTTTGAATCTTTAAATACAAAAAAACATCCAATACTCAGAAATAAAAGCTCGTGCATATCACACGAATATTTGCCCATACCGGGAATCAAACCCGGGACCTCTAGGTTCTTACGTCACTGCCAACTACGCTAACGCGTCGTACATAAACACGTCATCGTAACAATGACTATTTGTTGAAACTCGTTGTAGATTTTTTTAATGTGTTTTACATACATTGCTTAAGCAATGTATGTAAAACTATTGTGGCGTGGGTGGCTATTTGAGCCTGATTCTGATTTGTCTTCCTTTCTCAATTAGAATGCAAGTTATATACGAACATTTTCGACAAAAAACGGTGACATTTCCTTTATACACTGTTCATAAACGCGTAATGAACCGATTATGGCCACTGTACACATTGGGCCAATGCGTTGGTCCACGATATTGGGCCAACATGTACAGGACTACTTGGCTGCGCTATTGGGTTGTTCGTAGTTGGCAACCAACGCTGACCGGTCAACCGGCTGGTGTCAGTTTTTCGTGCACACATCAAAGGATATTTTATGAAGGGGCCAATGCAGAATGATCAATACGCCAATGTGTAAACGTGATTCCATATTTTGGCCCATTACCTGGGCCCAACGCATTCGCCAAATGTGTACAGCGGCTGTTATAAATATTATACATTAGTCACTTTATTTCAAATTTTAATGAGCATGGACATAAAACTATGTAAGCTACAATCGAGTCATTATTATCGCGCGCACTAGGTTCCGATAGAGACTTTAGAAGTTTAATTATTTCAAAGACCATCCTATGTTTACTATATTTTGTAGGTAAGCACTTTAATATTTTTCCACATTTCTAAACAAATAAATAGCCCACAATTATAACGCAAAGTTATTTTATCTATGTTATTTTTGGCTTGAAACATTATTACGTTTTACAACACAAACTATTTTTGTTAAATATTTATTAGATAAATTTAAATACTTCAACTCAAAACTCCTATATATAAAAAATAAATGAAACATTCGAGACAGTCTTCACCAATTGCAGGTAAGTGACATTTAACAACCAAAAAATTGTACACTATGCTGCTCGCCGCCGTGGTTGCAGTCTGCGTCGCTACCAATGCCGCTGCAGCGTCGGCCGCCACTGTACCGCTTCCAGAGAAGATATACTACGATGTAGAAAACGCTGAAAACTTACTTAAAGCACACGTAATACAATATAACAGAAAATATAATGTCGAAGAATACAACAAGAGACTTGAAATTTTTAAACGAAATTTGAAAAAGATAAATGAGTTGAATACAGAGTTTCCTCGAACTGTATTTGGAGTTACTCGTTTTGCTGATTTGACTCCAGAGGAAATGAAAAGTTACCATGGAGTCAGAGTATCTGATCACTCTAAAGAAAAAAACGAAAATATGTGGAATCTTAATGTAGAAACGAAAACTGCACCTGAAGCGTTTGATTGGCGGGATCACAGCGCCGTCACTCCGGTTATGGACCAAGGTGACTGTGGCTCCTGCTACATTTTCAGTGCTATTGGTAAGTCGCACAGCCTGAACTTTATTATTAGGTCACTATTATTAAAATTTAATTAAAACACTCACTCACCTTCATAGTTAAACCCCTAGAGCGTCCGCGATTTTAGACTTTAGTACGAGGGCTGCTACTTATGTAACCGGAATAGAAAAAAATAACAAACGTATATGACTAAATATCTGCCGTGTTGGTGCCGGTGCCGGTCGACTGCCGTGTTGGTGCCGGTGCCGGTCGAGAATAGCACCACCCCATCTCTTCCCGTGGGTGTCGTACGAGGCGACTAAGGGATAAACCAGAGGATGGGCAGCAGCGTCTTCCGCGGACTACATGGTATAACTGCGGTCGCCAACCCACCTGCCAAGCGTGGCGACTACGGCATTTCCCCCCCAACGGTTCTAGATCAAAAGCCTTAATTAAGTATGAATTTAAAACTACAGCCCAGACCCCTAGTCCCCGGCGGCCCCGCTATTCCTGGCTCCGGTAGCGGCTATGGTAACGGCGGGGCAGGGGGTGCTTTAGGTAATCTCCGGCAGAGACCCGGCTACCAGAAACGACGACCTTTGGCCCTGGCAACATACAACTGCCGAACATTGCGGACCGACGAAAAGTTGCTGGAACGGGAGGAGGAATTGAGCAGGTTACGATGGGGAATCATAGGGCTGTCAGAAGTCCGTAGAGAGGGGGAGGACATGATAACCCTGAAGTCCGGTAACTTGCTCTATTTCCGGGAGGGCGACCACCAGTCCCAGGGAGGTGTCGGGTTTATCGTCCACAAGTCCCTCGTGAACAACGTGGTGAAGATCGAGAGCGTGTCGAGCAGGGTAGCGTGCCTTGTACTCAGAATGACCCAACGATATTCGTTGAAGGTCATACAGGTATATGCGCCGACCTCGACACACTCCGACGATGAGGTGGAGGCTATGTATGAGGATGTTTCCAGAGCCATGCATAGCTCCAAAACTCACTTCACGGTTGTTATGGGGGACTTCAACGCAAAGCTGGGTAAACGAGACGGTGAAGAGCAGAGAGTGGGGAATTTTGGAGTGGGGCATAGGAATCACCGGGGCCACCTACTAGCCAGTTTTATGGAGAAGGAGGGACTCTATATGATGAACTCCTTTTTCAGGAAACGTGAGCATAGGAAGTGGACCTGGATGAGTCCTGATGGTGTAACGAGGAATGAGATAGACTTTATCATGTCGACGAAAAAGCACATATTCAATGATGTCTCCGTGATCAGTGCGGTTAAAACCGGAAGTGATCACCGTATGGTACGAGGCTCATTGAATATCCAGTTCAAACTTGAAAGGTCTAGACTGATGAAGTCTACTCTCCGCCCGGCACCCGCTCAGCTCCAAAACCCCGAGAGCTTTCAGCTCGAACTTCAAAACCGTTTCGAGTGCCTAGGTAGCGACGTGGACGATTACAACGACGGGTTCGTGGAAGCTGTCCAAACGGTCGGGTCTAAGTTCTTCAAGATCCGCCGTACAAAAACCAAGAAGCTCTCGGACTCCACCCTTAGGCTCATGGAGGTGAGGCGTGAAATGATTCTGCAGTCCTCTGGTGACGCTTGTCGCTATCGGCAGCTCAACAGACAGATCTCGAAGTCTCTGAAACGTGATATACGCCGTTTCAATACTAAAAGTATTGAAGAGGCTATTGAGCGTAACAGGGGCTCTAAGGTGTTTGCCAGGGATCTGTCTGTTGGCCAAAGCCAACTGATGAAGCTGAAGTCCGACGACGGCAGAGTCATTTCATCTAAACCTGAGCTATTGGCGGAAGTTGAGAAGTTTTATGGACAGCTGTACACGACAACCCGAACACCCGTCGAAAATCGAGCTAAAGACCCGAGGGCTAGATTAACCCGACACTATACCGAAGATCTCCCCGACGTCAGCCTGTACGAGATTAGTATGGCCCTCAAACAGCTTCAGAATGGCAAAGCCCCAGGTGAACAACCCACCCTTAGGGCCCTTCAGACGCTGTTCAGCTCCGTCCTCCACGAAGGGAGAACGCCGAAAGCATGGAACAGAAGTGTGGTGGTTCTCTTCTTCAAGAAAGGTGATAAAACTTTGTTGAAGAACTATAGACCCATCTCACTTCTGAGCCATGTTTAAAAGCTGTTTTCGAGGGTCATCACAAATCGTCTCGCGCGCAGGTTTGACGATTTTCAGCCTCCCGAACAAGCCACATACCACATACATGCGTTGCGGCAGGTTATACAGAAGACCGAAGAGTATAACCTCCCCCTTTGCCTTGCATTTGTGGACTACGAGAAAGCCTTCGATTCAATTGAGACGTGGGCTGTACTACAGTCTCTCCAGCGGTGCCAAGTTGACTACCGATATATCGAAGTGTTAAAGTGTCTGTACGAAAACGCCACTATGTCCGTCCGACTACAGGACCAGAGCACGAAGCCTATTCCTCTGCAGCGGGGAGTCAGACAAGGAGATGTGATCTCTCCGAAGCTGTTCACCGCTGCATTGGAGGATGCTTTTAAGGTTCTGGACTGGAAAGGACGAGGCATCGCGCTCGAAGTTGTTGACAAACGGTCCAGTTAGGTAGGTCCAACTTTGAGAAAGAGGTCACTCGTCGAATCCGACTCGGATGGGCAGCGTTCGGGAAGCTTCGTAGCACCTTTTCGTCCAAATTACCGCAGTGTCTGAAGTCAAAAGTCTTTGACCAGTGTGTGTTGCCAGTGATGACTTACGGATCTGAGACGTGGGCGCTAACAATGGGCCTTATAAGGAAGCTCAAAGTCACTCAGAGGGCTATGGAGAGGGCTATGCTCGGGGTTTCTCTGCTTGATAGAATCAGAAATGATGATATCCGCAGTAGAACTAAGGTTACCGACATAGCCCGAAGAATAGCCAAACTTAAGTGGCAGTGGGCGGGGCACATTGCTCGCAGGACTGATGGCCGATGGGGTCAGAAGGTTCTTGAGTGGCGTCCGCGGACCGGGAGACGAGCTGTAGGTAGGCCTCCAACAAGATGGAGTGACGACCTCGTAAAGATCGCGGGAACGCGGTGGATGC
Organism: Acleris literana; assembly: GCA_946894065.1. Classification (NCBI taxonomy): domain Eukaryota; kingdom Metazoa; phylum Arthropoda; class Insecta; order Lepidoptera; family Tortricidae; genus Acleris; species Acleris literana. Next base: position 4,440,973 of record OX335671.1, read on the forward strand.
GAAAAGCACAAGATCGGTCTGAGTGGAGAGCCTTGGGGGAGGCCTATGTCCAGCAGTGGACGTCTTTCGGCTGACATGATGATGATGATGATGATGACTAAATATGGTTTTATTGTTTTTCAAAATATTCTCCCTTATGATCGATGCACTTTTGCATACGTTGAAACCAATTTTTAAAACATTTTTTCCACTCTGACTGAGGTATCTCCAAAACGTGCTGTTTGAATGCGTCGACTGCATCTTCACGGGTCGAAAATCTTTGACCACGTAATTTATTCTTTACATTTGGGAGTAAATAGAAATCATTGGGTGCCAAATCAGGGCTGTACGGCGGATAACCCGTTAATTCTATATTTTGACCTTCCAAAAATCGAGTCGTTTCGCGTGATGTATGACAGCTGGCATTGTCATGGTGAAGAACGATTCTGCGTCGCTGGTTGTTTTTACGTTTTACGTTTACCGACTCCGGCAAACAAATGGTCGTGTACCATTCCGAATTAACCGTTTTACGATTCTCTAGCGGCACTGTAGCCACATGGCCATTAATACCGAAAAAGCAGGCGACCATTTTCTTCAAGGTGCTTTTTGCACGAGTTACTTTCGTAGGGTTCGGCTCATTTTGAAACACCCACACTGTTGATTGTTGTTTAGTTTCCGGATCATACGCATAGATCCAGGATTCGTCACCTGTGTAGATATTATAAACAGCTTTTGAGTCACCACGGATATATTTTTTTAACATTTTCTTGCACCATTCGACGCGAGCCTCTTTTTGATCCTTAGTTAAATTGTGAGGGATCCAACGGGAACAATTTTTTTTTACAGCTAAATGATCATGTAATATCTTATTAATGCTCGTCATACATATGCCCAGAGTCGCCTCTATCTCGCGATATGTAACATGACGGTCATGCATTATAAGTTTTCGCACAGCTTCAATATTTTGTGGTACAAAGACCGATTTCGGGCGACCTTCCTTAACTTCGTCCGTGAGCATACTATGTCCACGATTGAGCATACCTAATGTTACTTTTTAATCGTATTGGTTCTTGTGCACAAGTCACTTTAGAAGTGAGAACACATTGTGATGTTTCTCGCCGGACAACTACATTTTATTGATATATTTTGTCCGGCAGCATGAGCATGTCATGCTCACTTAAAGGTCTTTGCTTACGGCGGCGTCGTTGATCGGGTCGCCACCTTCCCGAACAGATGGTTGAGGGAGGCTATGGCTGAGATACGCGTCATACTCGTGAACGGGTGCTGTTTGTGGGGTCCGGTCTGTTCACGCTTGCAAGGACGTGTTTTCCAGTTAGTTATTTTAATTATCGTTCCTGACGTAGAGACCTCGTCATGTTGTTCTCCTAGTCACTATTTTTAATTTAAGTAATGTAGCTTACATTTGTAATTATTTTATTTGTGTTAGTTTTAAAATAATGATTTATTACTGTATTACCTTGTAATGTTACTTTTAAGTATTATTGTATTTTATGATTGGAAAAAATGACCTTCTGCTGGAGTTTCTTGCGGCGCTTCTTCTCCGCAATGATGGTCTTGTCCGAAGCGCTAGTAGATTCACTCCATGTTACCGACGTGTAAAAGAGCCCTCATGTGGCCAATTTACTGAATAAATATTTTGAATTTTGAATTTTGAATTTTGATATGAACTCACTAAACCAGTGGTACACAGTGCTTTTCGATGGAGCTTCATCACCAAAAGTCGAAGTTAATTGATCTATGCACTGTTGTTGCGTTAAACCACGCCGAAAATCATAATAAATCATAGCACGAATATTTTCACGAGTGAGTTCCATTCTTGCAGCGAGATGACATTTTGATCCCGCCAAAAACAAAAGACTAGCGTATATAAGAAAAAAAATTATAGCGGCCAGTATTAAAAAAAAAGTTCAAATTTTACCATGGAGGTCAGATATAACGTTTATAAATGTTGGAATCCCAGATTCCGGATACATAAGTAGCAGCCCTCGTATGGAACTTGCGACAATAACACCATTGCCAGCGACGTCCGAAGGGTTAAATAAATTATCTGGTTGGACTTAATCAGCAACTTTTTACAAATTGTTAGTGGTTTTTAAGTATTTGCGCCAAAAATGGGAACCGCCTTTTTTTGTCGCGCTGAGATGGTCAGTGCCAGCGCATGCACGCAGGTGGCGTTTTATATTATGGCTGTTTTATTTGCCATGACACTGAGGGTCTTTTCCTAAGGTCTCCTGGCGTCAACACGTACCAGCACTCTAGGTTTTAATTGCATGGCACGCACGTTGATGCAGGCGTGAGCCCACTGTGTGAAAACTCTTAGGCAAGCGGGACGGACAGGCAAACTGCACTTCCTGTGCATGCTTAGTCGTGCTGACAGTGTCCGTCAACTGGAGCACGGCAGTGGCGGTGATACCGCTCAACGATGTTGGCAACAAGTCGAAGGCTTACTGCCAACCAGAATCGGTTTTTATCTACCAGGTTACCATAGCCTTAAGACGAAAAGGCCTTTAGCTAGGTACTCGCTGTTCTTTTACCGATTAGTATGCGTGCTTTCTCGTGTATTGTGAAATAAAAGTAGGCAGGGTGCTCGTAAACTCGACAGAATATTGTCTTGTTCTGGAAACTTCTGTCTCATCCAATTTAATCCACAGGAAATATTGAAGGACAGTATGCGATCAAGCACAAGCAATGCATCGCCTTCTCTAAACAGCAAGTCTTGGACTGTCAAGGCGTATATGGTTGTGGAGGCGGATGGGCGGATAGGGTTATAAAGTAATTATTACTGTATTTTTTTTGTTGTTAACAATTTATTTTGTAAATCTGTGCATGTATTTAATTTCTTTTGTTAAATTCTGTATTTCCAGAAGATTAGCAGAAAGCGGCGGATGCATGACTGAAAAGGACTACCCATACCTTGGCAAACAAAACTTGCCTTGTCGAGAGAATCCTCATAAAATAGTTGCTAAAGTGACTGGATGTGGAAGCCTTAATATTACTGATGCAGAAGATTTGAAACAGAAGTTGTACAACATTGGGCCTATAGCTATTTGTAAATATGCATTTAATTTATATTAGAAGTCGACCATTTATTGTAATTTGCATCGGATGAACAAGTAGAACAGGTAAATATTCTGTCCTCGGCGAGAGCTATAATATGTTTGTGCCGCTTGGAGTTGAGAGTCTTGGGCCATGGAGGCCAGGCTTGAGGGAACTTACTCTTTACAGAGAATTCCTCGCGCCTCAATAAAGTTTTGGGTGACCAGAAGGCTGGCAGCTACTTTGGCCAATGGATAAGCCGTGCTGTTAAAAGAGGTAATGTTGCCAGCCTGCTAGGTACCATCAGTATCGACAGCGAGTTGACCCTTATTTTGTACTTATAATTATGTATACATACATAATTATTAAATCGAGCCTGTTTCCCAGAGGGTTAGGCAGAGACCACTTCTTTCCACCTGCTACGATCCCGACAAATCTCTTTCGCTTCTTCCACATTCATACATCGAGTCATGCATGCACGTCGGTTTCGGGTTATTAAGATTCGGCCTTTTTCCAGTACCTATGTCTGTTATAGTTTAGTGATTTGAGTTAATTTAAGTAGTTTAGTTTTAATATTATAGGTACTGAACGTTTTTTGTGAAGTGTTTTTTTTTTTTTCTATTATAGTAAACGTTAAATAAATATACTTTTGCGTGTCATCGGTCCCACGTACTATGAGCGTCTACCCGCCAAACTTAAAAATGTACATTCCGACGAAGCATTTAAACACCAGCTTAGAAACCTTTTACTGGATAATCCATTATACTCTGTGGATGAATATATGGAGCTAAAATTGTAAATTTATTTATTATTGTGTTGACAGTTATTAATCCTTGTATATTGACATCGGACGAGTGACCATTTATTTGATGTTTAATTGTTGTTGTTTTAATTAATTATTTTTGTATTCTTTGATTATTAGTATTTATGTTTTGACGATCTCAATGTAATTTCGTATTTTTTGACATGCAATGCAACTTATATTGTAATATTACATTGATTAATAAATAAACTAAACTAACTAAACTATTTAGTTAAGAATTTATAATGATTTTAATGTCGTCAAACTCTGAGACAGTTTGTTAGTGAGCTAATAATTCAACATAAGTACACAACATAATAGTGCTTGTTCACTAACTTAAATTAATAGGGTTCCGTGACCCCATTAATAAGCAATTGTTGTCCGTCCGTCCATCCAAATTAAAAGCATCGTAGTTATTTTCATTCTTATTTTAGTAGCCTATACTAGTAATTAATATTAAAAGCTTCCGCCTAAAATGATTATCAATTAAATACCAAACACTTACATATAAAAAAACACAAAATCCACTATTACACTACACTATTTTATTGTAAATGTTTTGATAAATTGGTTGTTTCAGCATTAGACTCACGGGACTTCTCTTTTTATGAGGCAGGCGTTCTACATCCAAAAGATTGTTCGTCCATATTATACGGAGATGATCATGCCGTACTTTTGGTCGGATATGGAACGGGTATGACTTTGACTGATTTATTTTATAAAAGATAAAAAGATAAAAGATGTTTATTCAGTAAGAAGGCTGCACGGGCAATTTTACACGTCAATAATCTACCAGCGCCTCGCAAGAGACCACTGCTGAGAAGAAACGCCGCAGTCAGTCGTTTTTTTTAAATATTGCTTATGATATTATACAATTATAAAACTTAGGTAACCTAGCATTTATAATACAATGAATCTAACATAAAAAAAACATGCGCAGTTGAGCAGGAAAATGTGTCAAAAAACAGAATTTTCACAAGAACTAATAAGTATAGACGATACTTAAGTACATAATCAGTTGAAGAAATACAAAACAAGATGATACATTAGGCCATTCAATTGAAGGTTAAATGAGTTTATGCCATTAAGAACTCAGGCTAAATATCTATTTGGTATGCGAACGAGCTTAGGTATTTTGAATTTTGAAATAGAACAAAATTAATAATTTACTTGCTTAAATATGGTAAAAAAATGTGTTATTCACTTGTTCAGGCATGGCGGTATGTTAAGTTGTACACATACCTATAATACTAATTACTACATAAATAACATAAGTTCATGCCAATTTATCTAAAGAAAAATATACAATAATAATGACATGTTAATCTATATTTAATAATTCAAGTCAAAATAAAGATTTTTGGGACAAGCTTTTGTTGCCGTGTGTAGATTATAAAATAAATATAGGCTGTTCTGAGAAGACTGATAGTTATTTTACACGTTTTGTGCATGTTTTGACATGGTCGGTTTATAGGTATTTTAATTTAATTTTGCCTCACGTTGTTCGAACAGAAAATGGAGAAAAGTACTGGACTATCAAGAATTCTTGGGGACTCGATTGGGGAGAAAAAGGCTTCGTGCGTCTTCTGAGGGGCGTCAACGCGTGCGGCGTGGAGGCCGACCGTTTCTCCACTGCCCTAGTGGACTAAATCTACGTTCGGCCTTTAAAATTATTTTTCAATGTGTTAAAAGCAATAAAAAATAATTTTTTCGTAACTTACTTTATTTCCGCCTGTACTATCAAGACTAAAACTCACGAGTCCATTACTCGACGTATCTACGAGTATGAGCTACAAAATTGAGATAGATGCCATTTTGATCAGAACATTGTGGTTGATGTACTAATGTCACTGTAGTAAAGTGTACTGACTGGCTGACTGACCGATCAACGCACAGCAAAAACCGCTGAACACAGAGACTTGAAATTTGGAGGGAAACCTTGGATGTCCTAAGGGTGCACAAAGAAAAGATTTTTGTAAATTCACCTGTTAAAGGGTTCAAAAAGGGGGAGTAGTGGGAAACTAATTCTACGTGTACAGGTTCGCGGGCGTTCACTAGTATTTTATATACCGTAGAGAATGCAGAGAGGAACACAGGCTGCCTGAAAGTGTTCGATTTAATACCAACAAAATATTAAAGATAAGATAAGATAAGATAAGATAAGATAAGCATTTATTGTCAAACTGTGTACAATTGTTATTACATGTCAAAATCAAAAGATTAATAGTTCCAAAAGTTTGCCCATTTCGGACGTACAATAATAACGTTACATCTAAATTTTATTATTTAATAATTAACAGTAAAAAAATCATTTAAGTTGTAAAAACATTTGCAAAGTAGCCATTCCTTAAGGTTATTTTTGAACTGTGCATTACCTAACGACTTAATACATTCCGGTAAATGGTTATGTATTCTTATTCAAGTGACATAAGTGCTTTTGTTCAGTATATAGGCTAGAAGGGCGAACTGTACATAAGTCATTTTTATATAGAGATCGTAAATTTTTCTTAAAGTCACTTTTTTTATTGAAGTACGCTCCTTAACAAATAAACATATTTCTAATATATAAATGCACGTCAAAGTTAAAATTCTGTTATTTTTAAATACATTTCTTACGGATTCTATATTTTTAAGACTAAATATGATGCGTAGGCATTTCTTTCGAAGAAGGAAAGTGGACTCAACATTTACTGAGTTACCCCAAAAAATTATGCCATATGTCAGTTGAGGATAAACATTACCGTAATACGCCTTACAAGCAACCTCAATTGATGTTATATTAATTAACATTGATAGTGCATAACAGCTCTTTGAAATTATTTTATTTATTTTTTCAATTTGAGACTTCCGGTTTATTTTTAGGTCATTTGGAAATATTCCGCTTTCTAGAGTTAAATTTATAATATGTGCCAATGGTTCTGCTATATACTCGATATTCGATTTAATTATCAACATGGGTATTTTGTCGTATCCAGTACTTTTTTTATTCTTTAATTCTTTGACGATAGTTTTTATCTCGTGCGTGCTTACTGGTGTCAAAAATATACTACTTGCGTTAGGTTGGGTTACTGGTTTATAAATGGGTATGTCTTTTAGGCTATTATTTAAATTTATAAAAAAATCATTAATTGTGTTAGCGACGTCGAGCGGTTTATTAATTATAATGTCATCTTTTTTTTATGTATTCAACTGTGTCCTTTATCCGATTCATATGTGTCGTGTTTTGTTTTATTATTTGCCAGCTTTGATTTTATTAGTACTCTGATTGATAAAGTTAATATTTGTAATACGTTTTGATTGTTTAGTTACTGATTTTATATGATTTGACAGTATTTTTAAGACTTTTTTTTAACAATTACATTGTTGGACTTTAAAGTCTGGTAATACAATTTGCCTTTTATGTTTACTTGATTTTAGAATTCCTTTAGTTTTCCAGTTTGAATTTCTTTTATGTGTTACTTTAATTTTTTTACTTGGTACGCAAAGGTCAAAAACAAGGTTAAAGATATCAAAAAACTGTTTATACGCCTGATTTGAATCTATCTGAGAATAAACATCTGCAAAACTTATTTGTGATAAATATTTCGAGAAGATTTCTAAATAATATATTTGGATTTCTACTGTAGCCATACCAAAACTCTTCTCTGAAAGCCAAACTTGTAGGAATCGAGATTGTATCCTAGAAACATTGTATCCGAACGTCCATAGGCATACGAAAAATGTATATAGCTATAGCAACACTGTAGTATTTAGCCAAAGAATATGGTGCATGGCGTACCTATTAAACTGCTACTCAACCATAAATTGAAGTTTTTGTGTCACCAAGTCTAAGAATTAGTAAATTAATAACTGTCAGTGACAGAAGGCTCGATAGCTCGCATGCTTGTAGCAATCCATTGACGACTTGGTTTATTATTATAGACACGAGAGCTATTGCAGCGACGCATTGTATCAAGGGGCTTCTAAACGGGCCATATTTTCACTGCAATATGTGGCCGGCAACTATTGGTGCCTTTCTCCAACACACGAGTAAGAGAGGGACACCAATAGTTGCCGGCCACATATTGCAGTGAAAATATGGCCCGTTTAGAAGCCCCTTCACGAAAAGCATGCGGGCTATCGCGCAATGAAACTGAGCCTATGGCGGCTTTTCTATCGTAATACCAAAGAAGGAGACTAACTGCAAAGTATAGTATAAGCATTTTAAATTTAATATGTTTACCGAAAGAGTATAGAATGCCTTGATTAAATCGTACTTAGTCGCTTTCTTCGGTGTTATGGCAGTATTATGGGTATTGACATTTGTAATATCAAGACTTTAAATGCATTGTCGGGTCTGAGGATATAACTCTTTTTCTATCAGTAATATAACAAAGAAGCAGGTCTCAATAAAAAAATTAAGGGCGCTTTAAAAAAAAAGATTGTTCAGTATTGTCGAAATAATTATTTAATCTGGTAGCATCAATAGAACTGTCAGATTGAACTAACAGTGTCGCCATAGACTGGCAACATTGATAGAACACACTTCCGTTATAACTTCGAAACCGCGTAGCGGCCTGTCGCTGTCGTTAATAAAAATAAAGTCTCGTAGCAAAGCAATTTCAGCTATATACAGATCTCCTATTCAAAATTAGTTACTCGTACTATCGAGATTGCGATCTGGCTTGTGTGAGTGGGAATAGTGTCCTAAGTGTAGCAGCCTATCTGGATCCAGCGCTGGGTTAATCCTCGAACTGACTGCTGCTGATGGTGCGAAGCGGTCATACCGGAGATCCCAGGTAAGCCCGAACGCAATCATTGTATTTTTACCATCCAAATTGACGATCTATAAACTTCACAAACTCGGTGAAATCGCGGAGCGTACGTGCGTAATTAAAATTAATACAGTCCACTAGTCTTTCGTATTTATCGCATCTTTTTCTTTTTCATATTTTATTTATGAATTTGTAAAGTAAAGCACTTACACATTTATTTATAATTATTTCCTTACACGAGCGATTTCTCAACTTATCAACAACTTGATGACACTAAAAGAATGTTATTATCTATTTTATTTATGACTTGAAACATAATGTGTTGGATGCAAAAGCATTTGTTATACATTTCTTTAATAAAAATTAAACGTTTTAACTCAAGACACTTAAAAAAAAGACAGAGCCTTCATCTGTGGCAGGTACCAAAGTAGTCCACTTAACATCTTAAAGCATGTTACTTGCTGCCGTGGTCGCAATCTGCGTCGCCAGCCACGTCGTAGCGTTAGCTGCCACTGTGCCGCTCCCAGAGAAGATATACTACGACCTCAAAGATGCAGAGAACTTCTTTAAAGAACACGAAAATATATATCAGAGAAATTATAACAACAAAGAACACAACAAGCGACTTGAAATTTTTAAACTGAATTTAAAACAGATAAACGAGTTGAACGCTGAGTTTCCTAGAACTGTATTTGGAGTAACTCACTTTGCCGATTTGATACCAGAGGAAATTAAAAGTTACCATGGCGGCAGACCGTTTAATAACACAATGGAAATCGAAGAAAATAGTTGGTCTCTTAATGTAGAAATGAAGCCGGCGCCCGAGTCGTTTGATTGGCGAGAACATGGAGCCGTTGCTCCAGTGAGAGATCAAGGCGAATGTGGTTCCTGCTACATTTTCAGTGCTATCGGTAAGTTTACAGTCTGAAACTAATTATTACCGGGCAAGAGCATGTCTGACCATGCTCAGTGTAGGGTTACGAAGACGTTACTACACACGGGTGATTCCACAGGCGTTTCAACCGGCGTCAGTCCGTTGTCGTAAGTATTTAAGAAATAGGCGATGATATACTTAAAATTCGATCAATTGTGGCAAGAAGTACGATAACAGTATAGCTCTATGTGAATGTTCGCTGCTTGCTCTAGCTCATTCTTTCAATATTTATGTCAGCGGACTGACGGCGGTTGAAACGCCCGTGGAATCACCCACACAAACTATCTCAAAAAACAACAAGTATGAGCTAATTCTCTATTTAAAGTTATTTGTTGCTGTCATTTTAGTAGGTATAAACACTTTAGTCGCCTGTATCAAATTTACTTAGTCGTGATAGTTTTTCATTAAACTTTAAATCTTAATATTTCACAAACGGATCCCTTAATCGAAAAATTGTTTGCGCAAACCCGCCATATTTTTGAGAGACCTATCCAACTAGACCCCACACAATGGGGAGACGAAAAAAAACATCCCCACGTTACGAGTAGCGGAGGTACCAAAACAATTTTTTTTTATCACTTTGTCGGCATGGCTAATATGTACCGATATTCATGCTAAACTGCTGCTGACATGGCGACACTGTAAGGGTTCCTAGTTTGACTACGGAACCCTAAAAACAACTATGTCCCTTATCGGTTAATTTTAAAATCATTATGAAGTATCGAATATGTTTTAGATTTCTATTGTTTTATTATATTAAATAACACCATCCAATTAATTCCACAGGCAACATTGAAGGGCAGTACGCCATCAAGCACAAGCAATGCATCGCCTTCTCTGAACAGCAGTGCTTGGACTGTCTAGGCTACTATGGTTGTGAAGGCGGATTTGCGGATCAAGTTATTGGGTAGTCATTACCTAACTACTTCTTTTTTGCTGATTACTACTGTGGTCTAGGAAATGGTTAATTTTTCATTTAATTGACTACGTATTTTCAGAAAATTAGCAAAAAGAGCTGGGTGCATGACGGAAAAAGCATATCCATACTATGGCTTCGATAACCAGCGCTGCCAGGAGAAAGCTGATGAAGTGGTTGCCAGAGTTACTGGTGGAGGGTTAATCAATATTACTGATGCAGAGGATTTGAAAGAGAAGTTGTACAACATAGGGCCATTGTCTATTGGTAAATTGAAACATGTTGTTTTAGCCCTGAATGTCCCACTGGGCAAATAATTTCTTTTCATCTTTCCTCGTAGCTCGGGGTGGGACAATCTCGCCATCTGCGCTGTGATCTGATGCTTCATCGTATGCAATCTCGATGTTATTTTTGCCCATATGCAGAAGTCGTAAAAATTCAGCTTTACATCTCTTTTTAGTATTTTATTTTAAGACTTGCTGTTCCCACGCCCGCTTCGTTGGGCAATAAACATTTTTTGAGTTAATATATAGCCTATAACACTCACAAATAACGTGGCTTTCTATTGGTATAAGAATTTTCAAGTTCGGTTCAGTAGATCCAGAGATTACCCCCTACAACGTACAAACTTCACCTCTTTATAATATTAAAGTATAGAAGTATAGATAACTACAGCGTGTGTATTCCATACGATCCTAAATTTTAACATACGATAGATTTAAGCAGTATTAAGAGGTACAGTAATAAATTTAAAAAAATACTCTCAATAATTAAGCGTAATGATTTTTTCAAAGTTTTCCCGGCCAGCAATGTAATGCAAATATTGAGTTGACAATAACGTCATCAATAAATCAATGAACACAAAGTGCTTACGGAGACGAGTTGGTTATTTGAATACATTGCGTGCCAAATTAATTTGTATGAAAAAAAATTGTTTTCTTTTGTTAACTTAATGTACCAATTTACGTTAATTAGGGTCTTATCTAACTGCCCTTAAAATATAGGATCGTATGGAATACACACGCTGTATAACTGGCTTATTAAATGTATTTAACTAAGTACCAATATCACCAAATGATGTCAAATATGTCAATGTTAATCGGCTGTTAGTTCATACATTTTGCCAGCTGTTAAAACCCTAATCATCTGTTAAGTGGTTGGTGAAATTCGACATAGAATTTTTTCCAACATTTGAAAAAATTCGAGCATGTGTATTAAAAGTTTTTTACAGCGTTTATAAGTAATGCCGTTGTTTCAGGATTGGATTCTAGGGATTTCCTGCATTATAAGGGGGGGATTCTTCACCCAAAAAAATGTTCGTCTCATCCCCGACTGGCTGATCATGCTGTACTTTTGGTCGGATACGGAGAAGGTCTGTATAAAACAGATTTTTATTTAAGTTATTCAGTAGTGGGTCTTTTGCAGGGTCCACCCAAATCACTACCACCATGTCTTCTTGTTCTTTTTTAAGCTACCAACAAGCAGCTGTCATTGTTCCGGTGTTGAGACAAGACTACTGAAAAAACTGCCAAAGAAGCTTAGGTAGTCCTCAGGGTTGGCAACGCATTTGAAGGCAGGATAGCAGTGCAGATTTTAGTCTCGAAAATGTAAATGTCTACAAGTCTTAGATTTAACTTACCATCAGGTGGTCTGTTTGCTTGCTTGCCTTCTCAAAGCCATAAAAAAGTTGACAGGAAGTATATGAAATCGATATACGAGCACACGACAGCTTCCGTCAATCGTATAATATGATTTCTGTAGTTGTTATCTTTAGCAAAATGGAAGGTGCCATCTAATGTTTGCGCATCTTAATCTTTGTTTACTTATTATATTTAAACTGTTTAGGACCTACTAAAGGATCGCCATACCAAACTTTAATATTACGCACGCATGATTTGAAACAGTTTTTCGTGATCCCGATGAATATTTGATTATATAGGAGACCGATATATTTTGTTTGAAGACGATCGTTTTTCAAAATACTTCTTGTTAATTTGGTGTTATGTTTTACCAGAATATGGAGAAAAGTACTGGATAATCAAGAACTCTTGGGGAAACAATTTTGGCGAGAAGGGCTACGTGCGTCTGCTGAGGGGCGTCAACGCGTGCGGTGCAGAGGGGGACCGTATCTCCACTGCCCAAGTGGCCTAGTCTTAGCTGCTCTTCGCAACTAATATTTTATAAACAAATGAAATGCTTAAAGACAAGTTAACTTTTCATTTGAATCATAAATTATCATCACTATTATTCTCTGTAAAATTCATTTTTGTTATTCGTTTTATTGATTTAGGGCCGAGCTGTAATATTATTTTTTATTAAGAAATAATTTAGTATCTATTTTATTCGTACAATTGGTGACATTAAAATTAGAAATACCCCGGGATAAAAAATATTCTTAAATTTTTAACCGACTTATAAATACAGGAAAATTGGTTAACTTTAAGTATAGTGAACTGGCTCCTATAGTTCTTCTTGTGGGAAATGTCCTACATCAACATTATAATAAAGTAAAAAATCTGTACATTCGAGATATGAACTTAAAAATACTTTATCTCAGAATGAGCAGCAGGGAGGCCCTAATATACGTTTATGGCGTGTCAAATTTTGGATAAGGCATCCGTCACCTTCTGACACGTAAATAAGTACAAGAGTGAAGGATGCTTTATCCACATTCGACACGCGATATAGCGACACGTTACTATAATTTTTAGAGTTTGTCTGTTTAATTTTGTTTCTCCTCGCATCAATTGAAAACCACTGAACCAATATGAATGCAGTTTTCAACAAAACGTTTCAATAAACGGTGAGTAGGTTTATATAATAATAAAAATATAAGATTTATGATAATGAAAGCGGGGTCTAAGTTAGTATGGAAAAAAGTTACCGGATTGAGCTGGTCACTTGAAACTTTGTATTTATAATTACTCTTCGTTACAAATTAAACTATACCTATACAAATAAATGATCAAATTAGGCCAATTATAAATACTTATTTCTTTTTTTTAATTTAATATTACATTACTACAGAGGCCGGGACAAAAGGGGTTGCCGGCCGAAGACATATAGACGGCCGTGCAAAGCGAGGCCGGATAGGTTTGAGGCGGGCAACCCTATCCCGCCGAGGTATGTATAGTGCTTTTCTCAAACATAATAATAATTCATTAAAAACATTTACAAAATTACTAGGAGAGCATAAACATTAAAAGTAACCTACAGTGCTCAGTCATCCGCGCTGGGTCGTGGACAGTCAACAGCATAAATAAGTGATCATTTATGTACCTTGTCACTTTAACGTCGTGTTTGAAATGTCATACAAAATTGTGAAACGATTGAAAGCGACAAGGTACATAAATGATCACTTATTTATGCTGTTGACTGTACATACTAGTACAAGCAAACCTGACTGGAGCGAAGCTCCATTCTTCCCGATTCGGGTTTTATATTCTTCCTAAACTATTAAAGATATCAGGATCAAATTTAGCCCATAATACGACATGTAGCCACATATGGTTTAGAAATAATTAAATTGAAAATCGGACATACCACGGAGGAATACCGAAAGTCTGTTCCCATATACTTTCAATGGGAAAAAACCGCTTCGCTCCATGTAGTAAGACTTGCCTGGGACGGCAAGCGCACGGTGTGGATTTTTCTCAAAAATGCTATGTAATCTTGTCGTAACATCATCAAATAGGAGCCAGTAGGTTAAAGTTCCTGGAGCACTCTCAAAAGTGCCCAGTAAGCAGAGTGATTTTGAATTAGGAAACCAAAAAGTGTCCAGTAAGTAAGTATGAAAATCCATACCATATCATATTATTTGAATTTGGAACTATAGGTACGGACCTGTGGACAGCCTTCAAAAAGACCACAGAGGTAAGCAAGAAAAGGTCACATCACAGAAAAATATATGAATGTGAAAACTATTTTGACTCCGTTAGGATTTCTGCAAAGAGCACCATTATGAAAAAAAATATGCTTTTTATTTATGCATGGAACGCTGAATAATCAGGTCTAGTTGGCAGTTTTATACTAGAAGATAAATAAAAATAAATAAAAAAGTGCGCGTAAAACAATTTCGCCACAAAAGTACCAGGGCATACCCAAATCAGTTCTCGTTCAGAGCAGACATCGCGCGATTTCGACATCCTTGGACCATTAAGAGCCATCATGGGCTGATACAGTGGGTGGCACCTTGAAAAACGCCTGTAAAAAAAAGGTCGTCGTGAGTTTAATGTTTTCCCAAAATTACAATTTAAGAATGCGCAAAAGTCGTCATGGGTATCGTTTCATATGTTTTCGCGGCTAGCGAATTCGAAAATGATGTCAAATTCTGAATTAAAGATGGCGGCCATGATGTTTTTGTAAAATAACGTCATGGGTATCGTGTTTCATGTTTTCGCGGATGGCGATTTCGAAAATAATATCAAATTTGGAATTCAAGATGGCGGCCATGGTGGTTTTCGAAAAAGTCGTCATGGGTATCGTTTCATATGTTTTCGCGGATAGCGAATTCGAAAATGATGTCAAATTCGGAATTTCATGGTGGTTTTCGAAAAAGTCGTCATGGATATCGTGTTTCATGTTTTCGGGGATGGCAATTTCGAAAATGATATCAAATATGGACTTCAAGATGGCGGCCATGATGGTTTTCGAAAAAGTAGTCATGGATATCGGGTTTCATGTTTTCGGGGATGGCGATTTCGAAAATGATATCAAATTCGGCATTCAAGATGGCGCCTATGACCTTTCTAAAATATCGTCATGGGTATCGTGTTTCATGTTTTCGGGATGGCTATTTCGAAAATGATATCAAATTTGGAATTAAAGATGGCGCCCATGGTGGTTTTCGAAAAAGTCGTCATGGTTATGGTTTCATATGTTTTCGCGGATAGCGAATTCGAAAAAAAATTCAAAATCGGAATTTAAGATGGCGGCCATGATGTTTTTCGACAAAGTCGTCATGGATATCGTGTTTCATGTTTTCGGGGATGGCTATTTCGAAAATGATATCAAATTCGGAATTCAAGATGGCGGCCATGATGTTTTTCTAAAATATCGTCATGGGTATCGTGTTTCATGTTTTCGGGGATGGCTATTTCGAAAATGATATCAAATTTGGAATTCAAGATGGCGCCCATGGTGGTTTTCGAAAAAGTCGTCATGGTTATGGTTTCATATGTTTTCGCGGATAGCGAATTCGAAAAAAAAAACAAATTCGGAATTTAAGATGGCGGCCATTATGTTTTTCGACAAAGTCGTCATGGGTATCGTGTTTCATGTTTTCGCGGATGGCGAATTCGAAAATGTTGTCAGATTTGGAATTCAAGGTGGTGCACATGTTTTTCGTCAACATACTAAGGACATAATATACTCGCACGATGGGTCGCACTTCGAGCAATTCATCAGTTAATTTATTGAAATGTAAGAATACCTATGGTAAACTGTGAATACTTTAGGTAACAATCTGCAACAGTCTGCTTAAGATAGTAATTTGCAGTACATTGACGATATACTTAATTATATTAATTTTAGAGAATGCAGGCAGAATTTTCATCTGTGCCGTTGCGTCAATGGGACCCCGTCGGTGCGATGTCGAGGCAAGCCACGGCGCTTATTTTCAGAAGGGCCAGTAGCACAGACGAATAAGAAAAGAAAAAAAATAGCTTTCGCACATAATAGCTTAGGTCCCGGAATAGGACAGAGTAAATAGTTAATTGCGAAAAAATAAAAGGAAATCAAATTCATCGTTAAAAGCTGTGATTTGCTCATAAGGCGGTGCCATTTTGTATGGGCTAGTAACAAAATTAAGGAAATCTCATTTAGCCATGTGTGGGTAGGGTATTTTTATTTCTGTTTACGTTTGTCATCCTGTAATCTTTTCAGTTTGTATTCATTGATGTGTTCGTACCAGGGCTTGGAACCGGTTCCAAAAATACCGGTACTTTACCGGTATTTAAAGGTATTTGTCATTTAGGTTCGAGAGAACCGGTAAATATAAATACCGGTAATCCAAAGAACAGGTAAATACGAATACCGGTATTTGTACCTTAAAATACCGGTTCCTAATAAAGGTTCCAGCGACGTTGCCGTTTTGTGCAACAAGGTCAAGTCTCGTCGGCGGCTCGACGCTCGCGCCGCTGCTTTGGTTGTCGACTTGTCACCATGTACCTACACCGAACGCGGCGTTGTTGCCGGGCGGCGCCTTTGGCTTGCAGCTTTTGAACAATTTCAAATTTCAATCGTGTCATTATTAGTCCTACGACCTTGGCAGCGCCGCGTCAAAATGAATCTAAATCCGAAGGTCCGGGTGTACCAAAGCACTAAAAAAGACTAACCAAAAGTGCAAAGTGGTGGTGGTGGTGGTGGTGGTGGTGGTGGTGGTGGTGGTGGTGGTGGTAATGGTGATGATGGTGATGATGGTGATGGTGATGATGGTGATGATGGTGATGGTGATGATGGTGGTGGTGGTGATGATGGTGATGATGATGGTGATGATGGTGATGATGGTGGTGATGGTGGTGATGGTGGTGGTGGTGGTGGTGGTGGTGGTGGTGGTAGTGGTGATGATGGTGATGATGGTGTTGATGGTGATGGTGATGATGGTGGTGGTGGTGATGATGGTGATGATGATGGTGATGATGGTGATGATGGTGATGATGGTGATAATGGTGGTGATGGTGGTGATGGTGGTGATGGTGGTGATGGTGATGATGGTGGTGATGGTGGTGATGGTGGTGATGGTGATGATGGTGGTGATGATTGTGACTATGGTGACGATGGCGATGATGGTGATGATGATGATGATCACCTCCTTCATCATTACCATCATCATCACCATCATCACCACCACCACCATCATCACCATCACCATCATCACCATCATCACCATCATCACCATCACCACCAACACATCCATCACCACCATCATCACCGTCATCACCATCATCATCACCATCATCACCATCATCACCACCACCACCATCATCACCATAACCATCATCACCATCATCACCATCACCATCATCACCATCATCACCACCACCACCACCACCACCACCACCACCACCACCGTCACCACCATCACCACCAAATGTCAAAATTTTAATCGAAATAATATTATGTTAGCGTGCCTCAAGCCGTCGACTATCGACAAGTAACCTAAATCTAACTGACCGACCATCAGGCCATTTGCCGCTTGAAACATAGGTACCATGCCTATACTATTCTGTCTTTTTTATCCCTTCCTCGCACTTATACCCACTATTACTGAATACCGGTATTTGTACCGGTATTCGAGCCTTATTGGTACCGGTATAGTACCGGTAAAATACCTGTATTTCTTACAAAATACCGGTACAACGAGTACCGGTACCAAGCGTGGTACCGGTACCCACGGTACCGGTACCTAGACTGGTACAGGTTCCCCATCAAGGTCACAGTACCGGTTCTCAAAAATACCGGTATTTCAAGCCCTGGTTCGTACACAAAAGTTACTAAAGAAAGACACTTTTAGGTATATACGAACTAGATGGCGCTAGCCCTTATTTAAAACTCTGTATCGAAGTGTTGCCTTGGTGTGGTCAAGGTCACTGGGTGGTTAAGCGATTTTCCCTATTCAGCGCTATATTTCGTTTTCGGTTCGGATAGGACAAACTTATATTATTCATCCTTGTAAGATCAAATTCTGAAGTCCAGACCAAGTCGCGGGCAGAAGCTAGTAAGAAATACGATTCCAGTAAAGAATTGCTGGCGCAACATGATAAAGAACTTTATGAGGAATCGACGAAACTCCTCAAAAATTCAAAGGGGTATGGGGCATATAAGCAATGGGGTATTTTCTGCAAAACTAAAGCATTTATATTCAAAAAATATCATTTAGTAAAACTAATGATCCCGGCCTCTAATGGCCTCGTGTGGTTGCCGAGTTAGAATAGTGCCACTCCATGTCTTCCCGTGGATGTCGTAAGAGACGACTAAGGGAATAAAGGCTTGTAGTACTGTTAGGCGATGGGCTTCCAACCTGTCACTAATACGCTGGTAAACATCTTAGCCTAATTGTGCAAATTGTGGTTATAGAATTATCAACAAGTTTTTAGAGATGTTTGTTATTCTGTAGCTCTGCCTACCCCACTCTGGGAACGAAGGCGTGAGATTATGTATGTATGTAATGATTTAGTTAGACTAGAAATGCCTACCGAAATGTCTAAATGATGAGTATTTAATTCAATTCAAATTGAATTCAAATCATGTATTTCAGACACAGTCCATAGTGTTGGTTACAAAATACTTAGCCTATGTTAGTTCTAATTTATGATTTAAAATATATTATAAATGCCGCTCCTGGACTCCATGTGAATGGAGTTCCAGTGCTTCATAATAGCGCAGGCAG
Source organism: Acleris literana (assembly GCA_946894065.1). Lineage (NCBI taxonomy): Eukaryota > Metazoa > Arthropoda > Insecta > Lepidoptera > Tortricidae > Acleris > Acleris literana. Next base: position 4,459,804 of record OX335671.1, read on the forward strand.
GTGCGCTCCAAACTAATTGTAGGAGGCTATTGCAACTGTCACGCTCGCGACGCATCATAGAGGCCGCCCTTTTACGCATTATCGCACTGAACCCATCTATACGGGCCTCTGCGAACATTCCAGATGCGCTGCAAAAGCGTGGCAGTCCCTTCAGCATTCTCAAACCATTGTTGTACTGGATACGTAGGGTATTAAGCGTCTTCTTAGTAGATTTGGTCCACAGGGCGCACGCGTAGAAGGTCTGACAAAACGCCTTGAAAAGGGTAGCTTTGACAGGCCGATCACACCGCGCGAACCTACGGGCCAACATGTTGCAACGTACAGCCAATGCCCTACGTTCCCTTTCTACATCCAGGTCGTCTTGGAGGTCTTCGGTGACCCAGTACTTAAAGCGATTTAATGCGTAGCGATTGTATATTTTGGTCTTTATCTGGGCAGTTTTTCTTATTAAATGCATAATGTGTTTAAGAAAACTGGTGCCAGGACAACTTCTCAGTCATGAACATCCCTATATCTTGGATAACAAACAATTGTAAAGAGTGAGATTCTAAAGGCATTGGACCATTGCTACTCAAGATATTGACCAACCACAAAAAAACTAAATAACTAACTATATGAAAGGCAAGCTTTAAAAACCCGACTGCATTTTTTATACTGTCGTCGATATACCTACATATATTAATAATTGTCATTTTGCCATTGTTGTTATTTCAATTTTAACAGTTTAGGTATCCTATGTCACCCGGGATGACGCAAGGATTCTAACGATACCTCACACTTCTAAATCGGTGAAGGAATTTAGAAGTTATAGTGGAATAAAGAAACTTACATACATACATTACACTCCTTTTTTGGGGCAGTCGTGTAAAAAGAAAATACCATCTCCTTAAAAATTGCAAAACATTGACTTAATCACTAAACCTTTTTCAATGGGACCAGTTATTGATACGGTCGTTGTTATTATATTGTGGTTTAATCCTGGGAAAATTTTGAATTTGTTTTTTTAATTTTGATTTGTCCGTGTTGGTCAATTTTGGGGCTTAATAATATTGAGAATTCCACATTGACACAGTACCTTACACAGGTGCGTAATGATAATTTTACCTAACATGTGCCTCAAATTATAATCTAGATTAAATGGACGTACGTTTCCTCAGTAACTACTGTCACTGGACACCCTTTTTATCTTCAGGGCTTTCTTGACTTTAGAAATAGGCCATGAGGCCATTTTGTCACCATAGTACACAAGAGCTCAGATTTTTGAAGAACTGGCGACGTAGTTATCTGCAAGAATTTCTTTTTATATTTCTTTACGAGGTAGGTAACTAGTTCGCATTCTTTCACAGATAGGATGGTAAAAAGGTCCATAAATTCATTAGTTTTATATTCATACTAACATAATAGTTTCTATAGGAGTGATGAAGTACTCAGTCCTATTCCTGTCTTATATTATATGTTATAAATTTTGTAACTGTTGGATTTAATAGAAATAAATAAAATAAATAGATATAACCTCGTAAGGCCCAATGTGCAATAGAATGTACATAATCAAGACGATTTAATTTGAACTGTGTTGCGATGGGAATAAGGTTTATTTTCGTATCTTTATAAATTGAAAATGGCATTATCGAACAAACGTTATTGAACTTTATTGCCTTGATGGTAGATTCAAAGTCGCACTCACAAAAAACTCCCTAGTTGTAGTATGGTGGGCTTTACGAGGGTAAATAAAGAAGTTATAGCTTATTTTTAAGTACCACAGGTCGCGAATTTTATACTCATCCCTCGTATTATATTGCACGAACTGTTTGAAACTCAATTGAATTGTGTAAAAATATACAATTTTCAATAATGATCATAATAAAGATCTCAATACTTTCAGCGCTAGCAACCCGCTAGTCGGGTACTCTGTTCTTTGGTAGATTTCGCTACAAAGCGGATAAAACGTTGGGTTAAATTACGAGCGTAGCGGCGCATACCACTGCGGGGCAGCAAATGTGATACAGGGCCCGTACTTTTCATGCCGTTGACGCAAAAATGACGTCACGCTACTAGGAACTTCACCAACTGCTGTGATTCAGCCAGATATGGCTTTTGATACTTCTAAGGAGTCCCCTAGACAGCTTATAAGTAGGTATAAAACTGTTGTTTATTCCGACCAGCTTGGATCTGGACTAGGTTTATTGTTAAGTAACAAATTAAAACAAAATGTTACTAATTACTGTTACCATAATGCAACTCTTATGCAATTAAGTGATTTACTTTTAAAAGGAAGTTTTGACAGGACCACCACTTTAGTAATTTTGGTAGGAAATAGTCTTAGTGTGGACAAGTCCGGCGTAGATAAATTAATATCAACACTAAACACTATTGAAGGTAGGGGCATAGGTAAAATCATACTGTGTGCGCTACCATACTCACAAAGTATGCCATTTAGTCATAATAATAGAATAGCACACTTTAATTCTTTAATATATAATGCTATAAGCTGTAATAATAAATATCATTTCTTTGACTTAAACAAATTTATAAAGCGACTTGATCTAACATCAGGAAAAAATCATTTGCCCAGGAAATATATTTTGACCTTGGTTGACCTATTAGCTTTTAATATAGAACCAAATACATACAGTAGTACCCAGCCCCAACAAGCCATTATTGGCAATAATGCCTTGCCTCATGATTTAAACTAAATTATAGGACAGCGGAAACACCCTTGAATATAAATTTAATTCACCAAAATATTCAAGGTTTTTCCAGCAAAGAACTAGAAATAGGGTTGTTCTTAGATAATGAAAATGTACAAATTATGTGCATTACTGAACATTGGCTTAGACAAGAGCAATTAATTTTTGATTTTTTAAATTTTAAATTAGTTAGTTATTTTGCCAGAAAAAGTGCCATTCATGGTGGCTCTTTAATAATTGTAAAAAGTACTCTTAAATCCAAAGAAAGAAAGGATATTGTAAAGCTATCGATAGAAAAGATTGTAGAAATTTATTGCGCAGAACTAGAAAGTTATATAATAATATGTGTTTACAGACCACCGTTGGCTGATTTTTGCACATTTGAATCTACTATGGAACATGTGTTAAAATTAGCATGTAATACCCAGAAGCATGTTATAGTTTGTGGAGATTTTAATATTAACTTACTCGAAACGTCAAATAATACCACTAGATTACTTAGTTTATTTAAATCTTTTAATTTAGGTTCTTAGAACCCACACGGATAGGTGTTAGTAGTGCAACCTGCTTAGATAATATTTTTTGTAGTTGCGAATGTTTGGATAAAGAAATATTTAATTGTTTTAATTCTGACCATAGTGGTCAGAAGGCATCTTTCATCTATGATTTTTATCAAAAACCTGACACAATAACATACCGACCTATAACTAGTAATCGTTTGGAATTATTCAAAAATAAAGTTCAGAGTAATCTTTCAGTGTTACCTTTTTTACAGAATGAGTGTAATAGTATGTATAAAGACTTCTTCGGCGTAATTCTACATCAATTTAACAACAATTTTAAAATGAAAACTATTTCTAGGTCGAAAACAAAATTTAGTGAATGGGCTACTGCAGGCATTTATAAAAGTAGAAATAGGCTTTATGACCTATATAGAGAGAGGGAGGACAATAAGAATGCTGACTTCCTAAATTATGTTAAGAATTATTCAAGGACCTTTAAGCAAGTTTGTTTAACTGCCAAGGCAAATTTTCTTAGTCTCAAACTTAAATCATCTGACAACAAGGTAAAAACTGTATGGAATATTATAAATAGAGAAACGGGGAAATCAAAAACTCGTGATAATCAAGTCACTCTGAACACAGGTGACCAACAAATCACGTCAAATAAAGACGTTGCCTTAGCATTCGAAGATTATTTTTCTAACATAGCCATTAATACTACGAAATGTCTTAAATCATCCGCGGTTGAAGCTCAATCATTACTTAGCACTAATGTCAGTAAATGTAATATAAACTTTGATTTCAGCCCTGTAAATTCAGATTCAATAGTCAAGATATTTAAATCACTTAGTTTAAAAAACACTGAAGATTTGTGGGGCACATCAATTAAGGTACTCTTTCATATCATAGATGTAATTGCACCCCATCTAGCATTTATCTACAATAATTGCATATCGGAGGGGGTCTTTCCAGATCTCATGAAATATAGTAAAGTAATACCTCTTTTTAAATCGGCCGAGATGAGTGATATAACGAAGTTCCGTCCCATTTCCATACTACCAGTTTTAAGTAAAGTCTTTGAGAAAGTAATGCTGAAGGATATGTTAGGTCACTTTAACAGAAATAAACTACTTAACAATAACCAGTTTCGCTTTACCAGACGTCGATCAACAATTGATGCGGCATCTGTACTCATTAAACATATATATAACAGTTGGGAGAAATCTTGCGATGCAGTAGGAATATTTTGTGATCTTTCTAAAGCTTTTGATTGCGTGGATCATACGACCCTTATTTTAAAATTAGAACATTATGGATTGTCCAATAAAGCTTTAAGCCTTATGTCTTCTTATCTAAGTGATAGAACTCAAGCAGTTGTTGTAAACAAAACGCAATCTGTTGGAGCTACAGTGAAAATAGGTGTGCCTCAAGGCTCTATTTTAGGTCCTTTTTTATTTTTGGTTTACATAAATGACTTGTCACCAACAGTAGATAAACTTTGTGATATTGTAGTTTTTGCTGATGATACTTCACTAATTTTTAAGGTAGATAGAAAATCCGTAGACTACAGTAGGATTAACACCACACTAGTTAAAGTACTTAATTGGTTTACTAGCAACAATTTGCTACTAAATGCTAAGAAAACGAAATGTGTTAGGTTCGCTTTGCCTAATGTTAAACCGGTACATTCTAGTATTTTTCTAAATGACGAGTGTTTGCAAATGGTAGATAAGGCAATTTTCTTAGGCATAACATTAGATAAAAATTTGCAATGGAGTCCCCATACAGCTGTACTGGCAGGTAAACTAAGTTCGGCAGCTTACGCCGTTAGGAAAATTAGACAACTAACCAATGTTGAGACAGCTCGCTTAGTCTATTATAGTTATTTCCATAGTGTCATGTCGTACGGTATTCTGGTTTGGGGTAAGGCAGCTGACATACAAACTATATTTGTGTTACAAAAAAGGGCCATTCGTTCTATTTACAACTTAAACTCCCGTGACTCTTTAAGGGAACTTTTTAAAGAAATTAATATCTTGACTGTAGCGTCTCAATTTATTTATGAGAATATTATTTACGTTATTAGAAATTTAGATTCTTTCACCAAAAATTCTGATATACTCGTACATAATTTAAATACAAGAAATAAAAATAAAATCGCTATCCGAAAATTCCGTGTCCGTAAAGTATATAAATCATTTGTTGGTCAATGCATTCATTTCTATAATAAATTACCTGACGAAGTTTTAAAGTTACCCTTTCCAGCACTTAAAAATTACTTGAAAAGGTCGTTAATGTCTAAAGCGTATTTTAGGATCGAGTACTATCTAACAGACAAAAATGCATGGCCTAAACCCGAAACTTAGTCAATAATAATTTATTCAAATGCAAAATCTTTATCTTGTCTAGGGGACACCGTTGATGTAGGAAAACATATCGACACTTTTACGTGGTCGTCTCGCACCATCTTATATACACATAAGTATGTGTTTTTTTTTTCTCTCTATCTCTCCCGTAAGATTCTTAATTGGCATGTTTTCCTGCTGAACTACGCATGTTATTTGATACTATATTTAATTTAATATTTATAGCTTTATATAATGCTAGACTAAGTAGTACCATTGTAATAAGAAATATGTTTAAAAAATGACTGACTGCTGAGTTTCTTGCGGCGTTTCTTCTCAGCAGTGGTCTTCTCTTAGGAAGCGCTGGTAGATTCTTGACGTGTAAAAGTGCCCGTGCGGCCTACTTACTGAATAAATTTATTTTATCTTTTTTATCTTTTATCTTTAGAGTATGATTCCAAATGATTTTAGTGTAATTATTAACCATTACTCGTCAATCATTTAATCATGTAAAAATGATTTAAGTAATCTATTGACGCGTAGAAAAATGAATACCTACTTCATACCTAAAACGTAAATGAAACTATTTGATTGAGAAGGACAGTGGCAAAAATCATCGAGTAATATTATTATTTAAAAAAAACTGTTTTTATGTTGTAATTAAAATTTATATAATTAAATGGTCATGAATACAATTAATTATGGCATTGACATACATAAAAGAAAATTGTCTAAATTTGCAATTTTTTAGTAACGAGCGGTAAAAAAAAAATGCTGCCGTGATCCGTATTTTGATTGCGATTAAGCTGCTTATTATTTAACATTTTTTTATTTGTACCAGTTAATACATCCCGAAACACTTGCCAAATGAATGAAAAGCACCCTGTGTGTAAAATTTCGTCATTTTGAAGTAATCGGAATCAAATGTACGACCCCTGGTGATAATATTCGAAAATAAAGTACTAAGTGTCCTCGTGAGGTTGCCGAGTTAGAATAGTGCCACTCCATGTCTTCCCGTGGATGTCGTAAGAGACGACTAAGGGAATAAAGGCTTGTAGTACTGTTAGGCGATGGGCTTGCAACCTGTCACTAATACGCTGGTAAACATCTTAGCCTAATTGTGCAAATTGTGGTTATAGAATTATCAACAAGTTTTTAGAGATGTTTGTCATTCTGTAGCTCTGCCTACCCCACTCTGGGAACGAAGGCGTGAGATTATGTATGTATGTATGTAAAATACTCAAATAATTAGTAGGTATAAATCAATCAGACTGTGGCTACTCGGTAGTCGCGATCACTTTAACCCTGTTTTAGTTAAAGTATGCTTTGTCTCTTTGTGTTAAATTAAAATGTCACTAGGTAATCTAGGTATTAAAGGTACGGACAAACCATATTTGAAGCATGCTTCAGTTAACAGTTCCTGTCGCATGGCACTTGCGGGTATGAACCCACGTGTCATCGGCCTCACACGTACGTACCATGAGCGTCTACTTGCAATCTGACGAAGCATTAAAATATAAGCTGAGAAAGCTTTTATTAGATAATTCATTATACTCCGTGGATATATACATGGAACTCCTTACATCGGATAAGTGACCAATGTTTAATTGTTATTGTTTTAAATATTCGAGTGTTATTATTGAATTCCTTGATTATTAGTATTAACGTTGACGATCTCAATGTAATTCCGTATTTTACATAGTAAAATTACATTCATGAATAAATAAACAATAATAAACTTGCTAAGTAACAATTGACCTTCCAGCAAATAATTTAAAGGAAAATAGTTGCTACTTACTACAACTCAACTACTACTACTCCTTGAAACCTTATAACGGTGCCGGATAAGTCAGGTAGAAAGAGCAGCAAATGTTACGGGCCCCGCGCGTTAAGGTGGGTCCACATTTGTGATATTTCATCGCATCATTGTTCCGTATATTTTATTTTTATTATTATTTGTCCTTCTTGGTGAAATTCTAGGTTAAATTGTTTTTGGAAACATTTCTACATTTACAAATAACTTTATGAGTATAAATAGTTACTTAAAAGAATGCCATAATCAACGATATTTATGACTTGAAACACTAATATACGTGTTAACAAAGTTTTTCAAATATTTCACCTACACTATAAATAATAAGAGAAGGGGCAACGTAAAAACACAACCTTTTCAACTCTTTTCGGGTAGGTGACATAATAATATAGTTCCACAAAATATCTGTACACCATGCTGCTCGCCGCTGTGGTCGCAGTCTGCGTCGCCGGCCACGCCGTAGCTTCGACCATCACTGAGCCGCTCCCAGAGAAGATATATTACGATCAAGAAGACGCCGAAGACTTGTTTAAATACCACTTAACAAAATATAACAGAAAATATAATGACGAAGAATACAACAAGAGACTTGATATTTTCAAACAAAGTTTGAAAAGGATAAACGAATTGAATGCCAAATTTCCTCAAACTGTATTTGGAGTTACTCACTTTGCCGATTTGACACTAGAGGAAATAAAAAGTTACCAAGGCCACACCTTCTAAGAACACAAATTCAAAATAAAAAATATTTGGATTTAAATTTCGAATCAAAGCCCGCGCCCGACTCGTTTGATTGGCAAGATCACGGAGCCGTCACTCCTATAAAGGACCAAGGCGACTGTGGCTCTTGCTACGTTTTCAGTGCTATTGGTAAGACACACAGCCTAGCGTTGTTTCATGCTAGTTGTAAGAATAACGTAAAAAAACAAGCATGAGGGCGAGTTTGTTCCCGTATACCGTACCTACATGAGATTTTATCGAGTATAGCAGTGACAGTAGAAAATATATTGAATTAATCACACGGAATCTATGCGGGAAAATATCGTGTTCGAGAAATATTTTTTCCCGTGTGCCATCCGAAGTTGAGGTCGCGTCTCAATAGTACATTACTACACAGGCCAGGGGGTTGACGGCCGAGTTCATATAGATAGTTACGAGGCTGGCAACCCCACTTCACGCCGAGGTTTGTATAGTGCTTTTCTCAAACATATTAAATAATTCATTAAAAAAAATAAAACAAAAATTACAACGTCAAATACGTACCAGAAGTGCATAAACATTAAAAGTAACCTACAGTGCTCAGTCATCCGCGCTGTGTCGGGTGCGCCCCGCAGCGCGCCGCCCCGTGCTACATTGCCTGCGATCTAAGTTGCGCTACGCACCCCTAATAACTTCTGCCCTCCTGGTACCTGGTGCCTTTATGCAAACGCTTTGGTTGGATGCACGGCTTAGTATATTAAAAAAAACAGCTATTTAGCCTGTACACAGCCGCCATGTTTACATGAAAATTAAAAAAAAAACTACTTCCCGGCCCAGGCCTTCAATTTTGTATGAAATTCCTTTACAGTTCTCTCGAGGTGTTCCGCCCGCAACGTTATACTTTGAGGCCTAAAATAACTAACATAACGCCAACATTCCATTGCATGTTTGAGAAAAGACATTTTCCTTATTCCTATTGGCGTTAATAGTTTGTGAATTTTATTGTTATATGTTTACAAATTTCATGCCAATTTTAGTAGTTCATAAAACAGTTCTGACAATTTATGATAAAAGATGGAATTGCAAATGAAACGCCATTTTGTTGGTATCCATATTGAAGGTAACCATGGTAACCAAATAACAAATCCATGGATATTATTCATCTATTTTTAGTAATTTGATAAAAAAATAATTTTAAACACATAATTAGTCTCAAAGTTAATTTGGTTTTTAGTATACGTAATTTTAATTGGTATTAAAATACTTTTAACGGTATGTTATACAAATTAAGATGTCAAGTGTTCACTAAACGCCAAGGCTGATATCCAGAATGACCGTAACCATGGTAATAACAATGCTATAATAATTATTATAGAACTGTTATTACTATGGCAGCGCTCATTATAGAATAGTTTTCACGTTTCGGTGACGCTATAGGTGGTATTGTGGTACCATTAACGATATCAATATTAGCGGTTTATAGTAAGCGAGTAGAAAAAATAACTAACATAACGCCAACATGCCATTGCATGTTTGAGCAAAAAGGATTTTATCAAATACAACGCTTATATTGACGCTTATACTCATATTGTATCGTTTACACGCACAATAGGCTGCTTTCTATTCGATAACTGTTAACCTCGTAAAGCCCACCATACTACAAACAGGGAGTTTTTAGGACTTTGAACCTACCATCTAGGCAATAAAGTTCAATTTCGTTTGTTCGATAATGCCGTTTTCAGATTATGAAGTTAGGAAAATAAACCTTATTCTCATTGCAACATAGTTCAAATTAAATTGCCTTGATTATGTACATTCGATTGCACACTGGGCCTTACGAGGTTAAATTGAATGGAAATGGTCGTCGTGTGAACGACTGTCCCGTATACGGTAAAACTTTACTGTACACGTGATAAAATCGAATCGTATATAGTCGTCGCCTGAATCTAGCCTAACCTAAAACATTATACAGGATGGTACTCGATAAACTGTACATATTGAAAGGAATGAAATTTTAGGTTAATTTATAGGTAAAACAATTTTTTTTTTTTTTTTTTAGCCACATTTTTTTTTACAGATTTTAAATTTTAAATTACAGCAACAATGACATTTTGTTTTGAAACACGATTTTCTCAAAATTTTGTGGATATTTCACCATTTGTTTTTGCTTATTATTATTCCTCGTTTAATTTTAGATCTAAAAACTGTAAAAAAAAAGTAAAATATCTGCAAAATTTTAAGAAAATCGTGTTTTTATGAAAACAAAATGATATTTTTGCAGTAATTTTCCACAAAAAAAGCAGTTACCCAGTTATTTTTTTTATTGGTCTAATATTGTTATCAATTATTATAAACCTAACTAATATCAATACTATGCATTTTGTTTTATCTTTTTTGGGCTATTAGATCAAAAGTTACACCGTCACAAGTAAGTGTACTACCCAAACTTTATTAAAAAGTTTGACGATAATATGTAAAAAAAAACCAGGGTCTAAAAAAAATAAAAACAAATGTTTTACCGATAAATTAACCTAAAATTTCATCCCTTTCAATATGCACAGTTTATCGAGTACCACCCTGTAGTGTAATTCGTTACAAAACATAATCTCTTTATTATGAACATTTTCCAAATACTAGGTTTCTTTTTGAAAAAACAGTTTGTTGACTTTCAATTATTCTGGGTTGAAAATACGATATATGGTCAATTCTTGTGCCGTTCAGGATAAAGCTAAATTTGAGATGATTAGTCAATCACTCAATCTATCTATCAAATCATTCATTTCGGATAAATCCGTATCATTGGTTAATAACATATCAATCATCATTGATTATATCTAATATTATACTAATATATACCTACATACCTTCACGCCTGAAATCCCAGAGTGTGGTGGGGTAGGCAGAGCTACAGAATTACCTAAAACGCTAAAAACTTGTTGATAATTCTGTAACCACATTTTGCACAATTAGGCTAAGATGTTTACCAGCGTATTAGTGACAGGATGCAAGCCCATCGCCTAACAGTACTACAAGCCTTTATTCCCTTAGTCGGCACTATTCTAACCCGGCAACCACAATAATAAAAATCTCGGAAATTATGCGATATTGGACAACATGTTATACCACATGTTACTCCAAATAGGGTCTAGAATCATTGGTTAAAATCCTTCGGGTACGTCCCGGGCACGGTGTATATACTGGATATAAATACAAATGTTTCTAAAATTCAAATTAAAAGGACTGATCACTCTGGTGTAAAACATCAGCTTCGTCCATCGGCACAGCACGTGGGAGTTTATAAGTCTCAGTTCCGGTCTAAAATCAAACTGAGAATCTGGTTAACCTAACAGGAATTTCCAAATAATGTCAACCACATTAATGTTTTTTCTCAAAAATGACCGGAAATGTTGACATTCCTATCTACATATTGAGACGCGAAGTACATAGTTTACTGACAGTTCTCAAATTAAAAAAAAAAACATTGCGTGCTCGCTACACAAGCCCGCAATGTTGCATATAAAATCCATTACTATCTAGCTTGTAACTTTTTAAAAAGTGAAAAGGGCCCTAATAAAATGAGGGCACAAGTCTTATACATCCAAATTTTATTCGAAACATAACTTTTTTATTTGTGCCTGGAATAGCTTATGTTTTTTTTAAAAACAAAAATTGCTTTTCTCCTTGTCATAAACAAAAAGGCGGTAAGGAGTGATGGTTTTTTCACATGAAGTTTCTGTTTGTATGCAATTCAGAAAATGAGTTCAAGCGATGAAGATTTGACTCCAACACAATTTTTTTTTTTGCGATTTTTGAGAAAAGCACTATATTTGCCCCGGCAGGAACAGAAATTTTGGGCTTCGTATTTTTAAACGGACTCGCAAGCTCGTCCGTTTAATCCAATACTCGGCCCGCAATTGCCTACTTCCATGCCTAGGCAATAATGTACTATTTTCTCAAACATGCAATGAAATGTTGGCGTTATGTTAGTTATTTTAGGCTTCAAAGTATCACGTTGCGAGCGGAACAACTCGAGAGAACTGTAAAGGAATTTCATACAAAATTGAAGGCCTAGGCCGGGAAGTATTTTCCTTTTCAATTTTAACGTAAACATGGCGGCTGAGTTTATGAACAGGCTAAATAACTGAATTTTTTTAAATATATAGCCGTGCATCCAACTAAAGCGTTTGCATGTTTACTTACAGTACCAGGAGATCAGAGGTGATTAGGGGTGCGTAGCGCAACTTAGATCGCAGGCGATGTAGCACGGTGTGGCGCAGCGGCGGCGCAGCGGCGGCCCACCCGACACAGCGCGGATGACTGAGCACTGTTGGTTACTTTTAATGTTTATGCACTCCTAGTATTTGACGTTGTAATTTTTGTTTGAATTGTTTAATGAACTATATGTTTGAGAAAAGCACTATACATACCTCCGCCGTAAAAGGGGTTGACAGCCTTGTAACTATCCGCCCTCGCTTCGCTCGGCGGTCTATATGAATTCGGCCGACAATCCCCTGTTTCCCGGCCTCTGTAGTAGTGTACTATTCTGCCCTCCTAAGCAAAAATGCAATAACTAAATTTAATAGCCAAAGCAGATTCAACTCTCTTCTGTTTGTAACTAGGTTGCAATTTCTACAGATGTTTTGTTTGAGATAACGCCATTATGCTTAGTAGGGCAGTATTACATATCTCGTATATCGTGTGACACAGAAATATGGAGCCTGTTTTGTCTGTACATATGCCTGTAAGGAAGATAAAACACTTGGCTCTAGCTAGTTTGATACAACTACTATACTGTTCTTACTACGCAAAGGCGCACCTTGTCATTCAAAAATTTAACTTGAACGTTTGCAACGCAAAATTAAGAAGATGGAAATCACCGTAGTATAGTTCAGGAAATATGAATTGGCCGTGTGTAATCTTCACTAAGATCTTTTTGTTAATATCAAACAAAAGGTAATTATAAAACTGCCCTCGTTCTTCAAACAGCACAGTTGTTGAAAGGTTAAGGTTAGGACCGGTAAGTCTTAAGGCAGAAAAATAGATCTTAAAGTAGATAACAGACGGTCAAAGCATATTTCCTGAACTAAGTATACCTACTTTAACTTTAGAATACCTATTTACGATATTTTGTTTTCAATGGATTATGGTAACACAATGGAATTAATTCCACAGGCAACATTGAAGGGCAGTACGCCATCAAGCACAAGCAATGCATCCAGTTCTCTGAACAACAGTGCATGGACTGTCTCTCAATAAATGGTTGTCAAGGCGGATATAAAGAGGAGGTTAGTAAGTAATTATAACGAATATTTTGTTTTTTTTCAATAGTTCTGTGTTATGTTAAGGCTTTTAATGGTTTCTGCGATACTGCGATTTTTGACTGAAAGAGCTGGATGCATGAAGGACGAAGACTACCCATACCTTGCGAAAGACCACCAGCAGTGCCGAGAAAAAGCTGATAAAGTAGTTGCCAAAGTTACTGGAGGAGGGTTAATCAATATAACTGATGCGGAAGATTTAAAACAGAAGTTGTACAACATCGGACCTTTGTCTATTGGTAAATAAATATACCTTCTCTATTGCAATATGACATCATTTTATGTTTATATATTAAAGTATATTCACGTTGCTGTTACTTGAAACGTGTGTTTCACTCGGCAGCAAAGTTTTCTTCATCTCATGCCTTTGGATCCATATTTGCTAGCTTGCAGTGATTATTTTGCGTGAGTGCTGATTTTGAATCCAGAGCAAGGAAGAATCCTAGAATTCAACCACAACCTAAACGAGAGGTAAATATAGGGTATTGACGCTATGCTTAGTATTCAATAACAGCAGTCACACCAAAAATAACTTAACAACTTTGCATAGCAAATAACTTTAGCTGTAGTTAACATAATGAACAAAGAGTTGACTTGGTCGTTGTTTCAGCACTGGACTCTGCAGATTTTGGGTATTACCAGAGAGGAATTCTAGTCCCAAACACTTGTTCATCCGATCCATTTAAAGCTACGCATGCCGTACTTTTGATTGGCTACGGAGAAGGTATAAAATATTCTTATTACTCGTAGTATCGCAAACCAAAAGTTCGACTAAAATTTAACTATTCAGTGAGGTTAGACAAGGTGTGTAATGCTAAAGTAAACGATTTTCGACACTTGTCAAATGTACGGAATTGATGTAAGCGTTCAACGCAACTGCCTGACAGCGTACGTCAACAAGTACATTCTCGATAACGATAACGATTGCTGAACGCATCTTGTCTAAGACCAGATAAAATGTAGGTACATAACGAAGGCTCTGATGACGTAATACCCTTTAAATAATGCCAATAAAACTTCCAAGGTGTCAATGCTAAATTTTTCATACCTTTGCCACCGGTTGGAGTGCACAATTGACACCTGAATGAAATCCAAAAACAATGCTCCACCCTTAGTACCTCTGGAAATATTGTCCCTTACTGTGCTCTGTATGTGCAGTTATTTTTTTGGAGCCATTGTTCGAGTAGATGTCACCGTCGCAGGTGTCGTTTATCTGAGGTCAGGTAATTTCTGCAAATGCATTTTGTTCATGTGGCTTGTCTCAAGTCACATTTTTCAGCAGTGAATAATTTTCTTTTTCATCTTTTATTTTTAGTCTTCATTTTTAATCTCTTAATCTTCCTATATCGTATTTCTTTTCGTGTTGCTTTTTCCCGTAATCCCTGAATGCTGTCAAATTTTTTATAAGTCTGTATCAGAATATAAATACGATAATATTTATAGCCGGTTGTTTGGTAGAGTCTGAGGTTACGATCGGGTACCAAAAGGCGTAATGTTGGAACTAGCGAGTAAGACAAGACATTTAGAGAAGGTCCAGTTGAGGACATTCAGATGATGCCAAAGTTGTCTAACAACATCGCTTCTGTGTTGATGAATTTTGTGACGGCTTAAATATATTTCAAACACGATTTATCTACCAGGAATATTTGATTCTGTTTTTAAATAAAACCCTTTGCAAAAAAAAAGGAAAATTTTCTAAACTTTCTTAATTTTGGAGGATTTAATATAATATCCTAACAGTAAACTTTACGCAAATTGAAAAAATGTCGTAAGTGCTCGTATTCTTTGCAAGGAAGTGTTTATTTTACTGTTTGGAGACAGACAGTTTTTGGGTATTTTATTTAATTTCGCCTTACTATGTTCAAGCTAAGTTCAATCGGGAAAAGTACTGGATCATCAAGAATTCTTGGGGAACCAATTGGGGTGAAAACGGCTTCGTGCGAATTTTGAGGGGAGTCAACGCGTGTGGCGTGGAGGCGGACTCTATCGCCACCTCTGTCGTAGCCTAGTGATATGCTTCGTTTGGCTCAAAATTTCCGAAGTGCTGATTAAAATAAAAATGTTTTGGTTTATTGCGTTTTTAATTTATTATGGGCATTTGTTTTAATGATTAATGGATGTGTAAGTCCGAAAAACGGGTTGGATAAAGCAGCAATTACTGGAAAAAATATGCACAGATATTACCAAAAAGCATTTTTAGGGTACCGTATTCAACAACGAACCCTTATAGTTTTGTCCGTCTGTCCGTTCGCCTGTCCGCGGTGTTACTCAGAGACTATTGGTACTATAAAGCTGTAATTTGGCATTTTTATACATATTCAAACCGAGAAAGTTGTAATATTATTTTGTATTCATTTTCATAGGATAGCTTTAACAAAAATAATTATGCTAAAAACATTTGGTGATTCATTAATCCGTTTGTGAAAAATTTAGTCATGTATCACTTCACGGTACTAGTTAGAATGAAGTTTAAGGGAAAACTATCACAGGCATCGTATCATTACATATAAAGTTCAAAATACATAGTGGGTCAAAATCCATAATGTTTATAATATTTATAATAGTTTTTTTACTAGGCCAGGACCTCAGGAGTCCGGCCTCCTGCAGGGAAATATACAGGAAATGTCCCATATAAAAGAAAATTGCTTTGTTTGCGCGCATAAAATTGTTACTACCTTTTGGATAATTACATATATTATCTTTACGTGTATAAGGTAAGTAAGTATATTTTACATTATATCTGATAAAATATAGCCCAATGGTGTCATTTACCTTGTATTGATATATATTGTTTGGTTGCCTGTGCGGTTTTTTTTTCTTGTTTATGGAAACAAATAGCACTAAATTTGTAGTTACATTTATTTATTTAAGACACACGGAGACACAGTGTTTCCGGCCAAGTTCGAAGAAAAAGCCGACCGATAATGCAGTGTTTATATTTATTTACACGAACCCATTCAGTCGTTTTTTCCACCCTCGTAACTTTTTTCTACCACAGCCAGGAAGCGGATTTTTTTACTGATTACTTGGGTCAATGATCTCACAGCATAGTATGAAAATTAATGTTCTAGCATTACCCTTGAAAGAGCTATTAATTTCCAAAAACTGACTGACTATTTAAGCCATCTTAACCTAAAGGGTACTTCCCGATGACCTAGCGCTTTGATATTTGGCATAGATGTAGGTCTTACAGTACAAATAAAGGAAAAATTCTAAAAAGTCCAAAAAAAGAACCCTTTATCTGAAAATGTAAAACTTATAAATATTTCCCTACAAAATAATAAAATATAACTAGCCAAGCCAATGTATAGTCGACCACAAAGAGATGTATGCACTTTTGGACCATATTTATTATAATGCAATATAAATGCAAAAATGGATACATCTCTTTGTAGTCGACTGTACCAGGAGATCATAAACAATGGCATACGAAATACGAAAGGGTATATTATATATACAGCTCTAGCAAGGATGCAAAACAAAAATTATCGGATAAGTTACTACGTTCTGTTTAAGTACCTGGGTATCATAAACCTGTAAGGAATTAGGACTCTGGTTTTTAATTATATACTCACGATAGACCTGCTTTTTCAGTTTAGGTACCAGGAGTTCATAAACGAGTAATGGTTACATCGTCAGGTTTTGCTGGTTTATTTATATATATACCATCTATGGATTTTTGAATGTTTGTGTTAGAATAACGTCTAAACGGCTGACCGGATTTGGCTGAAATTTGGCATTGACATGACTCAAAGAATACATTTTATCCTGGAAAATTGGTCAATTAGCGAGGGAAAAGCGATATACGACTTCTATGCGGACGAAGTCTGCGAGCAAAAGCTAGTATTTCATTCTAGTATGTTGTTATGACAACCTACCAAAAATCGCTAACAATAACATAAATCTAAAAATGGCCATGTTCTCTTATGCAACCAAAAGTAGTGGTATGTGAAAAGGTGGCCAGTTTGGCACTAGATTCGTTTTTTTTAAATATATTATTGTATTATTATTATTATATATTTATTTAATTTTCTGCACATTAGGTTTTTTATAACAAATATTCAAATATAAAAGTAAAATAACAATACTAATACAAAAAAATTGACATTATAAAAAACCTACCCTACGAGTGCTGCCGGCAGCGGGGCAGGGCTCAAGCTACCGGTGGTTAGGGCTGCAGAGAGAGGAACCTCCTCACAATACGTGCCGTGTCGAGGATTACTGCCTTCTGTATCTGGCCCTTGATCCAGCCATCTAGCAAGAGTCTCTTGAGGTGTAGGTCGAGACTCTTCGCTATAAGACCGTTTGCGAGACAACTATAGGGACAATGATCATCGAGTCAACATCCCACATGGCGGTCACCTCATGAGCCAAGTCAAGTTATTTGCTGAGCTTGTCCTTCTCGGCCTTCACAAGGTTCTCGTCATGCGGGATGGTGATGTCGACGAGCACTGCCCGGCGTTGAGATCGATCTGTCAACACGATATCAGGCTTATTGGCAACAATAGTCCTGTCCGTGATGACCAGTGATCGGAATAGTTAGAGCTAATTTGCCTAAACTTGATGCATATTCATTCAATAATGTATTCCCATCTCACTCACGTATGAATGAATATGCGTCAAGTTTAGGCAAATAAGCTCTGCCTATTCCGATCTCTGGTGATGACAGATCGATTCCAATAGAGCGTAGCACGACCATTTTCGAGAACTGGCGCCGGTGCGTACTTATAGTACGGCACTTCAGACTCAACAAGACCATATTGAAGAGCAAGTTGCTGATGGATGATCCTGGCTACGAGGTTATGTCTGTGCAAGTACTCGCCGTTGGCCAAATGCGAACAACCGGAAATTATATGTCTGAGGGACTCGCCGGGGCAACGGCATGTTCGACAAATGTCGACCGTGCCATCCCTCAGAATATATTTCCGGTAATTGTTCGTCACGATGACCTCGTCAGCAATTGCACACACAAAACCTTCGATTTCCCCAAAGAGGTCACCAAATCGTAGCCAGTTCACGGACGCTAAAAAGTCTACGTCGGGCCTTGTTAGGGCCCGGTAGAAGCGTCCGTGTAGCTCCTTTTTTTTTTAAATTAATTTAATTTATTTAATTTTCTGTACATTAGGTTTTTTATAACAAATATTAAAATATAAAAGTAAAATAACAATACTAATACAAAAAAATAAACATTAAAAAAACCTAACCTACGAGTGCCGCCGGCAGCGGGGCAAGGCTCAAGCTACTGGTGGTTAGGGCTGCAGAGAGAGGAACCTCCTCACAATACGTGCCGTGTCGAGGAGTACTGCCTTCTGTATCTGGCCCTTGATCCAGCCATCTAGCGAGAGTCTCTTGAGGTGTTGGTCGAGACTCTTCGCTATAAGACCGTTTGCCGAAACAACTATCGGGACAATGATCGTTGAGTCAACATGCCACATGGCGGTCACCTCGTGAGCCAAGTCAAGGTACTTGCTGAATTTGTCCTTCTCGGCCTTCACAAGGTTCTCGTCATGCGGGATGGTGATGTCGACGAGCACTGCCCGGCATTGAGATCGATCTGTCAACACGATATCAGGCTTATTGGCAACAATAGTCCTTTATTATTATTATATTTTCTCAAATATGCTCGGAAATGTATGCGTTAATATCACGAAATGAAGACATGAAGTTTCTTGTTTATGGCTCCCTACATTACTTCTTGGCCTAGATAAAAGATATTGTCCGCTGCTCTAACTTTTTAAAGGACAACGGGCAAAAATGTATGGAACGTGGTACCTGCGCCAATGGACATAATTTATATATCATTGGAAAGGTATTTTTATGTAGGGCAAAGATAACTATATCGCTTATCTCTATATGCTGTCGGAACTGAGTTATTTTATTTGGAATATACGTTTGTTATCAATTTCCTTTAGGGATATCATTATGAAAGAAAAGAAAACATGTACTACTTACATAACAAGAAATATCTTAAACTTCTTATCGGCTCTTTACGTAGTATGTGTGGTATGAAACTTATTGATAGAGTACGGAATGAAAAGGTCAGAGAGAAATGTGGACTAAAAGAAGATGTAGTGACTAAGATTGAAAAGGGCATGCTTCAATGGTTCGGTCATTTGGAAAGGATGGATGAAAGAAGATTAACGAAAGAGATATACAGAGCAAAAGTGAGTGGGAGGGTCGGAAGGGGCCGCCCTAGGCGTACTTTTTAGAATCAAATCGGAGAAATACTGGAAAAGGGCCTGATCTTAAGTACCCGAAACCGACGTGCATGCATGACTCGATGTATGAATGTGGATGAAGCGAAAGAGATTTGTCAGGATCGTAGCAGGTTAAAGAAGTGGTCTATGCCTACCCCTCTGGGTAACAGGCGTGATTTAATGTATGTATATATGTCTTATCGGCCGGACACTATAGTTATACTACCTACTATTACATTACTAATCAAGGGTACACTTCAGTGCTTCCACTTCATAAATAAAATGGAATTCGCATTAGAAAAGTGACAACTTTTTTTTTTGTTAAATTTTTTTTTCCTACTAATCGAAAGCATGACGCCTATAGAATATACAAACTTTAGGTTTAGTGCAAATTATTAGTACCGACTTACCTACCTACCCAATAGTTACGATGGGAAAAAATTGTCAACCTAACGTTTGCATGTTCTATAGGCAACATACTTTCGATTAGTATGTAATTGGTCTATTAAACAAGCAATAGCAATTTAAAAAAAAAGTTTATTTTCAGGTTTTTTAAAAAAATCATATAAGGACTGGACTGAGTTTTTCCAGTCAACCTATTATAAATATATTACTTAGCATATTATATTTGATATAAAATACTTTTTATCGAATAAACAGCTAGGTGTAGGTCGTCTCCTATTCGTATCCCCTGCTATTATCAACAGTGCTGCCATCACAAAGCAAAAGTGCCCGCGTCTCCTTGAATTTTATTTTTTTCATAACTTGGAGATGGCGAACGATCACCCAGGCCACCTGATGGTAACTGAGATCTGTGATCCATAGATATTTTCATTCTCAAGGCTACAATCCCAAGACCGCAAATGCGTTGCCAACTCTAGAGGATTAACAGGGAATGCCTCTATACTAGTAATTTCATAAGAAATATTGTCTTTCACGGTGAAATTCTAGCTTTAACCGTTTTGGAAACATTTACCTTATGCATACTTATTATTTAATCTTACACGTGGTTTATAATAAACACTTAAGTATAAATACTTACTTAAAAGAAAGCCATTATCAAAGTTATTCATGACTCGAATTACTCGTACATGCGTTAAAAAAGTTTTTCAAATACTTCAACTAGACTACAAATAATAAAAGAAGGGGCGACGTAAAACCACAACCTTTTCAACTCTTTTCAGTTAAGTAACTTAATAATATAGTTCCACAAATCATCTGCACACCATGCTGCTCGCCGCCGTGGTCGCAGTCTGCGTCGCCAGCCACGCCGTAGCTTCGGTCTTAACTGAGCCGCTCACAGAGAAGATATACTACGATCTAGAAGACGCCGAAGACTTGTTTAAAAACCACTATACAAAATATAACAGACAATATAATGACGAAGAATTCAACAAGAGACTTGATATTTTTAAACAAAGTTTGGCAAGGATAAACGAATTGAATGGCAAATTTCCAGAAACTGTATTTGGAGTTACTCACTTTGCCGATTTGACACCAGAGGAAATAAAAAGTTACCATGGTCACATACCTTCCAAGGACACGATTCAAAATAAAAAATATTTGAATTTAAATTTCGAATCAAAGCCCGCGCCCGACTCGTTTGATTGGCGAGATCACGGAGCCGTCACTGCTCCAAAGAACCAAGGCGACTGTGGCTCCTGCTACATTTTCAGTGCTATTGGTAAGTCACACAGCCTAGCGATATTTCATGCTAGTAAGAATACCATAAAAAAAAACATAAGGGCGAGTTTGTTCCCGAATACCGAACGCAACGCGCAGTGAAGCTAATATTCATGTTGTATCGTTTACACGAACTTCCATTCGATAACATTAAAATCGAATAGAAATGGTCGTCGTGTGAACGACTGTCCCGTATACGGTAAAACTGAATACGTGATAAAATCGAATCGTTTAGTCGCCGCCTTAATCCAGCCTAAACTAAAACATTATCGTGTAATTCGTTATAAAATATAATCTATTATTTTCAGAAGGAAGGAGACTTTAATCAAAATAACACATTTATTAACTATTAGGAACAGAAATTGGGAGAGAGACTTAGGATATTTAAAATAAGGCGAAAGGCAAGGCTGCGTCCTCGCCGCCAGCATAGAAGAGCTCCCACCTGCTCGAGAGCCAGTAACATTCGATGTTGCTCTTGGTGTTATTAGCGTTTGTGTTTCCTCATCTGAAATATCTAATTATTAGGATTCAGCCCCAAACATCGTACTAAGACTTTGTCATGGAAGCTTAGAACACTTTATTTTATGAAAACATTCCAAGCTTAGCTTTCACAACTACGACATGCATCATCCTTTACAAGTATGGGACGATCCCACTTCTGATTTTAGAAGAAAGGAGACTTTACTCAAAATTAGACATTTATCAGCTTTAAAGAACAAAAATTGTGAGAGGGACTTAGGATATAAAACAAGGCAAAGCCGCTCGCGAGATAAGACTGCTGTCCAAATCGACAGCTGTCTGTCATCGCCCCGCTGATTAAGGCAGCACCACACGTAACGCTGCTAAGGCTACGCTAATTTCTTCCAATATTATTTATTATAAACATTTTCCAACGACTAGGTTTCGTTAATTGAATATCAATTATTCTGGGTTGAAAATACAATAAACGGTGAATTCTTGTGCCGTCCAGTATAAAGCTAAATTCGAGATGATTAGTTTATCAATCAAATTATTCATTTCGAATAAATTCGTATCATTGGTGAATAACATAATTTCATACTTTCCAATCTAATATACTAATGTATACTGGGTATAAATACAAATGTTTCTAAACTTCAAATTAAAGGGACTAGTCACGCTGGTGTATAACATCAGCTTCGTCCATCGGCACAGCACGGAGGAATTTATAGATGTCTCAGTAGACAGTCCCGGTCTAAAATCAAACTGAGAATCAGAATCCAGTAAACCCAACAGGAATTTCCAAATAATGTCAACCACATTAAGAGGATTGTGAACCAAAAAAAATCCATACCAAATGCGATAACGTTTTTCTTCCTTAAACCTAGTCTGATTTTTTCGATTTTTGAATATGTTGTATATATTATAAAAAACTAGGCATGCACGTTTTCCTGCCCAAAAAATATTTTTTCGAAAAAAAAAACCAAAAATCAAAATTCGAAACGTACAGACCTAGTTTTCCATAACAACTATAACACATTCAAAAATCTTAAAAACGGATATGATTTAGAGGGTGAAAAATGTTATCGCCCGGAGCTAAATTTGTATGTGAAAACTTTGAATAGCTACGCGATTTAAGCGTCAATACACAATCCTCTTAATATTTTTACATATCTCGCATATCGTGTGATACAGAAATATGGAGCCTGCTTTGTCTGTTTGCCTGTAATGAATATGAAACAGATGGCACCTAGATAGTTTTGAGACAAACTACTATACTGTTCTTAGGCCACGAAGGCTCACCCTGTCATTTAAAAAATTAAGTTGAACGTTTGTGTCAATTTACGCAACACGTTTACGTATACGCATACGTATTTCGGTGATGAAAATCACCGAAATACGTAAAGTTTTTTTTATGGTAACACAATGGAATTAATTCCACAGGCAATATTGAGGGGCAGTACGCCATCAAGCACAAGCAATGCATCGCCTTCTCTGAACAGCAGTGCTTGGACTGTCTCCCGGTAGATGGTTGTAAAGGCGGATTGGAAGATCAGGTTATGAAGTAACTATAGCGAAATATTTTGGTTATTCAATAGTTCTAGGAATTATGTTGGGGCTATAAAATGTTTTTTCTTCTTGTGCTATTTTTCAGATTGCTAGAACAAAGAGCTGGATGCATGAAGGAGGACGACTACCCATACCTTGCGAAAGACCACCAGAAGTGCCGAGAAAAAGCTGATAAAGTAGTTGCCAAAGTGACTGGAGCAGGTTTAATTAATATTACTGATGCAGAAGATTTAAAACAGAAGTTGTACAACATCGGGCCTTTGTCTATTGGTAAATAAATATTTCTCTATTGTAATATAACATCCGCTGCTTCCGAGTGAAAGTGTGTTTCACTCGGCAGCAGAGTTTTCTTCATCTCATGCCATTGGATCCTTATTTGCTAGCCTGCAGTCATTATCTAGTGTGAAGAGTGCTGATTTTGAATATGTGTGCTGGTATTGACGCTACGTTCAGTATTCAATAACAGAAATCACACCAAAAATAACTTTACAACTTTGCATAGCAAATAACTTCAGATGTGGTTAACATTATGGACAAAGAGTTGACTTGGTCGTTGTTTCAGCACTACACGCTGCAGATTTTGGGCATTACGTTAGAGGAGTATTACACCCAGACACTTGTTCATCCGATCCAAACCTAGCTGACCATGCCGTCCTTCTGGTTGGCTACGGAGAAGGTATAAAATAGACTTTGTACTCGTAGTTTCGTAAACGAAACGTCAGACTAAAATGTAAGTAACTATTCAGTGAGGCTAGACAAGACGCACCTTCAGAACTATAGTGACCTAATTCAGAAATTTTAAATTTCGAGGTAGGTCTCTATAATAATTAAATTATGACTTGAAGTTTGAAAGCTGAAATTTTTAATTAGGTCACTATTGTTCTGAAGGTGCGAAGATGCATAACGCTAAAGTAAAAGATTTTCGATAACTGTCAAATGTACGCGTTCGACGCAACTGCCTGACAGCGTACGTCAATCCTATAGATTCTCGATAACGATAACGATCGCCAAATTTACCTTGTCTAGGACCACAGGTAAAGTTTATTAGAAAAATGTAGGTACATAACGATGGCTCTGACGACGTTATAATGCTTAAAATGATGCTGGCGAAGAATTAATTATAATAAAACATTTTGAAGGTTTGTTACTGAAAGCTTCCAAGAAGTCAGTGCTAAATTTTTCATACCTTTGCCACCGGTTGGAGTGCATCATTAACATCTTGCCTGAATTAAATCCAAAAGTACTACTCCGCCCTTATTACCTCTGGAAATATTGTGCCCTTACTGCTCTGCATGAGCAGTTATTTTGCCCGACTGCCGAAGGAGGAGGATAATGTGTTTATCAGCCTACGAGTATATATGTATGTTTGTTCCTTTGTGGCGCTCTAGAATCTAAATGCATGGACCGATTTTGATGATTCTTATGGAAATAGATTTGTCTTAATCTTGTGAGTGTCACTAAAGATATGACAATAATTAAAAATAAATATGGCGGCAGCTAGATACCAGATTGTAAAAAATAAAAAAATAAATGTCGACGAACTAAGACAAATGGGGTATCATTGAATAGGTATTTAAAATTTTTAGATTTTGTTAATCATTTTTCATTTTGAACGATCATTTAGTATTTATAACGATTTAAAGTTGGTTAGCAACAACATTCGGGTTTTTTAAAGCTTGCTTTTTGTTGTTATTGGACTAATTTGATCGAGTAGGTGTCACCGTCTGCCGTTTATCCGAAGTTAGGTTATTTCTGCAAATACATTTTGTTCATGTGGTTTGTCTCAAGTCATAATTTTCACAGTGAATAATTTTTGTTTCATTTTGCCTTATATGTTCAAGTTAAGTTCAATGGAGAAAAGTACTGGATTATCAAGAATTCTTGGGGAGCCAGTTGGGGTGAAAACGGCTTCGTGCGAATTTTGCGGGGAGTCAACGCGTGCGGCGTGGAGGCGGACTCTATCTCCACCTCTGTCGTAACCTAGTGGTACGCTTCGTTGAAATTAAAAATTTCCGAAATGCTGAATAAAATATAAATGTTTTGGTTTTTTGTGTGTTTCAATTTATTATGGGCATTTGTTTTAATGATTAGTGGATTTTTATGTTCGAAAAACAGGTTGGATAAAGCAGCAAATACTGGAAAAATATAAGCGCAGAAATTAGCAAAGTGCCAAAATAAATAAATAATTCATACATAATTATATTGTTATTTTTAGGGTTCCGTATTCAACAAGGAACCCTTATAGTTTTGTCCGTCTGTCCGTCCGCCTGTCCTCGGTTTTACTCAGAGAATATTGGTTTTGGTACTATAAAGCTGTAATTTGGCATGTTTATACATAATATTCTCGAGAATAAAAGTAAAATTACATTGATGAATAAATAAAGTACCTATAGTACTAAACTTGCTTGGTAACAATTGACCTTCAAGCGAATAACTACTCAACTACTACTACTCCTTGGGCACGTTTTATAAAGCTACAAGTTACAATTTTACAGGTCTAAACTGGCAATACTGCTCTGATAGCTGGTCGTCATTGGTCGAGGATGTGTCAAATGGAAACTTGTTACCTGTAAATTGTAATTTGTAGCTTTATAAAACAGGCCCCTTGTAAGATTATAACAGTGCCGGATTAGTGCCGGAAAGAGCAGCAAATACTACCGGCCACATTTGTGACATTTCATCGTAAGATGGTTCCGTGACCGTGACAGTTGACGCGTATTAGTACCGGTTATGTGGACGGTATTTGTCATGTCACGACGAAATGTGACTCATCCTGGGCGCATGGTTTACGATTCGATGGAGCCCTATATCCCACATATAGAGGGCCTGACGTATTTTTTTTATAATTTGTCGAAGGCAAACGAGCTCACAGACCACCTGATGGTAAGCAGGATCTGTGACCCATATAAATTTAAATCTTCAAGTTTACAACCCTGAGGACCAAGATGGAATGCTACTATGCTAGCTAGTCAAAATGGACCTTATTGCATAGACAATAAAGTTCATAAAAAAATGAGTATTTTCTTTTGCGGTTTCCAACCATATTATCTTAAACTAGCTTCTGCCCGCGACTTCGTCCCCGTTGAATAGTTACTTTGGGCTAACGCTAACTTTAACCCGCGACTGTGTTAACGTAGAATGTTGAAGCATTCTTCATTGGTGCTCCGCTCCTATTGGTCTTAGCGTGATGATATATATCTTATAGCCTTCCTCGATAAATGGGCTATCTAACACAGAAAGAATTTTTCAAATTCGGACCCGAAGTTCCCGAGACTAGCGCGTTCAAGCAAACAAACAAACAAACTCTTCAGCTTTATAATATTAGTATATGTAGATATGGAACCCTCGGTGCGCGAGTTCGACTCGCATTTGACCGATTTTTTTATTAGGCCAGGACTTTAGGAGTCCGGCCTCTTACACGAAAATA
The DNA here is from genome assembly GCA_946894065.1 of Acleris literana. NCBI lineage: Eukaryota > Metazoa > Arthropoda > Insecta > Lepidoptera > Tortricidae > Acleris > Acleris literana. The sequence goes on from OX335671.1 coordinate 4,486,504, forward strand.
TACAGGAAATGCCCCATATAAAAGAAAATTGCTTCGTTTGCACTCATAAAATTGTAACTACTCTTGGTATAATTACATACTTAATTATTTCGGTAGGTACATCGGTAAGTACCTATATTTTTATTTCTGACAAAATATAGCGTAGTGGTGTCACTAACCTTGTATTATATATTTTTTCCTTAGTTTTTGATTCTTGTTTTTCCTGGCTATTTTATAGTTACCATTACAGCCAGGAACCTGATTTTTTAATACAGTTGCTCAAAAAGTGGTACTTTTTCGTAGCCGTATATCGTGCGTAAAGTTGGTTTTCGCGAACTTTTCCCTTTTTTTTAAATACTTAAGGTCACAGCACACATATCAACTCGGAAAGGGATCGTCACCCTATCAACTCGAGCCGTTCAGTATCATTTGTATGAAACTCCCTACTGCAACAAAAACTTATCGGCATCGGAACGGCAACGCCTCACCTCGGCACGAGCTAGCAGTTGTCCACTGAAGAATGTATCGTATTAACACAGGTCAAAGTTCCCTGTTCAATGTTTCACTTTGAGTTGATCCGGTGACGATCCCTTTCCGAGTTGATATGTGTGCTGTGACCTTGCCGTGCATCCAACCAGAGAGTGTGCATGTTTAAATAAAGTACCAGGAGCGTAGAGGTAATTAGGAGGCTAGCACGGTGCGGCGTAGCGGCGGACGGGCGGGCGCGCCCGACACAGCGCGGATGACTGTAGGTTAGGTTGGTTTGGTACTTTTTATGTTTATGCACTCCTAGTATTTGACGTTATATATATAATTTTTGTTTTAATAATTTTATGTAAATTAAGTAATTTCAGACAGAGTGTGTGCACACGTAGCTCATTTCAGAGGTCCAGGGGAAGAGGACACATACACAGATACCCACATACACATATACAAATATACACATTTTTTCGCAAATGTATTAAAAAACGTTCGGTCAATGATCTCACAGCCTAGTATGAAAATGAATGTTCTAGAATTACCCTTTATAGAGTTATTAGTTTCCAAAAACGGGCTTATTTTATGCTGACTGATTGACTAACCCATCAAAACTTAGGGTACATCCCGATGACCTGGCGCTTTGAAGTTTGGCATGGAGGTAGGTCTTACAACACAAATAAAAGAAAAATCTAAAACGTCCAAATAAACCCTTTATCTGAAATCTACAAAATTATAAATTAACTAGCCAATGTACCAAGAGATCATAAACAAGTAAGGGATACGAAATGGCATATGATGTTACCCAGCTAGCAAGAAAAATAGGTATACAATATTCAAAACAAAAAGTATCGGATAAGTTGCTACGTTCAGTTTACGTACCAGGAGATCATAAACCTGTAAGGAATAGGACTCTGGTTTTTTATCATAGAACTTCACTATTATTCACGATATCACGATGTGGTCTGCTGTGGCTGATAAGGTGTTGGGAACTCGATTGTCGACAGTCAAACCAATTAATTGACATTAATTGATTGATTAATTGTTTTCGGAAAAGCGAGTAACTCCAAATACAGTCCCAGGAAATTCGGCATTCAACTCATTCATGTTTCTTAAATTTTGTTTAAAAATATCAAGTCTCTTTTAATACTCCTCGCCATCATATTTTCTGTGGTATTTTGTTATATGTTCTTTAAACAAGTTATCTGCGTCTTCTAGATCGTAGTATATCTTCTCTGGGAGCGGCACAGTGGCGGCCGACGCTACGGCGTGGCTGGCGACGCAGACTGCGACCACGGCGGCGAGCAGCATGGTGTACAAAATTAAATGTTTTATGGAATTATATTATTGTCACTTACCCGAAGTTGTTTCATTTTGCCCCATCTTTTATTACGTAAAGTCGAGTATTTAAAAAATTCTGTAAACTTATGTATGAGTAATTTAAGTAATTAAATACGTTGATTATGGCATTCTTTTGTTATAAGCTGAAATACCTAGATAATAATTATGCACAAGCGTAAGGTAACTCGTAAATGTAGGGAGATCTTCAAAACGATTAAACCTAGAAATTCACCAACAAAGACAAAAAAATATTCAAAGAAAAAAACACAACCTAATAAAAGCATAAAACTGGATGGTCTTATATCTGTGTCTCAAAAACAAATAAATATTACGTATTGTTTTACGGTTTAGATTTATTTGTTAATTTAATAATTATTGCACAAAACAGCACAAATGGCGGACTTAATTCATAATGGCATTCTCTACCTGTCAACTAAATAATCATACAGAAACTAACAAAAGTGGTGCACAGAAAAAGAAAGATAGAAAACGAAAAAAGCACATATAAGGCTTGGGCCCTGCAACACAGGGAATCCTAGCGCAGGACTCAAAACCATTGTTATGCCTTAAGTTAAGTTTTTCTGAATAAACATTTTTCATTTTCATTTTCACATTTACAAAATAAAGATAAAGTTTTAACGTTTTATATTTTAATATTTTATACGTAACTAGAGGATGCCTGCGACTTCGTACGCGCAGAAATAGTTTCCTGCTACTGCCTATTGTAACCATTTACAGTGAAAATACATATTTACAAAAGTTGTACACCCCTAGAATATCCAAGGAATTATTCCTCCAAATTTTAAGTCCCTAGGTCCAGCGGTTTCGGCTGTGCGTTAATCGATCGATCAGTCAGTTTCTTATTTTATCGGTATTATAGATTATTCGATTAAAATCAAATTACATACATACATACATAATCTCACGCCTTCGTTCCCAGAGTGGGGTAGGCAGAGCTACAGAATTACAAACACCTCTAAAAACTTGTTGATAATTCTATAACCACAATTTGCAAAATTAGGCTAAGATGTTTACCAGCGTATTAGTGACAGGTTGCAAGCCCATCGCCTAATAGTACTACAAGCCTTTATTCCCTTAGTCGTCTCTTACGACATCCACGGGAAGACATGGAGTGGCACTATTCTAACTCGGCAACCAAAATCAAATTAATCAACACAAAATACAAAACCACTTACACGTATCATTTTTAAACTAATTAACCTATCACTTAATGAATGCAATTGTCTATATTATTGTTATTTATGACATGTGTAAAATAGAGTTACATTTTTTTTGTGATAACAATCAAATACCTCAACTTAGAATAGTTATATAATAAAGAGAGGCCAATTATGATTGAAAATTCACCAGATAATAAGTTTCCGCAAATCATTTGTACCCCATGCTGCTTGCCGCCGTGGTCGCTCTCTGCATTGTAAGCAACACCATAGCATCGGCTTTAACTGTGGCGCTTCCTGAAAAACTATACTACGATCTAGAAGAGCCTGAAAATTTGTTCAAAGACCACGTAACCAAATAATTTAGAGAATATGACGAGGAAGAATACCAAAGGAGGCTAGAAATTTTTGCACAAAATTTAAGACATATAAACGAGTTGAATGCAGAGTTCCCTCAAACTGTATATGGATTAACTCACTTTACCAATTTGACTCCAGAGGAAATCAGAACTTGTCTCAGATAGAGACCTTCTAATAACACGATAGAAAACATGGAAAATGATTTCCTGTTAGATATTGAATCGAAGGCTGCACCCGACTCTTTTGATTGGCGAGATCACGGAGCCGTCATTCCTGTGAAGAACCAAGGTGGCTGTGGCTCCTGCTACATTTTCGGTGCTATTGGTAAGTCACCCAGCCTGAACCTGTTAATTTCAGCGTTGTTTCATGCTTGTTTCTAGAATTCCGTAATCAAGCAAGAAACCAACATTGTTTAAACAAATTACAAGGCCTCTATTTAAGGCGGTAAAACGATATTGCTTTTGACGTCGTCAACGTTACGATAGTTCTTATTTACTTGGTAGTAATGGCGGTCATCACACAAATATCTGCCCTTACCGGGATTTGAACCTAGGACCACTAGCTTTGTAGACAGGGTCACTACCAACTAGGCCAACACGTCGTCGAATTTCTAGTAATAGAAAAACAAAAAAGTTTTCATCTCGTAATTACTCAAGAACTATCTCTCAGAAAGAAAACAAAGAGTCAAAATAGGGAGTCAGCTGAGTGATGAGTGTAACATAACTTATGGCGTCCCTCAAGGGAGTGTCCTTGGGCCCACTCTGTTTCTAATCTATATCAATAGTTTATGTAACATGCAAATAGAACAGGGAACCATCATTACATATGCTGATTATGCAGCCGTAGTCTTCTTTGGAGATACTTGGGAAGACGTTCGGTAACATGTAGAAGAGGGCCTAGTAAGTATTCTTAGTGGTTAAAATCCAATCTGTTAACTTTAAACTCTGATAAGACAAACTACATTTGCTTCACAAATAATATAACTACTCAGCCTGATGATGATTTATATGTTAAGATCCATTCGTGTCAAAATATTCACAGGGCGATTGCTCCTGTACAACCATAGCTAAAGTTAATTGTACAAAATATCTTGGAAACATGGTTGACCAACGACTTACCTGGCATGCACACTCTGAATTGGTCATGAACAGAGTTCGAAAGCTGATCTGGATCTTTAAAAATCGAGGACATGTCGCACCTATAACCCTGCTTAACCAAATCTACGTATCTCTTGCCCAATCGGTTTTGGTTTATTGCATACCAATATGGGGGGAGCTACTAAAGGTTATGTACTTCAAGCCACCCAGTTTCCCTACATCTGATCTATATGAGCTTTGTGACTTATCGACAGTGCTTATCGAAGGCATAAAACGTCTACGTACGTCCCATATGATAAGCATAAGAGAAGGAAAAAGATAAATGTCATTTCATCATCGATAGTGAAAACTGCTTTCGTACGAAGGCAATATTATCACAATCGGCTAAACTATATAATGTAATAAATAAAGAAATTGAGATTTATTCAATCACCTTGCATGAGTGTAAAACTAAATTAAATAAATGACTAAAAATGAAAACTTATAGCGAAATTGAAAACATATTCTATATATCAAAGTACAAATTTCAAAATTTTCGTTGAACAGAAACATTCCCACTCACACACCCACACACACACACACACACGCACACACACACACACACACACACACACACATACACACACAAACACACACACTCACACGTCATACACACATACTCACATACACACACACACACACACTCGCTAACTCGCACACACATGCAAGTCAACAAGGAAAACTTGCAATTGTATTTTCTCAAAAATGATACGTAAAGTCGCCATTACATCATTAAAAAGTCACCAGAAAGTTAAGAATTACCAGGCAATGATCAAAAGTGTCCAGTAATTAGAGAGGATTTGAATTCGGAATGAAAAAGTGTCCAGTAAGTAAGTATGAAATTCCATTACATATCATGTTATTTGAATTTGGAACTATCGGTACAGACCTGTGGACAGCCTTCAAAAAGACTACAGAGGTAAGCAAGAAAAGGTCACATCACAAAAAAATATATGAAAGTGAAAACTATTTTGACTCCATTAGGATTTCTGCAAAGAGCAAAATTATAAAAAACAAATTAAATTGCTTTTTATTTATACATGAAAAGCTGAATAATCAGCACTAGTTAGTAGTCTACTAGTAGTAGTTTGATACTAGAAGATAAAAAAAAAGTGCGCGTAAAACAATTTCCCCACAAAAGTACCAGGGGGGTTACCATGACATACTAAAGCAGTTCAGTTTAGGTTGAGAGAAAGAGACAGAGCTATATAACTGCTATAGCTCTGTCCCTTTCTCTCAGCCTAGACTGAACTGCTTTACTATGTCATGGTAACCCGCCAGGGCATCATAAACCCAAAGCAGTTCTCGTTCAGAGCAGACATTGCGCGATTTCTCTTTATTTACAAGAACGTCACACGCACCATGTGCGTTTTATGCGCGCCTAGTACATCGCGACCGGTCTAACATATAGTGAATCGTTTAAATTAATTAAAAAAACGGCTAAGCGCGAGTTGGACTAGCGCCCTGAGGGTTATATACGTTATGTACATGTGGTCATCATTCTACTTGTTCTATTTTTGTGAAAAGCAATACATACTTCGACCATTAAGAGCCATCCTGGACTCGTATGTCGTGATATGATGAATGATGTCGGCTTTTTGTTGAAAATGTTGTGGTCGCCGACTTCAGTTGGACTAACCTATTAGGTGCCTACAATTTTAAAGAAGTTATTTTTTGCGTTTTTGTAGGAGGTTTTTTGTTTTTTAAAACATTTATTTTATTTTATACTTTTTAGATCATAATACGCTGTTACGTAGTCCCACTTCTTAGTTGAAATGAAACTTTAAGTTATTTTAAGCGCGCCGCAAGCAACGCCGCGGGAAAGTCATAGTCATATTTCAATAACCTCCTTTTTTGAAGTCGGTTAACAAGTAAATATTCTTCGTTGTAGTCGCTCAACTATCTTAATCGAGATATCTTATCGCCACCCTTGAAATCGGTACCGTTAAGGAGTTCCGGTGGCTATCTGTAGTCTTCATCATCAGTTCCACTTCACCAAATGATACTTTCTGAATGCAAATGCTGGACTTGTTACTAAAAATACTAAAATCGCTATATGTTTGCCTACAATATTTGAGGAGTTCCCTCAATTCCTCACGGATCTTCTCATCAGATTCAGATTTGGTGACAATGGGACCACCTCGAAAGTATACTCTACCAAACAAAAAAAACAAAAGAAATCTGTCGACAATTTACGGAGTAATCGGTGAACATACATAAAAAAAAACATACAGTGGAACGTATAACCTCCTCCTTTTTTGAAGTCGGTTAAAAAAAACTCCTACTCGTCCAGGATGGCTCACTTACTGGTCTTTGCAGTAATGTACTATTGCAGTTGTTTCTCTTGCTTTTTGTAATCCTACTATTTTTGTATTCTGTCCAACTTGAAACTTGTAAATAAGAATAAGTAAATTAATCGCCCCCGTAACTTACCATTGTTCATAATAGAAAAACGCATAGGGAAGAGCGGTGTTCCCTTAGCACAGGTATTTATTTACTTAAAAAAGGACACCCACCAACATAAAAAATGTACTTTTTAGAGAAAGAATAAACATTTTTTTTAAATTATTTTCTTATGTACTAATAAAAAATTCAGAAATGAGGAGATTCGCAGATAAACCCAATAGCATACATTAAATTGCAGTTGGCGAGGCACATTGCTTGTATAAGAAATAAATTAAATAAGAAGTAAATTTTGATACAATTACGCGGGAAGGTGTCTTGGCCCGAGCTGCAAATGAGTGGAATAGGGAATTTCTTGACTCAGGACGAGTGAAAATTACAACTTCCGCACGTGTATCAAACAATGTCTTTAAAACGTTTGCGACAAAATGAAAATAAAACAAGAATATAAATTTACCTAATTAAAATAAACAATTAAAAATTTCAATCAATGCAATTTGAACAATTAAGGTCAAAAAAAAATTAAACCCAAAAAAGCATTAGTTCAAAAAAGTATCACTTTTTGACAAACTGTATTAAAAAGACCATTTACTAACCACAAGACACACAAGTGTACAAAAGAAAAAAAAAAACAGTAAAGGCAACCAGGAACAGCACGGAATGTGTCCTCGTGGCAGAGAAACAGATGCTGGCTCAGCAAAATGCTGAGGTATCAGACACCTACTACGTTAGCAAGTACCTACCAACAGTGAACGTAACATTTTCTTGGCCAGTAATATTTATTACGTACTTAGTCAAGCTTTGCTTGTATGGCGAAGCCATTCCCTACGTTGTCGCTAATAGATTAGGTATTAAATTATCGTAACCGTGGGCAAAAACATAAATCTTAACGATAAACTGTTAAATTATGTATTTTTGACATTCATAGGATAAAAATAACCGCATTCGTAAGCCATTTTTAAAATTCAAGAAATTTAAATGCTTTAGTTTTAGAATGCGCAATTCAAGGTTTTTTTTGAAGGTATATAATAGGTTCCGAATTTTAATATTACATTTTGTTACGTTGACGTTCACATTTCATAAACTAACTAGTTGAGTCACGTTTAAAAATAAAGAAGACTTAGTTATATCAGTCGGTAAGAACCAAGTAATTTTTAACTACCCTAGAAGGAGGTCCGGGCTATAATGTTAACCCTCGATCCTCAAAATTGGATGCTTACCTTAACCGCATGGTTGTTGGAAATTTAAATTGTGTGTGATATATCAGTGAAGAATTGCTAAATTTTCCAGATATTTACTCTTTCATTAAATTGCACAAAGTGCGAAATTTATCTACCAGATAGCCTTTCTTAAGATAAAAAAATTTAAATCATTAGTAAATTTAATGCAGTCATTCCCAACATTTCGGGCCAATCTAATACCTCTCTGACTCTTTTAGGTTTCCAAATTTTCGACGAAGCCATTAATCCCATTATAAATAGTAAAATAAATCATTTTAAGAATACTTCAGATCTTGATGTACCCCCACATTTGCCTTATAACTCCGAAATTTATGAATTTGCTACGCAGTTGCCCAATTTCGAAATTTTTCTTTATCATGGCTGCTATCGACAATTCCCTCCAGGCAATTATCTCTTATTTATTAAATACCCATTTCGACAATAGGCTTTGGACACAAGCGGTTCTCCCATTACGTTTCGGTGGACTGGGTATCCATTGCTTATCAAATGTAGCTTTACCGGCGTCCTTGTCCTCTGCCTAGAATTCAATGCCTCTCAGTATGATATTAAATTTCCCACAGATATTTACTAATAGTCCAGACGATTCAGATCACGCCCGTCTTCTCGCCATCACAGTTAGAGAGTCGGGCCATTAGCTTCATGCCCTTCCCTCTCGTAAAATTGGCTAAGTCTTGGAAGCAAGCTGTTTGCGAATATCAATCAAATTCTTGCTCCTGCGGCAAGGAAGTGGTCGAGCTTGGTAGACATGGTCTTTCTTGTTTAAGGACTGCCGGCCGCTTGTTCTGCCACGGTGCCACCAATGATCTGATCCGTCGTTTTCTTGCCACCACTCTATACCTGCAGTCTTAGAACCAGCTGGTATGATCAAGCTATATTGGTATTGGTGCCGTGAAAGTTTGGTAGGGCTCCGGTGTGGGACACAACTTGTGTCGACACTTTTGCCCTATCTCACATATAAGCAACCTAAAATCAGGCCGGCGCAGCAGCTGATCAGGCCCAGACCCTCAAGCGTTGCAAATATTCATAATTAATTAATGATTATGAATTTGCGGCACTTGCAGTGGAGACTCTGGGAATTTGGTCTGCTGACGAGAAATATTTCATAAAAATCCTGTCTGCCAAACTTAGCGACGCCTCCGGGGATCCCAGAGCTGGCGTGACCTCTTTCAAAGGATAGGTTTAACTATCCAGAGAGGTCACGCAGCCAGTATCATGGGTACAATGCCGCAAGTGGATTTATTAGAGGGGTATTCTTTTTGTAGTTGTGTACACAAATCTATTAATTAATTATACTTTTAAGTAGATAATAGGTTACATTAATTATTTAAATTATTATTTGCAATTGAATGTTTAGGTAATCTTAATTATTCTAATTATTATTTTCTATATCTGTGGTATTTTTATCAAATAAATATCTATCTATCTAATTACATTATCCGCGATTGGGTCATCTGTTTAACTTCTACGAGAGAAGAAACAACCATTGCGTGTGTACACACAAACTAATAAAAAACCACTTATCTTTTGGTCAGTCTGCTGGGTAAAAATATCGTCTAAAAATGTTTTTATTGGATAAATATAGGATAAAATCAAATCATAATAATTATCAGTAAATATTTGAAATAGTTTTCCTTGTCATTTCTATAGCATTTTTTTTTTGTTGATAACTGTCATTTGATGGAAAAAGGTTTAAATATAATAATAAACTAGCTTCTGCCCGCGACTTCATCCCCGTGGAATAGTTACTTTGGGCTAACGCTAACGTGATGATATATAGCCAGCCTTCGTCGATCAATGGGCTATCTAACACTGAAAGAATCTTTCAAATCGGACTTGTAGTTCCTGAGATTAGCAAACAAACAAGATTCATGCAAACAAACAAACAAAAAAACTCTTCAGCTTTATAATATTGGTATAGATATAGAAATATGGTGAATAAAATGATACCCAATACTTTAGAAGCAACGAGAGCTTGAAAAAAAAAGTGATATTTTAAGCTTGATGATGAACTATTATTGTAGAGGTGTATATGAGTATTCCGAAGTAGGTACTCATATAAGTTTAAAAAACTTATGCCACTACTATATGCGGTAATAAGGCCAGTATTACTTTTTACTTACATATCCCTAGTCGTCAGGTCCCGTAACAGGTGATATTTTCGGTTTACAACACGGAATCTCTTAATTAAGTTAACTTTTGCATACATATACTGTCCTGCGTACCTAGGATCACTAAAAGTTACGAATTACTGATAGCTTTATCGTAAAGAGATTGCTAACCGAATAAGTCGTTAGAAAACAGGGTGAAATCTTCAAATATTTATGGACTTGTTCTGAGCCTTAAATGTAAATGATGTTATCTATTTTATTTACGTATTGAAATAATTATGCATTTGAAAAAAAAAACTTAATATTGTATTAGTAATTAATTTCTCTAATTATAATAATAAAAAGGAATTCCTTTCCAGAACCAATACAAGTGACAGGTGAGTGACTTATAACCACAAAAAATCTGACCACCATGCTGCTTGCCGCAGTCTGCGTCGCCAGCCACGCCGTAATGTCACACTGCTGGGAACACACTGTATAAACCATATGACGTGGATTTCACAGACTGTATAGGTTAATTCGATAATCATCCAATTAATTCCACAGGCAGCATTGAAGGGCAGTACGCCATCAAGCACAAGCAATGCATCGCCTTCTCTGAACAGCAGTGCATGGACTGTCTCGATTTATTTGGTTGTCTTGGCGGTCTCATGGATGATGTTATGAAGTAATTGCATACTTGTTTTTTTTGCCATCAAATTATACTTTTGTACAATTAGTTTTGTAACCTTACCGGAAGGAATTTTGGGGTTGGGGTTGAAATCAATTGATTGTCTATGTCACATAAATATGAAGTTAAATTTACCTATGACATGTAAATAAATTTTGATTTATTTATTTGCAGTAGTTGAGAAAATAACTATATCTGCGTTGACAGAAAGAGAAAATACATACAAACATACATACCTTTACGCTTTCATTCCTAGAGTGGTTGGCAGAGCTAAAGTATTACCAACAACTCTAAGAACTTGTTGTTAATTCTATAACCACATTTTGCACAAACAGGCTAAGGTTTACCAGTGTACTGTATAAGTGACAGGTTGCAAGCCCATCGCCTAATAATACTCTACAAGCCTTTATTCCCTTAGTCACCTCTTACGACTTCACGGGAAGATATGGAGTGGCACTATTGACTATTCTAAGCCGGCAATCACATGTAGAAGAGAAAATACTTGTTCTTAAATTGCTTACTCTCTAGCCTCTGCAACAAAAAACAAGGGTTGGCTCATGTGGTCACTAATTTTGACAGCAGGGCATTCTTCTAAGAGTCAAGAGGTTGCTTTTGTAGCTTTCGTATTATTTGTCATGTAATAAGTGTTCATCTCTGAAATCTCAATGAACCAGCCTGACTCGCCTTTTCCTGTTTTTTTTATTTTTTTATTTTAATTTTCAGTAAATTAGCACAAAGAGCCGGATGCATGAAGGAGGAGGACTACCCATACCTTGCCAACATTGAGAAGCCGTGCCGAGAAAAAGCTGACAAAGTTGTTGCCAAAGTTACTGGATCTGTAATTCTTAATATTACCAATGCAGGAGACTTGAAACAGAAATTATTTAACTACGGGCCTTTATCTATTGTTAATACCAAATCCCTTTTAAAAATGCTTGTGCTTCGTAAAGCATGCATCATCTAATTTTTTTAGTCAACTTTTGCTTCAGTATCTGTATAATAAAAACAATAAGTATAATAAAGTTAACCATAATAGTCAACAATTCATGATCACGATAGCGCGATAACGCTTGTTGAAGTTTCGTTTTGTTTACAGTTTAATGAAAAAAAAGTTACTCTACGGAATTTTCAGGATTTTTTATCAATTGATTTGAGAAAAAATATTCACTTAATTTTGAACGACTGTATTTGCTTTTCTTATTTTAGCCTTTAAGGCGAAAGATTCAATATTTATAAATTTGACAGCGGGGCAACCTACGCACGCACTCGGGTACAAACTTGCTAATGCGGTCCAATTTTATTTTATATTTCAAGTTTTTAGATAGGAAAATAGTATCACTTGCCATCTTGTTGAATTTTAAAATTTTACGTGACTAACATTTATATGCATAAACTTAACCAAAGAGAATTTATTATATTAGTAATGCAGACTTTGTTTGAATTTTAAAAGATATTGATACATTATTATTATCAAATAAATTTAAATATTTCGGATCGATTTAAAAATCGCGATGTTTTTTTGCACACTTAGACACATGAATATTATGTTATATTATTGAAAAGCGTTGAAATATCTGTTGGTTTAGCACTGTGTGCTGCCGGTAATTTGATGCACTACCACTCAGGAATTATACACCCTGGAGGGCCTGAAGGTTGTATGTCCGACTCCATCGTGGTAAATCATGGCGTTGTTCTCGTCGGATACGGAGAAGGTATGCATAAGATTGATTATTTTGATAAAATAATAACGACATAATGTTTCAGAGCTATGACATCTTACGCTTTCTAACTCTTTACTTCCGGCTATGACCCCATCACGTTGCTTTGAAGGAGCTCGTATTTACGATTATTACTTAAGTATTTGGCCAGCAATAGATTCAAATATATTTTTTAGAGGCTGAATAGTAGGGCTTCGAGTACTAAACATCGATGTTAAGTTTTCCGCAATCAACCAGCTTGGTCTCGCTAACACCCAGTATAAGAGTTACGAGTTTTCCATTACTATATAATTTTCTTCATTGTTTTTAGGCTTCCGTACCTCAAAAGGAAAAAAGGAACCCTTATAGGATAACTCGTACGTCTGTCTGTCTGTCCGTCTGTCACAGTCAATAGTACAATCCTATTTGCTCCAAAACTACTGGACCGATCGACTTGAAATTTGGTAAACATATTGTGTTCATTGTGTTTGAACAGAAAATGGAGAAAAGTTCTGGATCATCAAAAATTCTTGGGGAGAGAAGTATGGTGAAAAAGGCTTTCTGCGTCTCCTGAGAGGCGTCAACGCGTGCGGTGCAGAGGTGACCTACATCGTCGTCGCTTGTGTGGAATAGGCAGAATGCTGCGCTTCGCTACCCGCTTAAGCCGTGTACTCACTAGCGAGCCGTAACTGTTACCGTTGCACGTAACATCGTGATGTGTACGCGGCTCGCGAGCCTGTTCTCCACTAGAAGCTCGTTACTATAACTGCTACGCTTAGAGATACAGCTCGCTTAAAATGTACACGGCTTATCATATTCGTAGTGTTCAATCAAATAAAATAAAATATTATTTTCTGTACTTTCAATTTACCTCTCAGTTATACGTCGCTTTGTTTATACGTCGGTCACCTCGGAACTTACCTCGTAGGGAAAACTACGAGTGAACATTTTGCAATCAACTTTGAACCAATTCCGGTTATCATATATATATATATATATATATATATAGAGCCGAGGAGTACATCAGTTAACCCGAGGGCATTGCAATATTATGTTATCTCGAAGCCGAACTTCTTTCGAAATGTAAAGTAAGCGTATACCGTATAAAGAGAATGAAATTAAAATTTACAAAAACGCAATAATAATCAAGTGATACGATACCAGAGTCCTGCATATTTTGTTAGGTCTTCTTTTAATTAATGTATAGTATTTTATCCAATTTTCTTAATGAAATTAAATTTTCAATCTAACCTTTATTGGTTAAAATAGGTGCATAATGCGGAATAGATAGCAATAAATAAATAAATAAATAGATAGATAAAATAAAAACCTATTATCACATTTCAAGTTTGAACTTAGTAACTCCCCGTAGTTAGCAATAATAATAATGTAAATGAACGACGTCCTTAGCCTGCCCCTACACGATGCAGCGTTGACTATTTGCGATGCAGATGACACAGGAATCATCTTTAAAGGTTCCACCAGGAGTGATGCACGCAAATGCGCGGAACAAGGTATGACCCAGGTCACTAGTTCATTGCCCAGAAGTTTGCTGACCTAAATATTAATAAAACCAAATACCTGTGCTTCCACAAACGCTGGCGTCTTTGCCACCGCCATTCCAGGAGATTCAAATGCACACTTGTTCTTCCTCAATAAATACGTGTAACTGTGACGCAGCTATCAGTAGGGCAGAATCTATAAGATATTTAGGAATCACCTTAGATCATAATTTTAACTTTAAACGTCATATCTCCCTCTTGTCCGGACGTATTAGGAAAAATATTTATATAATTCCAATGCTTCGCAATGCTGCAAGGCCGGAAACCTTTAAAATAGTATACCTTGCATTGTCAGTTACTCTTGTCGTATTTTATATCTGCGTGGGGCAGTGCAACTAAAACCACATTGATCGAAGATGAAAGAACCCAGCGTGCAGTAATAAAAGTTATGCTCAGAAAATCATTTAGGTATGCCAACAGCCACTTGTAGCAACAATGCGGCTTCCTCACTGTGCGTCAAAATTTCATCCTTAACGTGGCAGTCGGCGCACATAAGAGATTAACCTTTTCAACGCCACAGTCGGCTCTGGCCGTCAACTAAAAGTCGTGCCACTGACGCCACGTCGGCTACAGCCGACAAGAGTTCAAGATTAAAAGAGACTTTGTTTGGTAGCAATAAGGTGTAATTTGCATAGCATAGCAAACATGTTTGGCGTGTGGTTGGCACATTTTGTATTCGACGTATGGTGTTCAAAAGGTTAAACGTATCCAAAGAATACGCGGAAACCCTGGAAAAAATGGTGTACCAAGTTAAAGAGCCTCTAGTGCGGATCACCTTTCCTAAAATAGCGCCATACTTATACAACTTCGTCACGAAGCAGTGTGACCTGAAAGGCTTACCTGTCGCCGAAGCAAAGCGAAAAATGGTAAAATGGTTACAATGCGAAAAATTGTAAAATATGTAAGGGTAAGTACATATGAGGAAACCGAAAAGTTGCTGCAAAATATGTTAAAATGTATGAGTTTTAAATTTACCCGCCCTCGCTCCGCTCTTGTTACGAATTTAACTAGCCTTCATTAGTCAGGGATTATGTAGATTTCATATTTAGTCAAAAATATATATAGTTTGTTGAGTAGTTTTAGAGATTGCTCATAACATAAAAACTAACAAACAGATATACTGTTATTATTATGATTTATCTCTCCTGTCAACCGTTTAAATCTCACTGGTTGAAACATTTTCGGCCCCCACGATACAGGTTTACCTAGAGATAAGCACAAAAGAATATTATTATTGTTGCATCAAATTACTTGTAATATTATTGTGTTTGCCTTTACATAAATAAATCTTGGTTTTTTTCTGCTACTATTTTTATTTATCACGGTGTCTTAAATCCCTTGATCAAGGTTTCCTTTTATTGCGAAGGCATTCCTTGCGTTGTCGCTAATAGATTATTAATTTGTTTTAACCTTGTGCAAAAACATAAATCTTAACGAATTCCTGTTGAGTTATGTATTTTCGACATTAATGGGAAAAAAGCAATTAAATGTATTTGGCATTTTTTAAATGGCAAGTAATAAACATGTTTTGGTTCAAGAATGCACAATTCAAGGTCTTTTAGGAAGTATTTAACAGCAGACCCAGAATGTTAATGTTACATTTTGCTACATTAACGTGCAATTGAATTAACTAACTAGTTGTGTCGTGTTAAATACAAATAAGAATTTATGGTTATTAACACTCGGTAAGCAGCAAGTTATATTTTTCTACCCCACTGCCCAAGAAGGAGCTTCGGTAACGTTTCGAAGTCTTATTATTAGATGACAGATTTTGATACGATCGTTTCTTTGTTAATAGTAAGGAAAACGATAGAGACAAAGATTTCCAAGGAATGTCACAGGCTATATTTTAATAAAATTAAATCTTGTTTGCGCGCGTGCGGTTCACTAATTTATGTTGTTTAAAATTGATTGTCATAATTTCGTTTCGCATAGCAACCCTCAGCAGAATCATGATTTCTACTGTCATTTAGCACCATCTGTTTTGGGAAAATAGTACATTGGCACGTCTATTAGAATAATAGTTTTATGATAGACGCATCGGCGAAATTTGTGTTGCATACTATTTAGTAGGCATAAAGTTATAAAGCAGAATAATATTTTCATTTTTATTCATCCTACTCCACCAATTGCAATTGTCGCAGTTGTAACCTAACCTAACGTACTTTACGGGTAGCAGTCCATTACTAATATTATGCGTTGGTACAATTATGCCAAAATAAATTCGGCGGAAGTTATATTCTGTGACATAAAATTATACGAAATTAAATTCGGCGGTATAGGTAAGTATTCTGCTATTCAAAATTCTGTGGTAGGGCAGCTATTGCTATTATGCTTAAGTATAATTTAGCTAAAAATGTTTCAGCCATAAGTAACTGTTATGTGAAGTTTATTTCGCCCAATCGATATTACGCATGACTAGTTTTTGCCCGCGACTTTGTCCGCGTAGAACTGGTTTACCGCATTTAAGTAAATTAATTGTTTTAAGTAATTTTATAGTTTGACTTCCTCCCTGTCCAGAATGACCTTTAAATCACATGTTATATTCAGCTCGAAATTTAATAAGAAGTTGAATTGGATAACGTCGTCTAGGTTAGTAAATAATAGTATACAATATTTTTTGTTTAGCCATCTTTCGCTAAAACATGAAGATTTCGCGGGCTGGATACTCTCAATGAGCATGCTACATACAGTTGCCTATGGGAAAAACAGTTTGCTTCTAAATGTACACCGGCTACTTCTAGTGTTTGTCCTTGTGCTTTGTTTATGTTCATGGCAAAAGCTGTTTTTATAGGGAATTGCACTCTTTTAAAGTTAAATGGTAAATCTTTCGAAATTACTTATAGGAATGCGGGGAATTAAAACATTTTCTCCTTTATTAATTCCAGACATAATTATTGCCCTAACGATATTCATGTAATACCGGAGTACCGGGACACCAAATTTAAGCATGAACTTAATTATGAGAGGGCACTCCCGATAGCTCCAAAGAGTTCAGGAACTCTAAGGGTAGGACGTGACTTGCTCGGTGTCTATGACATTGTCTACCACGAGATACTCCACAATATCGCCCTCTACGTGGGACATATTTTTTTCATTTATCCACCTGACAATTTCGTTTGTCGGTGCTAATATTGCCCTCTCACACACATTTTTTAGATCATCTGTGTTTTGTACAATATTACAGAATTCGCGGTTTAATGTAATCATACCGTTACTATCTCTTGCCATACGATTTTGGCCAATTTTTAGTAGAGCTGCTGGCCCAACTTTGTATCATTATGTAGTTGTTGTCATATTTGTAGTCAGATAGATATATTTTTTTACATATACTTATATTGTAGATGCCGAAATGCATTTATTTTATCCGCCGGCGTGCCCCTAGCTATCGCTGGGAGACGACAATCTGTCTAAATTCGCCATCTTATAGCACTATCCCCCCTTGATAGTTTGGTTGCTCTTAATGTCCATCGTAGTTCGAGTACATAACATTATAAATGGCCGAACTCCCAAACATAAATGACCAAATTCTCGTACAAACTACCATCCCAAATCTCATTCCCTTAGGCCCTAAGGCTTAGGGGATGATTTTCGAGATAAGTACAAAGTAAAAATTTAATCTAATTCGGTTTAGCGGTTTTCCGTAAAAGCGTAACAAACATAATAATATACCGACGACAGACAGAATAACCGTCACATTTATAATATTAGTATAGATTTTCTACACTAATATTTTATGTATCGATGTATAGATTTTTAACTCCTTGAGTATTGTTTGAACTGACAATTTAGAATTAAATAACCGACCAATTTCCATCGAAAAATAAAATAACAGTCCGTTAATTGTTTATATGGTAAGGTAAAAGAATTAGTAACAACTCTAAAAACTTTTTAATAATTCTGTAATCTCATTTTGCACAACCAGGCTAAGATGTCCACCTGTGTCTTTACTAGTGAACTACTAACACTAATTTTGTAAATAATCTGATAACAGGAAATGGTTCTACAACCCTTATTCTCGAAATAGTTTTTGAATCACCATACATTATAAAATCATGGCATAACCTAATTGGACCTTGGACCACCCTTCTTAACTTCTACGAGAGAAGAAACGATCAAACGTGTCTACACACAAATTTGCAAAAAAAAAATACCCACCCTTTTAATCAGTCTATTAGGTAGAAAAAATCCGATTAGTTTGGACAAGGGCATGAAAAAAAATCGTCGATTGATGCAAAAAAATTATAGCTATTCAAAAAACGATTTTTCTCGTTTGTTTCATGATGATCAGCTTTTATTGAAGCTGTAAAAAAAAAAAGAATAATATTGGGAAGTAATTAAATGGTCAGCCGTTATTAAAATTGATTCGCAAAAAAAATAAGCAATTAACTCATTTGGGCAGCATACAAAGATTTGGCTGGCAATAAATAAAAATCGGGCTGCAACTCTTGTTCAGCAAACAATTTACAAACGGTTAACATTTTAACCTATATCAATCTGCCTTTTTTATCATTGGTCTGCCTAATAAACAGTCGAGCTGCAAAATAATTATTTGGGCAGCAAGATTTTACAATTGGTCAGCAGAGAAAACATGTCTGTAAGCAGTTTAATTGAGAGGTGTGCATATTAAAATAATGGTTATCTATATAAATAAGTGGATTGCGTTTAGTTTGAAAAATAAGCAGTGTTCATTATTGTGGGCGGGGCGAAATCAGACCACGTGACGCGAGCACCCAAGCCACAGTATATAAATAAAGCAGTACAGAAACTAGGCGTACCTTTCAAGATAAATACCTCCTCTCCAATTGAGCGTAAGGGTTGTCAACTAATATTTTGTAAAATTGAAAAAAGTTATTTTTTTGTATCTCAGCTAGTTAGTGCAAAGTCGATACGTGTGGTCTGCGACAACGAATCCGTTGACAGATTGAGAAAAAGTTGCCACCATCTTTAACTTTTTAGTTATTCGACTGATTGCTTCCAAAATTGATATGTACGAGGGCTGCTACTTATGTAACCGGAATAGAAAAAATTAACAAACGTATATGACTAAATATGGTTTTATTGTTTTTAAAAATATTCTCCCTTATGATCGATGCACTTTTGCATACGTTGAAACCAATTTTTAAAACATTTTTTCCACTCTGACTGAGGTATCTCCAAAACGTGCTGTTTGAACGCGTCGACTGCATCTTCACGGGTCGAAAATCGTTGACCACGTAATTTATTCTTTACATTTGGGAATAAATAGAAATCATTGGGTGCCAAATCAGGGCTGTACGGCGGATGACCCGTTAATTCTATATTTTGACCTTCCAAAAATCGAGTCGTTTCGCGTGATGTATGACAGCTGGCATTGTCATGGTGAAGAACGATTCTGCGTCGCTGGTTGTTTTTACGTATTTCTTCAAATACCTCAGGCAAACAAATGGTCGTGTACCATTCCGAATTAACCGTTTTACAATTCTCTAGTGGCACTGTAGCCACATGGCCATTAATACCGAAAAAGCAGGCGACCATTTGCTTCAAGGTGCTTTTTGCACGAGTTACTTTCGTAGGGTTCGGCTCATTTTGAAACACCCACACTGTTGATTGTTGTTTAGTTTCCGGATCATACGCATAGATCCAGGATTCGTCACCTGTGTAGATATTATAAACAGCTTTTGAGTCACCACGGATATATTTTTTTAACATTTTCTTGCACCATTCGACGCGAGCCTCTTTTTGATCCTTAGTTAAATTGTGAGGGATCCAACGGGAACAATTTTTTTTTACAGCTAAATGATCATGTAATATCTTATTAATGCTCGTCATACATATGCCCAGAGTCGCCTCTATCTCGCGATATGTAACATGACGGTCATGCATTATAAGTTTTCGCACAGCTTCAATATTTTGTGGTACAACGACCTATTTCGGGCGACCTTCCTTAACTTCGTCCGTGAGCATACTACGTCCACGATTGAACTCACTAAACCAGTGGTACACAGTGCTTTTCGATGGAGCTTCATCACCAAAAGTCGAAGTTAATTGATCTATGCACTGTTGTTGCGTTAAACCACGCCGAAAATCATAAGAAATCATAGCACGAATATTTTTACGAGTGAGTTCCATTCTTGCAGCGAGATGACATTTTGATCCCGCCAAAAACAAAAGACTAGCGTACATAAGAAAAAAAATTATAGCGGCCAGTATTAAAAAAAAGTTCAAATTTTACCATGGAGGTCAGATATAACGTTTATAAATGTTGGAATCCCAGATTCCGGATACATAAGTAGCAGCCCTCGTAGGGATCTGTGTGGTCTCCGACAACGAATCCGTTGACAGCATGAGAAAAAGTAGTGCCATGTTGAACTTTTTAGTTATTCGGCTGATTGCTTTATAAATCGATATGTAGGGATCTGCGTGGATTTCAACAACGTATCGGTTGACAGAATGAGAAAAAGTAGCCGCCATCTTGAACCTTTTAGTTATTCGACTGATTGCTTCCAAAATCGATATCTGGAGATCGGTGTGGTCTCCGACAACGAATCCATTGACAGAATGGAAAAAAGGAGCCGCCATCTTTAACTTTACAGTTTTTGGACCGAATTCTTTGAAAGTCGATATTTGAGGAACTGTGTGGTATCCTATAGCTCTTGAAATTGAGTCATCTGTCAACGGATTTGCTGTCGGAGACCACATAGATCCCCAGATATCGATTTTGAAAGCAATCAGTCGAGTAACTAAAAAGTTCAAGATGGCGGGTACTTTTTCTCAATCTGTCAACGGATTAGTTGTCGCGAGATCACATAGATCCCCAGATATCGATTTTGGAAGCAATCAGTCAAATAACTAAAACGTTCAAGATGGCGGCTACTTTTTCTCATTCTGTCAACGGATTCGTTGTCGGAGATCACATAGATCCCCAGATATCGATTTTGGAAGCCATCAGTCGAATAACTAAAAAGTTCAAGATGGCGGCAACTTTTTCTCAATCTGTCAACGGATTCGTTGTTGGAGATCACATAGATCTCCAGATCTCGACTTTGGAAGCAATCAGTCGAATAACTAAAAAGTTCAAGATGGCTGCTACTTTTTCTCTATCTGTCAACGGATTCGTTGTCGGAGATCACATAGATCCCCAGATATCGATTTTGGAGACAATCAGTCTAATTACTAAAGAAAGAAGAAAGAATATAAAATGCAAAGGAAACCGTTCCTCTCGAAGCGACACTCGCGTCTAACAGCACGCCATGTCCGATTAGCGGTCTCGTAGAGGCGTGCGTCTGTGTGAGTGCGTCGTTTCGAACGTTTGTTTGTAGCTTCTTTACTGCTTTATATCTATACTGTGCCCAAGCGTTGGTATTTTTGAGGCTAGTAGTAATTACAAGTTAAGTTTTGTCACACAAATTTAGAAATCACAATCACACCCTAGATTAAACAAAATTTGTATCATAAATATGAAGTAGGTTAGGTTAGGTTCGTTTTTATATCAGGCCCGGAGGGCCCGAGCAACCCAGAAATAGGAGCTCCGCGTTAGCGGAGCTCCGTCGACTCTGTTAAATTTGTAAATTTGATGGTGGATTTGGCATATGTGCGTTGCCGGCACGGCAGTAAATTTGCCCCCTTTTTTTTGATGGACACGATGAAATATTTTGCTTACCTACTGATTGCTTACCAAAATTGGATTAACTGTGGGTCGCTCAATGCAGCTCAAATATTTAATTTGCTGGCCAAAGTAATTTAGAGCAGTTCAGTATATCATTAATTGCAGACAGATTTATAAATGTTTGCTAACCATTAGTTGCTTACCAACTAGCTATTTTGGCTGACCAAATACATATTTCTGTTCACCAAAATTGGAATATTTTGCTGATCGATTAAATGATACCTAATAATATTCCCTATTTTTAAGTCATTTCTGGAGCAAAGTTAAGATTTTGTTGCAAATAGTCATTTGTTGGCACAGAGGTATAAAATTAAAATTTACAGACACATGAGGCACCAATTGAAATAAAAGACTAAAGAATCAATGAGATCTTTAAAAATAGTTCACCTAATTTACCTGCTTCCTTACTAAAATAAAACTGAAATTATTAGCTTGATGATGACCGTTTTTTTTACTATTGAAGTATTATTTAAAATAAATATAACAAACTTACGTAAAAAGTAGAGGCAAAAGTGCTATCGTAATGTTTTACCTTACGTAAAGCATTAGAGTGCTACTTATATTCAAATATTGATAACCTAGTAATATTATAGTAAAAATATTTTTACTTATAGCACTTAAACAAATAATGAAACAGTATTTTTTTACCAGAATCTTTACAAATTACGGGTAAGGGACTTATAACCACGAAACTACACCATGCTTCTCGCCGTCGTGGTCGCAGCCTGTATTGCCAGCCACGCCGTAGCTTCGGCGTCCATTGTGCCGCTCCCAGAAAAGATATACTACGATTTGAACGACGCAGAAAATTTGTTTAAAATCCATATTAAAAAATACCAGAGAACGTATAATCTCGAAGAATACAACAAGAGGCTTGACATTTTTAAACAAAGTTTAAAAAAGATAAACGAGTGGAATGCCGAGTTTCCTCGAACTGTATTTGGAATAACACGCTTTACTGACTTGAACGCTCAGGAACGGAAAAGTTACCTTGGATTTAGACCTTCCAGTCATGAGTACACAAAAGAAAATAATTTGCCTCTGAATGCAGAAATGAAGCCCGCGCCCGACTCGTTTGATTGGCGAGATCACGGAGTCGTCACTCCTCCAAAGAACCAAGGCCAATGTGGCTCTTGTTACGTTTTCAGTGCTATTGGTAAGTCTCACGTCTCACTTTGCACAAATTTAACGATTAGTAGGAATAAGTATAGTTAGCTGTAGAAAAACTCCTAATGCTATTTTGGTGAGCGTAAGTCCAATTTCTTCCGTCCATCTCCTTATTTTAACCCGAAATCCCAGAAGTAGGTAGTCTTCGTTGAAATACTCGTCGTAAATAAAACATATGACGCCGACTTCACAGACTATGTACGTAAATTCCATAATCATCCAATTAATTCCACAGGCAGCATTGAAGGGCAGTATGCCATCAAGCACAAGCAATGCATCGCATTCTCTGAACAGCAGTGCTTGGACTGTCTGCCACTATATGGTTGTGGCGGCGGATTACCGCATGAAGTTATGAAGTAATTATTGCATTATTATTTGTTTGCAATCAAATCATTCCTTTATACAATTTGTAACCTTACCGGAAGGAATTGTGCGATGGCGGTTGTGTGCTTCTTTGCTTTCTCTGTGACATAAAAAGATACCAATGGACTGTAATTAACCCGTGGAACGTCATGTCATATACGTGTGTATTACAATATCAATTTTAATGAGTACCACTCTGAGTTCCAAATTCAGACTGTACAATTTTATCACTTCCGAGCCTTTACATATTTGAGATGTGTGTATTTGTGAAGCATTCCTACCTGTTTAGAAAAAAATGTGATGTGTTTTCTAGAACAGGAAGATATATACTACTCAAAACAAAATAGGGGCCACCTATATATTTCTGCTCAATCGTAATTTATAAACACAAACTATTGATAACTATTTCCAATTATTGATATTACGCATCCTTCGCTATTTAAGCCTCTTTAGTGCTAGTGTTTAAATTTAAATACTGTCCTTAAATACAAGTAAAATTTGGATTTAAAAAAAACCGAGTTCAGGTTAAGAATTCTTTGACATTAAATGATGTTGTATTCTCTAAAATGTCACTAAAGGAGTAATTTATTTTTGTCGAGTTGCCTAGTTTATTCTGTTGTGTTAATAATGCCACGATTACGAAGACATATGGACCCGATAACTTGTACCAGGGCCCTCACAATGATAGCTGAAGGTCATTCGCAGCGGTTTGTGGCTTCCTCGCTAGGGTTTTCTCGGAGAGCCATCCAAAATGCATGGAATCGCTTCCAAGAGACTGGTAGTGTTGCAAGAAGACCTGGTTCAGGCAGAGTTCGTGTGACTACGGCCCAAGAGGATCGTTACATCCGGTTAGGTTCACGACGGGAACGCTCAGTAACGGCTCGCAAGTTACAAAATCGCTTACGGCTTACGACGGGTACTCGTGTTAGTGACCAAACAATACGAAATCGGCTGCATGAAGACCAGCAATGGTCTAAACGACGTGTTGTACGAATTCCTTTGACTAGGGTTCATCGTGCAAGTCGCCTAAGTTTCTGTCGGCAATATTTGAATTGGGACATAAATCAGTGGGGATCGGTGCTTTTCACAGATGAGTGTAAAGTTAAATTTTTTAGTGACGATCGACGGATTCGAGTGTGGAGACGACGCGGCGAGCGATTTTCGGAAGCTTGCATCCACGAAAGTGATCGTTTTGGTGGTCCCAGTGTTATGATTTGGGGTGGCATTAGCGTACACGGTAAAACTGAGCTCGCCATCTTAAATCAGGGCACCGTAACTGCTCAAAGTTACATCGAGGAAGTCGTCAGGCCTCATGTGGTTCCTTTTGCACAGCGAGTGGGTCCTGACTTCATCCTGATGCAAGACAATGCCCGTCCACACACAGCTCGGGTTACTCGGACTGAACTTGAAAACTCTGGTATCTCGGTGCTACCGTGGCCAGCCAACAGTCCAGATTTTAATCCGATAGAGCACCTGTGGGACCAATTAAAACGAAGGATTAGAGAGAGAGAGCGAGAGGTTTACAACCAACAGCAGCTCATTAACGCTTTGAAACGTGCATGGGAAGAGATACCACCTGAAAACGTGAGGAACTTGATTGAGAGCATGCATTCTAGGCTTCAGGAGTGCATAAACAAGCGAGGAGGACATACACGTTATTAAAGATTTAAAAAAATATGCAATTATCTTTCCTTTTTTATTTTTTAGTGAAGTGTTTTTATTTGGTGCTATGTTGATGATGGACTAATTTAATTTAATCTGGAATAATCAAAACAAATGCTAACTTAATTAAACGAATAATTTGCCTAAACGAAAAGAAAAGCTTTGTTTTATTGTCACCTTATAAAAAAATAACACTAACTATTGTTATTTTCATGTTACATATAAAATACTAAATGGCCCCTATTTTGTAGTTACAAGTGCCCTACCAAATGCTAAAAGTATACAGAACGAACTCTTACTGTATGGCAATTCGGATTTTCAACCATTTACAGACTCATTAAAAGGCATGGTTCTAAATTATTTCAAAAGTATCTATTTTCATTTACTTCATAAGAAATTTTACTACTCGGTGAAAGATTACCTCAGTGATAAGGATCTGTTATGAATTCACGTAGTGTTTTGAAATTTTAAATTAAAAAATATATTTAATTCTGTGATTCTCTTATCGCAATGTTGTGGATAAATAATTTACTTACTTACTTGCTTCTTCATATATTCTTATGGAACACCGTCGGTCCTCAGGACGCGCCACGGGTTAACCTGTGATATCCGTCCGTCTGCCCATCTTAACTTAATCTTTTGAACCAAACATTGGCCGATAGCTTCATCTCAAGGAAAATGAATTAATTATGTACCGATGTCACATTATAATAAAGTTAAAGGTAAACTGTTACATGTAACTAGAATTTGTTTTGTGTCCCTGAAGTAGTTGAGAAAATCACCGTATGCGCATCGCCAGAAAGGGTAAAATTGTTCATAAATTGCGTACATTCTAGCCTCTGCAACAATTAGTTATTGGCACTGGTGGTTGCTAATTTTGACAGTAAGGCATCATTTTAAGTGTCAAAAGATTGCTTCGTATTGGTATTAGGTATTTGTTATTTAATAAGTGTTCATCTCTGACATCTCAATACACCAGCCTAACTCGCACTTTACCTTTTTGTTTTAAATTAACTGCGTGTTTTCAGCGAATTAGCAAAAAGAGCCGGATGCATGACGATGGTGGACTACCCATACCTTGGGACGGATGGGCATCAGTGCCGAGAAAAAGCTGACAAAGTTGTTGCCAAAGTTACTGGATCTGTGGTATTCAATATTAGCAATGCAGTAGACTTGAAACAGTCATTGTTTAACTACGGGCCTTTATCTATTGGTAATACCAAATTCCTTATAAAAATGCTTGTGCTTCGTTTAAAGCAGACATCATCTTATTTGTTTAGTCCCTTCTTGCTCCAGTATCTGTATAGTTAAAATAATATAAAATTGTCCATAATAGTCAACAATTTCTGATCATGATAGGGATCTATACAATCAAACGCTTTTTATATATTACTTATAAATAAGTGTCGTTTCGTTAAGAGTTTAATAAAGGGGGTTTGTTATTCCTTCACGCTGCAACGGCTGGACGGATTTGAATGAAATTTAGAATGGAGATAGCTTAGATTACCCTGAATTAACACAAAGAAAAATCCCATTCTGGAAAATTTAAAAGTTCCCGGGGGAATAGCGATGATGTCTCAGATGTTTTTTAAAAAGTCATCATGGGTGTCTTTTTCTTAGTTTACGGTGACGCAGATTACGAAAATGACATCAAATATTGATGATTGATTGAATTTGATTTGATATATTTTTGATTATAAGTGTCATCGTCATAATTGTCATTTTTTATAGACTTTGGAGACGCAGATTTCGAAAATGATGTTTTTTGAAAATGTTGTCATAGGTTTCAATTTCTTAGTTTTTGGGTTCGCAGATTTTGAAAACAACATCTAATTTGGAATTAAAATAAACGGCCATGATGATTTTTGAAAAAGTTGACATTTATTTAATTTAAGTAATGTTTTAAAACAGATCAAATTTGCAGAAATATTGAGAAAAACTAAAATTATTATTTGGGATGAAAGTACTATGGCCCATAAAAAGGTATATAAGCTTTGAATATGACTCTGCAAGAGATACGAAGCAACTAAAGTTTGATGGGGTGGTTTGACTGTATTGCTGGCAGACTTTCGTCAAACTCTACCAGTACCGTAAAACGGGGTGAGTAGGGATTAAGGGTTGATTAGGGACACAATCTAAAATGAATCATATGTTACTAATTATAAGACTAAAATTATTTCCAATAGACGTAACGCTATTGTCCATTTAATAATTGTTCTTATTTGTAACAAGTTATGACTTATTTTAGGTTGTGTCCCTACTCCTCCCTTAATCCCTTCTCACCCCGTTTTACGGTAATTCCAAGGGAAACATGTGCCGATGAGATAAAATTGTGTCTTAAAAAATCATAATTATGGCCCTAGGTCAAAATTTTAAAATTAACAAAAAATATGAGAGTCCAACTCGTGAGGTTTTAACAGGCAAATTTTCGAACCTTTTACTAAAACTGGGTAACGGTGATTACGCCGAAAAAGACAGCATGATATCTGTTCTTGCCGATCTGTGCACGACAGTAACAACATTTGATAACCGGAAGATTTTTAAATTTAACAGAAACGTCTATTACGAAATTCTAAACTATATTAAAGCGAAACAATTTCGTCGGTCTTAGGCAGGATTCGAACCTACATCTCCTCTGGCTCTCCGGCCGATGCAGGCGCATTACCAAACAGGTTATCATGTTTCAAAAATATGTCCAGACGTTAAGCTCATCCTGGAAATATCAATAGAGTGGTTATGTGAAAGAGCTATACTTACCCCAAAGAACCACCAAACAGCGAACATTAATGATAATGTTACGTACGTGGGGGTAGGTAACTGATAGAAATGCACGAATACACCGATAATCAAACGTAGACTTTAATTACGCACTCACTTAAACCGCTACAAAACAATTATCGCACAATAAACTTCGAATACTCAGATGATCGCTCGGGTCGCTCTTATTCGCACCGTTCGCTTTCCAAGTAAAGACTGAATCTCGGTTGCCGGTAGGTCCGCCTTTTATACTTCCCGTCTCCGATCTTTCCAGAATGCCTTCCGGAATGTTCGATGTACTTCGCCCCGCCAAGGACGATCTAGACTATTCGTTGCTGGAATGTTCTACGTCTTGCTACCTTGTTCTTTTTACAATCGCGATGTCCTTGACTCACGGGTCTGTATGAGTCTGGAATGTTCCCCGTATTGCTGTCTCGTTTCGTGTTATCTCTTTCACACGCTTCTGGAAGGTAGTCAGTATTGCCGTCTCTATCTAATCGTGTTATCTCTTTGACACACTTTCCGAAGGTTCTCAGTATTGCTGTCTCTTTCTAGTCATGTTTTCTCTTTCACACACTTCTCGAAAGTTCTCAGTATTGCTGTCTCTTTCTAATCATGCTATCTCTTTCACTCTCAGTGGAAAAATTGCCATATACTGAAATGTACTTCAAGGGCCCAAAATAGGTTTTCAGGTTATGGCGTCATCTGATAGAGAGTAGCCTGAAACGGACTGAAAACATTTTTCAGGCGCCAGAAAACAACGGCAAGTTGGTCGAAATTTTGATAATCTGGTATGTGATAAAGCTACCTCTGAAACGGACTGAAACGATATTTCAACCTGCTGAAAACGCTTCTAAAGCACCAAAATTAACGATAAAAATTAGACGCCTTATGCCATCGGCGTAACAATAATTATATAACTGAACTCCTTTTAAGGACACCAGATTGTTAACAACTCAATAAATACTGTGGTAAAAACCGATGATACCGTTAATTATTCAGTAGAGTTCTTAAACAATTTGAACCCACCGGGTCCGCCATATCACAGACTTTTACTACGTGTAGGTACACTTGTTATGTTATTAAGAAATTTATAGCCACCCAACCTTTGTAACGGAACGTAGTAGAGGCCGCTATTTTGACCGGACCTGCTCAGGGAGAATCAGTGTTTGTACAGCGTATTCCATGAATACCAAATGATCTCTCCTTTAATTCGAAATTCTCCAGTTTCCTCTGAAGGTCGGTTTTGCCATGACCATAAATAAGTCGCAGGGGCAAACTCTCAAATTAGCCGGAGTACATCTACGACAGGACCGTTTCTCCCACGGTCAGTTCTGAGACGTGCTCCCGTGTAAGTTTACCTCAAAGTTTGATTCTATTGCTACCACCTTCAAACATGGCAAAAATGTTGTTAATAAGGAAGTGCTTTAACAATTACGACTAACGAGGTATCTGACTTGCAATGACAAATTCACAACAAAGTTTGATTTTAGGTAAATAGGAATATGACAAGCGTATCCAAACTTGGTGGTAGGTAAAAGACCAGTTGCGTTATATTCAAAGTATTCAAATACTCTACTGGATGATTTACCTTCCGTATCGTCAGTGTTTGCCACCGTATTTCTGTGCTTCAAAGGACTTCAGCATTGATAACCTCTGCTTGGTCTTTATCAGACCTAAGCTACTATTCTCACTGTAGTGCACAAATATGTTTACTAAGTGCCATTTAAGCCACGCTTTTATCTCATCGGTACGTTCCGCTCGGGCCTATCGGAAAAGTGTGATGAAAGTCTTCGATCCTTATTTTTGCCAAAATCAAATGAAATTCAACAGTTTTGCTGATTTTCAAAATGTGTACTGACTTTTGTTAATTTGTTAATGAATCACAATAATTATCACTAATAATATTGACCAACCTCTTTAAAGCTATAACGTCGTTATCTTACCGGCCATATTACTTCTAATCCAGACAATAATTTTAGGTTTTACAAAATACTTCTGCAGAGTTCTTTTGTTCTGCTCTGAAACCTACCAATTTATTAGCAACGATATGGATATGTATAATTATATATTTTATTTTTCAGCTGGATGTTGAATTTTACTCATTGTTTTGCGCAGAGAACGTGCCTT
Source organism: Acleris literana (assembly GCA_946894065.1). Taxonomy (NCBI): domain Eukaryota; kingdom Metazoa; phylum Arthropoda; class Insecta; order Lepidoptera; family Tortricidae; genus Acleris; species Acleris literana. Next base: position 4,516,383 of record OX335671.1, read on the forward strand.
TGTTTTAAATTTGGAATTTCCCCGACGTTGAGTTACCTATCTGTTGGGGAACACCTTAAAATTCCGAATGACTTTTTTCAGAATATTTATTTGTCAGAATTTTCATAATTCCGAAAGCTATGTTACGCTGGAGCTATTAGATTAACCGCATAATTTAATTGTCATACGTAGGTTAGGTTAGGTTTGATTAATGAGAGATAACAAAAAGTTAAGTTTTACCAAAAAATTGCATTCGAAATTATGGAAATTCGGAATTTTGATCAATTCCGAATTATGACTCTTTGGAATTATATAGTTTACCCCTACCTGTTGTTTTAGGAATTAGTGCTGGCCCAATGTTCTTCTACAAGTCAGGAATTATACACCCTACATATTGTACGCTCGACACCAGCTGGACAAATCATGCCGTTCTTCTCGTCGGATACGGAGAAGGTTTGCATAAGATTGATTATTTTGACAAATGACGACAGAGTACAATGTATGTTTGTAAAGTTGCAACAAAAACTTTGTTTTGCTGTTTGTTGGTGCCTCTAAGAAGCCATACGCGATAAAACTTCTGCTTTTATGACGCGATGGTCTAGTTGGTACGAGTAGTGAGCCTGCCTACGAAGCTAGCGGTCCTGGGTTGAAGTCCCGGTAAGGGCAGATATATTTGGGATGAGCGCGAATATTTATCGAGGCATTCATTTCTCTATATAAGTATTTATCTCGTCGTCTAGTACCCATAGTACAAGCCTAGAGCTTAGTTTGGGACTAGGTCAAGGTGTGACATTGTCCGTTCAGTATATTTTTGTACTTTGTACTTGTTTGCTACCAGTCTCACCTATAAATATTTTGATTTTGATTTTGAATTGATTAAATTTTTGTTATTTGGTTTCCTCACACCCTACTTAAAGAACGCTGGGAACTTAGGGCCGCGCGGCCGGGGCTATGTTGACATTCATCATGATCCAGTCGGAGATGACTGACTAGGACCATTTTATCAATTGTAGTTTACCTTTAGTGATTATTTACATGATAAGGTTACAGAACATAGTTTAAAAGTTAGAAGTTTAAAAGTTATAATTTCCAGTATTTAAAAATTACTTGAAAAAGTCGTTGATGTCGAAAGTTTACTATAGGGTCGAGGACTATCTAACAGATAAAAATGCTTGGCCTAAATTAAACACCTAAATAATTTAATAATAGCTTAGTCAGAAAACATGTAAACATTGTAGGTATAATTATTGTCTAGGGGACACGGTGTCTGTAGGAGAATGTATCGAAACTTTTTATGTGGTTGTTTTGCACCGTCATAGGTAAGTAAATATATATATATTTTAACTATTATTATTATTACTATTTATGAGTTCTTCTGAACATACTTAGTTTTGATACATTTTCCTGCTCAACTACATATGATATATATATATATATATATATATATATATATTTTAATGTTAAATTCATTGTTTTATATAATGCTAGGTTAAGTTTTATAATTGTATAAGTAATATTTAAAAAACAACTGACTGTTGAGTTTTTTGCGGTGTTTCTTCTCACCAGTGGTCTCTTGCGAAGCGCTGGTAGATTTTTGACGTGTAAAAGTGCCCGTGCGGCCTACTTACTGAATAAACATCTTTTATCTTTTTTATCTTTTAGAGATTTCTTCCCGCCGGTTCCCCGCACCGGAGAATGGTTATCCCGTCATATAGGTTGCCCAGAGTCTTTCCCGTTGTCTATCCGAGAGCAACACTACTGTCAATTGATTTTGATTTTGAATTGATTAAATTTTTGTTATTTGGTTTCCTCCCGCCCTACTTAAAGAACGCTGGGAACTTAGGGCCGCGCGGCCGGGGCTATGTTGACATTCATCATGATCCAGTCGGAGATGACTGACTAGGACCATTTTATCAATTGTAGTTTACCTTTAGTGATTATTTACATGATAAGGTTACAGAACATAGTTTAAAAGTTAGAAGTTTAAAAGTTATAATTTCCAGTATTTAAAAATTACTTGAAAAAGTCGTTGATGTCGAAAGTTTACTATAGGGTCGAGGACTATCTAACAGATAAAAATGCTTGGCCTAAATTAAACACCTAAATAATTTAATAATAGCTTAGTCAGAAAACATGTAAACATTGTAGGTATAATTATTGTCTAGGGGACACGGTGTCTGTAGGAGAATGTATCGAAACTTTTTATGTGGTTGTTTTGCACCGTCATAGGTAAGTAAATATATATATATTTTAACTATTATTATTATTACTATTTATGAGTTCTTCTGAACATACTTAGTTTTGATACATTTTCCTGCTCAACTACATATGATATATATATATATATATATATATATATATATATATATATATATATATTTTAATGTTAAATTCATTGTTTTATATAATGCTAGGTTAAGTTTTATAATTGTATAAGTAATATTTAAAAAACAACTGACTGTTGAGTTTTTTGCGGTGTTTCTTCTCACCAGTGGTCTCTTGCGAAGCGCTGGTAGATTTTTGACGTGTAAAAGTGCCCGTGCGGCCTACTTACTGAATAAACATCTTTTATCTTTTTTATCTTTTAGAGATTTCTTCCCGCCGGTTCCCCGCACCGGAGAATGGTTATCCCGTCATATAGGTTGCCCAGAGTCTTTCCCGTTGTCTATCCGAGAGCAACACTATTGTCAATTGGCTACCTTTGCCTTTCGGCGCATTTGACTATTGCTACTGTAAAGTTGTCAACTGTATAAGTTCAAAGCCCACATAGTGCGCTAGTTCGAATCGCATTTGGCCGGTTCTTGTTTCTGTCTTCATTTAAGGATTGGAATAGTGAATATACATCTTTGTATAAGTATGTGTTAGTTTTTTTTGTTTAAAAAAGGCATGTTTTAATTGATTCACCTTATGAAATAGTGAACGTCATCGTATTTTTGTTATGATTTAAAAAATCACTTAAGCAGCAAACGCACTGAGAGCGGAGGCGGCACGGTGCCGCGCGTTCCTTTACTAAAAACGCCTCCACGAAGGTTCGGGCACGCTTTTTAAACACGCCACACCTCGCCACCGCCACTCTCAATGCGTTTGCGGCTTAAGTGGTTGCTATTAGTTTTGTTTTTCATTGTCTTTGACCAGAAAAAGGAGAAAAGTACTGAATCATCAAAAATTCTTGGGGAGTGGAGTTTGGTGAAAAAGGTTATCTGCGTATCCTGAGAGGCGTCAACGCGTGCGGTTCAGAGTTGAGCTTCACCTCCGTCGCTCGCGTGGACTAGACAGAATGCTGCGCTTCGCTACCCGCTTAAGCCGTGTACTCACTAGCGAGCCGTAACTGTTACCGTTGCACGTAACATCGTGATGTGTACGCGGCTCGCGAGCCTGTTCTCCACTAGAAGCTCGTTACTGTAACTGCTACGCTTAGAGATACAGCTCGCTTAAAATGTACCCGGCTTAACATATTCGTATTGTTCAATCAAATAAAATAACATATTATTTTCTTATGTACTTTCAATTTTCCTCTCAGTTATATCAATGTTTTTATTAAAAGCTTTTGCTTCGTTTATACGTCGGTCACCTCGGAACTTACCTCGTAGGGAAAACTACGAGTGAACATTTTGCAATCAACTTTGAACCAATTCCGGTTATCATATAGAGCCGAGGAGTACATAAGTAAACCCGAGGGCAATGCAATATTATGTTGTCTAGAAGCCGAACTTCTTTCGAAATGTAAAGTAAGCGTATACCGTATAAAGAGAATGTAATTAAAATTTACAAAAACGCAATGATAATCAAGTGATACGATACCAGAGTCCTACATATTTTGTTAGGTCTTCTTTTAATTAATGTATAGTATTTTATCCAATTTTCTTAATTAAATTAAATTTTCAATCTAACCTTTATTGGTTAAAATAGGTTCATTATGCGGAATAGATAGCAATAAATAAATAAATAAATAGATAGATAAAATAAAAACCTATTATAACATTTCAAGTTTGAACTTAGTAACTCCCCGTAGTTAGCAATAATAATAATGTAAATGAACGACGTCCTTAGCCTGCCCCAACACGATGCAGAAACAATTTGCGATGCAGATGACACAGGAATCATCTTTAAAGGTTCCACCAGGAGTGATGCACGCAAATGCGCGGAACAAGGTATGACCCAGGTCACTAGTTCATTGCCCAGAAGTTTGCTGACCTAAAATATTAATAAAACCAAATAACTGTGCTTCCACAAAGCTCGCGTCTTTGCCACCGCCATTCCAGGAGATTCAAATGCACACTTGTTCTTCCTCAATAAATACGTATAACTGTGACGTAGCTATCAGTAGGGTAGACCGGGGACAATAGTACCATTTTAGAAATAATTACCTGTAACTCAGAATCTGAAGCTACCACGTAAAAATCGTTTAGGATATAACATTGTAGTCTAATTGCTATCCGAATCTAGAAAATAATTTTCATTTGATCGCATCAGAATGGTGCAAATTGAGTTTTTGTTCATGAAGTCCTTGTGTTACAATTGACTTGATTGATTGGTACTGGGGGTACGGGTCAATTGTACCAGAAAAACACAGGTAAATAAAACCCAATATAATGGACTAATTAAACAGTATTTATTGATAATTTCTTAAGACGAATCAGTCTGTTATGTTACATCAGTCTTAAACATAGAGACTCGTATTTAGACTAGACAAAGCGAGCATTGCAAATGAAATATACGAAAAAAAAAACTCCAAGTTTTTGAAACATATTGTGACGTTATAAAAATCACTTAAGGGTGCTCAAAGCACACCTCTCAAGCAATAACAACACCTCAATACAACAAAAATATCGAATAATTTGTCAATTACGAATCCCATACAGTTACAATTGACCCCTGGTACAATCAACCCCATCCTTCACAGCTAATTATTTTTAAATAATACTACTGAAACGGATGACATTGTGCGTATTATATTTTATATACATCCCGAAGTATCGAAATGAATCTTTGGAATGAATCATAGGTACAAATTTAAATACCCGACAAGTTACATACTTGTTACAGAAATAATTTGGTTCAATTGTGTTATTTTTAAAAACTCTGGGTCAATTGTATGTAATGTAATGTATGTAATGTGGTGGTACAATTGTCCTTTTTTACTCGCTCTCACTAAACTTCACAAATCTCGATTTCTATATCTAACTGAACCGCACACTGTGGCACATTATAATCTTTAATAACTAGAGAATCACAATTCTGTAAAACTTTCACACTACGACTCTTTAATTGTAAACAGTAGCACGAAACGTAAATCGTAAATACCTACTTAGGTCAGTCAAAAATACAAATCGTCGTCTAGCTCGTGCGTTTCGCGCGGCAGCGAGTGGCCGGCTAGTGAGCAGGTCGAGACACGCTCAAGGCGCACTCGTGTATTCAAAGACATGCATATTTCGATGTAGTTGCAGAGATATAGGCGATGGTACAATTGACCCGTGTTACGATTGTCCCCGATCTACCTAGGGCAGAATCTAAATATAAGATATTTAGGAATCACCTTAGATCATAATTTTAACTTTAAACGTCATATCTCCCTCTTGTCCGGACGTATTAGGAAAATTATTTATATAATGCCAATGCTTCGCAATGCTGCAAGGCCGGAAACCTTTGAATGTCAGTCAGTCAAATGAACTTTGCATTGTCAGTTACTGTTGTCGTATTTTATACCTGCGTGGGGCAGTGCAACTAAAACCACATTGATCGAAGATGAAAGAACCCAGCGTGCAGTAATTAAAGTTATGCTGAGAAAAACATTTAGGTATGCCAACAGCCACTTGTATCAACAATGCAGCAAGATTAACCTTTTCAACGCCACAGTCGGCTCTGGCCGTCAACTAAAAGTCGTGCCACTGACGCCACGTTGGCTACAGCCGACAAGAGTTCAAGATTAAAAGAGACTTTGTTTGGTAGCAATAAGGTGTAATTTGCATAGCATAGCAAACATGTTTGGCGTGTGGGTGGCACATTTTGTATTCGACGTATGGTGTTCAAAAGGTTAAACGTATCCAAAGAATACGCGGAAACCCTGGAAAAAACGTGTACCAAGTTAAAGTGCCTCTAGTGCGGATCACCTTTCCCAAAATAGCGCCATACTTATACACCTTCGTCACGAAGCAGTGAAAGGCTTACCTGTCGCCGAAGCAAAGCGAAAAATGGTAAAATGGTTACAATCCCTTACATATGAGGAAACCGAAAAGTTGCTGCAAAAAATCTCCATGAGCAAAATATGTTAAAATGTATGAGTTTAAAATTTACCCGCCCTCGCTCCGCTCTTGTTACGAAGTAAAATAGCCTTCATTAGTCAGGGATTATGTAGATTTCATATTTAGTCAAATATATATTGGAGTCGGTTGAGTAGTTTTAGAGATTGCTCATAACATAAAAACTAACAAACAGACATACTGTAATTATTTTGATTTATCTCTCCTGTCAACCGTGTAAATCTCACTGGTTGAAACATTTTCGGCCCCCACGATACAGGTTTACCTAGAGATAAGCACGAAAGAATATTATTTTCTTGATATTATTATTGTTGCATCAATTTACTTGTAATATTATTGTGTTTGTCGTTACATAAATTAATCTTGGTTTTTTTCTGTAACTATTTTTATTTATAACGGTGTCTTAAATCCCTTCGGCTGTCCCAAACCAAAACCTAGCCAGAGCCAAATTTGTCAAAATTCGTTTTTTCACACCACACATCTTTAAATTTAGTGCTGCGTGTAATGCAAAAACACCCATAATTCTATCGCGCTTAGTTTCGAAGATATGAGACCCCCTAAACCTAGTAACTCCATCTACTACTCGTCGATACCACAATCAAAATCCTAGCAAGTTACATATCCAAATCCAAACAATTAGTAACTGCGGCTTATATTAGGTTTTTGATTCTGGAATTTGCACTTACTAGGTTTTTGTATTTGTTAAAAAGCGCGAACTAGGTTTTTGAATTGGGAAATTATTCACACTAGGTTTTTGATTTATGAAACGGACGGCTTATACTAGGTTTTTGATTTTGGAATTTGCACTTACTAGGTTTTTGTATTTTGTTAAATAGCACTCGATAGATTAATTTGATTGGTGAATTACTCATACTAGGTTTTAGATTTACGAAACGAACTCTGCAGTATTGTAGAATTTGTAATTTATTCCTATACAAAATCTAGCAAGTCGATGCATAAGGAGTGCTGCGGGGCGAGCGGTGAGGTGTGGTGCGTGGCGTTGCTTGGGGAGAAGGGTCGTCAACGCGCGCCGAACAGTCACTAAGTTTGCTCTGGCGCTGAACGATGTTTTTTTGTTTGTTAAAGCTTTACCAAAATGAGTCGAAATCAATGATATAATATAAAAAGAGGTAGATATGTTACCTATACGGTATTCCGCGTGTAAAAATGGCCCGGCTTACGCACACATAATCAGTAAATATTGCAATTACACACTAATTCATAAATGACAAGTGAAAGCAGGATGGTATGCTAATTTCCGGGAGCGAAACTGAGACGAGTGTATGTTGGTCTGCTGACTAGTTCACGGTTCTGTTGACGGCACAAGACTAAGTAAAGGTGTTCCAATTGGCTTGGTTTTAGGGTGCCACTATAATATATAAATTTATAAAAAAAATATTTTATTAAAGGGAGAACGCCAAAAGCATGGAACAGAAGTGTGGTGGTTCTCTCCTTCAAGAAGGGTGATAAAACTTTGCTGAAGAATTATAGACCCATCTCACTTCTGAGCCATGTTTACAAGCTGTTTTCGAGGGTCATCACAAATCGTCTCGCGCGCAGGTTTGACGATTTCCAGCCTCCCGAACAAGCCGGTTTCCGAAAAGGCTATAGTACGGTAGACCACATACATGCGTTGCGGCAGGTTATACAGAAGACCGAAGAGTATAACCTCCCCCTTTGCCTTGCATTTGTGGACTACGATTCGACGAGACCTGGGCTGTACTGCAGTCTCTCCAGCGGTGCCAAGTTGATTACCGATATATCGAAGTGTTGAAGTGTCTGTACGAAAACGCCACTATGTCCGTCCGACTACAGGACCAGAGCACGAAGCCTATTCCTCTGCAGCGGGGAGTCAGACAAGCAGATGTGATCTCTCCGAATTTGTTCACCGCTGCATTGGAGGATGCTTTTAAGGTTCTGGACTGGAAAGGACGAGGCATCAACATAAATGGCGAGTACATCACTCACCTTCGATTCGCTGACGATATCGTAGTCATGGCTGAGACCATGGAGGACCTCAGTGCAATGCTCGCTGACCTCAGTGGAGTTTCCTACTGAGTTGGCTTGAGGATGAACATGGACAAGACGAAAGTCATGTCCAATGTCCATGTCGCGCCAACTCCCGAGATAGTCGGAGGCTCTCCGCTCGAAGTTGTTGACGACTATATTTACCTGGGACAAACGGTCCAGTTAAGTAGGCATAACTTTGAGAAAGAGGTCACTCGTCGAATCCGACTCGGCTGGGCAGCGTTCGGGAAGCTTCGCAGCACCTTTTCGTCTAAATTATCGCAGTGTCTGAAGTCAAAACTCTTTGACCAGTGTGTGTTACCAGTGATGACTTACGGATCTGAGACGTGGGCGCTAACAGTGGGCCTTATAAGGAAGCTCAAAGTCACTCAGAGGGCTATGCTCGGGGTTTCTCTGCGTGATAGAATCAGAAATGATGATATCCGCAGTAGAACTAAGGTTACCGACATAGCCCGAAGAATAGCCAAACTTAAGTGGCAGTGGGCGGGGCACATTTCTCGCAGGACTGAAGGCCGATGGGGCCAGAAGGTTCTTGAGTGGTGTCCGCGGACCGGGAGACGAGCTGTAGGTAGGCCTCCAACAAGATGGAGTGACGACCTTGTAAGGATCGCGGGAACGCGGTGGATGCGAAAAGCACAAGACCGGTCTGAGTGGAGAGCCTTGGGGGAGGCCTATGTCCAGCAGTGGACGTCTTTCGGCTGACATGATGATGATGATGATGATGAACAAGTATTTACTTAAAATATTGCACACTTAATTTTAAACTTCAATGATCACAACACACATACTTAAGTACTAGGTTTTTACATAAGAGAAAAACGCTCGAACCGACCAACTAATCAGATCAAATTCCCAGTAACAGACTATGCTAGGTTATTGATTTTGGTTTTTGACACATTTCCAGCGACAAATCTACTAGTAAGTCTCATAAAACTGGCATTTACAGTGTTTTTTTAATTTTTTTTTACTAATCTATTAGAGTCATTTATTTTCATAATTTAGCACTAACAATCAATTACCTAGGGCTTATAGTTTTTAAGAGGGACATAAAAACGTTTGTTTTGTTTCTCCTGTAAAAATTTCTCAATGGCTCTTACTAGGTTTTGGTTTGGGACGGCCGCCTTGATCAAGGTTTCCTTTTATTGTGAAGGCATTCCTTGCGTTGTCGCTAATAGATTATTATTTTTTGTTAACCTTGTGCAAAAACATAAATCTTAACGAATTCCTGTTGAGTTATGTATTTTCGACATTAATCGGAAAAAAGCAATTAAATTTATTTGCCATTTTTCAAATGGCATGTAATAAACATGTTTTGGTTCAAGAATGCATAATTCAAGGTCTTTTAGAAAGTATTTAACAGCAGACCCAGAATGTTAATGTTACATTTTGCTACATTAACGTGCAATTGAATTGTCTAACTAGTTGTGTCGTGTTAAATACAAATAAGAATTTATGATTATTAACACTCGGTAAGCAGCAAGTTATATTTTTCGACCCCACTGCCCAAGAAGGAGCTTCGGTTACGTTCCGTAGTCTAATCGGCATGACAGATTTTGATATGATCGTTCGTTATTAATAGTAAGGAAAAAGATTTCTAAGGAATGTCACAGGCTATATTTTAATAAAATTATATCTTGTTTGCGCGCGTGCGGTTCACTAATTGTCATAATTTCGTTTCGCATAGCAACCCTCAGCAGAACCATCATTTCTACTGTCATTTAGTTTCATTTTTTTAAGGCAAAATAGTACATTGGCACAACGTATATTAGAATAATAGTTTTATGATAGACGCATCGGCGAAATTTGTGTTGCATACTACTTAGTAGGCATAAAGTTATAAAGCAGAATAATATTTTCATTTTCATTCATCCTACTCCACCAATTGCAATTGTCGCAGTTGTAACCTAACCTAACCTACTTTACGGGTAGCAGTCCCTTACTAATATTATGCGTTGGTACAATTATGCCATAATAAATTCGGCGGAAGTTATATTCTGTGACATAAAATTATACGAAATTAAATTCGGCGATATAGGTTCTGCTATTCAAAATTCTGCGGTAGGACAGCTATTGCTATTATGCTAAAGTATAATTTAGCTAAAAATGTTTAAGCGATAAGTAACTGATATGTGAAGTTTATTTCGCCCAATCGATATTACGCATGACTAGTTTTTGCCCGCGACTTCGTCCGCGTAGAACTCGTTTACCGCAGTTAAGTAAATTCATTGGTTTAAGTAATTTTATAGTTTGACTTCCTACCTGGCCAGAATGACCTTTAAATCACATGTTATACTCAGCTCAAAATTTAAAAAGAAGATGATTTTGTTAACGTCATCTAGGTTAGTAAATAATAGTATACAATATTTTTTGTTTAGCCATCTTTCGCTAAAACATGAAGATTTCGCGAGCTGGATACTCTCAATGAGCATGCTACTTGCTTCTAAATGTACACCGGCTACTTCTAGTGTTTGTCCTTTTGCTTTGTTTATGTTCATGGCAAAAGCTGTTTTTATAGGGAATTGCACTCTTTTAAAGTTAAATGGTAAATCTTTCGAAATTACTTATAGGAATGCGGGGAATTAAAACATTTTCTCCTTTAGAAATTCCAGACATAACTATTGCCCTAACGGTATTCATGTAATACCGGAGTACCGGGACACCAAATTTAAGCATGAACTTCATTATGAGAGGGCACTCCCGATAGCTCCAAAGCGTTCAGGAACTCTAAGGGTAGGACGTGACGTGCTCGGTGTCTATGACATTGTCTACCGCGAGATACTTCACAATATCGCCCTCTACGTGAGACATATTTTTTTCATTTATCCACCTGACAATTTCGTTTGTCGGTGCTAATATTGCCCTCTCACACACATTTTTTAGATCATCTGTGTTTTGTACAATATTACAGAATTCGCGGTTTAATGTAATCATACCGTTACTATCTCTTGCCATACGATTTTCGCCAATTTTTAGTAGAGTTGCTGGCCCGACGTTGTGTCATTGTTTAGTTGTTGGCATATTTTGTAGTCAGATAGATAAAAAGATGCCCCTAGTTATCACTAGTATATGACAATCTGTCTAAATTCGCCATCTTAAAGCACTATCCCCCTTGATAGTTTGGTTGCTCTTAATGTCCATCATAGTTCGATAATTATGTATTATGAGTCTTAATACCAATTTGAATGTACATAACATTATAAATGGCCGAACTCCCTGTTGTATGTGAGTGCAGTTGTAAATATGTCGGTGGTAGGGTAGATTTTAGAAATAATAAAATGAGTCTCAAGCATCTACGCGTTTCATTCACATCACTCCCAAACATAAATGACCAAATTCTCCTACAAACTACCATCCCAAATCTCATTCTTAGGCGATGATTTTCGAGATACAAAGTATAAATTTAATCTAATTCGGTTTAGCGGTTTATCCGTAAAAGCGTAACAAACAGACCGACGACATACAAAATTACTGTCCCATTTATAATATTAGTATATATTTTCTACACTAATATTTTATGTATCGATATAAAAAAAATTAACTGCTTGAGTATTGTTTGAACTGACATTTTAGAATTAAATAACCGACCAATATCCGTCGAAAAATAAAATGACAGTCCGTTAATTGTTTATATGGTAAGATAAAAGAATTAGTAACAACTCTAAAAACTTGTTAATAATTCTGTAATCTCATTTTGCACAACCAGGCTAAGATGTCCACCAGTGTCTTTACTAGTGAACCACTAACACTAATTTTGTAAATAATCTGATAACAGGGAATGGTTCTACAACCCTTATTCTCGAAATAGTTTTTGAATCACCATACATTTTCAAATTATGGCATAACCTAATTGGACCATGGACCACCCTTCTTAACTTCTACGAGAGAAGAAACGATCAAACGTGTCTACACACAAATTTGCAAAAAAAATTACCCACCCTTTTAATCAGTCTATTAGGTAGGAAAAATCCGATTAGTTTGGACAAGGGAATGGAAAAAAATCTTCGATTGATGCAAAAAAATTATAGCTACCTACTTATTCAAAAAACGATTTTCTCGTTTGTTACATGAATCTGCTTTTATTGAAGCTGCGAAAAAGTCATGTATAATATTTCCTATTTTTAAAATCATTTTCTATGTCATTTCTGGAGCAAATTTAAGATTTTGTTGCAAATTGTAATTTGTTGGCACAAAGGTATAAAATTAAAATTTACAAACACATGAGGCACCAACTGAAATACAGGACTTAAGAATCAATGATATTTAAAAAAAAAAAATTCATTGCTTTCTTACTAAAAGAAAACTGAAATTATTAGCTTGATTATTAACGTTTTTTTTACTATTGAAGTATTATTTAAAATAAATATAACAAAATTACGTAAAAAGTAGAGGGAAAAGCGTCTTCGTATTTTTTTACCATACGTAAAGCTAATGCTTAGAGTGCTACTTATTTTCAAATATTCATAACCTAGTAATATGATAGTAACAATATTTTTACTTATTGCACTTAAATAAATAATGAAAAAGGATTTTTTTTTACCAGAATCTTTACAAATTACGCATAAGGAACTTATAACCACGAAACTACACCATGCTTCTCGCCGTCGTGGTCGCAGCCTGTATTGCCAGCCACGCCGTAGCTTCGGCGTCCATTGTGCCGCTCCCAGAAAAGATATACTACGATTTGAACGACGCAGAAAACTTGTTTAAAATCCATATTAAAAAATACCAGAGAACGTATAATCTCGAAGAATACAACAAGAGGCTTGACATTTTTAAACAAAGTTTAAAAAAGATAAACGAGTGGAATGCCGAGTTTCCTCGAACTGTATTTGGAATAACACGCTTTACTGACTTGAACGCTCAGGAACGGAAAAGTTACCTTGGATTTAGACCTTCCAGTCATGAGTACATAAAAGAAAATAATTTGCCTCTGAATCCAGAAATGAAGCCCGCGCCCGACTCGTTTGATTGGCGAGATCACGGAGTCGTCACTCCTCCAAAGAACCAAGGCCAATGTGGCTCTTGTTACGTTTTCAGTGCTATTGGTAAGTCTCACGTCTCACTTTGCACAAATTTAACGATTAGTAGGAATAAGTATAGTTAGCTGTAGAAAAACTCCTAATGCTATTTTGGTGAGCGTAAGTCCAATTTCTTTCGTCCATCTCCTTATTTTAACCCAAAATCCCAGAAGTAGGTCGTCTTCGTTGAAATACTCGTCGTAAATAAAACATGTGACGCCGACTTCACAGACTATGTAGGTTAATTCCATAATCATCCAATTAATTCCACAGGCAGCATTGAAGGGCAGTATGCAATCAAGCACAAGCAATGCATCGCATTCTCTGAACAGCAGTGCTTGGACTGTCTGCCACTATATGGTTGTAGCGGCGGATTCCCGCACGAAGTTATGAAGTAATTATTGCATTATTATTTGTTTGCAATCAAATCATTCCTTTATACAATTTGTAACCTTACCGGAAGGAATTGTGCGATGGCGGTTGTGTGCTTCTTTGCTTTCTCTGTGACATAAAAAGATACCAATGGACTGTAATTAACCCGTGGAACGTCATGTCATATACGTGTGTATTACAATATCAATTTTAATGAGTACCACTCTGAGTTCCAAATTCAGACTGTACAATTTTATCACTTCCAAGCCTTTACATATTTGAAATGTGTGTATTTGTGAAGCATTCCTACCTATTTAGAAAAAAATGTGATGTGTTTTCTAGAACATGAAGATATAGCATTAAGTTATAAGTGCCCTACCAAATGCTAAAAGTATACAGAACGAACTCTTACTGTATGGCAATTCGGATTTTCAACCATTTACAGACTCATTTAAAGGCATAGTTCTAAATTATTTCAAAAGTATCTATTTTCATTTACTTCTTAAGAATTGTGAAAGAAAAGATCTGAGTGAAAGATTACCTCAGTGATAAGGATCTGTTATAAATTGACGTAGTGATTTGAAAATTTAAATTAAATAATATATTTAATTCTGTGATACTCTTATCGCAATCTTGTGGATAAATAATTTACTTACTTACTTACTTCTTCATATTCTTATGGAACACCGTCGGTCCTCAGGACGCGCCACGGGTTAACCTGTGATATCCGTCCGTCTGCCCATCTTAACTTAATCTTTTGAACCAAACATTGGCCGATAGCATCATCTCAAGGAAAATGAATTAATTATGTACCGATGTCACATTATAATAAAGTTAAATTTACATGTTATATGTAACTATAATTTGTTTTGTGTCCCTGAAGTAGTTGAGAAAATCACCGTATGCGCATGGCCAGAAAGGGTAAAATTGTTCATAAATTGCGTACATTCTAGCCTCTGCAGCAATTAGTTATTGGCACTCGTGGTTGCTAATTTTGACAGTAAGGCATTATTTTAAGTGACAAAAGTTTGCTTCGTATTGGTATTAGGTATTTGTTATTTAATAAGTATTCATCTCTGACATCTCAATGCACCAGCCTAACTCGCACTTTACCGTTTTGTAGTTTAAATTAACTGCGTGTTTTCAGCGAATTAGCAAAAAGGGCCGGATGCATGACGGTGGTGGACTACCCATACCTTGGGTCGGATGGGCACAAGTGCCGAGAAAAAGCTGACAAAGTTGTTGCCAAAGTTACTGGATCTGTGGTGCTCAATATTACCAATGCAGGAGACTTGAAACAGTCGTTATTTAACTACGGGCCTTTATCTATTGGTAATACGAAATTCCTTATAAAAATGCTTGTGCTTCGTTTAAAGCAGACATCATCTTATGTGTTTAGTCCTTTCTTGCTCCAGTATCTGTATAGTTAAAATAATATAAAATTGTCCATACTAGTCAACAATTTCTGATCATGATAGGGATCTATATAATCAAACGCTGTTTATATATTACTATATATAAAATATGTCGTTTCGTTAACAGTTTAATAAAGGGGGTTTGTTATTCCTTCACGCTGCAACGGCTGGACGGATTTGAATGAAATTTAGAATGGAGATAGCTTAGATTACCCTGGATTAACACAAAGAAAAATCCAATTCTGGAAAATTTAAAAGTTCCCGACGATGATGTCTTAGATGTTTTTAAAAAAGTCATCATGGGTGTCTTTTTCTTAGATTACGGTGACGCAGACTACGAAAATGACATCAAATATTGATGATTGATTGAATTTGATTTGATCTATTTTTGATTATATTTACATCGTCATAAGTGTCATTTTTTATAGACTTTGGAGACGCAGATTTCGAAAATGATGTTTTTTGAAAATGTTGTCATAGGTTTCAATTTCTTATTTTTTGGGGTTGCAGATTTTGAAAACGACATCTAATTTGGAATTTAAATTAGCAGCCATGATGATTTTTGAAAAAGTCGACATTTATTTAATTTTCTCTGGTTTAGGCACGTATATTTAATTATGTCACTAACATAAAAAGGTCCCCATAACATGTTATATGATGCCAAATTATGTACATATTTTATAAAATAAAAACTTATATTTGTAATACTATTATTTAAATAGTTTATTTAAAAAAAAAATATTTTCGACTTCGACCGTACATCGTGTCCAACTTTTTCGTCTTTTACGCTATTATTTACATTATTGCAATCAAGGTTCAGGAAATTCAGATGATAAAGATATATATTTTTTTTAAATTTATTATTATTTACAAATATCAGATTACATATTTGTTTGAATATAATAAACCTAATTGTGCGTTGTACAATCCTTGTGGACGAATAATTAATTCTGCATGGATGAGATAAAACGGGAGTCCAAAGTTAAGTACCTAAAGTATAGAATAAATACAAATACAAAAATAATTGAATTTTTATTGTCTTTGTAATTCTCATAGACATTTTTGTCATAAAGTCAACTGTTGAAGCATTATGTAAAAAAGAACTAATTTTGGCCCCTTCAATTCAAGATGACGGCTAACGCTGTGACCCCTCGAGGTCGATAACTTACATTTTTCATGACTAGCAATACAAATTAAATCATTTTCTACATCACCTTTTGTAGGGCAAAAATACCTGCTAACTGAGCTAACAAATGTAAAAATTCCATTAGATATGTAATGTTTTAAAACAGATCAAATTTGTAGAAGTATTGAGAAAAACTAAAATTATTGTTTGGGATGAAAGTACTATGGCCCATAAAAAAAAGGTACAGAAGCTTTGAATATGACTCTGCAAGACATACGCAGCAACTAAAGTTTGATGGGTGTTTTAACCGTATTGCTGGCAGACTTTCGTCAAACTCTACCAGGAATTCAAAGGGAAACATGTGCCGATGAGATAAAAGTGTGTCTTAAAAAATTATCATTATGGCACACGGTTTTTTTTTTAAATTAACAAAAAATATGAGAGTCCACCTTGGACTTAATGTTTTAACAGGCAAATTTTCGAACTTTTTGCTAACACTGGGTAACGGTGATTACCCCGAAAAAGACAGCATAATATCTGTTCCTGCCGATCTGTGCACGACAGTAACAATATTTGATAACCGGAAGATTTTAAAATTTAACAGAAACGTCTGTTACGAAATTCTAAACTATATTAAAGCAAAACAATTTTCGTCTGCGCCTGCATCGGCCCGGAGAGCCAGTGGAGATGTAGGTTCGAATCCTGCCTAAGACCGAAGAGTTTTTTTCGCTTTAATATCGTTTGATAACCTGATTTCAAAATATGTCCAGACGTTGCGCTCATCCTGGAAATATCAGTAGAGTGGTTATGCGAAAGAGCTATACTTACCCCAAAGAACGACCAAGCAGCAAACCTCCAACCTGTCACTAATATACACTGGTACCTAAACATCTTAGACTGTTTTTGCAATATGTGGAAAGAATTAACAACAAGTTTTTAGAGTTGTTGGTAATTCTGTAGCTCTGCCTACCTCACTCTGGGAATGAAGGCATGAAGGTATGATTCTGATGATGATTCCTGTACAATTTTTAATCCATCATGCACGCACAAACATACTGAAGAATTTAAACATATTAGGATCACAGAAATAAATAATATTGTTACGTACGTGAGGGTAGGTAACTGATAGAAATGCACGAATACACCGATAATCAAAAGACACGGGTCTGGATGAGTCTGGAACGTTCCCCGTATTGCTGTCTCATTTTGTGTTATCTCTTTCACACGCTTCTGGAAGGTTCTCAGTATCGCCGTCTCTTTCTAATCGTGTTATCTCTATTCAGTCTAGGGGTCCTGAAAATGCCTGAAAATGGGTTTTCAGGTTATGGCGTCATCTGATAGAGAGTGGCCTGAAATGGACTGAAAACATGTTTCAGCCGCCTGAAAACAACGGCAAGTTGGTCGAAATTTTGATAATCTGGTATGTGATAAAGCTACCTCTGAAACGGACTGAAACGATATTTCAACCTGCTGAAAACGCTTCTAAAGCAACAAAATCGATAAAAATTACACGCTTTATGCCATCGGCGTAACAATAATTATATAACTGAACTCCTTTGAAGGACAACAGATTGTTAAATAACAACTCAATAAATACTGTGGTAAAAACCGATGATACCGTTAATTATTCAGTGGAGTTCTTAAACAATTTGAACCCACCGGGTCCGCCATATCACAGACTTTTACTACGTTTAGGTACACTTGTTATGTTATTAAGAAATTTATAGCCACCCAACCTTTGCAACGTTGCACCGGAACGTAGTAGAGGCCACTATTTTGACCGGACCTGCTCAGGGAGAATTAGTGTTTGTACAGCGTATTCCATTAATACCAAATGATCTCTCCTTTCAATTCAAAATTCTCCAGTTTCCCCTGAAGGTCGGTTTTGCCATGACCATAAATAAGTCGCAGGGGCAAACTCTCAAATTAGCCGGAGTAGATCTACGACAGGACCGTTTCTCCCACAGTCAGTTCTGAGACGTGCTCCCGTGTGAGTTCACCTCAAAGTTTGATTCTATTGCTACCACCTTCAAACATGGCAAAAATGTTATTTATAAAGAAGTGCTTTAACAATTACGACTTACGAGATATCTGACTTGCAATGAAAAATTCACAACAAAGTTTGATTTTAGGTAAATAGGGATATGAAAAGCGTATCTAAATGTGGTGGTAGGTAAAAGACCAGTTGCGTTATATTCAAAGTGTTCAAATACTCTACTGGATGATTTACCTTCTGTAACGTCAGTGTTTGCCACCGTATTTCTGTGCTTCAAAAGACTTCAGCATTGATAACCTCTGCTTGGTTGTTATCGGATCTTCTACTATTCTCACTGTAGTGCACAGATATTTTTACTAAGTGCCATTTAAGTTTTGCTGATTTTCAAAATGTGTACTGCCTTTTGTTCATCTGTTAATGAATCACAATAATTATCACTAATAATATTGAACAACCTCTCTAAAGCTACAACGTCGTTATTTAACGGCCATAGTACTTCTAATCCAGACAATAATTTTAGGTTTTACATAATATTTCTGCAAAGTTATTTTGTTCTGCTCTGAAACCTACCAATTTATAATCAACGTCTGGATATGTAGGTATCTATAAAATTCAGCTGGATCTTGAATTTTTCTCATTGTTTTGCGCAGAGAACGTCCCTTTGTTTTAAATTTAAAATTTCCCCGACGTTGAGTTACCTATCTGTTGGGGAACACCTTAAAATTCCGAATTACTTTTTTCCAAATATTTATTTGTCCGAATTACTTTTTTCCAAATATTTATTTGTCCGAATTTTCATATTTCCTAAAGCTATGTTACGCTGGAGCTATTAGATTAAATGCATAATTTAATTGTCATACGTAGGTGAGGTTAGGTTTGATTAATAAGAGATAACAAAAAGTTAAGTTTTCTACCAAAAAATTGCGTTCGAAATTATGAAAATTCGGAATTTTGATCAATTCCGAATTAGGACTCTTCGGAATTATATACTGTACCCCTACCTGTTGTTTTAGGAATTGATGCTGGCCCAATGTTCCACTACAAGTCAGGAATTATACACACTACACATTGTACGCTCGACTCCGGCTGGACAAATCATGCCGTTCTTCTCGTCGGATACGGAGAAGGTTTGCATAAGATTGATTATTTTGACAAATGACGACAGGAGTACAATGTATGTTTGTAAAGTTGCAACAAAAACTTTGTTTTGCTGTTTGTTGGTGCCTCTAAGAAGCCATACGCGATAAAACTTCTGCTTTTATGACGCGATGGCCTAGTTGGTACGAGTAGTGAGCCTGCCTACGAAGCTAGCGGTCCTGGGTTGAAATCCCGGTAAGGGCAGATATATTTGGGATGCAGGCATTAATTTCTCTATATAAGTATTTATCTCGTTGTCTAGTACCCATAGTACAAGCCTAGAGCTTAGTTTGGGACTAGGTCAAGGTGTGACATTGTCCTCTGATATTTATTATTTATGTATTTTAAACTGTCGTTTCAAAAATGATGAGTATTTTAAATGAAATGATACCGTTCAGTATAGTTTTGTACTTTGTACTTGTTTGCTACCAGTCTCACCTACCTACTTAACTCATAAATATTTTTAACCTTTTTAACTCTCAATTAATGGCTTCATTTGTGACAAGTAAGTATGTAATAAAATCTTGAAAGTCTAGGCTGAATAGCCTACTTTAAAACATAAGATTGACTTGAAATTTTGCATTCTTATGCAATATTGATGCAAACACTAATGTTTTGGAGCTATGGCATCTTACGCGTTCCAACTCTTTACTTCCGGCTATCATCCCAATCATGTTGCTTTGAAGGAGCTCGTATTTATGGTTATTAAGTATGTGGCCTGTAACACATTCAAATATTTAATTCTAGAGTCTGAATAGCAGCTATCCTACACCACATTTATCAGTAGGGTTTGGAGTTACAACCTGAGTGGTATATAAACATCGATGTTAAGTTTTCCGCTGTAAACCAGCTTAGTCTCGCTAACACCCAGTATAAGATTGTTACGAGTTTTCCATTAATGTCATTTCCTTCCTTGTTTTTTGATACTCATTACTACCCATGTTGCTTTTATTATCGGTCACCACCTTCCCGAACACATGGTTGAGGGAGGCGATGGGTGAGATATGCGTCATACTCGTGAACGGGTGCTGTTTGTGGGGTCCGGTCTGTTCACGTCTGCATTATATTTAATTTATATATATATATATATATATATATATATATATATTAACGATTATTATTATTACTATTTATGAGTTCTTCTGA
The DNA here is from genome assembly GCA_946894065.1 of Acleris literana. Classification (NCBI taxonomy): domain Eukaryota; kingdom Metazoa; phylum Arthropoda; class Insecta; order Lepidoptera; family Tortricidae; genus Acleris; species Acleris literana. The sequence goes on from OX335671.1 coordinate 4,536,860, forward strand.
ACATACTGAGTTTTGATACATTTTCCTGCTCAACTAAATATGATATATATATATTTTAATGTTAAATTCATTGTTTTATATAATGCTAGGTTAAGTTTTATAATTGTATAAGTAATATTTAAAAAACAACTGACTGTTGAGTTTTTTGCGGCGTTTCTTCTCACCAGTGGTCTCTGGCGATGCGCTGGTAGATTTTTGACGTGTAAAAGTGCCCGTGCGGCCTACTTACTGAGTAAACATCTTTTTATCTTTTTTTATCTTTTAGAGGTTTCTTCCGGCCGGTTCCCCGCACCGGAGGATGGTTATCCCGCCGTATAGGTTGCCCAGAGTCTTTCCCGTTGTCTATCCGGTAGCAACAGTACTGTCAATTGGCTACCGTTGCCTTTCTGCGCATTTGACTATTGCGACTGTAAAGTTGTCAACTGTATAAGTTCAAAGCCCACATAGTGCTCGAGTTCGAATCGCACTTGGCCGGTTCTTGTTTCTGCCTTCATTTAAGGATTGGAATAATGAAGATACATCTTTGTATACGTATGTGTGTAAAAAGTGAACGTCATCGTATTTTTGTTATGATTTAATAAATCACTTAAGCCGCAAACGCACTGAGAGCGGAGGCGGTGCGGTGCCGCTCATTCCTTTACTAAAAACGCCTCCACGACGGTTCGGGCACGCTTTTTAAACACGCCACACCTTGCCGCCGCCACCCTCAATGCGTTTACGGCTTATGTGGTTGCTATTAGTTTTGTTTTTCATTGTCTTTGAACAGAAAAAGGAGAAAAGTACTGGATCATCAAAAATTCTTGGGGAGAGAAGTTTGGTGAAAAAGGCTATCTGCGTATCCTGAGAGGCGTCAACGCGTGCGGTTCAGAGTTGAGCTACACCTCCGTCGCTCGCGTGGAATAGGCAGAATGCTGCGCTTCGCTACCCGCTTAAGCCGTGTACTCACTAGCGAGCCGTAACTGTTACCGTTGCACGTAACATCGTGATGTGTACGCGGCTCGCGAGCCTGTTTTCCACTAGAAGCTCGTTACTGTAACTGCTACGGTTAGAGATACAGCTCGCTTAAAATGTACCCGGCTTAACATATTCGTGGTGTTCAATCCAATAAAATAAAATATTATTTTCTTATGTACTATCAATTTACCTCTCGGTTAAAGCAATGTTTTTATTAAAAGCTTTTGTTTTGTTTATACGTCAGTCGCCTCGGAAATTACCTCGTTCGTAAGTACACCATTCTGGTGAGAATATTGCAATCAACTTTGAACCACTTCCGGTCATCATAAAGAGCTGAGGAGTACATAAGTATTATGTTATCTAGAAGCTGATCTGATAATGCAATCGGAAGGTGGCAACAGGAGGTTTTTGTATAATTTTATTCAACTTGTTTCTTGTGCATGGCGGAATTCATCTATTCAAATTCAAATTCATAACATTTATTTGACAAAAACACACTTCAATACAACAGACATGGTAAAAAAAGAAGGAGCAAGTTTAGAGCAGAAATTCAATCTTTGCACTGTAATGTGAAGTCAAATAGGACTCGGCTCAGCATGTGCTGCAGCCGGAACCACAGCGCTGGTTTTCAGGTCATATCATATGATAAAATTTGAAACATTACTCTCTTTCAGCAACATTACTCCCGGAATCCCCGGACATATCCATATTAACATAATATTTGAGGTCATTCACCACATTTTGCACCGTGAAATCCGGTCACTGCTTACAACTTATTATAAATGAATACAACCAATATAAATTTACGGCACTATCGACACTATCGCAAATACGTTGAAACAACGCGGCGACCAACAGTTGGTAAAAGTCTTTGGTGTTCTAAGAGGCACTTTCTCACAACAGTTATTATTATACTACCAATATTATAAATGTGAAAGTTTGTGTGTTTGTTGGTTACTCCTTTACGCTGGACTGATTCGGATGAAGTTTAAAATGGAGATCTCTTCTTCTTCTTCGGCGTAACACTCTTGTCAGAGTGGTCGTGGTCGTCACGTTCATTTTGTGGCCTGCTTCACAATGCGATGCCATTCTTCGCGAACTGCCGCCCTCCTGGTACATTCGTGTAGAGGACCGTCGACGGCGGTTTTTATTTGGTCCGTCCACCTCATCGGCGATCTTCCGCGTGGTCTGATGCCCTCGACTTTGCCTTGCACTACCAGGCGTTCGATAGATTCGCATCCGCGCCGCGATACGTGTCCAAAGAAAGTGAGGATACGAGCTTTTATTATGCTTGATAGTCTCTGCTTGATGTCTAGCTCTCGAAGAATGGACTCATTCGTTCGGAATTCCGTCCACGATATACCGAGCATTCTCCTCCAACACCACATCTCTAGAGCGTCAATTCCTTTCTTCTCACTTTCTCGCAGGGTCCATGTCTCGGCAGCATAAAGAAATATGGGGAATACTAGAGCCTTGAAAAGTCTGGTTTAGGTGGCCTTGATGATGTTTCGATCCCTCCATATTTTCTTCAGCTTATCCATAGCCGATCTGGAGATCGCCATGCGCCTCTTGATTCCCTCTATGCAGCCGCCGTTATTTGTTATCAGTGCTCCGAGATAGACGTATGATTGTACCACCTCACAATTCGCTATTCGTGTAACCTCTGGCGAGTTGCTGTTCGCACGATCAACAACCATCATCTTAGTCTTGCTGCAATTTATTTTGAGACCAAAATCAAGACTGACACGTTCCATTCTGTGTAGGAGCTCCTCCATATGTTCAAAACTACTTGCGAAAAGCGTGGTATCGTCTGCGTACCGCAGGTTTGAAATAGTACTTCCTGATGGTGACACCGTCAGCCCAGCCTTCGAGAGTAATCCTCATTATTAGCTCTGTGTAGGTATTAAACAGCAATGGAGAAATTATACATCCCTGTCGAACTCCCGAAATGGAGATAGAAGTCTGGAATAGCACTAAGGCCACTTATTATCCCAGAAAAAAATACATTTCCCGAGGGAATAGCGATAAACTATTTCTATGCGGACGGAGTCACGCGCAAAAGCTCGTATTATAAATGCGAAAGTTTGTGTGTGTGTTTGTTACTCCTTCACGCTGCAACGGCCAGACGGATTTGGTTAAAAGGAGATAGCTGATACCGAGGATAAATACATAGACTACTTTTCATTCCGGAAAGTTTAAAAGTTCTAGAGGGAATACCGATATACGAACAAAGACGCAGGCAGACACTAGTATTTCACAAAAGGTTGATTTAGGTACAACTTAAAATAATAAATCAGTACAAAAAATGGTCTAGTGTAAGTTTGGCTCGCGCTGATTCAACTCGAAATGGAATTCAAACTGGAATAATTATGGTAATAGCTACGTGTGGCGTTACGGAACCCTTGGTGCGCGAGTTCGACTCACATCTTCACATCACACACAAACTGATAAAATACAAAGGTTTATTGCATAAGTTAAACATAAATGTAGAGAGAAATTAAGACAATGAGTGTCCTGTGCTAGGAATCCCTGCGTTGTACCATGAACAATAAGGAATATGCAATTATGCATGGTTTTTTAATTCCCATTCGCTTCTTCTTCCAAAATATGAAAATACCGTTAAGGGACCACCAAAAGTAAAATTAATATAAAAATTAGCCAAGTAATATAATATATGATATAGTATCATTTTAAACTGACAGATTCAATAGGCATTACCGCTACAAATCGCGTTGGTTCGCGTTAATTATTGCTAATTTATTTCGCCTTTTTCGTTTCTCAGCCTTTTTGGTATTGCGGACTTGTTCATTGACCGGTTAGAGTTTGTAATTTCTACTGACAGTTTTGAATTTTGAATTCGTTTTTGTTAAATCCGTTCCTTGTAATGGTACTGTCATTCAATCTGGTACTCTCGCCTTGATACTTCGGAAATTTGGATAGTCTCTACTCAACCCAAGTTTCGCTTTAACATGGATTCTGAAGCCAGTTTCGAGTGCCGCGTCCGGTAATGATGTTACGCGAAAGTTTTTCCTACGCCGTGGTCTCGATTGTTGACCGATCGAGATAGTGCTGTTGTCTTCTGTATGTCCGGATAGCGGGTGAGTTGGTTTTTGTTGCCGTTCAGCTTTCACTGCCCCCCATCTTTAGGAAGCCTTTTTTCCGTCCTTTTCGTTCAATTTTGTGAGTAAAGGTGTCCTTTGCAGCACCTACGCTTACCCCATATCTCGCGACTCTTCGCCCCAACGGAAGATTTGGACGACTGGTTTTGCCGTTCAGCGTGTGGTTCGCCATCGAGTTCGCTGGCAACGGGTCGTCGTCTGCGGTAGTGCCCGCAGGCTTTTCCCGCTGCGTCAGTTGCGACGAACGCAGCGTTACGGCTACATCTTCGTACGGCGGCAAGCGACGACGGAAGTTTACAGGATAGTCACCATTTCGTTGATATTTATTATTTTCTAAATCCCAAATTGAGTCCGCGAACTCCCCCCTAACCTATCTATGGTTGTTTTCGGTTGGATTTTGGCCATAAATATTATTAGGTTTCTGGATTTTTTTTTACCGATCAACACCACAAAATTTGTTATCCATATTTCATAATACTCCGAACACATCAGTTTTAATCATGAAGCGCTTCTTGTATTTAAACCGATTCATTCTATTATAATTCGATTCAGATTTACCTATAAATTGAATACAAGTTACGTTAAGTTACCTTAGAAGGTGGTCTTTTACCCTTTATTAGGCAATGTGTTTTAAATTAGAAAGGCTTTATTAACGTGACAATCCGCAGACCGTTTCATGTTAAGTCGTTTTGGTTACCTAAGCTAAGTTCTGTGTCAGCCTAGTAATCTAGTTTTTATAGTTGCATTGTAAGTAATTTGTTTAAATCTAATCATTGTGTGTTCCCTAATTATATAACTTTGTTGAAATTCGTTCGGTTTTATTTTACTTTTACAGGTCCAAATTAACGTGCTGATGGTTTTATCACAACCATCCCGTGTAGTGTTCCGTATCCCTATTTTTTATGGAGCGCTACAGTATGCACTGTGGAGTCATGTAATAGGTCGGTCAAATAAACTACAATTTAAATTCTGTTTTGCTAAAAAGAGATAGGAACAAATCTTTGTTGGCCTATATCTTGGTTATTTAAATAGCTAATAAAAAAAAAGACCAGAATATTCCGTATTGAACTTTTACATTGTTTTACAGGGTGATATTATTTAAACTATATTAAAGCGAAAAAAATCGCAACAGGTCAATTTCGTAACAGGCGTTTCTGTTAAATTTAAAAATCTTTAAATAGGTATTGTTACGCTGATGGCATAAGGCGTCTCATTTTCAATTGTTAATTTTGGTGCTTTAGAAGCTTTTTCAGCAGGCTGAGATACCGTTTCAGTCCGTTTCGGAGGTAGCTCTATCACATATCAGATTATCAAAATTTCGACCAACTTGCCGTTGTTTTCAGGCGGCTGAAACATGTTTCCAGTCCGTTTCAGGCCACCCTCTATCAGATTACGCCATAACCTGAAAACACATTTTCAGGCGTTTTCAGGACCCCTTATGGGCCTTTGAAGTACATTTCAGTATATGGATTTTTTCCACTAAGAGTGAAAGAGATAACACGATTAGAAAGAGACGGCGATACTGAGAACCTTCCAGAAGCGTGTGAAAGAGATAACACGAAATGAGACAGCAATACGGGGAACGTTCCAGACTCATCCAGACCCTTGAGTCAAGGACATCGCGATTGTAAACAGAACAAGGTAGCAAGGCGTAGAACATTCCAGCAACGAATAGTATCGATCGTCCTTGGCGGGGCGAAGTACATCGAACATTCCGGAAGGCATTCTGGAAAGATCGGACACGGGGAGTATAAAAGGCGGACCTACCGGCAACCAAGAACCAGTCTTTACTTGGAAAGCGAACAGTGTGAATAAGAGCGACCCGAGCGATCATCTGAGTATTCGAAGTTTATTGTGCGATAATTGTTTTGTGACGGTTTAAGTGAGTGCGTTATTAAAGTCTACTTTTGATTATCGGTGTATTCGTGCATTTCTATCAGTTACCTTCCCTCACGTACGTAACAATATTATTTATTTCTGTGATCCTAATTTGTTTAAATTCTTTAGTATGTTTGTGCTTGCATGATGGATTAAAAATTGTACAGGAATCATCATCAGAATCATACCTTCATGCCTTCATTCCCAGAGTGGGGCAGGCAGAGCTACAGAATTACCAACAACTTTTTATTAAATAATAATAATAATATGTACGTATTTTGTCTCAGATAGAAGAAGTTCAGTCTTGTCAGAAGCAGTTTGCTATATAGGGGGCGTGTTAACATGATTATGATTGTTAAAGGATTTTATGAGTAATGAGGAAATAAATACGTGAAATCCTTGGGCTAATTTCGCGCAAGCCTTTGTCCAAGCGGCTGGTTCTGTGGCGGGAATAATGCTGTGCTGTTTGTGTTGATTTTATTGGTTTTTTGTCGCTCCTCCCTTTAACGAGTTACAGTTGCCTAGTACGGATTCTAAGCAATTTGTGTACGAAAAAACCGTGAGGTACAAAAGATAAACATAATTTACCATTAATTTCGAAAGCGATACTTGAGTGACTCAATATGTTGCTGCCACAAAGAAATGTATGTCAAGTAGTATACCGAGGTATTAAATATGGTCAGAGCGCTCAAGGAGGATATTTAATGTAAGTAAGGAAATTTGTATCTAGCCATTCAACTACCAATATCATGATAACTCTGCAAAGCTTTGAACTTTCCACCAGTTCTTTCTTTCCCGAGGCATCTGCAAAAGATATGGTTGTAGCACTTGATAGTTTAAAAAATACAGAGCCCTTTTAGAAAAGGGTAGGGCCCAACTCACTCCCCTGCGAGATCCCGAAGGCTACATTAGACAATTCGCTGCAATGTTCACCACGCGCACGCATTGCTTTCGATCGTGTAGGTAAAATTCAAACCAGTGAAATACACACCCTTGTATGCCTATTCACTAGTGTTTAGTTAGTCTTTAAAGTAGGAACAAGACGGTATCAAATGCCTTCGCCAGGTCTTAAAATATTCTTACGCATTATGTCAAAACCTAAATTTATTAGAAGAAAAGTCGCCGTTACGCCCCTTACGCTCTAGATAGTAATGCAATTGTAGGTTTTAAACTTTTTCTAAGAGCTTGCCGATAATATTTAGCAAGTAAACAGACCTATGGTTGGTAACATTCCCTTTATTTTCAGCTTAATAGATTGGCGTTACCAAACCTACTTTATTTTAGGATATCAGAAAGCACACCTGACGTCATTTAAGTATTACTCAGTTATGTGATAGGCCTTAGATTGAGCAACGATATCAAAATAAATAAAATAAATAAATATAAATTGTTTATTCTCGCGACATATTTAGGATTTCTTGTGTGTTACCAACTAAACCCGGGGAACTAACCACTTTTAATTATCTTATAAAAGCGGTCAACTCGTTGGAACCTGTTGAACACAAAAAAAAAAATTTGTAGGACATCCATCCTATTGCATTTCGGCCTCGGTCACGTCCATTCTGGCAAAATGTCTTTCTTGCATCTAGACATACCCGCATTGATACGAGTATATCTGTTAGCTTCCGCTGGTTGTGTTTTGCCTTAACTTAATATCCAACGAATGTTATGATAATAATTAGAAAATGTTGCTATTGAAATACTAATAATTATATGTTCACATAAATTGACGAATACTGATGTGTAAATTCAAATTTTTAGACATGATAAACATTTGCCGTGTTCACTGATTGAACAATGACTGAAGCCATCAATAAAACATTGGCCGAAGATCTGGTAAAGATTGGATGTGGATGCAGCAAACCGAAAGCGAGTAATAAAACAGTGCCCTACCTGACTTTACTATAATACACCTACCTAACCTTGACAGTACTATTATGATTAATTATGGTTTTTTAAATCTATTTTTAGGGTTCCTTAAAAAATATAAAAAAAACGGATCCCTTATAGGATCACTCGAGCATCTGTCTGTCTGTCCGTCCGTCTGTTGCAGCCAATTTGCTCCGAATCTACCGGACCAAATCAGGTGAAATTTGGTAGGACGGTGTAATCCTATGACCCGAACAGAGATGTGCAAAGTAAACAATTTTTTTTTAAATAATGGTCATTTACGGGGGAAAATTAGGAAATTAAAAAAAATAAGTTTTGCAAAGCTTACTGTGTCACATAACAAATGAAAGGGCTCGTTATTAAAATCTCAAATATATTTTTGTTATAATTTTAAAATAAATAATTTTGATTTTATTCATGAAAGAAGACGAAAATTGTCCATACCCCCTGATCTCCGAAACTACTGAGCCTAACATTTTGAAAAAATACAAAATATAGTTCATTGCTTGTAGATTACAGGAAAACCTATGAGAATTCTATAACAAAATAATTAAACAAAATTGCGTATGTACGGATCCCTCTCCGCGTGAGTCCAACTCGCACTTGGCCGGTTTTTCAAGGTTTGCTTTTATTGCGAAGACATTCCTTACGTTGTCGCCAATAGATTATTTACCTACTTATGTTAACCTTGTGCAAAAACATAAATCTTAACGAATTCCTGTTGAATAATGTACTTTCGACATTAATAGAATAGAATAACTAAATTCATTTGCCATTTTTAAAAGGCAAATTTAAAAATACTTTGGTTCTAGAATGCGCAACTCAAGGTCTTTTAGGATGTATTTAACAACAGGGCCAGAATGTTAATTTTACATTAACGTGCACATTAATTGACTAACTAGTTGTGTCGTGAGTAACAATTTATGGTTATTAACACCTGGTAAGAATCATGTTACATTTTTTTCACTCCTCATGCTCCTTAAATGTTACTTTAGTCTCTGCACATCGGGACTAAAGCTCCTTATTAATCTCTAGGGATTAAAGTATTTTTTTAAAATTTACTTCGGAAACCCCTAAACAATCAATCACGATGTTTGTGAATGGGAGATTATCGCCATTTTAAGTTATTGTGTAAAGACAATTTTTAGGGCGTGGAAATAACCTCAAAATGACAACTGTGAAAAAATATAAAAACAAACGATTTAATTTCGTGACACACGATTAATGATTACGAATATGAACCTATTTAATTATATTAAGGATGAATTCATTTCATTATGCATGGTACAAATAGTTAAAATAGTTTTCAAGTTTTAACCTGTTGGCTACATATATGCAAGCATTTAAAGCGTCACTTTACAAAAAAAAAACCGCGGAACAAGTTTGTAAGAAAGCGATTTACTAATTTATTTTTAAAATTTATTGTCATAATTTCGTTTCGCAAAGCAACCCTTGGCAGAATCATCATTTCGCAGAATAACTTTTCGCAAAAATTTCTTACCATACTGTCATTTAGCACAATTTTATTAGGAAAATAGAACATTGGCACAACGTTAATGAAAATAATAGTCCTTCGATGGAATAATTTGCATCGGCGAAATTAGTATCGCATGCTATTTAGTAGGCATAAAGTTCTAAAGCAGAATAATATTTCGCACCTTCAAAACAATAGTGACGTAACTGAGAAATTTTAGTTTTCGAATTAGGTCTCTATAATAATAAAATTATGACTTGAAGTTTAAAAGCAGAAATTTTGAATTAGGTCACTGTTGTTCTGAAGGTGCGATTTAACTAATCCTTGATCGTAATAATGTTAAAGTAATTATTTTGAAAGTTTTTAATCATATTCATACTACTCCACCAATTGCAATTGTCGCAGTTGTAACCTACCCTAACGTACTTTACGAGTAGCAGTTCTTCGCAATTGGGCCCAATATTCTTAACTTCTTTAATCTTCTTAACACAAAGCAAAAACAAAAACACACCTTTTTGGTCAGACTAATAGGTAGCAAAATCGTCCAAATCTGATGTTTGGGCAATGGCATTGAAAAAATATCAACGATTGATGCAAATATTATAAAGTCAATGAATTGTTGAAATAGATTTGTTTGTCATTTGAGGAGTAAATTTAAGATTTTGTTGCAAATAGTCATTTGTTGGCACACAGGTTAAAAATTGATATTTATAGACATATGAAGCACCAATTACAAGACTTAAGTACCAATAATATCTTAAAAAAATACTCCACCAAATTTACCTGCTTTCTTACTAAAAGAAAAACTGAATTATAAGCTTGATTTTTTAATTTAACGATTTTTTTTATTATTGAAGTATTCTTTGAAATAAATATAACAAACTGGCGTAAAAAGTAGAGGCAAAAGCGTTTTCGTAATTTTTTACCTTACGTAGCTGCTTATTTTCAAATGTTTATAACCTAGTAAAATATTTTAACTTATTGCACTTAAAAATAATTAAGAAGGAATTTCTCACCAGAACCTTTACAAAATACGAGTAAAGAACTTATAACCACGAATCTACACCATGCTTCTCGCCGTCGTGGTCGCAGTCTGTATTGCCAGCCATGTCGTAACGTCGGCCGCCACTGTGCCGCTCCCAGAGAAGATATACTACGACCTAGAAGACGCAGAGAACTTGTTTAAAAACCACATTAAAAAATACCAGAGAACGTATAATCTCGAAGAATACAACAAGAAACTTGATATTTTTAAGCAAAGTTTAAAAAATATAAACGAGTTGAATGCCCAGTTTCCTCGAACTGTATATGGAATAACTCGCTTCTCTGACTTGAACGCAGAGGAACGACAAAGTTACCTTGGATTTAGACCTTCCAGTCACGAGTATACAAAAGAAAATAACTTGCCTCTGAATGTAGCAATGAAGCCCGCGCCCGACTCGTTTGATTGGCGAGATCACGGAGCCGTCACTCTTGTAAAGGAACAAGGCAACTGTGGCTCCTGCTACATTTTCAGTGCTATTGGTAAGTCGCACCTGAACGTAATTATGAAAATGTTGCATTACGTTTAAATTACATACATCTTAGTATGCACAAATTTATTGAGAATTACGGTTTTCATTTAGAGTTGTAGAGAAACTCCTACAAAATGCTGTTTTGGTGAGCGTAAGTCCATTTTCTTCCATCAATCTCCTTATTTAAACCCAAAAGCCCAGTAGTAGGATTTTGTAGAATTTATACTCGTAACCTTACCGGAAGGAATTGTGGGGTTGGAGCTGTGTGCTCGTTTGCTTTCTCTGTGCCAATGGGACTTTATTTATTATTTAACCTACGCTATCCGGCCGTCCGCCCAACTAAACTTTTTTTTTTTAAATTTAATTTAATTTAAAAGATAATTTAATCTCATGGAAAATCAATTAACTGTGTATGTCAAATTTAAATATGAAATTGTACCTTTGGCATGTAAATAAATTTGATTTTATTTCCTTGCAGTAGTTGACAAAATCACTATCTGCATCGATAGAAAGAGCAAAATACTTGTTCATAAATTGCTTAGCGTCTAGTCTTAGTAACAATGATCTACCGTTGGCTCTTGTAGTCGCTAATTTTGACAGTTGGACATTTTTCTAAGAGTCAAGAGATTGCTTTCGTAGTTTTCCTATTATTTATAATTTAATAAGTGTTCATTTCTGACATGTCAGTGCACAATCCTGACACGCACTTTACTGGATTAAAAAAAAAAAAACTGTGTATTTTTAGCAAATTTGCAGAAAGAGCCGGATGCATGAAGGAGGAGGACTACCCATACCTTGGCAAGGTTGAGAAGCAGTGCCGAGAAAAAGCTGACAAAGTTGTTGCCAAAGTTACTGGATCTATGATACTCAATATTACTAATGCAGGAGACTTGAAACAGAAATTATTTAACTACGGGCCTTTATCTATTGGTAATACCAAATCCCTTTCTAAAAAACTTGTGATTCGTTTAAAGCAGGCATCATCTAATGTGTCTTAGTCCCCTATTGCTTCAGTACCTGAATAATAAAAAAAAACTGTAAATATTCTCTCGAATAAATGTTAGTAATTAATAAAAATAATATAAAATTAACCATAATAGCCAACAATTTTGGACCACGAAAGGGATCTATACAATCAACCGCTTTTTGAATAAAAATAAAAAATAAGTTTCGTTTTGTTTGCAGTTTAATGAAAAAAAATATATATTTTCATCTACGCAACTTTCAACTTTTTTTGTCAATTGATTTGAGGAAAAATATTCACCTAATCTTGAACGGACGGACGTTTGTTTTTCTTATTGTTATCTGTTTGTAGTTCCACAGAGGGTGCGTAAGTACGCACGCACTCATATGGGTACAAATTTGCTATTGCGGTCCAAATATTTTTTTATATTTTAAGTTTTTGGATAGGTAGATATGTAGTTTCACTTGCCAACTTGTACAATTCAAAAATTAACCTTGACCAACATTTACGTGCATAAACTTAACCAAAGAGAATTTATTACACTCGTAATGCAGACTGTTTGAATTTTAATAGTAGTTTACGTGACGGTTACGTAATGACAGGCATTACAACATGAGCGTGGTTTATGAAACGAGCCGCAAGGCGAGTTTCATAATAGATCACACGAGTGTTGTAATGCTTATTACGCAGAGTCTCGTACAATAATTTATCTACACACATATTATAAGTACTCTAAGATGGGTTCTGGTCATTGTCTACGGGTTTTGAACGCATTATAGAGGACTTATGATATGAGTGTAGATAAAAGATGTTTAAAACATGATTTCTTATTATCAAAGATACATGAATGTTGTGTTAAATACGAGTATTATTGAAAAGCGTTGAGATATATGTTGTTTTAGGAATGTGTGCTTTCGATATCATGCACTACCAGTCAGGAATTGTACACCCTGTATATTGTTCCCTCGATTCCGCCTCGATAAATCATGGCGTTCTTCTGGTTGGATACGGAGAAGGTATGCATAAGATTGATTATTTTGACAAATTACGACAGAGTACAAAGTACCCACAGAATAAGAACATATAGCATAGAAACCGGACTATAAGCTGTTTTTTCATCTTTAACTGTCATTGTCACAAGGTTTTACACAGGGACTTCTTTGTCCTTCCTATAGGAAGGATTTGTCTTTCCTTGTCTATGGGTCCAAATACTATAGGTGCTTATAGATCCAAATTACGCCTTACTTGTGAAGATGTACCAAATAACGAAAGAACAGCTATAGATTCATCTCTTTCCAACTCACTATGAAAACCATAAGTAAAAAGAAGTGAACCATAATGTATTTTCTGCTTATTTAGTGCGGTGTCTATGCCTTTAGTCTTTATTCTGTGAAAGTAATGTTTCTTGTAATGTTACAAAAAAACCCGGTCAAGTACGAGTCGCACTAGTACTCTTCGCCGTTTTTGAACGAAACGGTTTTGCTATTTGTTGGTGCCTCTAAGAAGCCATACGCGATAAAACTTCTGCTTTTACGACGCGCTGGCCTAGTTGGTAGTGACTCTGCCTACGAAGCTAGCGGTCCTGGGTTCAAATCCCGGTAAGGGCAGATATTTTGTGTGATGAGCGCGAATATTTTGTTCTTGAGTCATGGACGTTTTCTATGTATTTAAGTATTTATTTATCTACATAAGTATTTATCTCGTTTTCTAGTACCCATAGTACAAGCCTAGAGCCTATTTTGGGACTAGGTCAATTAAGGTGACATTGGCCTCTGATATTTATTATTTATTTATTTTCAAGCTTCGCACTATGGGAAGAAAGCCCGATTTAGCTGGACAGAATTATTTTACCCTCTTAAAATCAGTTCTTACGGGTGTGTTTATTTATAGTTTGTCTAAGTAGACCAAAATTAAAAATAATTGTTTTTTTGTGCAAATATTAAGGCAAAAATAAGGAAACTAGTGTAAATGACCTTTGTATAAGAAGAATTACTACGGCAAAAGAGATCAACTAAAATTCGTAATTACTTTTTTTAACAGAAACGAAACATTGCAAAAGGACCTAAAAAAATAAGAATTACTTATGGCTTTTGACGTAGAGACCTCGTCGTGTTGTTATCCTAGTCATTATTTTTAGTTTAATGTATTTGATATGTAATGTTTTAATTTTTTAACATTGTATTTTATGTTTGAAAAAATTAACTTCCGCTGGAGTTTCTTGCGGCGTTTCGTCTCCGCAATGATGGTCTTGTCCGAAGCGCCAGTAGATTCACGCTATATTACCGACGTGTAAAAGAGCCCATATGTGGCTAATGTACTGAATAAATATTTTGATTTTTTGATTTTGACTCAGTATAAGAATGTTACGAGTTTTCCATTACAATACTTCCCATGTTACTTTTATTAAATTTTTGTTATTTGGTTTCCTCCCGCCCTACTTAAAGAATGCTAGAGACTCGGAGCTGACCAACCAGGACCATTTTATCAATTGTAGTTTACCTTTAGCGATTATTTACATGATAAGGTTACAGAACAGAGTTCTCTTCCGGCCGGTTCCCCGCACCGAAGAATGGTTAACCCGCCATATAGGTTGCCCAGAGTCTTTCCCGTTGTCTATGCGGAAGCAGCACTACTCTGTCAATTGGCCACCGTTGCCTTTCGGCGCATTTGACTATTGCGACTACAAAGTCGTCAACTGTATAAGTTCACAGGTGACAATGCGAATCGCACTTGGCTGGTTCCTTGTTTCTGCCTTCATTTAAGGATTGGTCATTATTTAAAAAACGCACTATAGCCGCAAACGCATTGAAAGCGGAGGCGACGCAGTGCCGTGCGTTCCCATACTAAGAACGCCTCCACCAAGGTTAGGGCACGTTTTTCAATATGGGAACACGCGAACCGCGCCGCCTCCACTCTCAATGCGTTTACAGCTTGTTTTTGAACAGAAAAAGGAGAAAAGTACTGGATCATCAAAAATTCTTGGGGAGAGGCGTTTGGTGAAAAAGGCTATCTGCGTCTCCTGAGAGGCATCAACGCGTGCGGTGCAGAGTTGGCCTTCACCGTCGTCGCTCGTGTGGAATAGGCAGAATGCTGCGCTTCGCTACCCGCTTAAGCCGTGTACTCACTAGCGAGCCGTAACTGTTACCGTTGCACGTAAAATCGTGATATTGTATACGCGGCTCGCGAGCCTGTTCTCCACTAGAAGCTCGTTACTGTAACTGGTACGGTTAGAGATACAGCTCGCTTAAAATGTACCCGGCTTAACATATTCGTGGTGTTCAATCAAATAAAATAACATATTATTTTCTTATGTACTTTCAATTTTCCTCTCAGTTAAATCAATGTTTTATTAAAAGCTTTTGCTTTGTTTATAGTTACGTCCGTCGCCTCGGAACTTACCTCTTTCGTAAGTCCACCATTCTGGTGAGAATATTGCAATCAATTTTGAACCACTTCCGGTCATCATAAAGAGCTGAGGAGTACATAAGTATTATGTTATCTAGAAGCTGATCTGGTAATGCAATCGGAAGGTGGCAACAGGAGGTTTTTGCATAATTTTATTGAACTTGTTTCTTGTGCATGGCGGAATTCATCTATTCAAATTCAAATTCAAAACATTTATTTAACAAAAACACACTTCAACACAACAGACAAGGTAAAAAAATAAGGAGCAAGTTTAGAGAAGAAATTGAATCTTTGCACTGTAATGTGAAGTCAAATAGGACTCAGCTCAGCATGTGCTGCAGCCGGAACCACAGCGCTGGTTTTCAGCTGAACCCTGGTGTTCACCTATTCGTAGCTAAATGCGAACGCGTAATGAGATAAAAGGTTTATAGGTAAATAAATATAGTAAATGTCATGTATATTGTAATGTATATTAAATTATGTCTTTAAGAAGGCGTGTGTGTGCAAGAACAATAAATAAATATAGCTACATATGACAACCAAAAATAACATACTTACCTTACCTTATAAGGAGTGATCGGATTTCACGGTGCAACACTGCGAGATAAAGAGTAGAAATCTTAATATGGATAACATTTTGAAAAATACAAAATTTAGTTCATTGCTTGTAGATTACAGGAAAACCTATGAGAATTCTATAAAAAAAAAATTAAACAAAATTGCGTATGTACGAAACCCTCTCCGCGTGGGTCCAACTCGCACTTGGCCGGTTTTTCAAGGTTTGCTTTTATTGCGAAAACATTCCTTGCGTTGTCGCCAATAGATTACTTACCTACTTATGATAACCTTGTGCAAAAACATAAATCTTAACGAATTCCTGTTGAATAATGTACTTTCGACATTAATGGGAAAAGAATAACTAAATTCATTTGCCATTTTTAAAAGGCAAATATTAAAAATACTTTGTTTCTAGAATGCGCAACTCAAGGTCTTTTAAGATGTATTTAACAACAGAGCCAATTTTAATTTTACATTAACGTGCACATTAATTAACTAACTAGTTGTGTCGTGAGTAACGATTTATGGTTATTAACACCTGGTAAGAATAATGTTACATTTATCACTCCTCATGCTCCTTAAATGTTACTTTAGTCTCTGCACATCGGGACTAAAGCTCCTTATTAATCTCTAGGGATTAAAGTATTTTTTTTAAATTTAATTCTGAAACCCCTAAACAATCAATCACGGTGTTTGTGAATGGAGGATTATCGCCATTTTCAGTGATTGTGTATAGCCAATTTTTAGGCCGTGGAAATAACCTCAAAATGACAAAAATATAAAACAAACGTTTTAATTTCGTGAAACACCACTAATGATTTCGAATATGAATTTATTTAATTATATTAACGATTAATTCATTTTATTATGCATGGTACAATTAGATTTAAATTATTTTTCAAGTTTGAACCTGTTGGCTAAATATGCAAGCATTAAAAGCGTCACTTTACAAAAAAAAAACCGCGGAACAAATTTGTAAGAAAGCGATTTACTAATTTATTTTCAAAATTTATTGGCATCATTTCGTTTTGCATAGCAACCCTTGGCAGAATCATCATTTTGCAGAATAACTTTTCGGATAAATTTCTTACCATACTGTCATTTAGCACAATTTTATTAGGAAAAATAGAACATTGGCATAACGTTGATGAAAATAATAGTCCTTCGATGGAATAATTGCATCGGCGAAATTTGTATCGCATACTATTTAGTAGGCATAAAGTTCTAAAGCAGAATAATATTTAACTAATCCTTGATCGTAATAATGTTAAAGTAATTATTTTGAAAGTTTTAATCATATTCATCCTACTCCACCAATCGAACGTTTTTTTTATTATTGAAGTAAATAAAAATAAATATAGCAAATTGACGTAAAATGTAGAGGCAAAAGCGTTTTTGTACTTTTCTACCGTACCTACGTAGAACATCAGGGTGCTACGTATTTTCAAATATTTATAACCTAGTAATATTATAATAAAAATATTTCAACTTATTGCACTTAAAAAAATAATGAAATAGGAATTTGTCACCAGAACCTTTACAAATTACGGGTAAAGAACTTATAACCACGAAACTACACCATGCTTCTCGCCGTCGTGGTCGCAGTCTGTGTTGCCAGCCATGCCGTAACGTCGGCCGCCACTGTGCCGCTCCCAGAGAAGATATACTACGACCTAGAAGACGCAGAGAACTTGTTGAAAAACCACATTAAAGAATACCAGAGAACGTATAACTTTGAAGAATACAACAAGAGACTTGATATTTTTAAACAAAGTTTAAAAAATATAAACGAGTTGAATGCCCAGTTTCCTCGAACTGTATATGGAATAACTCGCTTCTCTGACTTGAACGCAGAGGAACGACAAAGTTACCTTGGATTTAGACCTTCCAGTCACGAGTACACAAAAGAAAATAACTTGCCTCTGAATGTAGCAATGAAGCCCGCGCCCGACTCGTTTGATTGGCGAGACCACGGAGCCGTCACTCCTGTAAAGGACCAAGGCATCTGTGGCTCCTGCTACATTTTCAGTGCTATTGGTAAGTCGCACCTGAACGTAATTATGAAAATGTTGCATTACGTTTAAATTACAGACATCTTATGTACTAATTTATTGAGAAGTAATGTTTTCATTTATAGTTGTAGAGAAACTCCTACAAAATGCTGTTTTGGTGAGCGTAAGTCCATTTTCTTCCATCCATCTCCTTATTTAAACCCAAAAGCCCAGAAGTAGGTCGTCTTCGTTGAAAACACTATATAAACCATATTATTATGACGTGGACTTCACAGACTGTGTTGGTTAATTCGATAATCATCCAATTAATTCCACAGGCAGCATTGAAGGGCAGTACGCCATCAAGCACAAGCAATGCATCGCCTTCTCTGAACAGCAGTGCTTGGACTGTCTCAACGTAGGTGGTTGTCTTGGCGGTATCATGGATGACGTTATGAAGTAATTGCATATTTTTTTGCAATCAAATCACACTTTTGTAGAATAACCTTACCGGAAGGAATTGTGGGGTTGGAGCTGTGTGCTCGTTTGCTTTCTCTATGCCAATGGGACTTTATTTATTATTTAACCTACGCTATCCGGCCGCCCGTCCGTCTAAACTTAATAATTTAATAATATTTTTTATTTATATAATTTAATTTAAAAGATAATTTAATCTCATGGAAAATGAATTAATTGTGTATGTCAAATTGAAATATTGTTTTCGTATTTTTCCTATTATTTAGAATTTAATAAGTGTTCATCTCTGACATGTCAGTGCACAACCCTGACACGCACTTTACCGGTTTTTTTTTTTAATTTAACTGTGTATTTTCAGCAAATTTGCAGAAAGAGCCGGATGCATGAAGGAGGAGGACTACCCATACCTTGGCAAGGTTGAGAAGCCGTGCCGAGAAAAAGCTGACAAAGTTGTTGCCAAAGTTACTGGATCTATGATACTCAATATTACCAATGCAGGAGACTTGAAACAGAAATTATTTAACTACGGGCCTTTATCTATTGGTACTACCAAATCCCTTTCTAAAAAACTTGTGCTTCGTTGAAAGCAGGCATCATCTAATCATCATCATCATCATGTCAGCCGAAAGACGTCCACTGCTGGACATAGGCCTCCCCCAAAGCTCTCCACTCAGACCGATCTTGTGCTTTTCGCATCCACCGCGTTCCCGCGATCTTTACAAGGTCGTCACTCCATCTTGTTGGAGGCCTGCCTACAGCTCGTCTCCCGGTCCGCAGACGCCACTCAAGAACCTTTTGACACCATCGGCCATCAGTCCTGCGAGCAATGTGCCCCGCCCACTTAAGTGGCATCATCTAATGAATAATAAAAAAAAACTGTAAATATTCTCTCGAATAAATGTGAGTAATTAATAAAAATAATATAAAATTAAACATAATAGGCAACAATTTTTGACTACGATAGGGATCTATATAATCAACCGCTTTTTGAATAAAACTAAAAAATAAGTTTCGGTTTGTTTACAGTTTGATGAAAAAATAAAAAAACTTTTCTTCTACGCAACTTTCAAGATTTTTTGTCAATTGATTTGAGGAAAAATATTCACCTAATTTTGAACGGACGGACGTTTGTTTTTATTATTGTTATCTGTTTGTAGTTCCACAGAGGGTGCGTAGGTACGCACGCACTCGTATGGGTACAAATTTGCTATTGCGGTCCAAATATTTTTTTATATTTTAAGTTTTTGGATAGGTAGCTAATATGTAGTTTCACTTGCCAACTTGTACAATTTAAAAATTTACCTTGACCAACATTTACGTGCTTAAACTTAACCAAAGAGAATTTATTACACTCGTAATGCAGATTTGTTCCTGATTCGTCACATTCCTAATTGGTCATATTCCTAACTCGTCATATTCCTGATTCGTCATATTCCTCAGTTGTCATTGTACAGTCAACTAAAATTACATACATGTGCTTATAGGATTAATAACTTTAGGACAGATTGTACTAATGAGTATATGACAAGATGTAAATAATAAAGAATGACATTATCTTCATGATAGACACGTAACACACATCTATTAATTATCTAAGGAGGTTCTTATCATTTACCACAGACGACTCTATAATAAGATTTCGCAGGCAAATGTACATGGTATGACGAGTTAGGAATATGACGAATCAGGAATATGACAAGTTAGGAATATGACCAATTAGGAATATGACGAATCAGGAACAAATCGTAATGCAGACTGTTTGAATTTTAATAGTAGTTTACGTGACGGTTACGTACCTAATGACAGGCGTTACAACATGAGCGTGGTTTATGAAACGAGCCGCTAGGCGAGTTTCATAATAGATCACACGATTGTTGTAATGCTAATTACGCAGAGTCTCGTACAATAATTTATCTACACACATATTAAGATGGGTTCAGAAGCAGAAAGGCAGCATTACCTTAGCTTACCTGTGGTAGTAGGTGACAGCGATGACAGCTGTAACGTAATTTTGAAATTACGTTATCGAATATTGTAAGGTAATGAGATCCAAATTTGGAACATCTTCTAAAATTAACAGCTGTCATCGCTGTCACCTACTACCACAGGTAATGCTGGTCATTGTCTACGGGTTTTGAACGCATAATAGAGGACTTATGATTATGAGTGTAGATAAAAGATATTTAAAACATGATTTCTTATTATCAAAAGATACATGAATATTGTGTTATATTATTGAAAAGCGTTGAAATATATGTTGTTTTAGGAATGTGTATTCTCGATCTGATGTACTACCAGTCAGGAATTGTACACCCTGTACATTGTTCGCTCGATTCCTCCTCGGTAAATCATGGCGTTCTTCTGGTTGGATACGGAGAAGGTATGCATAAGATTGATTATTTTGACAAATTACGACAGAGTACAAAGTACCCACAGAATAAGAACATATAGCATAGAAACCGGATTATAAGAAGTACAGTCAAGGTCACCAATATGTATACACCACAAAGTCTCAAAAATATGTATACAGACCTTATTACTATCGCAATAAGGTCTATGTGTACATATTTTTGCAACTTTGTGCGGATATTTATTTTTGACCTTGACTGTACATACTTTACGTTAGCTATCTTTCTCTACTTTTTAGATTACGTATTACATGAGAAAAAATTAAATAAAAAGTAGGCTGTTTTTTCTTCTTTAACTGTCATTGTCACAAGGTTTTACACAGGCACTTCTTTGTCCTTCCTATAGGAAGGATTTGTCTTTCCTTGTCTATAGGTCCAAATACTATAGGTGCTTATAGGTGCAAATCACGCCTTACTTGTGACGATGTACCATATAACGAAAGAACAGCTATAGATTTATCTCTTTCCAACTCGCTATGAAAACTATAAGTAAAAAGAAGTGGACCATAATGTATTTTTTGCTTATTTAGTACGGTTTCTATGCTTTTAGTCTTTATTCTGTGAAAGTACCTATGTTTCTTGTAATGTTACAAAAAAACCCGGTCAAGTACGAGTCGCACTTGTACTCTTCGCCGTTTTTGAACGAAACGGTTTTGCTGTTTGTTGGTGCCTCTAAGAAGCCATACGCGATAAAACTTCTGCTTTTACGACGCGCTGGCCTAGTTGGTAGTGACTCTGCCTACGAAGCTAGCGGTCCTGGGTTCAAATCCCGGTAAGAGCAGATATTTGTGTGATGAGCGCGAATATTGTGTTCTTGAGTCATGGACGTTTTCTATGTATTTAAGTATTTATTTATCTACATAAGTATTTATCTCGTTTTCTAGTACCCATAGTACAAGCCTAGAGCCTATTTTGGGACTAGGTCAATTAAGGTGTCACTGTCCTCTGATATTTATTATTTATTTATTTTAAACCGTCGCACTATGGGTCGAAAGCCCGATTTAGCCGGGCAGAAATATTTTACACTCCTAAAATCAGTTCTTACGGGTGTGTTTATTTATAGTTTGTCTAAATAGACCAACATTAAAAATAATTGTCTTTTTTGTGCAAATATTAATGCAAAAATAAGGAAACCAATGTGACCTTTGTATAGTAAGAATTACTACGGCAAAAGAGATCAACTAAAATTGGTTATTACATTTGTATCAGACACGAATTATTATTGCTAATGGGACGTAAAAAAATAAGAATAGTAGTAATCAAGATAAAAAATTATAGCTTGTTGAGAAATTCGGGAAATAACCAATTTAATATTTCGTACAATTTAATATTTTGTTACTTCACTGGTATGAAATTTAATTGAAATATATTCATACCCCAATTATGGTAAAAAATCCGTCTAGATATAATTATTTCGGTTTCTGAAAAAAGTAACTTTGATTCAGCTTAACTATAAATATCGCGTAGTTCCGCAGTCGTCCGCATTTTCAAATGTACTTAATTCAATACTGTATGAATGACACTACCACATAAAAAATACAGCCACGGTACAAGATGGTACAAGTACTTTATGGTCTAAGAAACTTAAAATATGCACTAAAAATGTCATAATCATCACTTTCCTCGGCAATTTTCTCAGCAAAAGTGGAAGTATTTACGATTTAAATTATTATAAAAATTTGTAATATCCATCAACTTTACTATCCATGACTAAAAACTAAATAAATTAATCTTATAAACACTTAATCACATGCGAGAAATTACGGAAAGTAAATGATTTTAATACGCACGACAACGCTCTTGTTGTCACTTAGAGATTAATAATTAATTATTGGAGGGTACTTATACAAAATTACCAACGGAATCGTGACCTCGGGAGTATCCGTTCTCGTTTTTGCTAGTACTGATACAGAATTGCAGTGATGGTTTTTGTCCAGCTAGATCGGGCTTTCATTCCATATTGCGCCGTTTAAAAAATTATGATTATTTTAAATAAAACGATACCGTTCAGTATAGTTTTGTACTTGTTTGCTATCAGCCTCACCTACCTATTTAACTCATAAATATTTTTAATGCACATTTAATGGCTTAACTTGTAACTAGAAACTATGTAACAAAATCCTGTAAGTCGATTCAGCTTACTTTAAAATATTAGATTGACTTGAAATTTTGCATTCTTATGCAATATTGATGCAAACACTAATGTTTTGGAGCTATGGCATCTTACGCGTTCCAACTCTTTACTTCCGGCTATCATCCCCATCACGTTGCTTTGAAGGAGCTCGTATTTATTAAGTATGTGGCCAGTAAAAGATCCATATTTTTTTTCTATTCATTTATCAGTAGGGCTTCGAGTTACAACCTGAGTGGTAGCTTGGTCTCGCTACACCCAGTAGGTATAAGAATGTTACGAGTTTTCTATTACTGTATTGATTTCCGTCATTGTTTTTTCATACTCAAGTTTTCTTCCAGCCGGGTCCCCGCACCGGAGAATGGTTATCCCGCCATATTGGTTGCACAGTCTTTCCCGTTGTCTATGCGGGAGCAGCACTACTCTGTCAATTGGCCACCGTTGCCTTTCGGTGCATTTGACTATTGCGACTACAAAGTCGTCAACTGTATAAGTTCAAAGCCCACAATGCGAATCGCACTTGGCCGGTTCTTGTTTCTGCCTTCATTTAAGGATTGGTCATTATTTAAAAAACGCACTATAGCCGCAAACGCATTGAGAGCGGAGGCGACGCGGTGCCGTGCGTCCCCATACTAAGAACGCCTCCACCAAGGTTTGGGCACGCTTTTTAGTATGGGAACACTCCGAACCGCGCCGCCTCCACTCTCAATGCGTTTACAGCTTACGTGGTTGCTATTAGTTTTTGTTCATTGTTTTTGAACAGAAAAAGGAGAAAAGTACTGGATCATCAAAAATTCTTGGGGAGAGGCGTTTGGTGAAAAAGGCTATCTGCGTCTCCTGAGAGGCATCAACGCGTGCGGTGCAGAGTTGGCCTTCACCGTCGTCGCTCGTGTGGAATAGGCAGAATGCTAAAGTTCTACAGTCCCTTGAAGCAGAAAAAACAAACTTCTAAGTTAACGTAAAAAAAAGATACGGCCGTTTATGCCGCAAAAAACGTATATTTCGACACTCCAGGGAATCAAAATTTATAGGATATTTTCCGTTGTCTTAGAACTATGAAATTTGGCAAGTAAGGTGGAAGTACTAGTACTCGTCGCTGTACTAGTACTCGTCCCCATACTTTGACTTGCGATAAATAAAATAAGATTAACATAAATTTTGTTACCCCCTCATTTAAGCGATGAGAAAAGTTTGTGGCTTTCATATTTCACACACCAATTTTTAAATAAAGAAAAGGACTGCCAGCAAAAGCACCTGACATTTACTCGTACAATCCGATTGACTAATTATTTGTATCATTTTGAGAAATGTCTATATGGTCACCATATAAAACAATTTCTAACTAACAAAAGTAAAGGTCACGTCTCCCAAATCACATGAAAAGGTTTTGTGTAGATGTATAATTGACCATAATATCACGACGCAAAAAAATATTTTCTGTTCGCATGTCGAGCACTCGTACGTTCACCTTAATACCGTCTTATATTACAAGTATAGGGAAAAATTGGAAAACTATACATTTTTAATTAAATCACAAAAAACAGGGTCTTTATGGATACGGCTGTCCAAACTTTGAATTGAGTTAACCGTGTCATGTGGGGTATCATATGAAAATCTTAAATACGAAACCCTAGGTGCGCGAGTCCGACTCAAACGAGACCGGTTTTTTTTTAAATGTAAAACGTTTTTTACCTATTCCACTGAAAATACCGCAGGAGCTGCATGATAGTTGACATTTAATAGGGGCAATTATTCCGTGATCTCGGTAGTCCAATTGATCAGGAGCTTCAAATCCAGTAGGAAATATCGGTGTCAGTGATCTGTTATTTGAAGTAGGCGGTAGGACACCAAAATATCCATCACGTTCTTCTGGTGTTAAATCAGCAAAGAAATTAGCCGAGAGCACAGTCTCAGGGTGTAGGGAATTAAGCTTATTTACCGCTTCCAGGTTTTCCTTGTAAATTACCAATCTTTTATTGTACTCTTCAATGTTATACTTTCTTTCATGCTGTATAATATGCTTTTTAAATAGATTTTCTGCATCTTAGAGGTCGTAGTATATCTTCTCTGGGTGCGGCACAGTGGCGGCCGACGTTAGAGCGTGACTGGCGACGCAGACTGCGACCACGGCGGCGAGCAGCATGGTGATCGGAGGTGACTGACTATTGGGACTCTTACTCACAAACTGATGAAGGGACTTCACCTTTCTTCTTTATACTTCTCAAGAATATAATACCTAACATATTATCATTTATAAAACACGCTAAGAATGCTCACCATGATTAAAAAGTTGAGTCACTTAAATTACTCAGTCAAAGATATTTATAATCATCGTAAAATGATTTAATTGGCCATATAATTGAGGCACGTGTAAGAGATATATTTTTTAAAACGGTTTCTACTTTTTTACTAATAAGTTTATTATCATCATCTTCATTAACACCATCAATCTTGTGTAAATAAAAACAAATTTTCTGATCTCTAAATCTCTTACGTGAACTAAAATTTGAAATATTTTAGAATATTAGGAATACTAACTTAGGAATGAATCATCCGACGAAGCATTTGGACGCCGGCTGAAAAACCTTTTATTGGAAAATCCATTATACTCAGTCAAAGAGTTTATGGACCTTAATTTATAACTAGGTAGGTACATAAATTATTTAAAATGTTTTGATTTAATATGTGTTGTTGTTTTTATTATTTCTGATGTTTTGACTTATTATATTATTTATTTAAAAAAATTGCTAATTTGGTTGCATTAGTAAGACGACTATTTTTAAGACGATTCTTAACGGTGATAACTCCTTAGTTTTATATTTTTATTGTTAGGATAACAATCTACTAGACTTCTTATTTCTATTTTTGATTATAAATATGTAATTTCTTGTACTTTTGACATAACATGCAATGGAAAATAAATATCATTCATTCATTCATTCATTCATTCAATCGCTGTGAAGGCTATAAATAATATCAAAAAATATATTTACGACCTCTTCGTTTACACCATTTCACCATTCAATTGTATTAGCATATATTATACTACATCTCTCTGCTAAGTTACTAAAGTATTACATAGGAACAATCCACCTTAAAACACAGTGTGTTTAAACTCATACTTGCTTGGACGCGGCACCGACCGCACGTTGATTCTCTCTACTACACTCATAGGTACAGTCCGCGCACGAATTGAATTCAGAGCTTAGGAATGTGCTAGTACGGGACGGCACTATGCAGTGTAGTTCACACTGCAGGCGGGAGAGGAAAGGCGTGGCGCCCTCCACCTCAGACCCCGACTGCATTCTATTTGCGCGCAGACTCTAGCTGCGCGAGTGAATACACTTCGCGTGTAATACGAGTATCTTGCATTCTTCGGTTGCAGATTCAAATAGTTATTAGTTTTGTTGTTGTCCCCACTTTTGGGATTTAAAGTACGAGCTACCTACCTAGCCGGATGACCCTGGCCTGCCATCGCTGCCTACAGTGGACCTACCTCTACATCCATGCCTACCGTGGACCTACCGAGGAGTTAAGCAAATAAATTGTATTGTTAAATTGTTCGGTGTTGATCATTTGACTCGTCGCTGCCCTAGGCACCTTAAAAGCTACAAGTGGCCATATTTCCTACATTTACCTATATTATGGCGGCTATATAACCTTATACATATTTTTCAGCGTGATAGTGTAGCCACAGAATGATAGAACGAGGCTAGCAAAAGATTTAAAAAATTAACGTAGGTATGTTGATGTAAATCATCGAATAACTAATTCTGACAGTTAGAAATAGTTTCTGGTTTTTCATAGCATAAAGAAGGAAAACCAGATTGCAAACTGCATGCTATTTAGCTCTAGTACTTAGTCATTTAACTGTTAGTCCTCCTCACACCAGCAGCTGCTGTTGACAGCAGTTTTGCGGCTAACATAGTGGTATTGATTCGGGCAATTCTCGCACCACTACAAGATAACATTATTTACCTTTGAAATTTATGTCCAAAACAGAGAAAGTGGTTAATCTAGCAAAATCTAACGGTCTAATGGTGCCAGGACCTAGAGCAGGGTCCTTCCGGGTCGCTACCACTATCTAATCTTTTAACTCACCGCAAAGCAGCAGTGTTCGCAAAACAAGATAATCGATGAAATTACTAGCATAGAGGCATTCCGTCTTAGTCCTTAGGGTTGGCAATGCATTTGGAATCTTTAGATTTGAGTTTTAAGATTGTATTTTTGAGAGAAAATGTCTATGGGTCACAGATCCCACTTACCATCAGGTGGCCTGTGTGCTCAATTGCCTTCTCCATGGCATTTTTTTTCTAAGGATTGGATTTATTTGGAATCTCGCTAGCTCACATAAATTGAAAAATGTCCGATCGTAAAACTTCACCTGACCACCTGTCCCATTAAAAACACACATTGTTAACAGTTTATGACTATTATTGTGTATGTTATTTATTATTTAAATATTTGAAATCACTAATCACATAGCGAGGAAAAAGTGTAACAAATATGAACTCGTGTATAGTTCAACTGATAACGCAAAAAAATGTATAAAAAAGAAACGCAGTACAGTGTTTTTATCATTATCCTAAGTATTCCATATTTAGTAGACAATTATCATCTCCGTCAAACAACATGTTGCTCGCCGCCGTGGTCGCAGTCTGCGTTGCCAGCCACTCCCTAGCATTGCCTGCCGACCATCCTTTGCCTTTCTCAGTGAAGGCGTACTATGATGTAGAAGACGCAGAAAACCTATTCAAACAACACATCTTTCAATACCAAAGATCGTACGATGTTAAAGAATACAGCAAGCGATTTAACATTTTCAAAGATACTTTGAAGACAATTAACGAGTTGAATACGGAATATGCTCAAGGTGGTTTTCAAATAACTCATTTTGCTGATTTAACAGATGATGAAAAAAATAACTATTTTGGATTAGTACCGGATTTGGATGCGATTAAAGAGAAGAATAAAGAAATTTTGCCGCCTTATATACCGACGGCTCCTCCCGCGCTCGACTGGCGCGCTGCTGGCAAGGTTTCTCCTGTAAAGGACCAAGGAGGCTGTCCTACTTGCTATATATTCAGTGTCATTGGTAAGTTTTCATTGTAAGTCGTAATCAGACTTGACAGGTACGCGTGGAGCTAACCCCATGTGTTTCTGTTTAGTCAACTCTTTAACCGAACAATTGTCCTCGCGCGTGATATCCATGGACTTGTTTTTCTAATAACTCCATAGTGATCGGCTAAAACTAGAAATCGGCCAAATACAAAAGTGAAAGCCATTAATTAAGAAGAAGTTGTCGTTAGTACCATAGGTCCGTCCGTCTTTTTCGTTTAGTGTAAAACAATAACAATGTTTTAGAAATGTTTTTAGTAATGTTACTCTTGGTTTTAACCAATTAGATATGGTACAGTTGACTCCCCTTATAACACACAGTAGTATCCAATTTCGGCCCCTTGTACACGAACGAAGTGACGAAGTTACTTATCTTTGTAGTCGAATTTACCAGGTAAATACATAGTAGGTACTTATGCTGTAAGATTTCATTGCAAAAGCTTTGTTACTGTTAATTTACAGCCAATATTGAAGGGCAGTACGCCATGAAGAATAACCAGTGTATCGCCTTCTCCGAACAACAGTGCATGGACTGTCTCCCAGAGATGGGTTGCAAGTCGGGTGATCCTTTAAAAGTATATTCGTATGTATCATTAGTTTTCGAATCGTGTGTGAAGACTGAGGATCAGCAAACGCAGTGATACCTTTAGATTAGATAGAGTGACTATCTTTGCATAGAGGCTGGCAAAAGAACTGGATGATAATGGCTGTGGATTCGGCTTCCGTAGTGCATAATGGAAGACACCTTTATCCAGCAATGGATTCATATACGTTGATGATGATGATGATGATGATGATGATGATGATGATTAGATTTTGGCAGCGACGATGTTCTCGTAGATGGACCTACAAGTTATAGTAAATTGTATTAAAATTGCACTTTTGGAACAGATGGACTGATGAACAGGCCGTGGACTTTGCCACGTTAAACAAAATGATTTCAGTAACGGTAGGTTTGGTATTGAACAAACGAAGTTCGTAGAGTTAGCTGAGATAGCATTCGTATATTTGTTTATTTGTTTGTGTAAAGAGTATCGTTAATCGGATTGATGATTTTGAGGTTTAAACACGAGGAGAAGAGGTCAGGATATAGTTAGGGAGTTGTTCTACATCTTAATTTTTGTTAAAGAGGACTTGCGCAAAGAAAAGGAAGCATGAAGGAGGAAGAGTATCCTTACGTCGATAAAGAGGAATCTGAGTGCAAAGAAAAAGCTGGACATATGCTCGCTAAAATCTCCGGTGGAAAACTACTGAATGTAGATGAGGGATTATTGAAGCAAAGGTTGTTTGAAATCGGCCCATTATCTATCGGTAAGTATTGCTGTTTTTTAAAAGAAACTAAAGTCGGTACATCAGGTACTAGGCCAGATGGAAAATATGATTGTTTCTTATAAAATGCAATATTTTAGGGGCTTACAAAGTATTAGTTGGAAACTTTTTTATTCTAAACTTAAAGTGACTTGATATGGGGATATCTGAAATTGTTTTTCGGGATGTTTTAACTTTTTTTTTATTGTTTGGTTTTTCATTGGCTATGGCAACACTCCAGAGAATTTTAGAAGACTTTAATAATTAATGTACAAAAAAGAGCTTTATTTGCAGAAAGTTATTGTTAACGATATAAGTATACATACATACATACAAACATAAAATCATGTGTAGTGTGCAATCACTAAAGTTGTCCATTTAAAATCATCTCTGTTGCAAATCATGAAACATCATTCTATGACCGACCCGTTTTTCTATGACACACGAGTGACAAATATACTGTCAGTTGCGAGGGCAAGC
This sequence comes from Acleris literana, assembly GCA_946894065.1. Taxonomy (NCBI): domain Eukaryota; kingdom Metazoa; phylum Arthropoda; class Insecta; order Lepidoptera; family Tortricidae; genus Acleris; species Acleris literana. The sequence continues at coordinate 4,566,529 of OX335671.1, forward strand.
GTGATAGCGATAGCCAGCCAAAAGCTATTAAGAAGCTGGAAATACTGTACATTCACCTATAAATTGTTGTTTTAGCTTTAGATGGAAGCGACAACGTTTATTATAATGGTGGAATTCTTCATCCGAAGCGGTGCTCATCTAAACCGGAGGCATTAAATCACGCAATGACCTTGGTTGGATATGGAGAAGGTACCTTACATAATGTTCACCCACTTTATTAGGTCATCAAAGAAGTGTACCGGAGATAACTTCAATTGAAATGTTGCTAAAATAACAACTCCTTTTGGCCTGAAAGGATTTAAAAATCTTTTACATTGCAGTTAAGACCACAATTTATTGAAAGCTGGGAGGTGAAATGAGCGGCTTATTTAAGAAATATAGTATTTCAAGTAGCTTGTGTTTTATAGCTGAGCAAGCCCAATAATAGTTTTGTACAACAATACATCAGTTTGAAATTTTAGAACTGTTAAAACTTCACATTATGATCAACGTGGTAAAAAAGGAACTCTTAAGGTGAGACATTGTTATCTGTCTTTTTGTATGACTGCCCATCCGAAGCAGCAGTCAGCTGCAGTCAACAATAGTCAGCTGTTTCTCATAACAACTGCTAAAGCTATTGACTTAAGAATCATATTTGTATAACATGGCATATCATCCCCCTGCCCTTATCCCACACTAAGCGGGGTGGGCACAACATGTCTTCTTCTGCCACTCTCCTCTATCTTCTGTAAAATCAGTACTCTCACCTTTCATAGACACATCATTCTTCACACAGTCCATCCACACCTTTTTTGGTCTTCCTCTACCCCTATATCCATCAACATTCATTTTCATTACTCTTCTAGTTATGTGACCTTGTATAACATGGCATACTTAATAATTAATAGAAATATGTAAATTTATTGATATCGTAACTAATTTTAGTCTACTATAATAAAATCGCACTGGAGCGGTTTTTTTAATAACGTCACTCAATAGTATTTTTTATATGTTAAAAACAGAGAAAGGAGAAAAGTACTGGATTTTAAAGGACTCGTTCGGACTGAAGCAAGGTGAAAAGGGCTACATGCGGATTCTTCGCGGAGTCAACGCATGTGGAATCACAAACTATGTGTCTACTGCACACTTGGCTTAGAACTATCCACGCCAAGAAATAACGTAGGTTCTTAACGTAAACTCAATTCTGCACTAAATGTGTTAATTCTACTTTTTATTATAACATCATTTTCTTTTTGATCAATACATTTTCGGCCCAGTAAAGTTCTGTTTTCAATTATTTAATACTTCACTGTGTTGTTACCCATTATGCATATCTTATTTTTTTATTAGGTTCGCAAACTGGACGTTTCAGCATTATGACTTATAAAATAAATACTAAACAAACAAGGTTGGCTGCATGACCTAGGTGCGAATACATCACGCACACGAGTGATCACACTTAACACTTAGTGATGATTAATAAAATAAACAAACAAATTAAATAACTTAGAAAATAATAAAGTAATGCATTATTATGCTAGTTGATTACTTAGGATTTAGAAAACTAAATCACACTGGTAAACATTTCGGCCTATTTGTGCAAAATGTGGTTAAAGAATTTATCAACAAGTTTTTAGAGCTGTTAGTAATTCTGTAGCTCTGCCTACCCCACTCCGGGAATGATGGCGTGAGTTTATATGTATACGTATACACATACATACATATAGAAAAGAAAAATTGTTTAATGTTTTTGACCGATGCACTGAAGATCTGCTCCTGACAATCATCGTTGTAGGTTGCACATATGCGAAACAATGGCGAATGACGGTTGTAGTTGGTGCGACATGACGAGGAACTAAAGGTTTTATGGTTACTAATTCGTGTAATAGAAAATTTTACTTTCTTGAGAAAGTCAGGGTAATTATTTTGTTGAGGCAAATTATGCTAGCAGCTTTGTGCCTTGTTACAAGTGGAATCACTTTGTAGTGTTCTTGTCTCGAATCGTAAAACGATAACTTTCGGCAGCGATTGTTCGTGTAACACAAACAGTATAAAAACTTTTTTTGAAGTTTTTCTAGCGTATTGATGTGCACTGCGTAGGAAGGACTCCAAACAGGCTACGGACATTGCAGTTAAACAAAATTATTGGTATTTCTGGTTCGTTGAAAGTTTTTGTTTGCCGTATAACAAATCCTGCCTAACGTGAACATTGTAATCTATGTGTTAACAAAAATGTAATTTCTTGTCCAAAACAACACCCAGATCGCATTATACACGCGCGTAATTATGCTTGTGACTTCTTTAATTAGTTCGTCGTTTATAAAGTAGTTGTTGTTTATGATATTTTTCTGTTGTGAGAATTTGATGTGAAAGCATTTTGACTAGTTTAAACCTTACTATTTTTGCAGCACTAGAGATGGACAGAGTTCAGGTCATTTTGTAGGGATTTAAGATCGACGTCGGACATTATTACTCTGTAAATCTTAAGATCGTCTGGAAATAATTTGTACTTATATATTAGAAGTTAGATTAGAACAAAGGTCATTAATAATAATTAAGAAAGCCTGAGGGCCAAACTGCGATCCCTGGGGCACGCCTGAGGCCTGAGACTTCAAATCTCTAACAATGACCAGTTGACTTATATTCTGAAGGTATATTCGCTCCACCTCAACAGAGAGCCGCAAATTCCAGCGTGTCTGAGCGTTTGGAAAAGAATATCATTTGTTACAACTACTACAAGAATATCATTTGATTATAATTATTTTCTACTTATTTCAAAACACGTCATCCATTTCTGAAATAAGTATTATAATTATTGTTGAAATTTATAATTGTATCCTTTATGGCATGCCAAGCAATTTTGAATTAAATTTTATTTATTACCTATTCGTTAAATAAACAAAGGGTGGTAATAAATATTATTTCAATACCTAATCAATTTAATTGTGCCATTTCTAAAATATCATGATTATATTAACGACATACTGTATTGACGGTAAATAAATAAAACAAAAGTCCCAATTAATCTTTATTTAACCTAAAACCACCGCCAAATAAAAAAGTTTATAAAAATCAAATAAAAATATTATTTGCTACAATACGGTTCAGTACAAGGTGTTAAAAAATGGTAACAGTACGTGCATATTCAACCTGCAACCGGGTGTGCAAATTATTACATGTGTATTGCCTTAATTATATTGTCGATTTTTATTTAATTATTGCTCAACTTTTACAGCTCCATTTACAGCTAAGCCTTAAATAAGCAGGCTCAGGCTACTGAAGAAACGGCGGCGTATCGGGTACCCATATTCAATGCATCAACACCTCTTATGAGACGGATGTAGCCCTGCTCGCCCCACTGCATTCCCCACGAATTCTTGATGATCCAAAATTTTGTACCAGATTCTGATGGGTCAAATAAATGATAATGGTTAGGTAAATAATAATTCGGTACTTAAGCTATGATCTTGGGAAGCTCATTCTCGTAGGACAGTTAGTCGGCGTAATGTAAATGTGTAACTATGCCAAATTACAGCATTATAGTACTAAAATCTCTGAGCTAGACCGCGGGAAGACGGATAGACAGACCGAGGAACAGACGAACAGATGGACATGGCGAAACTATAATAGTTCCTTGTGACTTCGAGACCCTGAAAACAGTAGCCTAAGTGCCAATTTCCAGCTTTCAACTAAACTATAATATACCACCACTCATTTAACTCCTCCTATACATTACAATACCTATAACATAAAAAAACAATAAAAAATCAAGTTTCTATCTTTACCAGCTTGGGCTGAGCGTAAATGAGTCAGTCATTCATTCAACCGGACATCGCCTTATATAAAGTGATCGTCACATAATTAGGGACGTTTGCATCTTTCCCAAACAATTGCCTACAAATATGGCTTTTAAATTTGGACAAACAATCAAAAAATTCTTAACCAATTTTATTTTAAGTTAATTATTTTTATCGTTAACTAATAAACTAAGGTTTAAATGTTTGTACAATTTACCTCTGTTGAAAACGAATCTTTAATTTGTTATTAAAATACTATCTGTTGTTAAAATAAGGTACGAAAGTTGTTGCATGTTTTTGTAGACGACCGTACTATAGAAGACTACGAAAAATATAAGGAAAAATTTCTTAAATATTTAAAACAGAAACAAACAACAAATATTAACCCTTAACGGCAATCGAAGCTGGGACCGCTAGCTTCGTTGGCATGGTTACTACCAACCAGGCTAACTGCGCCGTAACCACGTCAAGCAAGCATTTACGATTTAACTTAATGATTATTAACGGTAGTTGGTTAAAATAGACCATTAATTTGGCCTTCTTTACATACCCTGACCATATCCCACTAACAAAACAGCGTGGTTCACATCGCCATCAATTGGTCCAGGATTGAAAATGCCGACGGTATAAGAGTGCAATATCTCGCCTTGAATAGCTGAAACAGAACATCATATAATATAATCAAAATCACGTCAGCGTGGAATATCCTTGCTCCGGCTGGTCTAAGTTAATTAGCTTTTAAGAGGAATAATCTCAAAATGCCAGTTTATAAAAATAAGAAAGTACCACCTCGATAGAGTTAATACTAGTCTGTTATCGTCCATAAAGCTGCGTTCAGTTAACTAGTGAAATGAGAAACAACTTGACAATTTTTCATGAATTTCAAATTAGTGAAATGAATTTCATGAAATCAAATAAAATCTAAGCCCGTTGTAATAAGTCGTTTACTTAGTTGGTTCCACCACTTCTCCGAACATTATACAATCCTTATTTTCGTATTTGCTGGCTGCAAAGCGGGGGTCTAAGAAACGAAAACAAATGCAGCGCGTGACAGCGGAAAAATAAGCTAATCCAGACAAAGACAAATGTCAAACAAACCAAAATCAAGATCGTAACGTATTCGTAGATGCTAGACACTTTTTTTTGTTAGCCTATGCTTATGTCCCACTGCTTGGCAAAGGCTTCCCTTCTATCTCTCCACTCATCCCTATGCAGAGCATGCCATGCCGATCACACTCAAACGCGTCCAGGTCATCCCGCAATCTCCGTTTCGATCTACCTCTACTACGATATCCGTCTCGTGGATGCTAATCGGTAATATTTTTGGCCCATCTGTCATCGTGCTCTCGGCAGATATGTCCAGTCAAGTCCCACTTCAGCTTTGCGGTTTTCATCTCGACATCGGCAATACCAGTCCTGAAACGCAGCTCTGTGTTCTCAATCTTGTTAGTCCTCCGGACGCCTAGTATGCTGCGTTCCATTGCTCTTTGGCAAGCCTCTGGATTTCTATGCCTCAGAAGACTCTTTTACTACTACTTTTATCATTTTAGTAGGTTTGATATTGTAATGCGAGAAAAAATTAATAAAGATGGAAAAGTCCCAAGTACTTACTGACTGACAGGGGTCCATACTGCGCCAGCGATGACTTCAATGTTTCTTCATCATAAATGCTTAGCCGCCCACCACCCGTCACAGTAACAACTCCTTTCGCTTGGTGGCATGATTGGACGGAGTCTTGATACGGGTACTGATCTTCTCTCTCGCAACCATTAGGATCTTGAGCCAAATAACTGGAAATATCAAAGTTTTTTACCCGACTACGGCAAAGCAATATGTGAGAGGGACAAATTTTGACTAAGTAAATTTTCATTGCGGAACTGCTAATCTAGGTGCAAAAAAAGCATTGCACACATACTTAGTATCTAACAGATATTCCTGTGTGCTAAAGTTGATATTCCTGTCTGCTAAAGTTCATCTATAAGTTCTATAACCGTTCAGCCATTGAGTTCTGATTTAATCACCAACATCCAAATATCCATACAACCTTACATTTACAATATTAAGTAGGATGAAATTGCATGTTCGTATATTCCTAGATATAAAATGTGACCAACTTAAAAACGATATGAGGCAGTGTTCCCCCTAAACAGGTGAATCCGGGTAAACAGTCCACGAGTTGCTGTTTCGACAAGAAGATGCACTGTCCAGTTTTCATAGCGTATTGTGCTTCGATATTGCCTGCAATTAGAGATAAATAATAGTTAGGAAATGGAGTACTACTTAAGTAAGTGACAGTAAACATTGGGCCAAAATTATACAACTCACTTCCATCGGAGATTTTAGGGGTTCATAACGACAGACTTGCAAGCAAACTTAAAATGAACTTGACTGACTTGGCGTACTGTAAAGCGTTGATGAATTTGTTGATGGTGATTGTTGACCCAAACTTAATAAAAACATAGGTATTTAAATATTGTATCAGATTATGTTCTTCATATACTTACCGTCTATTATTATATTATATATTGACATTGTAAATTTATCTAAATTATTAATTATTGTTTAACTAATTTACCTTGAAATGACATGAAAAATACTAAATTTTATGAATAAATACCTGAATCTGAATGTGAGTAAACACGATTTACTTTGGCTTAGAACCTGATTTGACTATAATTCTAAGCTTACAATGTTTATATCCATCGGTCTTAAACTAGGCGCAGCCTGTATCTTGGGAGCCAGAGTACTTGTATACCATACTGTTTTACTTGATGAATACTTTAAAAACCGTTTGATACTATCGTTGGAAACCCATAATTCAATTAAATGAGTTGTAAGGAAAAAAAACATAATGTGTGAATTAAATACTAATGAACAATAATTTACTTTGGACTTCCAGCCACTCAGGTCATATAGCATGTAACTGTTAAGGAGCGTTCTCACTGAGAGCATTCGCGTGTATTGAGCATTGTAAGCTTTGTAACGCTCGGCTCCACGTCCACATCACTCGAATATTCAAGCGAATGCTCTCAGTAAGGACGCTCCTTAAGGTGAATGCATTTTTGCGTATGTGTGCTTGTGCGCTCTTATGTGTGTGTGCGTCCGCGTAAGTGTGTGTGTGTGTACGGATGTAGTTTTTGTACCGTAGTTTATAACAAGGTTGCAAGTAATAAATGTATATAATTTACCTATTCCACTGAAAATAGCGCAAGATCCACAACTGCCTTGATTTTGAGGAGGGTTAATTATTCCCCGATCTCGGTAGTCCAATTGGTCGGGTGCTTCAAATCCAGCGGGGAATACCGGCACTGATCCGTTAGAAGTAGGTTGTACAGCACCAAAATATCCATTACGTTCTTCTGGTGTCAAATCAGCAAAGAAATTAGCTGAGAACACAGTATTAGGATGTCGAGAGTTGAGCTCATTAACCATTATCAGATATTCCTTGTAAATTACCAATCTTTTATTGTACTCTTCAATGTTATAGTTCCTTTCATGTTTTATAATATGCTCTTTAAAAAGATTTTCTGCGTCTTCGAGGTTGTAGTATATCTTCTCTGGGAGCGGCTCAGTGGCGGCCGACGTTACGGCGTGGCTGGCTACGCAGACTGCGACCACGGCGGCGATCGACAGCATGGTAATCGGAGGTGACTGTGACTATTGAGACTCTTCCCCGGAAACTGATCAAGGGACTCCACCTTTCTCTTTTATACTTCTCAAGAACAGAATAACTTATTATCAACTACAAAGAACGCTAAGAATTTAGAAAAAGTTTAATCACTGAAATTACTTTGTCAAAGTTATTTTTGTGCTCGTAAAATGATATTTAAATGGTAATATAAATGCAGCACGTGTAAGAGATATAATTTTTGAAACTGTACCTACAATTTTTTTAATAAAAGGTGTATCATCATCGTCATCGTCAGCCAATGTAAGTCCACTGGAAGTAGGTTAAAATTGGTCTTCCTTGATATTAAAAAAAAAGAACTTTAGATTTGAGCTTATAAGTTGCCCCAACGGCTCCTCAAAATATCAGAACTAAAAAGTTGAGTTATTTTAGAATATGTACAATTTTATAATGGTAATAGGTTGCTAACGTAAACTATTTTCGAACATACATAATCTCACGACTTCGTTCCCAGAGTGGGGTAGGCAGAGCTAAAGAATTACAAACATCTCTAAAAACTTGTTGATAATTCTATAACTACAATTTGCACAATTAGGCTAAGATGTTTACCAGCGTATTAGTGACAGGCTGCAAGCCCATCGCCTAACAGTACTACAAGCCTAAAACACAAAACACAGATAACACAGATATAAATAGTTTTCGTTAACTTTAAGCAACTTGTCTTGTCTAGGCTCACTGACTCGCGCCAACTAGGGAATGCAAATTAACCGGTTATTAACCGTTTTTGTATGAAAATAACCGGTTAAAATCGGTTAAAACCGGTTATTTGCATTCCTTAGCGCCAACTACTGTTCGTTTTATGCCCTCGCCGAAAATCCAAACCCGCAGTTTTTATCATTTGTTGTTTTTCTATGGGATTTGCACTACTGTAACTCATTTTTGGCACTTGTATGGCTACTGTTTTGAAAATAGAACAAAAGCACTAAAATAGTTCGCTTTAGAAATGGTACATCATGGTTGACATTAAATATTGCAGGAACCACATGTTTAACCTCATTGTTATGCAAAATCGTAATATTTAATACCTATAGCTGAAATTGATAGAAGATATCTACAATTGAGATTTAGCTCTCAATAACAAAATTCAACGCTCATTATTTTAAATATTAAGTATATAATATTAATTTAAATGTTTTACTCTTTAGCCACCAGCCAGAACAATATTTTTAATGGCACTTCTTTTAAATCGTCTGGCAGCTTATTGAAGATTCGTAGTTACTGCCATTGAATAGCATTCTCTGCAGTACAAATCAGTACTACTCCAAGGGCATATAAGTCTTCCTGGGTATTATATTTTGTTAGAAAATCCACCGTCATAAGCCAAATTCTGTAAAATATCAAGCGGCTATTACCTCTCTTAAAAGTTAAGACTGACGAATACACTACGAAAGTTTAGTAATAGGGTGTGACCCTTTGGGTACGGCACGCTAACAAGACGGGCGGAAAAATATTGTTGTTATGGTAAAAATATTTAGTGGTAAATATATTTAGGGATAGTTAGGGATGAGTTGATATGTCTAATGCTCCAGTCGTTGTCGTGTCCATTAGATTTGACGTCTTACGAATAATATGATGACACGGAATTAACACCATACAGTTTTATGATCAGCAGGATAAAACTCATTAATTTTAAACTAATTGAAGATTCGATTCATAACTTTTCCAGTCCCCCACCCTTGGCTGGGCTCAAAAAGTAATTTTAATCCTTAAATCGGATCTATTGACGTTTTTAAAACCGTTTTTTCTCGCAGAATACATTTTCCCGAAAATCTGTGATCCTCGATTGAAATATATTCTAAGTTATTAAAAAAATTTGGAGACCATTAGTCACTTTTTAAAGTAACTGGACGGTCTCCATAATTTTCATCATTTTCGTGTGGCGGCAAGACCAGTCCCTGCTCTTGCCCTCCCATCATCACTCTACCCTGTATGCATTCCGGCGTAATCATAGGACTAGGGAAAATACCATCCTATGGTATTTGCAATCAGACTACTTTCACGTGTCATTTTTATTGCCTTTTTATTAGCAACACGAGGTTTACTTTTTCATTTACGAGTGAAAAATTTCGGTCGTAATATCACTTATTTTATGAGATGCGAACTTAATAAGAGTATCACACAATACTCGTGACATGTCCTGCAACTTCTTAGGCCCTAGCGAAGATGCGAGCGTTACTAACGTTTTTTTTTTATCGGCAAAATATATATGAGATGACAATGTAATTTATTGCAACGCACGAGAACGTCGTCCCATACGTTTTCCGAGATAGAAAAGAAAAACGTTATAAGCGTTTGCATCTCGGCAAGGGCCTCTGAGTTCGACCGTACCAGGGAAAAAAAAGAAAAGAAATTGTTTATTCGTGACAAAACATTAAGACGACATTTATACGTGTTAAGTAAAACCGATGCTAATACTGTAAGATACAATAACGCCGAATCTCCTTGTTCGTATTTTTGGAACTACATCCAAATATTTTTAACCCTAGACTGTACTTAATAAACAAAAGATGCATATCCGGAGCGCGTTTTTAACAATAACTCAAACCAACCAGAGTTTAGTGTCCACGCGGGCGTAATGCACTTTGCGACAACAGATGTGCACAGATGGCGAAAACCCAAGCTGTGGAATATTCTTGCTGTTATATTTAGATAGATATTTACTAAAAATAGACAATGAAATTCCTTTAACAGTCGAAGTAGACGTAATTGTGACATTGTGATTTAGTGGTGGTAGGGTTTTTTGCAGGGTCCGCCCGGATCGCTACCACCATCTTATCCTTCAACATACCGCCAAGCAGCAGTGTTCGCATTGTTGGGCTCCGGTGTGGAGATAAGACAACCTGTTAAATTACTATCATAGAGGTATTTCGAGTCAGCAGGCCCCCAGCACGGTGGTCGGATGACATCATCTCGACCGCAGGCTCAATCTAGGGGATAACCACCGCGAATCGGGCCCAGTAGAGGATAATTGGAGAGTCGTATGCCCAACGGTGGGCGTATATATGCTGAAGAAAAAGAGGTATTCCATTTTGGTTGGTCTTAGAATTGCAGTCTGAAGATTGTGGTCTTGGGAATGCAAATGTCGATGAGTCACAGATTTCACTTACCATCAGGCGGCCTGTGTGTTTGAAACCGATTAACAATCTCGTAATGGTTAACCCCTTCTTTTAGAGCAGATAACTGTCAAATATCCCAAACGATCTAAGGTCTGTTCATTGTTACTTGTCTTATAATAGTAAACAACTTTCTAACCTCAAAATGAACCATTTTTGGCTAAAACAGCTCTTTTGTAGTAAATAAAAAAACTGAATAAACATTTTGGACATCATTTGGCCTTAGTATTGTCTGTGATTGCTTTATTTTGTTTAAAATAGCGGTTTTAACCTAAAAAGGTTCATTTGAGGTTAGAAAGTTGTTTACTATATAAGACAAGTAAGAATGAACAAACCTTAGCTAAGAACGACCTCGATTAACCTAATTTAAAAAAACCCAAACTAGGAAATAAAATTCGAGACAGAATAGTCCCGGATGTGTGCTCAGTGTTGCCAGATTTCAACGATGTTTAATTCAGAACGCTCACGGATATTTTATTGCTGGATAAATAGCGTTTCCCATTTGTTTTTTAAGGCGATTTGGACTGAGTTTGTAGAACTTTTTAGTGTAAAGTTGGAACAGTGTGTTTGGCTCGAATTTGTAGTTCGTGACTTAGTTTTTAAGGTGATATATTTATCAAGTTTCATTTTGTAAGGATGGCTAATAAATTAAGTTTAAATGTTTTTGAGATAACTTTTGAATACGCTCTTAGATATAGAGTACACGATTGTGTTTTTTTTTATGGTATAGGAGGCAAACGAGCAGACGGATCGCCTGATGGTAAGCGATTACCGTCACCCATAGACACCTGCAGCACCAGAGGAGTAGCAGGTGCGTTGCCGGCCTTTCAAATGAGAGTACGCTCTTTTTTTGAAGGTTTGAAGGTCGTAACGATCCGGAAATAACGCAGGCGACAGACCATTCCACAGTTTAGTTGTGCGAGGCAGGAAATTCCGAGTGAAACGTACAGTTGTGGACTGCCAACCATCTAAATGATGGTTGTGGAAATTCTGTCGCATAGGACGAAGGCGGAAGGATGCAGCAGGAATTAATCCGAACAGCTCCTGCACTCCCCGTTGTATAAGCGATAGAGAATACAGAGTGAGGCTACATCTCTACGCAGCGCCAAGGAGTCATTACCCGACTGTGGAAAAGCCCAAAAGGAAAGTTATGTATTTGAACTGTATGTCCGTTCCTATGTCCCCTCGTAACTAGTCAACGGGTCAACCGATTTTGATAAATGATACGTCTTTAGAGTTGCCTTGACAGCTTGTGCTATGGGATATATATTCTTAAAAAAACCTCAAATAGATTTTCTGTGTTTTAACCGATTCAGTGCGGGTGACACGCCTGGCGTGTCATGAAAATGTTTTTAACGTGTGGCGGATGACACGCTAGGCGTATCAGCATATTCTATGGCATCGTCCTAATAGAACGCGATTGCGCATCATCGCAAGTTCGCGCGACTGTTTGTAATTATGACTGTTTACATACAAACTTGCGATGATCGCGCAATCGCGTTCTATTAGGTCCTGGCGTGTCATGAAATCATTGTTCGCCGCCACAGCCAAAAGTTTTCGAAAATGGAAGACGCAACGAATCGGTTAGTGTTTTTAACATAGTAAATCGACGAAAGTATCAAATAATGCAGTCGGGTTTTATATGTTTGCTTTTAATTTAGTTATTATAGATGGTTATTTAGAGACGCGTTGGCCTAGTTGGTAGTGACCCTGCCTAAGAAGCTAGCGGTCCCGGGTTCGATCCCCGGTCAGGACATATATTAGTTTGATGAGTGCGTATTTGTTTCAGAGTTTAGGATGTCTTTTATGTATTTAAGTATCTTAGTTTGGGACTTGGTCAATTGGTGTGAGATTTGACAGGAAACTCAACCTTATTGCTGTAGAATGTCAGATTGACTTTGGACCTAAGGTAGGTCACAAATTAAATTCCTTGACTGTACATAAACTCACGCCTGCATTCGCAGAGTCGGGTAGGCAGAGCTACAGAATTACCAACAACTCTAAAAACTTGTTGATAATTCTGTAACCACATTTTGCACAATTATGGTCTAAGATCCGAATAGGAGAAGATTTGGACCGGGCTGTTTATTCGATGAAAAGTATTTTGTATCAAATTTAATACGCTAAATAATATGTGGCGAATAGGTAGGCAGAAAAACTTTAGTCCAGTACTTATATCATTAAAAAAATAATTAAAAATGAACTTTTTTTAAATTGAAAATATTTTTTTAATAGACAAATTACATAGGTACTAATCGAAAGTATGAAGTCTATAGAATATGCAAACGTTAGGTTTGGTGCAAATTACTAGTACCGACTTACCTGTTTATACCTGCCTACCCAATAGTTTGACGAGTAAAAAAATAGTCAAACTAACGTTTGCATATTCTATAGGCTTAATACTTTCGATTGGTATGTAATTTGTCCATTAAACCAGCTATTATATTTTTTTAAAACAAAGTTAATTTTTAATTTTTTTATTATTTATATACTGGACTGAAATTTTTCAGCCTACCTATTCGCCATATATTACTTAGCATATTAAATTTGGTATAAAATACTTTTTATCGAATAAACAGCCCGGTCCAAATCGTCTCCTATTCGGATCTCCTACTATTAGGCTAAGATGTTTACCAGTGTATTAGTGACAGGTTGCAAGCCCATCGCCTAACAGTACCTTCTACAACCGTAACAAACATTACCATAATCTTAAAATTGGCTTAAATCATCGATTGTCATCACTTCTAATCAAACGCTATTAGCGGAGGCTTTTAAACAAGTCATCAATCATACACGGTCATTGCCGCAAGAAAAAGTTATATCCGATGGGAAATCAAGTAAGTTATCAGGGTACGATGACTCGTGGGGTCTAAGAGGGAGACTTACGCTACAAACATATTAAAAGCTCCATTGGCCATAACGAGATAGCCTGAGAGAAGCTGACTGATGACTACTAGATATAAATTGACAAGAACTTTTCCCTTAAATGATCTCTCTACGTTTCAGTGGTTGTTTTTTTTTAAACTATAACTACAGTAAGAAATTAAGGTTAGAAAAGAAAAATATCATGTAAATTTTCAAGTGATTAAATTTGTTTTTAATTTTAATTTGCTTGCTTCTTGTTCTCGTCTCGTGCATAGTCGTTCTTAATGCATAAGTGGGAAAGAGATAAACTAATTAATGTCACTTGGTACTGAATCTATGCGACAGTCCGTTGAAATTAGAAGGATGAAAATTAAAGGAAGGAAATTAGATTGATGTGTCCTTTAAAACAGACAAAATCCGTTTAAGGGAAGGTGTTCGGAAAAAATCATGCTTAAGTAAACGACGACGACGACGACATCGACGTTTATAGACGTTTTTCTCAAAAGCTTCTCAAAAAAATTGTTTTTTTTTGTTCATTATTTACTGAGAAAATAAATAAACAAATTTCTACTAGTGGCTAAAGAGCTTAAACGCCACATGCTCTTTTCTTAGCTAATTGTTAGTTGCATTACGATAACTAGCGTTTCTATTCATTTCGTTTTTAAACCAATTGCGTCACTGGTAGATGGCGTGATACGAAGAGTCACGTGATCTACCAGTGACGCGATTGGTTTAAAAACGAAACGAATAGAAACGCTAGTTAGAGTAATGCATTTTGGCTAGGGCCTCAGTACTCCAAAGCGGGCGTAGCAAACATTGATAATATTTATTATTCTGAGTAACTTTTTTTTACAAATTAGCATGCATTCATACCTACATGCCTTCACGCCTGTCTCCCAATGGGGTAGGCAGAGACTACGGTACGCCAGGTGCACCGGTCTAATCAGTAATCATACAACTTTCGACAATTTCGACGTTGGTTATGATGGCTTGAGAACTGACATAATAAAAAAAAGTATGTTTATCATCGCAGAACCACTTGCACATGTGATAAATTTATCGATAATGCAAGGATTATTTCCGGAGGAACTGAAAAAATCAGTGGTTAAGCCCTTATATAAAAACGGGGACAAAACCGATGTTAGTAATTATAGGCCTATTACCTTAATACCAATTTTTGCTAAAATATATGAAAAAGTCATGTACAATAGACTCCTTAAATTTTTTGAGGATACTAATATAATTAATGAAGAACAACATGGCTTCCGTAAATCCAGGTGCACTTCTCTAGCGGCATTTAAGCTGATGAAAAATGTAATGGATTCCATGGACAGTAAAATACCGATCACTGTTCTTTTCATGGACATGTCGAGGGCTTTTGACTGTATGAGTCATAAACGCTTGATTGCCAAATTATCTAGGTATGGAGTACGAGGCCCAATATTGAATTGGATTAAAACGTACCTTGGTAATAGGCAACAGTGTGTAGAAATTCTAAAGTACTGCGGCAAGTCTCAAACTATAAGATCCTATCGTTCTTCATATGTAAACAATGAATATGGGGTGCCTCAGGGCAGTATTTTGGGACCTTTGCTGTTTCTGATGTATATTAATGATTTACCATGCTATTTACCCAACAAATGTATTTTATTTGCAGATGACACGTCAATTATAATTAAATGTAATGATTTACTGACATACAATAATGATATAAATTTGACATTAGCTTTAACAATTAATTGGTTAGAATTGAATAATCTCCAGGTTAACATTAAGAAAACTAATTACATTCAATTTCATACAGAACGAAACAAATCGCTAACTTTAGATGTCCGATACAATAACGATCCAATTGAAGAAGTAACCCATACGAAATTTCTAGGAATCATTATTGACTGTCACTGTAAATGGGAAGAGCATGTGGATAAAGTCTGTTACAAGGTGAACAGATTTGTATTTGCCTTAAGACGAATTAGGCAGACTGTCTCTTTACAAGCTGCATTAATGGCTTACTACGGTTACGTTAGTTCTACAATACGATACGGGATAGTAATTTGGGGTAACTGTACAAAAATGGGCCAACTTTTTATTGCCCAAAAACGCTGCATAAGAGCTATTTTTAGAATTGGACGGAAAGGATCGTGTCGACCTTACTTCGCTGATTACAATATTATGACAGTTCCTTGCCTATATATCCTAGAGGTATGTATGTTTGTTCATAAGTATAAGAACCAGTTCACGGAATCACAAGCAATGTACTCACGTAAGGTTAGAGCGCAATATAAATATAGACTATATAAACCAGCCGTAAAGCTGGCTTTGACTTCCAAAAATACCTATGTTATGTGTATTAATATATATAATAAACTGCCGGATGTCTTTAAAGACTATAATTTAAAGGCATTTAGAAAACTTGTGATGCAATGGTTAACTGAAAAATGTTTTTATAATGTAAGTGAGTTCTTTGATAAGTAGTTAATGTTTATTGGCTTCTGTAATAAAATGAATTAATCTTAAAATTGAAATTAATTATAAATGCACTTAATCATAAATTTGTACGCCAGTTTGTTGGCATAATGTGGCGATGGATGTATAGTTTTAAGACCTTTGTAAACCCACCATTAACAAATAAAATGTTTCATTTCATTTCATTTGTTTCATTTCATTTCATTTCATTTCATTTCATTTCATTTCATTCATCAACCTCTTTATGCTCTTAAGTCGGTTTAGTACACTTTTGAGACAAACCTTTCTAAACAAGAATTTTATAACAACACCTTTTGGAAAAAATCCTGTTGTCATTTAGCCAACTTTGGTTTACCTGAAAACAATATCCTCCTAAAGGCCCACCATGGTCAATGGAATATGAACCTATTGTAGATGAAATAAAGTAAATTTTCTAATTTGACTTTTAGTCGTAAAAACAAACGAAACTTCACTTTATTTCCGTTGCACTAGATCTGTATTTCAAAGGGTTTAATATATATATATGTAAAAAAATGTACAAGTGGCCTTAGGAGGACCAAATTAAATAGATAACTATGTATAATGGCTTAACATGGTAGATAACATGAATGATTAACCAAATTAATAGGTACATTATTTTGTATAAAAATGTATTAGCTTCATTGTTTACATGTACCTTTTTTATTTAAAAGTTTAGTAGGTACCTATTTGAGATATATTATATATAACAAAAAAGGTACCTTTAAATCCTTCTCTTGCCAAAAGCTCGCGGCCCTAGATCACTTCTACCACAAAAAAACCCAGGCTTCGTTGACTAGCTTAGCTAGTGAAACTTTTTTATGATATTATAATATTAAATAAAATCTGATTATTTTAAGTACCACAGAAGACCAAAAATAATAATCAAATAACAGCTCTTCCGCCCTTCTCTCGTATCCTACTCCTCTGCTACTGATCAGATAGGAAATGAAAGTGACGAACCCCCACCGGAAGTCAGCTACAATCGAACGGATCCACC
Source organism: Acleris literana (assembly GCA_946894065.1). Lineage (NCBI taxonomy): Eukaryota > Metazoa > Arthropoda > Insecta > Lepidoptera > Tortricidae > Acleris > Acleris literana. The sequence continues at coordinate 4,583,455 of OX335671.1, forward strand.
GGAAATGGACTAGCCTAACCCGCCATTTTTGCCTCGTCCTAATGGCGCGAAACAACAAAGGTTTGGTTATTTAGCCCTTTTTACGTCTAAAACAATAAATTGACAACTACTTTGATCTTTTTTTAATGTGTTTACCAACACATTTAATTTCAATAATATTTAGTCAACAAACGTAGTTATATTGATATGTGTTTTTACGATAACCAACAATTTTATCTTGAGGCACTGACGTCGCTTTTTTGTAGGGATTTAATGTTTATTTTATCGACCGTCTCTATATCGATGTTTGTAGTTATATTATGCAACCGTTCGATTGTTTTTTCACCTTTTAAATCTCTGCTCAATTTCAATATAGCGTGGGTATTAAAACTTCTAGATTAATAAATAAGTAGACAACTTCATTATTATTACGAGGTGCGATAACCTGATGTAATGATTGTGGAAAAACTATGATAAACAAAGTTAACTAACAAACACATGCGACTTTTATTTATGACATTCGTTTTTAGTAGTGATTGTCTTTGACTCATTGTAGGACATGACATTTAACTCTTAGTACAATACCATCGACATTCAGGGGCCTGTTTTATAAAGCTATAAATTACAATTTACTGGTTACAAATTGCATTTGACACAATCTCGACTAATGACGACCAGCCATTAGAGCAGTGTTGCCAGTTTAGACAAGTAAAATTATAATTTGTAGCTTTATAAAACGTGCCCCTGATAGCCGATAAAATAAAAATCCCTACAAAAAAAGGTCTTCAGTGCCCCAAGATAACGGGGTCTAACTTATAAGACACACCTATTAATATCTCTCTATAAAAAAAGCTTATCCTATGTGGTTGCATAATTAACAACAAGTTTTTATAGTAATCCTGTATTCCTACCCCACTCTGGAAATGAAGGCGTGAGTGTATGTATGTATGTATGTTTAAATAAAGATTATATTAGGTATATTAAATATGCTATCGAAAATTCGTTGATACATAAAATGGACAAAAAAAATAAAAAAAATGTGGTTTAAAATAGACTTGCCAGATTTTACCTAGATATACTTGACAAACTAACAGACAAACATTGCAAGTAAAGGCTTGTAAAAATCAATCTTATTTACAAGAGCTATTTTTGAAATTATTTGTTTCGTAAGTTTTATTGCTTTGATTGAGAGGTCAGAAAAAAAACTAAAATCAAATTTTGACCTTTACTCAATGCTTTTGCATATTTTCAACACCCATGTGCCAAGGGGAGCTTTCACCAAAGTCATTTGGTAAGTTTGATTGGTCTCATCTCTAATTCAATGGCGGGAAGCGAACTCGAACCGAAGCGTAAATTGAGCTTAATTTTTAACACGCCCAAAGCTCCGGGCCTGCGAGCTTTTAATTTGTTTACTCGCCGTTGTTAAAGTAGTATTTGCATGATAAATAATTAAATTATTCAATTTAACCTTGTTACGTTGCTGACGACATTCGTTTTTTTTAAATTATATCTATCTAATAAGATTCGTAGCACGGTAAAGTAAAAGGCTCTATTAGAGTTGTTAAAACCCACTTGCTTTTGACATAGTATCGTATTGTTTTTAACTAGGCCACCTTACTGTCGAGTAAAATAAGAGTCAAGATAAACTGGTGCCTGATTTCAAACCACGCGTTGTATCACGATCTAACCGTCGAAAGTTTTTTTTTTATGGCAACGAGAAGGCATGCGAGCACTCAGGCCACCTGATGGTAAGTGGGATCTGAGACCCATAGACATTTGAAATCTCAAGACTACAATCTCAAAACTGCAATCCAAAGACTTTAAATGCGTTGCCAACCCTGAGGGCTAAGATGGAATGCCTATATGCTAGTAATTTCACCGGTTGTCTTATCCCCACACCGGAACACAGCAATGCGAACACTACTCCTTGCCGGTGGGTTAATGGATAAGATGGTGGTGGCTATCCGGACGGACCCTGCACAAGGTCCTACCACCACTAAAACTACTAACTAAACTAAGTATTATTTAAACGACAAAAAAATACAAAATAGCGGATAAAAAACCTAGTAGTATAGTAGTGCTATTGCATATTTTGAGTAGCGGAAAATAATAATATAACAAGAGAAATTACGAGCGTAGAGGCATTCCATCCACATAAGTCATCAGAGCAACGCATTTGAAATCTTAAGACTGTCATCTCCAGATTGCTTGATCTTCAAATTGTAAATGTCTTAGGACTTGTTCACTTACCATCAGGGGGGTTATTACGACGTAGCTATGCCGTTCAGTTTACGCTGAGAGAAAAGGACAGAGCTATATAGCTGCTATAGCTCTGTCTTTTACGCTCACCTTAAAATAAACTGCATAGCAACGTATAACCCCCCAGGTAGCCATAAATAAAAACTGTGACGCACGTTGAGACAAACTTAACCGCGCTAACTAATACTCTGTGCAATGAAAGCTGTATATAAGCCTCACCTACGATGTTTATACCTCTGCAATTCAGCCTGCACTGTCTGCACCGCATTACCGCAGTACAGGAACTACGGCCGCCGCAGCTGAATTAAAAGCACGTAGCCAATAACTTCGGAGTATTAAAAACAACGGCCGACTGCTAGCCAACTTGTGAATTAATAATTGGGTGAGTACAGGATTAGAGGGCGTATGTTACACCGTGTCGTAAGATCCTATTGAAGGGATACAACGAGGCACAAAGACAACCGCTCTTCTTCTTAGTCGTTACACTCTTGACAGAGTGGTCGTGGTCGTCAATCAGGAACAGGTTGAGTGATGCGTTTAGTTAAACGGCGCCATTCTTGTCGGACCGCAGCCTTCCTGGTACACTTATGAACAGGGTAGTTTGTTGCCGCCTTTATTTGGTCTGTCCATCTCATCGGGGATCTGCCGCGCGCTCTGGCACCTTCAACTTTTCCCTGCACTACCAGACGCTCTATAGAGTCAAAGACAACTTATAAAAATAAAACAATTGCAGTTTTGAACAGTCTTTATTTTACTGTAAGTATATAATATCATACTTACTATAGATTATTAACCAGATAGAAGAGAAATATATAATCATTTACTTGTAGCGCCATCTGGGGCACGTTTTATAAAGCTACAAGTAACAATTTCACAGGTCTAAACCGGCAACACTGCTCAAATTGCTGGTCGTCATTGGTCTAGGTTGTGTCAAATGGAAACTTGTAACCTGTAAATTGTAATTTGTAGCTTTATAAAACAGGCCCCTGACCTATAACGTTAAACTACTTTATAATCAATAAATAGTAACTAGCATATTGCGTGCGCGCTGCCCTTGTTTAGTACTATTTAATACACACTAAAGCGACCATACAGGTTTTTTATTTATCGTTCAAAATAGCTAATAATCTTTTTAAGTAACTTAATACTTGTGCTCAGATAATCACCACTCTTCCATTGATGGTAACTAAGCTGTACATACTGAAAAATAATAAATTAGACGATGATGATGATGACTATCTAAATAGGCAGTGACAAACTACACACACATTTCCTGTGGGATGAGATCAAGCCATGTGAAGTAAATTTTATGTTTCATCACAATTGCACGTAATCAGTATCTAAACATACAGGTTAACTTGCCCTTCAATGCCCCATATAAAACCCTCGAGCTTTCTTTTTGTCATGAAACCCAAGGTCGGTAAGTATTTTTTTCTAAATATAATACGTGGACTCAAACTATCACAATAAGTCAGGACCCCAATTCTTGTGCAATTCGATATGAAGTTACATTCGAGATGAAATGTCAGTTGCATGCAATTTTCAAAAAATCTCGCTTATAAACTTTTGATCTCGACTGTCACTAGAATCGGACTCCTGAACACGTTTGACAATATCTGTGGTAAGTCATAGACAATGATGTATTCTGCCGCTAATTTATAAATACGGATTATAAACTGTGTGATTCCAAAATAATAATTAAAAGGGTGTCTTTGTGCACATATTACAATTTATATATCAATAAAAAACGTGTCGTCGTCAGAAGAAATGGATAATGCGACTCCGCCGGACATCGCCAACGCGGCTAAAATTATTAGTGACAATCGTAATTTAAAAATATGATATTTTGTCTAATTTCATATCCTCGCAATTGGGATGAAAAACATTGTATGTTACACGGGTGGTAAATGAAATACAAAGCTCGATGCATTAAAGCCCTCAGCCTTCGGCTTCGGGCTTCTAACAGACTCTCGTTTGTAATTCTGTCTTTAGGTACCACCCTTAATACAGAATTTACTATTTTAAATTAAGGACAAAAGTTAAAAACATCGCTTCGGTGTAAAAAATATTATCTTTATAAAAAACATCGTCTATGTACACCTACACGGTTACGTACAAAACACGAGATTAGTTCGTATAGTAAAGAACTACACTCAGGAGCAATGAAAAGGGTTCACTTTCTATGATAATTCATTACAAAGTGACCCGTTTTCATTGCTCTTGATTTTAACTGTAAACTTTGGTTTATTGTCAGTGTCCCTCGGCTGCCATTATTACAGTTTTAATTTTGGTCAAAGGCCGTAGTTTGGATGAGGTGTTAAAAGTTAACAAGGTTTTATGAGGTACACGTGAAGTTAAATCGTTTTACTACATGTTTTATAAATAGTATGGTAGAAAATAGTTTCATAGTTAGGTATATGAAGAGGAAAGCCACAAATTGAAAGTAGCTGCTCGGTACAAAGTGTTCGAGGTTATTGTCTGATTTGTACATTGGTCCAGCAAAAGTATGCCAGTGTACATTGACGAGTTGGTTTTCATGGTTGAAGCGAGAGCTATTGTAACGACGCAATGTATTTCTACTAGTATGCTTTTGCTGTACCAATGTAAATTAGCTATAAGGCTCTGGCTTCTTATAAGTAAAGAGAATTTTAACTAGAGAATTGAACTATTTTATGTTTTTTTAAATAGTAAAAATCTAAAAAAATATCTTAAATTAAAATACAACTCGTTCAACGAATTGAAAGGAAAAGTATCATGAGATGATTTATTTAGTTTTGCATTTAATTATAATTATACTATTATATATTCGGGTATTTATCGTATTTATCATAGAAATTACTCCACCGACAAGAGTCTAGCTCTTAAATTTAAGAAGATACATTTCTACCCATACATTGATCTAATCAAAACTATATATAGGCATGCTACCATGACTATTGAGGTGGCTGGTAGAACGAAGCCTATTGAAATGGAAAGGGGAATACGCCAGGGTGACACCATCTCTCCAAAATTGTTTACCAACTTACTGGAAGACGTATTTAAAACCTTACATTGGAAAGAACAAATTATTAAAATCGACGGAGACTATCTTTCTCATTTACGGTTCGCTGATGATGTTGTAATTTTTGCCGAGACTCCAGCCGCTTTACAACTGATGATTTCATCCTTGGGTGTCACGTGCAGTCGGGTTGGTCTCGACATGAACTTTTCCAAGACCAAAGTGATGGCCAATAGACCCGTCGAGGATGCTGGGATAGTTGTTGGCGACGTGCGGCTGGAGATTGTCTCGGAGTACATTTACTTAGGACAAGTCATCACCATGGAGAATGATTGGGAAACGGTGCTTAAGCGACGAATTCAGCTTGGATGGGCCAGTTTTGGGAATATGAGCAACATCTTTAAGTCAGACATGCCAATACATCTAAAGCGTCAAGCATTTAACCAATGCATACTACCGAAGCTGACCTATGCGTGTGAAACTTGGACAATTACCGACTTCGTTATGAGGAAGCTGAAAGTTGCCCAAAGAGCAATGGAGAGAGCGATGCTCCGGATCACTCTTCGAGACAGGATCCGAAATGAGGTTATACGCGAAAAGACTGAATTGACGGATGTTGGTAACAGGATTTCCCGTCTCAAGTGGCAGTGGGCAGGGCAATTCCTGCGATGTTCGGACGATCGGTGGAGCCGGAAGGTTACAGAGTGGAGTACAGGCAGCCGAAGACCTGGTAGACCTAAAGCTAGATGGTCCGACGACATTGTGGTAACAGCCGGTAGGAAGTGGAGAAGAGAGACCTCATCTAAGAATAAATGGAGGCAATTTGGGGAGGCCTATGTTCAATACTGGACAAATAGATGCTCGAGATGATGATGATGATGATGATGATTTCTACATAATATTTAAATTGTTGTAAGTTACGATGTACGTAGCCATACGACGTTTTAATTTATTTCTCAATCGCTCAAAGGTTAACTAGAAGAGATCCCTTAAAGGGATAAGTTCACCTTTGTACTTTATTTTCTACTGTCTGTATTTTGTATTAGGTTTTATTTTTGTACAAGTTTACATACATACCTACATACTTAGCACCCTAAGAAGACTAAATGCGATAAATTATATTAATAGTTAAATGTTAGATACTACCTTTAAAAAAAACTGATCTAGTTCTATAATGTAATTTTTCCTATTATCTACTTACACAATAAAATATTATTACATTTTATTGCGAGACTTATTAACGTGAGTTAAATGAAACAAAATAAATGTCAAAAAGTTACTCTTTATTTGAACATTGCCACCACCAAAAAAATCTTATTTAGGGTGAAAAAAATTAGGTAATCAGTAGATTAGGCTACGGAACAAGTGCCTGAGTACGAAGTACCCATCATCAATCCATCTTTACCCCTTAGAAGGCGAAAGTAACCCTGCTCCCCCCATTTTGGCCCCCACGAGTTCTTCATGATCCAGAACGGTGTACCCTTTTCTGTCGAGACAAATAAATTCACGTTTAATAATTTACAATTAATTTTAAATAAGCTTACAGTTATATCGAAACTTATTTCATAGAACTTTTCACTTCGCCGAATTTTCATTTCATCGACAGGAATTTCAAATGCAGGACCTTTATTCTTTTATGGTCACAAGTCTAGCCTAACCTAACCTACGTAACGTATGCTTAAGATAACCTGAAAACTAAAGACTAAGGTTTCAGCAGAAATTAGCTTTCGATGAAATTAAATTCGGTGAAATGACGCATTCGATGAAATATTTGTCGATATTTCAATATCCCTTATCTACCATTATTCGCAGAAATAAGGGTTTGTTTTATTTAAAATTCGTCTTGAATTATCACAAATACTTTTCCGTCATAACGTTTTCAATATCCGTATTCTGCAAAGGCAGATTGGGTTTTAGTTTCCTTACTTTTTGTTTAAAATAATTCGTTTTGTCAAGCAGCAAAGTTGCTAACAGAATCCAAAAAAAAGAAGGAGGTGCTCAATTCGGTTGTATTTATTGTTCGTGACCTCGGAACTCCGTCAATATAAATATTTTTATTTGAAAGGACAAGCTTCAAAATTGTTCCATTTATATCAAAATCTAGTTCATATAATGGAATCTATGAGGAATTGAGGGAACTCCTCAAATACTTTAGGCATAAGTACTCATAGCGATTTTGGTATTTTCAGTAAAGATTTAAGCATTTTCATTCAGAAAATATAAAGTGAAATGTTACTGATGAAGTAGACCATAAATGGCCACTGGATTTCAAGGGGGGCGAGATATCACGACTAAACCATAATTTAGATAATTATTAAAGTGCGAAAACATTGTTTTGAACAAAAAATAGTCGTGTTTAAAACCACCAAGAAAACAACAATAGCAATACTCGAGTAAACTGATTAATCTTGCCCCCGACTTCGATATATTCAATGTATAAGTCAGTTAATGAAATATTATACGCAGGTACTAAACTGGGTATTCCGAGGAAACCAGTCCTTATTTACCGCTTTTTGGTGTGTTTTAAAAAAGGTTAATTTTTTTTACCTTAGCGGCTTGATTTTGAGTGACATAAAAGGGGTTTGCGAGGTATTATTTCATTTTTTAAACTAGCGTGAGTTAATATAATAAATTAAATAAACACTAACAGTTTAATCACGTATGAATGCCAGCAGAACGACCCCGACCAATGGCCGAACTCGCGATAATACTAACTAATGAAATATTTGGACGTCCAAACAGCCGTCATTGTTGTCTTCATTATATTGAAAATAATACTAACTACCAGCACCTTATGATGTAAAAAAAAAACAGACGAATTGAGAACCTCCTCCTTTTTTTGAAGTCGGTTAAAAAATAACAGACCCGGGGTAGTTTGAATTCCATTTAAAGGAACAAGGAAGTTGTTAGTGTATCTGGAATATGCCAAGCCTAAACCACCGAAGAATTAAATATCACGGCCTGTTTACTGGTGTGTTATTCTCTCAAAAAACGGCGGCCGGTCGAACGGACGAGCGAATTAAACCGGCGAGTTTAAGTAGTCCCGTCCGACCGAACAAAACACATTTAAGCGCATGTATTGTCAATTAGGGAGCCGTTCGTGAAGTCATGCTGCCAAATTGAATACACGCGCTAAAATGTGTTTTGTTCACTCTTTTACGGTTTACTTAAACTTGCCGCTTGGACCTTCACTCGAGCGAAAGATCACCTTTGCTTGTTGAGAGAATCACCACCCTGAACCTCGTAAGGCCCACCATACTACAAACAGGGACTTTTTTGTGAGAGGGACTTTGAATCTACCGTCATGGCTATAAAGTTCAATTACGTTTGTTTGATAACGCCATTTTCAGTTTATGAAGATAAGAAAATAAACCTTATTTCGATTGCAACACAGTTGAAATGAAATTGCCTTGATTATGTATATTTTATTGCACACTGGGCCTTACGCGGTTAATACGTGAATAAGCTTTAGCAGACAAGGAATAGCGCAACTCCAGCGTCTATAATGCACAATCTTTACGGCTAGGTGAAAGGTGAAAATCGGATTTAAATGTGCATTAGACTCTTTTGTAACTGTTCCGTATTTTCAATCTAGCACACACTACAACGTTTTTCTTTACATTTTTTGAATCGATTAAAGTATTCGATAGCTGGGTCCCGCCAGGTAAACAAAACGCTTTGGAAAAGCAATCTCAAAACGCAGCGACAGTGCTGCCACCCCTTTTTCATACACACTATCTTCTAACCGCCGTCACGAACCAGCTCGCATCTTGCTAGAGCCTATCGCGAAACCCATTTCCCAAGAAACTTCCAAAGCAGACCAGCGTACACGAGACCTACGAGAATCCAGGATAATAGGTGGAGTACGAAGACGAGGGGCCCCAGACGTCAAGGAGCTTCCACCACATTTACCAGGTACGCCCGGCTATCGAAGTATAATTCCTTAACATTAACCATCCAGCAACCACTTACTTACTGGTATGTACGGTAATCAATTAATATTCCGGGTCATTGCGTCACCTGCAGTTGGTTAAGAAGGTTGTTTATTAGGCCTTCAATACTAACCTACTCCGTATCCTACTAAAAGTACAGCGTGATCTACAGGACTTAAAACATATTTTGGTGGAACAAATATGCCTTTCTTATACTTCATCATTGGTTCCGCTTGAAGGGCTGAAACAGAAATTCATTATAAATGCAATCACCAATTGATGAAAAGTAGGTTTAACAGGACCCTGTAATATAATTTATAAAGCCGTGACTGTAAATGTACTTATAAAAAGTATTACTGGTGACATGCAAACACACAGATGTAACGAAGATGCAGATGTTATGGGATTTTAGTATGATGATGTTACTCTTATGACGATTTGTATTAAATGTGTGTGTGTGTGTGTGTAGTGTGTATGTGTATGTAGATGTATATAATATTTTTTGTTTCATAGAAAACTTATTGTATCTAAAAATAAATGATAATTTTTCAACTTTTTTTTTCGGAAATTTTAATGGGTTATCTCGTTCACAACAGGCTACAAAATTCACTTGTTCGTTATAATACAGAAAAAAATAAAGGAGAAAAATAATAAATATCCGACTTACCGACAGACAGGGGTCCGTAATGAACCAACGCTTTCCTCAGCACTTCTTCATCAGTAATGTTTAGCGACTGCCATCCCGTCACTACAGCAACTCCTTTCTTTTCTGTGCAATTGCTCTGTACAACACCTTTGTACGGGTACTCTGTTTCTCTCATGCTACCATAATTATCTTCTTTTAAGTAACTGAAAGCGTCAAAACGCAGTTTTAAGTCCATATTTTTTTCATATAATCCCTTAACCACAGATCTACAAATGTCTTGTACTTTAAGAGGTTACATTCCTTATGAATCTGTGAAGCTGGCAACGTCTGTATTTTTGTTTTTGCATTTTTATTAATTGTAATTTTCTTAAGCACCTTTATTATTTTTATTTATTTATTTTATAGGTGAAAAAGCTGAACATAGTTACTTTTCTTTATGTTAGAGGAAGCAAACGAGCTATCGGATCACCTGATATGAAGTGATCACCGCTGCCCATGGACACCTGCAACACCAGGAGAGGTTTGCAGCTGCATTGCCAGCCTTTGAGAAAACTATGCTGTCTGTTGAATGTCCCCAAGTCGAAGCGGTCAGGAAATACCAAATTAAGTACCTCCAATTTCATAAGCGATTAATATAAAATAACGCATTGGAAAGTTTCTAAAGGGATATGCGTCCAGGTACTCGCCGTGTTACGATTTAAAAGTTATCCGAATAATGCAATAAATGTATTAGTGTGTCAATTGTAAACACTTACCAAGTAACTAAAAAAAAATCAAAATACCAGTTCAATCAAATTTTTGTTTTAGTGGCAATCGTTCACTGTCAGCCAGTGATCATTAACGCAAATGACTAATTGTATTACGAGGTACGTAGAACAAATCAATTACAGTTTCATAATTATTTCAGACTTTGTCAACTTGACAGAATCATGCAGAATAAAAACGCTCTTTTTAACGCGTATAGCAAATTCTTTGCATTTTATTACTTATTAGTTAAGTTTTATGGTTGTCAGATCCGGAGTTCTGTGCAGTAAGAATTCGCAAGCAGGAGGTTCTCTGTCTTATTACAAGGTACCTTCAGCAGGGTTGGTAAGGGGTTATGGTCTAAGATCCGAATAGGAGATGATTTGTACCGGGCGGTTTATTTGATGAAAAGTATTTTATATCAAATTTAATACGCTAAATAATATGTGGCGAATAGGTAGGCTGAAAAATTTCAGTCCAGTACTTATATCATCTTTTTCTTTAAATTGCAAATGCTTGTTTAATAGACAAATTTACATACTAATCGAAAGTATGAAGTCTATAGAATATGCAAACGTTAGGTTTGGTGCAAATTATTAGTACCGACTTACTTGTTTATACCTACCTACCCAATAGTTTGACGGGGAAAAAATAACCTAATGTTTGCATAGTCTATAAAAAACCTAATGTTTGCATAGTCTATAGGCTTCATACTTTGGATTGGTATGTAATTTGTCTATTAAACAAGCTACTGCAATTTTTTAAAACAGTTAATTTTTAATTTTTTAAAAGGACGCAGGACGAAAAGCGGAATGACCCTTGGTTCTGGTACGTGTATAATGTTGACTCCGTGGTCTCCATTAAAAGGCGGCCATATTTATGGTACATTTCCGTGTCAAAAATGTTCTGAGTTAAGTGTCAAATACAGTGCAACCATTTTCTTAATAGCGATCGGCAATCTTCGTTTTTCTATGACACACGAGTGACAAATATACTGTCAGTTGCGAGTGCAAGCGTGATAGCGATAGCCAGCCGAAAGCTATTAGGAAGCTGGGAATACTGTACAGGTTTGTATAATATTAGATTTTAACTAACACCCAAACGATGTGTGGAAGAGTTCCATATAGACAGTCGAAACCCATACAGTCCAAAACTTGCTGTTCCGACAAGGGCACCAACTGCTTGTGTTTCATGGCGTAAAGTGATTCGACGTTGCCTGAAATATTAGATTTTCTATATTTATAAGGGCCTTAAACTCCCGATGTCCTTGACGTATAAATTATAAACAATACATATTTTTAAACATTGAGTACTTAATAGTAGTTTATGTGGCTGGTGCATAATAAGAGGCATTAAAGCACGAGTGTGGTTTTATGAAACGAGCCGAAGGCGTGTTTCATAATAAGATCACACGAGTGTTTTAATGCCTAATTATGTATAGCCGCATACATAACTTTATCTACATGCATATCATAAGTTTTCTATAATATGTTCAGATATGGACTGTATTTTTATTAAGTTAGTGTTACTGTTAACTTGTTTGTAGTACCAAAGCTTAAAAAAAATTTTTTATTTATAATGTACAGATATGGCTTGCAATTTCAAGTTAGTGGTACAGTATTACCGATACTTTAATGTTTTGGTACCGACACTTTAATGTAAACATTACGATGCACTATACTTTAATGAAAACATTAAGATGCAACCACAGATACAGGTTTCTTAATATAGGATAAATGTTTTTATAATATATTGACATAAATAACATGAATGAGACTAGACCACGAATAACACCAAGAAGATTCGCAAGTGCGCTGCTGGCATTTGAGATAAGAGAAGGTTCATTTTTTTCAAAGGCCCTTAAGTTGTATTGGTGTGGAAACTCGATTTGTTCCTGATTCGTCATATTCCTAATTGGTCATATTACTAACTCGTTATATTCCTGATTCGTCATATTCCTAACTTGTCATACCATGTACATTTGCTTATACAAACTTATTAGTCCTCTGTGGTAAATGATAAGAATCTCCTTAGATAATTAATAGATGAGTGCTACGTGTCTAGTGACTATCAGGAAGTTAATGTCATTGTCACTTTATTATTTATATCGTGTCAAACACTACTTACGAGTTAGGAATATGACCAGTAAGGAAAGTGTCCAGTTAGGAATATGACCAATTAGGAATGTGACGAATGAGGAACAAATCGGTAACTCAGACGTCAAGAGTTGATTCAGAGCTAACATTTACTTATAGAAAGTCAAGTTCATGTAACCATAATTAAATTATCATAATATTGTTAAAAAGCAAAAAAAAAACCGGTCGCATGAAGCGCTTATCAATTTCATACGTTTTGACAGTTTTCAAAACTTACCTATAGCACTGAAAATTGCGCAAGATCCACAGTTTTGCTGATTTTTGACAGCAGTAATAATTCCTTGTTTTCGGTAATCTAATTCGTCGGGAGTTTCTAACTCATCGGGAAACACCGGTGTTACTGATCCTTCATTTGATGGAGGCAGTTTAAAACCCAAATATAGTTTTTTTTCTTCCGGTGTAATATCGGCAAAGAAATTAGCCTCGAATATTGTATTAGGGTGCTTGGAGTTGAGCTCATTTACTCTAACCAGAGAATTCTTGTAAATTTCGAATCTTCTTTTATACTCTTCGAGGGTATAATCTTTTCCATATGTTTTGATGTGTTCTTTAAACAAGTTCTCTGCGTCTTCTAGGTCGTAGTATATCTTCTCTGGGAGCGGTTCAGTGGCGGCCGAAGCTACGGCGTGGCTGGCGACGTAGACTGCAACCACGGCGGCGAGCAGCATGGTGATCGAAGGTGACTGTGACTATTGGGACTCTTACCCGCAAACTGATCAAGGGACTATTTTACCTTTACTTTTAAATACTCAGCATAACGCCATGATAACAATACATTCCGAAATAATTATATTGCAAGGTTTTTTTTCATAAATAGCGAAGTTAAAGCTCATAAAATGTTATCTAATTTGTCATAAAAAAATCTGCACGTGTATGTATTAACTTTTGTATACCTACCGGTTGAAAATATAGCCTATTTAGACTCAAATTTAACCGGAACATTTTTTTATGTATACGAGAGGCAATCAAACGAGCATGTAGGTTACCTGATGGGAAGTAATCACCACCGCCCATAAACACCAAATGAGCGATTGTCTTCAATTTTTTCCGTAGGTACTTATGTTCATCGACTTTTAAATAAACATAATTTTTTTGTCGTTTTCTTCTTCGTTCTTTCATATTTGCTACTAAAAACATTGTATCTGATGGTATTAAATATACACTGATAGAAAACGTAGTTTAATAAGATATGAACTTAATAGTATTTTAACGAGATAAATGACGCGGCGGGATCGTTACAACGATCGAATCAAAGAGAAAGGGGGGAGCGACCATAGATAATCAAGTTAATATTTTTAATAATGTTAAGTTGCTTTCACATTCCAACAGTATCAAGTTGCGAAAAAAATGTAACTTACCAACTTACCATGATGACATCACCCAGCCGTGAAATAATAATAAATGGCGTAACAGTAACTTATAATAGTAAACAACACTAGTTGTAAATAATAACAGGGTATGAACAGTTAAAACTTTAGGACTGCACAAACGTTAATCTATTATTCTCGAAAAGAGTTCACATTTTAAAATATACAGCGCAAAAGATGCAAGTATTGTAATCAACCTTTTTTGACTAAACTATTTAAACAAACTAATCATCGAATATTGATTAACGCATATTTTCCAATTGTTTTATTTACCGCCTGTTTCATAATCGACAAGTAAAGCATATTTGATAAATTTAGTGCTTTCTCTTTCTTACACATGAAAATAGACTAGGAGAGAGCCAACTTTAAATGGCACATAAATTTACTCGCCAATTTCAGAAATAGGCCCTAAGGCTGGGTTTTATAAAGATCCCTTAGGTCAAATTTCGGGCAGGAATGTCAAAACTTGTATGAAGTTACTAAAATTTGACCTGACATTTTTACTTACGGGCCTTTATAAAACCGGCTCTTAATGTCTCGAAGTCTTTTCAGCCTGTAAATTCATTGTAAGTAAACCTCTTTTTTCAATCTCAGTCTTTGTGGCCAGTTCTTTTCACAAGTATCGCCTTAGATTTCTAACATCACATTAATCAGACAGAATTTCTTACTTATCTGGCTGATTGTACGTGTTTTTTGTCTCGTTCATTGCCTAGAATTGAATACATTAATATCGTCGAATATTAGGTATGTTAGGATACTATACTTATTATTATTTAATAATAATAAGTTTCAATAAAGATTACAAATGGCAATAGTATATACAACAGCTATAGAATTTATTTGTAAACGACAACAAAAACAATTACTTATATTAAAAACAAAATTCATTTTGTGACTAATGTGTAGTTAAGGCAATAATATTATGATTAGTGAATTCCGGCTCCAGCATCGCACTCGAATACTCTGATGTGTCTTCTTGTTCCCCTTATTCTCATGGAAACAGCTCTTATGACTGGTTATCTTGATGTAAATCTGAACAGAACTTCTTGGTTATCTTGATGAAAATCTAAACCAATGTAAGTGCAGTCTCAAAGTTTAATTTATTTGTTGTATAAGGTTTATCCTTTATAGACACTTATTGCATAGATTATTGTTTTCAGAATATTTTTTGGTGGTCACAGGTCCAACCTAACCTAACCTACGTAACCCATGCTTAAGATAATCTGAGAACAATAACTAAGCAGAAATTAGCTTTTCACTTCTCATGCTCTTAAAATGTTACTTTAATCTCTGCTCATCGGGACTAAAGCTCCTTATTAATCTATAGGTTTTTTTTAAAATTTACTTTGGAAACCCCTAAACAACCAATCACGGTGTTTGTGAATGGAGGCTTATCGCCCTTTTCAGTTATTGTGTATGGACTATTTTTAGGCCGTGGAATTAACCTCAAAATGACAACTGTGCTAAAATATAAAAAAAAACGATTTAATTTCGTGAAACACAATGAAGGATTACGAATATGAATCTATTTAAATATATAAAGGATAATTTTATTTTATTAGTCATGGGCCAAATAGTTTTCAAGTTTGTATCTGTTGGCTAAATATGCAAGCATTTGTGTCACTTTGTAAAGTGTCACTTTACAAAAAACTGACAACCGCGAAACAAATTTGTCAGAAACTTTGTTACATATTTTGTTAAATATTGTAATTTTCTATATAGAACGTCGTTTTTTTTCCTCACATTCAAAGTGAAAAGTAGAGTTTTTAACGCGAGACTAAACAACCATAATGACACTCGAACTATAGCCACTCTCGCTCGCCCGTTCGCTCGCGTAGCTAAACATCTCTTGTCATTATTGCTTGTTTTAGTCTCTTGATGAACAATTTACCATTCTATGAAATGAAAATTCTGCAAAGTGATACGTTCTTTGTAATAAGTGTGTATAAAACAAGGAGACCCCGTTGTATAATGTTAACGTGATAATAGTGATATTTCATTCGAAGTTGAAAAAAAATAACGAATCCCCTTTGTTTGCGTTGGGAAAAAAGGAAGCCACTTTTAAATCAGGAACAGACCATACGAGTTTGCAGAAAACTCGCTGAAACCTAGTCGGGAAACAAGATAAGCAAAAAGTTGGCTCAAGGCAAACTGTACAACTGTGTTTTTTTTATTTATCTCATTTTAGCGGCCTTCCATCATTTTTGTTTGATGCGGTTGAAAGATAAATATGAAGTGTTCTAAATGAGAATGTAGGGCAGAACTTTTTATATATTTGTGGAGTCATTTAACATACGGAATAAGGTTTAACTTGTGTTTGTGGTTGAAAACCCAGCAACATTTTAATTTGAATTTCGAATAAAATTGTTAAGTGATTTATAAACCAACTCACAAATTATACATATTCTAAGTTAATGTAATTGAATCATGGATTATTTATATTTACCTAACTTTATTTAGCCCGAGGTTGGAAAATAAAGATTTTGTGATAGTTGATTCCTTTCATATTTTTTAGATGATTTTTGTCTGTACTTAATCACCCTGCTCCTTCATTAAAAAATATTCGTAATTATAAAGTGAATAATGTTTTTTTTTTATTAATGTTTTCTCGGGTGAAAATCGGCAACGTTCTCCAATTTATACCCAAAAAAAATTGCTACTTTACGAGTAAATTGGATCACGTTGCCGATTATCATTTATACTCGTAATAACTTATCTAAATTAAATCTAAAATTTCTTATAACATTCCATTAAAATAAGTATTTGACGCCTACAGCTCACTTTAATCAACAGTTTGATTACAATCTTAACACATTCGTGTGTAGTTCCGCATAATCATAGCGTGATTACTGAAATACCCACGTGCAATAAAAACGGGTCGCAGCGTATGTAAATTTGTACGTGCTGTGACCCATACTTATTGATCTTGAAAATTTACTGTAATTTCCTCTACAAGTGGAATAAATTGATATTTTATGGGTTAGGCTGCGGCTCCACTGAGGCGGAGACGAGCGGAGTGGAGCGGAGCTGTGCCAAATATTAACCAATAGAAGGCGCATGCGGTCACGTCGAGCGCGCCTTGCGTACGTTATTTTAGATTCTATTGGTTAATATTGGCACAGCTCCGCTCCACTCCGCTCATCTCCGCCTCAGTGGAGCCGCAGCCTTAGAGTCGAGGTCGTGGGTTGCCACAATATTAAATTGGTTTTATTTAGGGACTAAATTATAAAAGATCTGGGTCCCGTTTTAGGAAAGTTTCTAACTATGAGCAAACCGTAGCAGTGTTAATTTAGTTCTGAAGTGTAATTAGTCAAAGATATCTAGTTATTTTACAGCAAGATGATATGCAAATTAAATATAGAATCTGTATACTTGGAACCTTGTCACTGTAATTTTCTTACTTGTCAAACTAAGTTAGGATACGTACAGTAACGCACAGTAAGGCACATTATCGTAAGCTCGTATCATTTTTCATTTTTACATTTTAAGCAGCGGTGGAATTACTAGCGTAGAGTCATTTCACCTTAGGGTTGGCAACGCATTTGCAGTATTAGGATTGCAGTCTTGTGATTGTTGTCTTGAGAATACAACTGTCTATGGGTCTTAGATCCAACTAACCTAAGCTCCTTACCATAACATAATAATCTAGGAATAGATATCATATCCATACGCAGCGTTACTACCAATAAATATGTCATTGAAATTGTATAAGACTGAGGTATAGGTGTGTGTTTATCTATTGCTGAGGTCCAACTGAGATCTAGCGATAAGGTCAAAGATGTATTCAAATTAGCTGGTGAACAGATCTGCGGTTTAACGCGGCTGAATCGGGCTCGATCCGGACATCCGACCGCCATTAGCGGCGTTCGACATACTACTGCCACAGTACACGTGTTTGGTCAAAAATGTATTTATTTATTTATTTTACAGTTATAGTTACAGATTCAGATTTTATTACTCTATTGAGGTCATTAGAAAGAGAATTAACTAATAATAAAAGTCAACACAAATACCGAGTACATTAAAAAATTCAAAGTCAATCTTATTTATGAGTCAAGTTCCATATACTCATTCACTGAATAGACTGGGTTATCCAAATTATCAAAAATATTCCTAAGCCGGCGCCTAAACATTTCCTCAAATGGCTCGCGTAAAAGTTACAAACTTAACATTAGCATAAGTATCTTATGAATAAGAATAAGTGTCCCGGCAGACGCAGATAAGATAACTATTCATTAGAAACCCCCGATAAAACGAAGGTACTGATATATTTTAAACAGTCCAACCGGATCTTAATAAACCCTAGCTAAAACCCTAAATAAACTATCTTTCAGCTTTGTTTATTTTATTGGGAGTTACGATGCCACAGACTGACAAACAAATATAAATATTATCAGTTTAAATTACAACAATACAAAGAAACTGTTTGCGTCAACGGTTAAAAACGTGATAAAACCCTTAAGTTAAGCATTTTACTCAGTTACAAATGAAGTACTGTTTTAACAATGTTTTCTGTGAACCTAGATTTTGATGCAAATCTGCGATAATTAGGTAAATGTCGGGGGTTTAGCATGTTAAAGGTTCTCTATCTCAACCTACATGTACAAAGTGTATAGTAGTAACGCTATTAATGTCCGTTCGTATAATACGCGTATAATACGTAATACGTAATACGTACGCTATTAATGTATTATTAGATTACCTACTTCGTGTCGAGTCACGCAGAAATTAGAAGTTATTTCTCAATTTTAGAAATATACAGTGTGTTGTACACGGGCATTTATTAAAACTGCCGATAGTACGTTGCTTTAGCATTTGTTTGCAAGTATTATCAATTAAAAAATAATTAAAATAACTTCACAATTAATTTTCTTAGATACCGTCCATTTTTAATCTAGTGCATGTGCTGCGTGTTCATCGTTATCAGTTTCGCTGTTGCTTAGTACAAGGCATGTCGTGGTACGGGGGCAAATCATAATAATCAAAGTATCCGTCGACTGTCATTTACACTTGTCCAATTGCTGTGCTTTACATTGCTGGCAATTACAATTTTGTTAGAAAGTTAACAAAGCCTGAAAATTTGTTTATTAATTAAATGAATCTCATGGTTACGTTACAGATATACGTTATTTTAACCTACTTTAAAAAAGCCAGGGTGCTGGTAACACACTGTACATCGTTAATATTCGCAGAACCTTGAGGTACCTAATTGTATTTTAACTTTTAACCGTGTATTTTTTTTTGCACCATCGCTACGCTAAGTAAGTTTAATAAAATTTTATAACAAACTTGTTGCTTTTGTAGTATTCACACTCATTAACACTCTCGCATTTACATATACAGTCGGTGTCAGTTGAAATCGCCAAAAATGTAAACAAGTCAGTACCGTTTGACACATAACCTAAAATTTTCATCGAGCGTGTTTTTATTTAAAACAACGTATAATTTATAGTTATTGAATCCTAAACTTAATATGAAAGTGATAATCAAGTATGTAAATAATTAATAAAACCACACCTGATCTTCAAAAGTACGTGATTATGAAGTAATAATAGTAAATTGCTTTGTTTACATCTTTGCCCATTTCAATTGAAACCGATCATAGTTCAACCACGAGTTACATAGGAAAAAAATAGATATACTAGTAGTAAGTATACAATTTACAAAGAATGATCGGACTGTTATTATGAATTTTTGAAACCCTATATATGCGGACATTTCTGATCTTACGTTACTCCTTTATTACACCTACCGGTTTTAAAGCAATCTGAGTTTTACTACACATTATAAATTTAAACTACTAGATTACGTATTCACAGAGAATACCTCAACATCACTGGAGAATAACCCCCTGTAGAGATTTCCCGCCGCAAGATTAATTCGGCCCCGAGTCCCCCGCCCGTGTCATCGTTTCATGTAAGTAAAATAAAAAGGAGCGGTGAGACAATTTAGAAGCAACACCCTGTGATGGATGGGTCCGGGCTTACGTTAACCTTGTTGTTTTCGTGAAATTTGTTTCTCGAAATTAAACCTTGGGATAGTGGGTAAAGATGCAAAATGACTTAGATTTTTAAGTTAGGAAGTTATGTAGAGCCTAGAAAACCATAATGCGTCTGTTATGTAATATAATCAAAAAGTCTGATGTCTGGCATTTAATGTTTGTGATGTTTTCACCCTATTCTATTGTGATAAGGTCCAAAAATGCATACTTCTGTTTGTAGTCGACTGTATGTACAGCATGTGAAGAGTTACGAAATAATGCCTGGGGCACGTTTTATAAAGCTACAAGTTACAATTTTACAGGTCTAAACTGGCAACACTGCTGCTGTCTGGTCGTCATTGGTCGAGGTTGTGTCAAATGGAAACTTGTAACCTGTAAATTGTAATTTGTAGCTTTATAAAACAGGCCCCCGGTGTGAATTAATTTTTAACAAGTAAGTTTCTACATTTTGTGTTCTTTGTGACACTAATAATACATTTTTAACCTTATAGAGTACCTAGTGTATTATTCCGGATCACTTTAATTTGCTGTATTTTAAATGTATTTTGGGCGTAGTGGATAGATAAGAGTTTACCAACCTTATTCTGACGATATATGGCATGCATCATACCTCCATACGCAAATTACACCGTTTTTGCGGTTGGTAAAATCTTAACTATAGTCTGTGCCAATTGAAATTGGCAAAGATGTAAACACAACCAAACGAACTAATTTACCATAATTATCAATAATCATGTGCTTCTAAAGATCAAGTGAGGTCTTAGCAATGATTTATGTACTTGATCTTTACTTTCACATTAAGTTTAACATTAAATAACTATTAATTATTATGTTATTTTAAATAAAAATACGCTTGATGAATATTTGAGGTTATGTGTCAAACAGTACTATTTTATTTACAACTTTGGCAATTTCAACTGACACAGACTTGTAACGATTATGCTCCTACTGAATGTATTTTGAAAATCGCGCAATTTTGGCAAAAGTATTTCGAAACTGATAAAATACACTACTAGTCATGCCAAGAAAGAGGTGTTCTTTGATTTGTATAGGGGTATGTATCCGTGTCTGTTTCTTTGTGACTCTAATGGCGTGATGAATTTTGAAAAGCGAGGTATTTTTGTGTTGATCTTTACCTCTAGGAGTTTCGTAGGTTATATTTTTCCTCTTGATTCTTGAATTCTCAAAGATGTTTGAGGTAAAATACTTACTGCCTATTTTAAACTCGAGGTTAAAGAAGCGTTAATTTTAATTTTAGTATCACACACACACTTATTAACAAAGCTTTTATTTTGACTAAAAACTGGTTTTATTGTTGCGTGTGATGTTCATATCCCATAATTCTATCTATTATGACGGTGTAGGTAGTCATTTTCTAATAAAATTATTAAAAAAAATCCCTTGCACAGGAATTGCACCGAAGGCTACGATAACAGCGTAAGAAAAATAAAAAATATCTCAAAGGGCAACCTTAATACCCCATAATATATCCAAGGTATTCTCCTAAAAGTGCCCCTTACCTTGCAAGCCCCTATTTTGACCGTTCTTGTGTTATATTTAAGTTTCATTAAGCGACCAAGTTATTAGGAAAGTGTTTCTGTCAGAGGGGAGCTCTGTAACAATATCACCTATCCACAATCGTGAAAGTAAAAGACGAACTTGAAATAGACTGTATTATTAGGGAACTAAGGATGTCACGTGAGTTTTTAAACAGCAAGAGCAAGTTTGCGCTGAAACCAAAGTTTTGCGATACCTAAACTACTTTTATGTTCGATATTAGACTTTCTCCTTAAGTCGTTAAGGGTTAGTTGGTAGTTGGCCGGTGAAATTATAAGTTTGTTAGTCGTTGTGTCGAAATATTGCGTCGTCGTGAAATTATAGAGGACTCTTAATGTTTTATTAATGGTCGGTCTCCGAGGGCAAGTAAGCCTTTATTGATTTGGCTTTGGGCGTTTTTTACACGACCTATTTGCTGGGTTGGCGATGTTTTTGAGACCGGTTTAGATCTATATTGCTTTTTGAGACTTTGATCTTGAGTTTAGTTTTTATGTTAACTATACAGTATGAAGGTATTCCTGAATCTTCACGTCTGTACCTAGACGTGGTTTTGAGTGATCATTTAATACACGAAAAAGTAATTGTTTGGTTGTCACACTTATACGATAATTATTAATAATTTCAAGGTTAACTTGAAGAGATCCCTGAAAGGGATAAGTTCACCTTTGTGCATATGTACCTATATTTTCATAAGTGATTTTTTGTGTTACAATTTCTTTTTTGTGCAATATAGAGTTTATTTACTTACTTATCGGTCACTGTGTGTCTTTCGTTCCTACTTTCGAGATACAATATTTTTTGTTATACATTCTATTTGGTTTCTTTTAACTTTATAATTTCCGTAAATGTATAGTAAAATTTATTGATTAATTAATTTAAAACTTTCAAGGAAAACTATAAAATATATATCCTTATTCTTCCTTAAACTCCTCTCCAATTCTGGAGGTTGGCAGTTACTTACATTCCCGTCCCAGGACATCTTGGGTCTGCCAACACCTCCTTTCCCCTAAACTTTATCCGTGACGATTGTCTGAAGCAGTCTGTTGGTATCGCTTGTATCCTGAACCTAATCAAATGCCCATATATTTAGTACCATACTAATTTCTTTCTACACACATCGAAAATGTCCAAGGATCAAAAATATCCCTATATTGATTTCATATTTTGTAATGTATCGCCGCAGAGTCGTTATTTGACTCGACATCGTACTGAGTATGTCTCTTATTGACGGCAACGGCATAAAAGAAAAAAAATGTTATCTCTCTTAGTTCTTTGTTTATTGTATACCGTGTGGTTTTTGTCAATCTAATTATTTTGTTTCTTCTTTCTTTCTCATATTCTTGATCCTTAGAAATTTTTGAGGTGTGTATTTTCTTCTTGCTGATTCCATATACGAGTAGGTACGTATTTTCCCTATTTCTATAAAAAATTTAGTGAAGACACATACCTACATAAAATGAACCCTAAAAACACAGGTACCCTCTTTTTTGTAGGCAGTTGTGTTAAAAGTACATAGTTGAACTATTAAATTTCTACTTAGTTTTTACGTAGCAACACAAACTTAAATTAAGGACACAGTAAAAGTTGACTGACGTTGTATAAACGTGATTATTCGTTATAGACCTAGTAAATGTTGACCCAACCGCCATGTTTGCGGTTCGGCTTGGTAATACTGATTGTTTGCACGATACTGTGATAATGAAGTTTATTACAGTGTTGATCATAACGTTGTAATAAGTTTATTTATGCATTTAATTGATTAACATAACTTTTACTGGCGATTTACATACTGAAATGTATTTTTCATCACACTTGCTCGGAAAGGGTGTGATATAACACGCAGGCGTATAGGACAGTTATAGCCGATTTACCTCCCTAGGGAGTTATGAGTTTAGTTTTGAAATATAGAATCCACTCGTACATCATTTCAGACTAATGAGGTGTAAAATGAGCCATGGTTTATTTCCTATATTCAAAACTTGGCTACAAACCAATTTTACTGTACTTATAATTAAACGTCTACGTTACATTTATCTGCATTATATTTATATTTTACAATTATTTCAGAGACATTTGCAATTATTTTATTCAATTTCATTTTGAAAATTGGTTCAATCTGGCAGTATGGCCTGTCAAGTTTAAAAACTAAAGCAGTTCGAAGCATTATCTGTGGAAGACTATATTGAAAAAAGTTTACAAACTCTTTTAGTTTAGCAAGTCGTGTTCATTTGTTTGATTGTTGTTTCCGAAGCGTATTTTGTATTACTTTTTCTCTATTTTTTTTATTTCCTCGCAAAGGTGATGAAAGACATTGTGTGTATCACGGGCATTAAGGGGATTACAAACTCGAGTCATTAAAAGCCCTCCGCTTTCGGCGTCGGGCTTCTAATAGTCTCTCGTTAGCAATCCCCTTCATACCGCCCTTGATGCTCAATGTACTATTATCTCACAAATATTAACCTAGAAAAAGAAGTGGTAGCTTCGTAGCAAGGTAATGTTATTTTTGTGATATTATGGCGTAACAATTTTTTAAAGTATTCTCGAGTAAAAATGTAATGCAAAGTTTTAATCTACACTTCTGAAACGCAGTCTTTGTTTTTTCTTCAATTTTGATGTCTAACTTATTCAGCGGTTGTCCTGTTCTTTTTTTACCAATGCATTGCGAGCCAAACTATCATGTACGAAAAAAATAGATATTATGTAACAAAACATCAGATTATGTTCATTTAATGCTCCGATTTAGAGCTTGTACTTTCAGCCCTTATTATATATTATGTTGGTATGAAAGACACACACTGTATAAAGAAATACATACAAAAATGATTCGCTTTCTGTCATTCAATTACTTAGACATTTCATACTCGTTACGTCAAGGTTAATATTAAGTGCGTATGGCGTTTCTGACGTCTCGTTTAAAATTTGCATTACTCTGCCTTCAAAGAAACTCCTTAGAAGCGTGGGCTTTCAAAAACAAACTTAACATTACCTCAAAACCAATAATAGTAAGTCGTAATGCGACGGAATAGAGTCGAAGCCCAGTGCAATAGTAAAATGTTTCTTCGCAATACCTACCTGTTAAGTATTCATCGAGGATACGAAAACATTTTTTTCGTGTGTACGTGCTCGATTTCATCGAATACGTTTATTTACCTTCGGATCCCTTTTATTTGCACCGTAATAGAGTATTTTCAGAGTTCTATAGCCACAGTGCTGTAGTAAATTTAGCTTTTTTAATCTTATTGAAAACTGATGCGTTTATTAAGAGTGTTGAAAGAATATCTTGGATGGAACGTTTTGCTTAACTTTTTATAAACACGTTTATCTCTGATGATATCGTTTGTATGTAAAGTGAAGGGTGCCGATAAAAAAGTCGGACCATAGTTAGCGTAGCTAACCATATAAACAACGAAGACGAGTAAAGGGCATTGGGTAAATTTGTTTGAAGAATATTGTCTTTTTTTTTTTCAGCGGCCACGGATGATTCTTACATAGTTATTTAGAGGACCTCTAAATACATATAGATATATATATTTTATGGCGTTAAATAATATCGTAGCGGAGATTTTAAAGATTTAAATGTTCAGTTTTTAGTACAAAAGTACGCCCAAGCATAAATATTTAAATATCTCGGCTCCGATGCACTTAAGAGTATTTACAATACATAATAAAATATGTTTACTTTTAATAATTCTATCATAATTTGCCACTTTTACGATGGCCGCTCTCCTTAAAAATGTATGAATTTTACAAATGACAACACTTTTACCCAAAGCCCTTTCCATTTTGCGACGGTAAGTATCCCTACAATATATGGCCAATTTTCGTGTCACTGTGTTAGTTAGCATGCCTAACTTGTTGGACCTTACGGCTTACCCTTAAAAAAGTTTTGCTAGTTCTGAGTGTTTCAAGCTGGTCGTTGAGAGGTCCAGTCTAGGGCCGTATTAATAAACTCATCTTGGCCGAGATGCCGGTCACAAGATACGTCAAAGTAAACGTCAAACCATAGAACACTGTCATTTTTGACGCAACTCGAGACGAGCATTGGAGTTGAGTTTAGTTTATTAATACGGCCCTTAGTTTGGCTTGACTCGCACTTATGGTAATGATGAATAAATATCCATATGATTTAAGAAGAGTGGACTCGAACAATGTAAGAATTACTATTATTTTGTACGCTTGTATGATATTTCTACGATTAAACTATATGAGTATAGTACTTAGAGTAGCTGCGTGCGAATTTTTTTTTTTTTTTTTTATGTATGTTTTTGTGTTCAGTAATTATGTTTGTGTAATCTTCTGATTTCACCTGATGGTTCTGATGAAAGACCAGCGCTGACTTTAACCTTTGAACGCCACCGTCGGCCGCAGCCGAAACAAGTAGAAGCTTAAAAGAGACTTTCGTTTCGTATAAATTAAGTTGAAATTTGCATAGCATGTACATGACCTTTTCTAGACTACACTGTTCTTTGCTCATTGTCCTTTATTGTTGTTCGTCACGAATAAAGCTATTTTCTTTCTTTCTTTTTTTCTTTCTTTCTTAAAGCGTTTTCAATTTGCAAATTGCAATTTGCCTTACTCACCAGATAATTTTAGATAGGTACATTGATACAACGTCCTACGTCAATTTCGTTGATTTAAAACATAAATAATATCCTTTCTTTTCTTAAGGGGTTGATTTATCATAATGATTTAGCCAAATAAAGCTCTATATTCCTAAAAAAACAAGTATTTCAAACCTCATATTTGGTATTCAGTAAGACATTGTATTTCAACTGCCAGTCAGTAACGGTCGCTTATTCAAAAGTATAGGGGTCATTATTACGAAATGTTGAAACCTGCCAAGTTCCGGACAGAGAAAATGACCGTGCAATATGAATACTATAACTATGTACTTTTCACTGCCTGGATTAGGTTTCGCATTTCATAAAACGTCTTGGACTTAGAAGTTCGAAATAAAACAATCAAAGCCAATGATGAATTTTATTCTAATTAAATTTAAGTGGAAACATGAATACTTATAACATGAATCTAAAGAAGGGAACGCTATTATATTCTTAATTATAATACTTATTAAATAAAAAAATGTCTTTCATGTTGTTATAGTAATTATTAAAAAACAATTCAACTTAAATAACGCAAGCCATATTATAT
Source organism: Acleris literana (assembly GCA_946894065.1). NCBI lineage: Eukaryota > Metazoa > Arthropoda > Insecta > Lepidoptera > Tortricidae > Acleris > Acleris literana. The sequence goes on from OX335671.1 coordinate 4,610,245, forward strand.
GGCACGAATATATCGCAATTTTAAAATAAATACGCAAACAGAATTCATGCAAAATTGTGCCAAAATGTGCTCGAAGATGTCTAGAGGATCTGTGTGTTACTCTTTACCGGTAGAAAGTCATCATAAAGTAAAATGCCATTAAGTTGGATTGATATTTTGTTTTAACTCCATGTCACATTGTCACCCATGATTCAATCCACTTTGTAAAAGTTATAGATTTTTTCAGAGATGTTTCCAAAACATTACTATTCTCCCAGGTATACAAGTTCACACTTAACCATTCCAGTATTAATAATGTTCGACATGATAGTTTGTTCAGGACTTTATTTATTAAACTGTATAGAGGTTACAAGAAAATAACAATTATTATATTCTACATTGTAACTTTTAATAGTGACTTCCGTTCGACTCGACATTGCCTTCGAGTACAGTGCCAAAAGTATCTACTTACGTTAAAACAAGTAACAATCACATGTTACTGTAGTTTAAAAAACGTACTATTACAATTTTAACTTTATTCTCTTTATTATTTTGAGAAGGCACATGAAAAATTCTTACAAATAAATGATAAAAACGAATCAGCGACGTCAAGTCGTGTTATGTCAAAAGGCAATTATGAATTAAGGTAAAGTATTAAAAATAAAACAAATACATCTTTGATAATGTAAGGCTGGGTCAAACTTCTTACCAACAACAATATTGAATTAAAAACTCTTACATCTCCAGCCTTACTATCCGTTCATAATATCAAACGGTGGTTGTCTACATTTATTTAACGTAATGTATAAACAGGTCTTAAATCCTATAAAAATACAACAATATTCGTCTGAGACTCCGGTTTAACTGACCGGTTAAAACCGGCGTATAAACCGTATCTCGCTGTGGTACCTAGGTGATATGCCACGAATCTTACGTTTGTACATGCTACTGTTTACTTTACAAAAAATCTGTTTCGTTTACATGGATTACAATTCTAAAATTACACGACTGTTCGGGTGTTGCCCTGACTTTATAATACTTTGATCCCAATACAGATAATAGAATGTTTAAGGACAATATCAGCAAAACAAAACGAGTAGCACGTTCATAATTAGCATAATATGTACATAGTATAGCCAATAGCAACAACAGCGTGATTTTGTGATCAATTGAAGTAAGCAATCTAATTAATGATGAAAAACTTACAAAGAGAGATAAAGTTACTATACAAAGAAATACTAACTCGAGTGATGATGAATAATAAGACGATGCAATAGCACTTAATGATGAAATCGCCAATGATTAATAAAAACGTACCATGAGAGCTTACTCCAAGAGTTTCCACGAAATCATTGTATAACATGAAACAACACATCTGAATACTACCACTACGCTACAAGTAAGAAAAATATATATTTTTCCAAACTAATCTTATGAAAGCTCGTGAAACATTATCAGTAACAAGAAATTGTCTTTTACATTTAATACTACAGTAAGATAGTAAATATTATCTACCGTAAAAAAACGAACCAGCGTTGTAAATCGTTTTGAGACAGTCAAAACTTCGAAAACAATCCAAACATTAAAAAAGAAAGCAAACTGTCAAAACTTAAAACTAAAAACACACAAACTTAAACTAAACTGTAACGAACTCTTTCTTTTTTCTTAACTTATTCTTCCATGTCTTTAAAATGTGCTGCTTCGTTCTGTTGAATCATTTCTATTGTAAAACTTACATCACTGTCTTTGGAGCTAAGTAAAGAACTATTGCTTTGGTCAAGTTTTATGTAATAAGTTTTAAATATACGCACATAAACTGTCTTTTTTTAAGATGTTTAGCAATCAAATAGAAAATACAATAAATGCATGTCACAACTTGTTAGTAATTAGTAGAATAAGAATCGTGTAAATAACTTAGTATTGTTCGAAACACTGCTCTGTCACAATTTATCAAAGTTGAGTACAAAAATCGAAGACTCGTCTCTTAATACGTTAACATTTTTTTCACTACTCAATACTATGGAAGCCAAAATGTGACGACGCCTCTAACACACCGCCTACAAAATGCGTTAATTTATTTATTTTTATTTAATTACTTACGCTTTTATTATAGACATGCGCCTAATGATACAGAGATAGCTTTTCTAAAAAATGTTAAAAGTGGTCCTATTTTCAATTTTATACGATAAGAAAATATTATAGCAGTGGTCCAAGATTTTATATTCAATTAAGATTTACGTTCTTTGAATCCAAAATAGCAACGGTATTTTTCGTTATTAATCCAAAACACTTTAGATTCTCTTTAGATTTTTCAAAATGAAGCTGTTCTGAGAATTAAATAGAAGAGCTATCCCATTGTGTGTTTTTTTATAAATCATTTTCATTTCACTTTTAATATATTCATTTATGATTGTGGTTCTGACCCTGCCTCGTTAAAGCGATATAACTATTTTACAGTTACCGATATCATTACAATTGTTACATTTTCTTACTTCTACATACAATAAGCTTGACGAAACTTCCTAGGCCGATAGGAACTGAACTCAGACATAAAGATCTAAAATCGAAAACTACATACAAAACAGAGAGAATAAAAAAGAAATGATTGAAATCAACGCTCTTTTTAGGTAATGAAACTAAGATAAGAGGTACAAATAAGAGCGGAAAAACACAAATAATCTAAAGTACTTAATCTAAATCTCACTTAGTTTAGTTATTATAAAACTTACCTCAAAGTACTGTACGTATAACAGCCGATTGAGTACCAGTAATATCGTACGTTGACGAACCGCCATAGGCGCGGCGCTTTATGCTCGCTTCATCTTACATACTTTGTGTGGTAACTACGTATATTCTAGAGTCAACGTTAATGGGGCCTTTATCTTAGGGAGCAATAACTAACACGTTGACAGTGAAAAAATCATAACAATCATCAACATCGTTACCGTTCAAAACATCATTTTAATCCATAAAATCAGTCCAAATTGCAATATTAACAGTTTCATCAATTCGTTTTATTTAGTCTTTGTTTCCATTTTGCGGTGTATGTGAGATGTGCAGTGTAGCTAGGCGCCGCCGCAATGGTGTCAAATCGTGTAACTATGAGTTCTCTGGTTCATCCCACTCCACGCTCGCCCACTGAGGCAGCTCCGTCTCGTACTCCCAGCCGGGACCCTGATAACCAGAAACAAACCAGTCATCAACATAATGTCCACTTTATTGACATTAAAACTACAAGGAATTCATTTTAAAGAAACCAAAATATTTTCAATAACATACACGAAAGTTCCACAAGTAACGAATTGCGCTTTATCCTTATCACATAATCCTTACCATTGATATTCCAAATGGAAACGATAGTGAGGATGTTGGAATATAGAGTCTTTCAATCACGCAAAAACGAATTACTAGACTGATTTTGGTGAATTTTGGCATACAAAGAGTATATAGAGTAGATACTTTGTTTCCCGAAAAGTTCTAAAGTTTCCGAAAGAAGAACGATAAACCAGCAACGCGGAGAAAGTCACAACTTAGAAACAACAATGCCAGTTCCTACTTTGTTACTTTGTAAACTAAAGTAGTCCTTAATACGTTACCTTGTACTTCCAAGCATGGAGATACATGACGAGGTCCCTAGGCCTGGGGTCCCTGTACCGCACACGGCACTCGTAACAGTGGGGATCAGTCGACAGCGCATCGGAACTGCTCGTCGCGACGCTGCCTGAGCTGGTCACCAACGGCGCGACGCCAGTCTGGGTCGCCACTGTTACTTTGTCCGACTGCGAAAAGATATTTTAAAATGTCAGGCCTACTTTCGAAGAAAGCTTTGAACAGAAAAGGTGTGAAATCTCGTAAATTTATCATTATAGATCCCAATGAGCAAAATAAAACTGTGCAAACTTTGATAACTGCAGAGCTAAAAGAATATATGTAGGAATGACATCATATGTCGTGCGCTCTCATGTGTCAATACAATACCATTTTAACAGATTTTTTCAATCTGATTTGTTTGATTAGTTATATGATGTGGATAATATACCTTCTAGAAAACTGTTCAGTTAGTTAACTTACGCACGCTTTGAACATTTCGATTTTTTTGTGCAATTACTACTGTAAGACTTAGTCGTCTACTTGTGCAAGTTCTCTTACGAAGTTTATCTTTCACCTTTTAGACATCGGTAACCACAAAAGGCACTTAAGAATTTAAGTTTGAAAAGCTCATTAGTGGCCCCTGGGGATCGAATTGGGAACCTTGCCATCAGTCGACGACGCAAACCACTCAATCGTTTCTAGGCCTAAGACGCTCTTGTTAAGTTAGTACTTAAGTTCCAATTAGCAGGCGGGAATTATAATTTAACTAACCCGTAATTTCACTACACCCCGACAAAGTTAATTAAAACTAACTCCGCAATGTAACCTGATTTCAATTTTGAATTCTAATATTAAAACCAACTAACCACAATTCGGAATAATTTCTGTACCCTTTCAGGGTCTGTTTACCTACACGGGCTAATACTAAAAGTTTGGTCAGAAATTAAATTTCGAATGTTTGAATTGAAAACGTTTGAGAACGTTTTACACACGTACATTTTAAGCAGTTATTTTGATTAATTGCTAGCAAAGATAAAAAGGATGTTTTTTGCTAGATGTTGCAAACTTATAAAGTATTTTTTTTATTTCATTCTCTAAGATGTTTTTTAAAAGACAACCTATTTCATAAATTTATGTATTTTGTTACCTTTCTGTTGTGTTACCGTTTCCAATAACCTTACTTAACAAAGCAAATACAGTGTTCCAAAATGTATTTTACCACTATACAACTAGGAATTGTTAATCTTATGCTTTGAATAACTAGAGCCTAAACGACATTCATCGATTGTTTCTCGTAATAAAAGAGTACCTTGGCATCACTGGAATCATCGGTCATAGCAGCCGACGGAGTCGGTGAGGGTACCGAGGTGCAGGCCACTGGTGACGCGTCCAGAGGAGCTTCCGCAGCGCTTGAAGGACTCGGGAGAGTCGCTATTGAAAACAAATTGTATTAAAATTGATGGACATATTTTTGTTAGGTCATTGAACTTAATACTACCCAAAAAATAATGATAACATATTAAATTTGATGTTGCAAAGTATTTCCAGATCCACTAGTCTTTTTTTTTCGTTTTTCGCTCATGCCGTCTCTATCCTAACATCCTTGTAAGATGAGATATCCAAACGTCAAACAAATCGCGGTTTGCCCGCTAGTGCTAGGTGTCTTGGTCTCATTGCAAAAAAAGGTTTACTTCAGACGTGCAGATTTTAACCACTAAAAATTGTTACAGTAAAAAAAACACATATATTTTAATACCTAGTCTCTGACACATTCATCATCATCATCATCATGTCAACCGAAAGACGTCCACTGCTGGACATTGCACCTTTTTAAATCGCTCTTTTACTAAACATTTTCAATATCAATTATACCTCTACTTTTACAACTAGTAAAATAATTGTGAAGTGAGTCTAGCAATTAACAAGAAAAAACAATGCCATACCAATTAGCCCTTCTTTAACGAGGCTTACCTATATTGACTTCTATTGACTTACATGCCATGACGGATGTTGGAGTTACCCCGGGCGCTGGTGACCCCAGTCTTGGAGACGATTCTCGAGACGTAGGACCTGTGTCACAGTCATCTTCAACTCCTGTTAAAGAAAGGAATCAATGAAGAATACAAAGTTGAAGATTTTGCCCATATTGACGAATGAAATAAGAATTTCTTAAATGTTAAAACAAGTAGATGTTTTTAATGAGATCCATTTTTTCCAAATCTATTATTATTCCAAGTATCACTGTAATCTTATTAACTTTTATGTCAACTAAATCTCCTGATTTAACTGATTCTACAATTTTTACGAAATTTTCAAAAACATCGTCCTCTACATGTTGTAACTCCTCATATTTTACTGTACCTTTATCATCAGACACAGGCTTAGAGAACAGCATGTCGTCGTCAGCTGCGTCGACTCCCAGCCAGTTCTCAGCGTTGTGTATAGCAATGAGGTCTCTGACCAGCTGTTCGTCTGTTTTGCCGCCGGTGTCACCACCCTTTCCGCGGAGAGGACCAAACACAGGGTGGTTGTAAAGTGGGTCGTTTACCACTGGGTAACCTATTAAAAAAAACGTAAATTTTAATTCTGATAAACAGTGATAAAAGCATTGAAACAATTTTATATTTGATAAATTTATTTGAAGGTAGATACAATTACAAGACTACATTTTTTTTCATGCGTTAAGTTCTGTGTATCTTAACGTAAGTATTTCTAAGATACGAAAACCTTTGGCAAAACTAAAAAAAAACAAGAAACCTAGAAAATCTTGATTTTTTTCCAGAAATAATTTTTAAAAGCACTAACGCATAACCTGACTTGAGACTTAGTTCCACTTACCCAAGTACTGCAAGTGCACTCTGATCTGATGCATCCTGCCAGTCTTGGGCTTGCACAGCACCACGCTGGTGTTGCTCCTGGTGTTGTAGCCCAGCCGCTTGAACACCGTCGAGCAGTCCTTGCCCTTCGCAGACACCTTGCAGACGCCTATCTTGTAGCTCACCACTTCTATCGCCTCTTGACATTCGATCTCTTCACTATTGATGTAAAGGGTGTGTGAATTATTTTTGTGTGAAATCAAATTTATTCAACAAATAAACTTAACAAGAAAAAAACTATTTGTAGTGTGGTTTTTGTGTGTTCATCGTCGTTTAAAATGCCTGTGTATTACAATTATATGAACATTATGGCGCAATGCCAAATTTGTCTTCAGAGCAATGAATTGATAAAAAATAGAGTTACTCGTTAACGTCATAATTATTTACAACATTTGACCGTGACTGAAACATATCTTCGATAATTAAAAAAATATTATAATCACATTTTCATGTGAACCAGACATTAACCTTGTCTATTTTTAAATAATTAATTATGGAACCTATTTATTGAGACATTGATTGATGTGCAGAAAATCTAAATGTCGATCACGCTAGTAATAAAATGGCTAAAAGCCAAATTCTCGCATAACTACATCGAAGATTTAGTAGGCACGTCAATGTAAATGCAATAAAAGTAAGGACAAAGACAATAATAGGTACTGTTTTATGTGATACAATTTTATACTGTGTATATTTCAGAATCAACTTTTTTCCATTTACTTTTGAAAACACCATATAAACAATTGAACGAGAAATTGTGTTCTTTGTTACGAAAATAACAGCACCTTCTATTGTTGCACTAAACACGTTCAATGCTAAAAAGTCAATATCGGTTCCATTTTACTCAGTATTCTGAGACCAAGCTCTTATAACTCCAGCAAATGTTATCACAACTAATAAAATAAACAGCACACTCACTCAGGGAACTCGCCATCTACTCGGCAGACGTACTCCTTTAACACCTGTCGGTTTCTGATCTGGTGTTCCATCTGTCTCGCCTTCTTGGGACTCCGGCCGAACAAGAGGAGCCCTGATTGGACAACAATGTTGTGTTATGAAAGGTCTAGTTAGGCAGGTTTTTATTAAACACTTGATGTGACGTACGGTTGGAAATCGACTAAAAAGACTCAACATCGTTATTGCTATCAAGCGATTATTTTGTTAACTCAGATTTCAATTTATTTTCAAAGATAGCAAAGTTTTCACACAATTTTACTTATTGTGATTTTTACTACTTACAAAACAAACACGAAATTCATTTTAGCAAGAAATTTAGTTAACAAAACGTCTAAAACTTGAATTATTTTGCGTTTAATTCAAATTCAAAAATGTTTATTACAGGTTTATATAGAGCAAAGTTATCTATTCAATAATGTTTCATCTCATCCCGATAAGGTTCTACAGTTAACTGCCCTTCGCCAGAACCGCTCAATTATAACCGTTTACCTGACGTTAGCCTGTCCAGTCTGTGAATGGTCCTCAAGTTCTTCAAGTTGTATTCCTTCGCAAGGATAAACACGACCGTGTTGTGTCGGTACCGCCCGCACGGGTGCACCTAAGAGGATAGCACTTGCACAATTAGAATCGAAAATATAGATGATATTGCTAAAATAACATTAAACAACGATTTAATAAAACATGAAAAATCTATTTCCAATGCGCTTGAAGTTGTTGAACATTATGATGAAATAATTGAAGATTCAAAAGTAAAAACAACTGCAAACACATTAGAAATTATTGATAACATAGCTAATAAATTCATACAGATTTAAATTGATGTTTTTAAACAAATGTAAAATATAGTTATATAATCTTTTAAACAGTTTTATTTAATGAATTTCATAATAAACATGATAAATTGTATCAACAGCACATGCATAAAAACAGCATTACTTATAATAAAACCACCAATATGTACACAAAAGTGATACACAAAAAGAAGAGTATTAAAGCGAAAGAGTACCACAAAAGTTAATGTAGGCATGCGTAATCACAGACATTATGTAAAGGATTCTCGTTGTTTCACAAGAGTTCATTTGAGAAAGACACAAAACATAAAAAATGATACTTAAATATCGATAGAAAACGCACACATAAACAATAAAATAATGGTTCTGCAGAATTCAATTCTTTGCACTTTCATTTGGAAAGATTAACTTTTCACGATGTAATGAACGTACGTGCCGGATGAGGAGAAAGACAAATCCTGTTATATCTGTACTAAGTAAGATTAGAAACACTGATTGGAACCTTTACACAGATAATTCTTCAGATATAACTAGCGGTACCTACTGGATTATTAATATCTAGGATACCTAGCGGATTAACTGCTAGTATAATTCTGTTCAAAAATACTTGAAAAATACTGTCTACTTTTTGAATGGCAGACTGTTTTCACTCTGCAGAACCATTTAAACTGACGTCAAACAGCAGGTTTTCAAGGGTTCACTAATATGCCACTTACGAGTGGGGTTTGAGACCATTCGCGCAGTATGATTGAGGTTTTTTTGTCTCAACTTTGGCGTAGATCACATCTTGGGACAGACTCTGACGGTTTATTTACATCCTAAAGTAAGGCTTAATAATATTTAGAAAATGCATGTATCTTTTGGAATTTCCTAAGGTCTAAAGTTGTTTTATAGACTAGCGACCCGCTCTCGCTTCGTTTTAATTTAAATAATCGAAACGAAAACATGAGAATGTAGATTTTGAGTCCTGTAATTTTCATTAACATCCGTTACCTATAGCTGATTCGGAGCCGATTCGAAATATACTTTCAGACAGGAAGATGGACCAAAATTATGATGTTACGGAGGCGGCTTTACCGGAGCCGGAGGCGAAGTTGCAGCCGTATCCGAAGCCGGATCCGGAGCCCAATCCGGAGTTTTACCGGAGGCGGAGCCGGAGCCGAGTACCTTTTATTTAAATTAATTCCTGGCCAAGTCAAAACTTGTAGGCGTGCCCCGCGCTGCCGCGGCAAATGCAATACCCTCAGCTCCGGTATAACTTCGGTAAAAAATCAACTGAGGCGGAGGTGTCAAATAAAAAATAGTGAATGCGGAGGCCGACCCGAAGGTGTAAAACCAAACGGAAGTTCCGTCTGAACGGATGCGGAGGCGAAGCTCCGTAACATCCCTAATTTAAACAGTAATCATGAATCGTGAAAATAGCAGTTTTCACACGGCATTTATTTTAAAATCACAGATAGGATAATTCAATGTTATATATTTGTATAGATATTGATTACAATTTGTTGACAAATCATTTACTTATACAAAAAATATCCATAACACAAATAAAAGTATTAATATCATTCATCCAAGTAATGAAATAAAAAACTACAGTACTAACTATACTTGAGCATACGCCGCTTGTATTTTTCATCTCGACGCTAAAAAATAATTTTCTAAATATCCGTACCGTTATTATTGTACTTAACAGCATTTTGAAACAGAATTATAAGTTTACATTTTACGCTTCCCATGTTTACAAACTACTTTGAACAAGTATTAACAACACCGCAAAGCTTTGCTTCGGCTCCAAAGTTCGGCTTTTCGGAATAAGCTCCATGAAAAATATACGAGACTTTTAATTGGGTGACTTTAATTAGAACTTAAATTGAGTTGTAATATTTTGTGTAATGATTTCAACATGTTAAATTACTTAAAATCGATTTAGTATATCGTCATTAAATAAATTAAAGTAAGCTGCGATGTTAATGCTACATTTTTCAACGACAATTTGAAATTACTGTATTTTTTACTTATTTCACAGTACCGTTATGTTTCCTATAGGGAATTACAAGTTTATCGTTTACAGTAACAGTAACTAGCAAGATTCAGAACTATGTCTGCTTTTAGGTCTTTATAAGTTGGGTATCTCCAACTTTTGAAGCATTCCGCAGTTCCATTTTCTGAATCTATAGGTTGCAATTGAAGAGATGTTTCATCCCTTTTCCGCAATATGACGAGTTTTTGTATCCTGGTCCACTTATGAAAGATTCAAAGTCAAATCGGCAGTTGCTTGGAATTTGGCAACGCATTTGCAGTCTTGTTTGTTTTCAAATGGCCAACGAATCATCAGACCTGTCTCAATACCGTTCAACAAAAATTGAATTTCCTGTCAGAGTCTGTCCCGCACACAGGTCCAACGCATTGCGGACTCACCGGCAACGAGCAAGGCTTGTCTAACACGAGAAGCTCTTCGTCAGCGTGTATGATGCGTAAGGGACAAGCGAGCACTGGAGTTTCGTGCCTGGCCCACCACGAAAACATCGACATTGATTACGGACAAGTTCGTGGGATGTTGCAATTTCTACTTCGAAGTGATTTTGCAAAGTTTGAGAAGGGGTGGGTTCTACTATGACTTCAGGTTCGTCGGATGAGAAAATCCGTGATGGCAACTTATATAGTCGCTTTAAAATACGTGGAGTGCCTATATTTCCTTCTCTCGTGTATTGTATGTCAAAAAAATTGCATTGACATTGTTCAATTTGAAATTATATTCAACCGTCTTTGAAAGAATAATTAGCCTGACAACATATAGGTGTATTAAAAAAATTGACACGCGGATTCTCTTATTCAAATCACCTTTACTGTAGATATTCAGCACTTGGTCATATCATAGTCAGTAAAAATTGTGAAAGGTATTTAGTACATATTTGAAAGTCTTTATTAGGAATGTACTCACAAATTAATATGTGACCAATATAATAAATTGGCGTTCAATGACTAATTATTAAAGTAATGCATCATTGATTAGTTTGTCTGTTGGTAGTTTCTGTCATTCAACACCATACACGAATAACAAGTAGTGATTATGTGTGCGTGTACGCCGATGCGATGGCGTGATTGTTATAATTTAGTACATAAAGTTACATTTGTGTAGTGTGCATTAGAAGAATGCATGCTCCTTCGATTAGTTTGATAGTTAGTCAAGTTTTATATTACTATACGATGCATATTCTGGCATTTTCCAAGATAAAGTGCTATTAGAATGTAGCTTCTAACCGTGTTGACCATTTCTCGGGTGATTGGCAGATTTATGTCTATGATTGAGAAATCTAACTAGATTTTACGTCCCATAAGTCTTATTGACAGAGTTGACACCAATTACAATCATAATTAGTAACAATTATGTAATCATCAACTTTGGCTTATACTTTATAACTTTTATAAGTTGAAACTCTATATAGAAAATAAGGTACTATCAAATTCTTGCCGAAATATTATATGACAGACGAAATGACGGAACAAGTAACGTCTCAATGAAATGTTTAGAAGGTTAGCGTCAGTTAGAGTTGGTAGAAGGATTAGTTTTGAAAGCTTGAAATTTATAGTCAGACAAAACTAAACGTAAAAAAACCATTCGTTAGTTTTGCCTGATAAAGTGTTTTTGTTAACATGCTCACGACTTAAGTTACTAGTTTTGATTTCTTCCCAGATGATAAAATGCCGCACAACTACGCAATTAGGTTGCATTATTTTCATATCCTTAATATAATATCCTAGAACTTTTCAGTTAATGTCAACGTGATAAAACTATGTAGCATACCATCGCAATACCTGATGTTGAGATCACACCACCATCTCTCTTCTTTCATATATTCTATTTCAAGTAAGTATAAATTACTTGTCACAATTCTATCATTCAAAATGTATCTATAACATAACAGAAACAAACATAGCTGATAAAAAGCCTGAATCACTTGTTGCCGCGGAAGTGCTTCCAGAGCTCTTGTACAATCTGCACATCTCGAGCATGCTTGCATAATTCTAGAATTCCAATTAAAGCTAGATTATAATAGCGGCTGCACATCTGCGTTTTAATGTTGAACACAATTCCCTCGCAACCCAGTTGCATAGAATGCACAGCTTACGGGACCACTATAACAGAATGGGAGTGGAAATATCGAAGTTAGCGATTGTTTTAATGCATTGAAACATATTTTTTGTTACTACACTTGGTAACACAGCTGGGACTTTAGGGTGCGCCAAAGTTCATATAAAATTGCAACTCCGATTATTGGAACTCCGAAATTTTTTCTCATACCATTTTACATCATAATGATCACTCTTCATACACTTCATAAGATTTTTTAATACTAATGATCGGAACTCATACTCATCTGAATTCATAACGCCAATATTCATGGAACCGTACACTTTTTAGAATGTCTTAAGTATCTTACGTGTAGATAAAATTATGTTATGTTAGGTTAGATTTATAACAATCCTCAAAAAGTAACAGTTTCTTGAAAAAATGCATTATGAATTGCGATAATTATGACTTAAAAAGTATGAACAAAAAGTTATGACCCAATTTATAAAAAATCTAAAGACCCAATTTTATATGAGCCAAGGGAATTTAGCTTCTGGTTTGTTGATATGGATTAGTGACTTTGATATTATAACTTAAAACCAACCCGCTCTAATTTCACTTTAGTTTATATGAGGTTTTCTGTGACACGCTCATAAACCAGAATGGATACAATACAACCTTTCGGCAGATATTCTGGGATGATAAAAGTAGTATTAAAATCCATTGCGAAGTTAAGAACAAGGAAGCGGCCTGACCTACAGACGCGCATAGCGACTTTATTTTATACTGTAATATGTATGTACAAGATATATTAATTTGCCAAGAAAATAAACTGAATCCGCGCAATACTTTCGAAATTGCAACAATAGTAATATGGTTTATATTAAAATCTGTGCACAAATACTAAATCAACACTTTTCAAAAACAACTTTCGCATTTTTCTCCTCTTACTCCTTTTCAAAGTTTAATCCAAACCTATCCTGTTTCACGTTACGACCGTCTTTGAGCTCGAATTCCAAAAAAAATTCTTTGAGATATTTAGAACCGCTCAAAGCAAGCTCCATAACAAGATGCGATGCCACCGGAAACCGATGCGCTCCCGATATTGGAGCCTTCCATCAAATACCTTGAGGGAAACTTTGCCGAATACGGTGTTTTTAGTAAACTCAAAACGTGTACATATACAGCTATCGAAAACCACACATTAGAATCCACATGAAACTGCGGAATTGTTATAAATAAGTGGTAAGGAGTGTCGTTATGTAGGTATAGTCATAGGGACCATGCCGCGTGCGGACCTGCTAGAGGGGGTGTTCCTTTTATAATGGTGATTATTATTTATATCTTTAATATTTGAGTAGCTTCGTTTAATTTTAATTTAAATACGTTTAGTTTTAATTTTTAATTGAATTAATGTTGAATTCTGTAAATATTATGTCAAATACAATTATAATATATTTTCGCAAGTCTTATAAATAAATAAATATTAGGGAACAATGTTACACCAATTGACCTAGTCCAAACTAAGCTCTAGGCTTGCACTATGGGTACTAGACAACGATATAAATACTTATATAGAGAAATATATACTCAAACACATAGAAACCACCCATGACTCAGGAACAAATATCTGCCCTTACCGGGATTTGAACCCAGGGCCGCTGGCTTCGTAGGCAGGGTCATCACTACCAGCTAGGCCAGCACGTCGTCGTCGTCAGAAGTTTTGTTTTCTGTTTCATTTAGTTTAAAAATTCATTTGTTTCTGTACCCAATAACTTTTTAAAATGTTTAGAGATACCAACAGATCCTGTAAGTTAGGTTAGGTTTGTTTTAAAACAATCCAAGAAAGTTAAACGGATTGAAAAAAAATGATTTTCGAACTTATGATAATTTGGACAATCCAAAGAGTTAGAAACTTAAATTCGACCTTGTGATAGGTAGTCAATAAAACACTTTAATATTAGTGATTTCATTTTCAAAATCAAGAAATACAATTGAATAAAGCTTCTACTAAAAGTAATAATTACGAGTAAAAAAGTCCACTTAATAGTTGCCTAATTGACGACGCGGTGGCCGAGTTGGCAGTAACCCTGCCTACGAAGCTACCGGTCATCATCATCATCATCATGTCAGCCAAAAGACGTCCACTGCTGGATATAGGCCTCCCCCAAGGCTCTCCACTCATACCGATCTTGTGCTTTTCGCATCCACCGCGTTCCCGCGATCTTTACAAGCTACCGGTAAGGATAGATAATATTTGTGTGATGGGCATGAATATTTGTTTCTGAGTCATGGATGTTTTTTATGTATTAAAGTATATATATTCTCTATGTAAGTATTTATATTATCGTTGTCTAGTACCCCCAGTACAAGCCTAGAGCTTAGTTTGGGACTAGGTCAATTGGTGTGACATTTTCCTATGATATTTATTTATTTATTTATTAATATTAAAACCAACCATTCACACTACAGCCGTCAATACTACGTTTTTTCATCCTAATTATAAAAGAAAAAACATCTATTGTCTTTATTAGTATTCTAAACATAAAGCCAATAATCAAACAATACACAACCACAGATATTAAACTACATTTACGTACCACCGGCACATTCAAACGATTTGAACTATTGTCGACCTGGTTTGAAGTTGAATTCCCGGTAATTTTACCAGAAAAGCGGATTTCAACGGTGGCTTATAACATTTCGCGGTGAAACTTACACCGGTTGCAGGGAAAATAATCCTTTCACTTGGTGAAAACGGCGGCGTACTTATGGAAGATAAAGTAAACAGAATTTTTTAACTGTTAAAATCCTGTTACATCTAATCCGAAGAGTATTGGAAAGGTCTATCTCAAAATGAAGAGCTTTTAACGTAAAGAGAAACATAAAAAGGAAAAATAATTGGAAATGATCTTATCACAAAGACGACGGTAAGACGATCAAAATAGAAAAAGGATTTGTTTTCAAACACACCAAATAATGCATAACAACATATTAAGTACTTAGTATAAAATGGAACGTCATATGATATATTTTATCCTGTATAATAAACATAATAATAATACATCGTTATTTGCTTTTTAGGGTTCCCTACCCAAATGGCAAAAAACCGAACCCTTATGGATTCGTCATGTCTGTCTGTCCGTCCGTATGTCACAGCCACTTTTTTCCGAAACTATAAGAACTATACTGTTGAAACTTGGTAAGTAGATGTATTCTGTGAACCGCATTAAGATTTTCACACAAAAATAGAAAAAATAGAATCCATTTTGGGGGTTCTCCATACTTAGAACTGAAAGTCAAAAAGAATTTTTTTCATCTTACCCGTACGTTTGGGTATCTATGGATAGGTCTTCAAAAATGATATGGAGGTTACAAATATCATTTTTTTCTAAACTGATTAGTTTGCGCGAGAGACACTTCCAAAGTGGTAAAATGTGTGTCCCCTGTAACTTCTAAAATAAGAGAATGATAAAACAAAAAAACATATATGATGTACATTACCATGCAAACTTCAACCGAAAATTGGTTTGACCGAGATCTAGTAAGTAGTTTTTTTTTAATACGTCATAAAACGTAAACCGCAATTAACATTTCACGGAACCCTTCATGGGCGAGTCCGACTCGCACTTGGCCGCTTTTTTTAACGCGTGTTTGACTGTAAAGTAGAGTGTCTGTTCTCTTTAGGAGTCGTGAAAATCATGGGATGGGTGAATCTGTTTGAAGGTTATGTCCTCAGCTATATGACTTCGTTTGAACTTTCAGCTCGAATGATTTAGTAGATTGATGGCTGCTATGCTTTAACGATATGATGAAATAAATTTGAGGGCAAGTAATTTTAGTTCTCTAACATAATGCAAAATTTACCACAATGACATGATAAATGTGAAAGTTTGTGTGTTTGGTACTCCTTCGTGCTGCAATTGCTGGATGGATTTGGATGAAATTTTAAATAGAGGTAGCTTATACCATGAATGAATACAAAGGTATACAAAAATGAATATTTTTCTTCCCGGATAATTAAAAAGTCCCCGATGGAATAATGATAATTGAACTCTACGCGGACGAAGTCACAGAATTCAATAAACACTGCCTTTATAAAAAAAAAAACTTTAATAATGTGATAGGTACTTCTAATAGAAATAACTTGAAACCGAGGAAGGACATAATACCTTTAATTCCAGAAATTATATAGTTCTTGGGGGAAAAGCAATCAACAACTTCTACTTGGACAAAATCGTGGGAAAAACCTACGAGTTTATATGGTTTGACAAAGTAATTCATACATCTAAACTTGTTTTTGCATATCTTTCAACCTTCAAACGGCTTCATGCATTTCAATTTACTGTCATATTCGTTCTACCTATTAAACACGGTGGCATATTCCTCGATCCATTTATTACGTGCGACAACCATTCCACCCTGTCGCTAGGTGAAAATCAATACGGCCCGTACATTAGCATCGATGTAATAACTCGGTCAAAGTTTCACGCCCATTTCACCGGAGTCGCAAGTCGACGACTCAGGAGTTTCGCGACGGGCCTTTAGGCTTACCAACTTCCACTTCCTTCTTATGTGGGGTAACGTTCGGGAAAATGTCGCGAGAAATGTTCCAAACTTGTTGCGTTACGTCAAATTTGATTTATGATGGGTGAATATTGCGTTTGTTTTTTGTTGTTATTTGTATAATCGTGATTGGTAACGATGTTTCAAAAATAACTGTAACTTCTGTATTATTATAGACTATACGAGTATATAGTTATTTAAGACACTATTGCTGGTGACTGTTGATATTTACTTAGTTTAAACTGTATTGTTACATTGTTACCGAAAATATCAGACGAAAAATATACACTCTGTAAGTACAAAACATATATATACAGTGTGTCCCAAAAATGAAATTGAGAGCTTCTGTTTCACTTATTTTTGACATCATCTAAAATCGTATTACTTATTAAGGATTTGGCCGCCATAATTGTCAAATTATTAACAGTAACTGATATCATGACAATACAAAAACGATGACAATAGGGACCAAGACAGTGTGAAATAGAGGCGTAGGTTGACATTGAAAAAAAAAACTTACTTAATTTTGACACAAATTTGAATTCTTAGAAACTACAATGAAATCTCCATTATTAACTCGTATGTTGCATTATAAATTAAGCGTTAATTTGATATCGTTTAGGGAAAAGGTAAACTATTTTATTATGCGCTGTGCTGTGCTGAAATAGTATTTTACTATAAAACATCAAAGATTCTAAGAAAACATGATAAGTTTCAATGCAAATGTAAAAAAGCCATTATTATAATGTAACATAACCAAATAGAAGCTGCTTCTAATGGACATCTAGTTTAATAACGAGTTTTGTAATAAAAATATAAGATTTTCTTCTACAGGTTTAGAGACTTAAGAGTAAGTGTGATCTGATTATCTCTTAATTAGATCTTTTAACAGCGTGAAATTATCACCTTTTATGTCACTATAAAGGTCTTAAATTAGAGCTTAAAGTAGGTTAGGCTGTTGAAGGAATTGAGGAATCATTTAATTTAAAATAAGTCGTGAGCATGTACCTTTATAATTCAATCATAATTAATATTATGAAACTACGAGAACTTATCATTAAAATGAATATATGGATTGTTTGTGTTTTATTACACATACCTTTTTATTATTTAATTAATTACCTACCTTATAGCTGTTAAAAGTTATAAGCAACATATTTTTAGAGAAGCATAAAAATAAAGGGTGTTAAATAAATAAACTATAAATTAATTTCAAAATAATACTCAACTCACAATAATTTTAAAAGCGTCTATGTATATCGTGTTTTAGTACACGATAATTTGTAATTGAGTGGTCTAGAGCAAAATAAAAACAGTGAACAAGCAAGTTTCTAATCTAAGTTATAAAAACAATACATTTTTAGATGCGAGAAGTGTAATGATTATCTAGCTTATAGTGTTTTAATAATGTTTTTAACAAATGACACGTTATTAATAACTAATATAATTTAATAAGTACTTAGTTTTGAAAGGTAAGTAATTAATAGACCAATTATTTTAATACAAGTTAAATAAAAACAAATTTCGTAGTACATTCCAGGTCCAATAGTTGTGAATAGAAATGGCTAGATTTACTTTTTTTAATTATAACATCCTGTATAATGTAAACACAATGTTCTATTCCAATGACACATTAAACTCACCTTATTAAGACCTCGTGTCACTTGTTTAGAAATAACCACCACCGAAATTATAAATAATATTTGACTAAAGAAGAATGAAGTATCTATATACAAACCTGTTTTAAAGCATGCGAGAAATGGGCGGTAGCCGGTCCTGGATTAGGCCAAGAATTATTAATAAAACTTTTGTTTGCTTTAGTTGTATTAATATCCTGTTGTTCGAGGATCCAGAAATATATTTACCATGCGATTTTGCCTTCAGTGATTGGAACTTCAGGTTTCAATGAAACTTAGAACAAACGAATACAGCGCATTAAATATTTAAATCAGATTATTTAAGTACTTTTGTACTGTTTTAATAAAACAGGAGAAAACGAGTGACGATTTATTCATGTGGTAATAAATAATCACACTTCATGTCAACCTGATTTGAACGTACGCATTTGAAATTTAATAATAAACCTCTATATAAACTAAGTACGGTATGTGTTACATACAGGTTGATGTTTTAAATTTCAGGAATTTCTGGTCTGAGCATGTTTATTTCTGAATCCGTAGCCTTAAAAATCCAGCACCGTAGCATAAACATGGCTGTCTCAATTGCCACTTACGGGGATAGAGGCCGGTTTGTTGACCACCACGATATCCTCGTCGATATGTACGAGGGTGATCGGTTGGCTGGTCACGGGTACTTCGTGCCTGTAACGTAACACAGGTCAGGCGGGGTTAGAGATTGAGACTCTGAGCGGACGTAACTTTTGGACACTTGTGTTTTGTAAGTTTTTACGTGTTTAAATATTTTTATGTTTTTTCAAGGCTAGGAAGTTCTAGAGTTATGTTTTTGTTACGTCAAAACATGCACAAATTTAAGTTAAAATAAATGTGACTGGGTTTATTTATAACGCGTTTTTATTCTTTTTTATGACTAGCTTGTCACTCGTCTGATAAGACAGTTTTTAACATAGTTAATTGCTTGAGGCATTTTAGGTTATTATGGAATTATCACATTAAGTTGAAACTTTTCAAAAAGCAGTGGAATAGCAAATGATTTTATATTTTTTATAACTTTATTACGGACGTGTTTGCCGTTTAAATTAGATCTACAGTATGTTTCAGTTCAAAATTGCGCTCCCAATACAACACTGAATTATTAAATAAAAAATGATAACACAAACAATTTTCAACTGAAATAGAATTTCATCGAAGCGAAAATTAATTTCAGTCTGATTACTTCGTCTTCAACTTTTGCAATTTTAACTCATATTGCGATTGTTCTTTTTTATTGCTTTATTTCGTCCAAAAGTTGCGTTCATACGGATGGTGTTAATGGTATTATACAGACGTAAGGAAGGACAGGAACAGGAGCTCAAGTAGTTTGTCGTTCTCGAGACAGTTTCAAATTAGAGCGAAATGACAACAAATGAACATGCGTGGTACAATGTCGACGCGACGTGAGTTGAGAATAGGATGCCTTACTAACTGAAGAATACTATCATTAAAAAAAAGCCGCCGGAAAATCTAAATTGACTCAGAGTGTGCTCGTGGCTACAAGAAGTAAATGACGAGATAATCTTGTCTCCTTTCATCCTTTTTGCAATTTTAAAAACACCCTGTACAACGGTGCTAATAGTCTGTTTCTGGCTAGCTGTCATTGTTTATGTTTTATACAATAAAAATACTACCATGGTTTATCAATCAATAAGACAAGTATAATTTTGAAGTGTTAATATCAAAAGAAGTCACTTAAAGTGATAAAGCCTTACTCAGGTGAATCTGACAGCTCATTAATCATCCTAAGGGATTGAAACGTCAGCATTTTTTGCATATTCACATGCCGTAAAGTAGTGAAGTAGATTTTTTGTGACTGATTTAAATTAAGACAAATCATATTCAACATATTAAATCTGGCATTTTATTGTCAATATTTACAAATGCATCATTTTAGCAAAAAAATATACTGTGGTAATATTAAACATTAGTTAGATAAGGCATATTATTCTGAAGGTTTCGTCAGTAAATACTTACACATACAAATATTAATTTATAGTAGTAATCATTAGGATCAGTTGGATTTCTAAAACAATATTAAATAAATTTAGAAGTCTGTTGAAATGTCATATAATAGCAATTTCAATTTCAACACAATTAGCCAATTTGTGCTCTCGCATGCTCATTCGGTGCTTCGATAGTATTTTTATATTTGTATTTTATAATTATATCTAGATACGATAACTTTGTACAAGCTCCAGTTTTGTTTGAAGCATTTTTTACGTGTCTAAGATTTATGTTGCGAAAATAAACACTAAAGTGGCCAGTCATCAGCCTGTATAATATTTTATGTTTTAAAAAATAAATATTAATGTTGTTTAAATAACACACGAATGCCATTTCAAAGAAAAATAATGCAACATAAATCTTAAACACTCTTTAACCACACCGCATCAAAATAGACAGGTCGAACAGCTAAATTAAATGTTATTCGTAAGGAAGATTAGTCTAAACAAGTACTGAATTGTGTTCTACAATGTACATGTATGTTTGTGTGAAGCCGTCGCTTATAAGTGCAAACTAGGATTAATTGCACGTATATAGCTTAAAGAGCTTTAGATCTTAGTTTAAATGTAATAAATAATACTGTACAGAAAGGACACTCTTAAGCGACTACAAGTTTGGAGAGATTAGCTAACAGCCTATTCCATCCCGCAGATTGCGGGGGTGTATACAAAATTATACACAGCTACATAAAAGGACACAGGTTTCTTAAGAGTGCTATTTCTATACTGTATATGTTTATAACGGCGCTTTTAAAGCTGAGTTGCAGCATTATAAATTTACATGGGTAATAATTCAGGACAGATACAACTCGTAAAAGGTGTGTCATTTTAAATTTAAACATCCTTTACGTCAGGGAAAATCTGAAGTACAGGGTGTGTATTTTAACGATGCAAATATAGACAATATGCATCTCTTATTTAAACGTGAAACCAATTCAAAACTAATCTACACATCTACAAAAATATCTGTCCCAAATATTGCCCTTAACTTTTTATACAGGTAAAACATTACTGGCCAGTTACAATTGCATACCTATGAACGACGTTCGCAAGGAGGTCGTTGTGTTTGAGTCTGTAATCAGGGTCGACCCTCTCGTAGTTGACGGTGAGGGTGCCAGCCCTGATGCACCGCTCGTATTCCGCGGCAGGGTGGGCCCTGAACTCCCTCGCGAAAACGTCGAGAATCTTCTCACCAACCCATCGGCCCTTCGTGAAAGTGGTGAAAGTGAAGTAGTAGGGGTATACTTTTCTGAGGCCTGCAAGGGAATCTTTAATTAATTTAAATGTTTTGGAAGCTGGAAATTGACGATGAAAAAAAAAACGACGATGATGTTTACTTGAAGATAGTTTCATATTTTAATTTACCTGATTGACTTTAATTAAATTTCTACGGTCAATAACTTTTACTGTGCCATCATCAATTAACAAAAAAGAATAACGCCAATATTAATTATGCGCTTTCTGCCACAAGGTTCTATAACAAATAAAGTTGTTCACTGTTAATATGCTAAAAATAACTTTCCTTTCCAAAACTAGTAATATTTTGAAACTAAGGAGTATTTACTATCGACATAACTAACGAACATAACAGTGGGGCTAGACAAGTTGCCATCGAATACGAACGCTAGCGTTAGGTGATCACCTGTGATGACACTGACTCAGTAGACAGTTTCTTCGCCCTTGGATACCGACGTTTATATTGTGATAGTGCTCGTGTTGAATTCGACCTGTCAAGATAGTACCGCGTAACGACCGTAGTTGTCAAAACTATCACTATTTGATTAGCGCGAGTGATAGTGATCACTTTTCAGCGTGTCAGTTGTAACGAGTGATATATCACGTGACTATCTTACGTCAATTCCATACATTTTTCAAAGCGACAGGTGATCACCTAACGCTAGCGTTTGTATTCGATGGCAACTTGTCTAGCCCCACAGATTATTTACAACCGACCTGTCCTACTCCACTAACCTAAAAAACGCCAAACATTAAATCCCATCCTTAAAAATACTTAATTCAATTCCCCCATGAAACTCCGTGTAACATAAATTCTAATCTACCGCACCATAAAACCAGACCGTTTTAAAACTTTTAAATGCAAATTAAACTGAAAAACAGCAATGCGGCAGGATGACTCAGGCCTATAATAGCGCCTTGCCACTAACGATTATTAAAAAAATCCATTTATGTCTATGACTCGGTAAAATTTCAGGGTTCCCTAATAGGAAGTCACTTCCGATTAGCTTCTAAGAAATAATGTTGACGGAGGTATAATAAGGCTATGAATTTATTAAATTATACTAGAATACATGTATTTAAGTCTAAATTAAAAAAGTTTTATATGTCAAACTAAATTAGGTTAAATTAACTAGTGCGAAGATTACAAATTTTCTGTTAAGTGTTACTTGTGAGCGTTATTGATAAAATTATTTCCAGGAGTAAGTGCCGACAAACTGCTCTGTAGTTTGGCACGAGTATACAATAAGAAACCATGTAATGCTTAAAGTAAATAAGGAAAAAAAAAATTCTAATTAAATTTAATTATTAAAGTGTTAGACTGTATACAAATAGTTTTAGAAAAAGGTAACGTAACTGACCCTTAACAAAATCACGCAAACTATAGAGAAATCTGAATGTTTAGCAATTTGATACAATACGTAAATCTGCCGTGTTATATACGTTCCTGAAGTCTTTGATTGATGACGTATTGGAAATTCATAACACAGCAAATTTACGAACGGTGTCAACCTTTTAATCCGTTGAAATATCTCCATCGCACTTTGAAAATGGGGCTTTAGGGATGAATTCCAGATATTTATGGTGTGGTAACAAAACAATTTAACACATATAAAGTCCAATTACTCATCAAGCTTAACCACGGAACCCGTATTTAAAACTTCCTGACACACTGATCCAATTTGTCCAATACGTTACCGGCATAATTCAATCAGAGACAGGTCAATGTCACGAACTGTCGGAATCAAGGGATTAATTATGCAAACGTCTTCGTTCTTTTGTTAAGTTACGCGATAAATTTAAAAGTCGGTTTTGTCAAGTAAAGGTGTACAGAGTTGGGAATTCCAAAATGTTGCAAAAGACTCACCATTCTCAATGTAATACGACGTTTCGTTGTACCGGTCGTCGGTGAAGCCGGGCCTCTTCGCTTTCAGAGCCTTGGTTTCTAGCTTGGCCTGAAACAAATTTA
Source organism: Acleris literana (assembly GCA_946894065.1). Taxonomy (NCBI): domain Eukaryota; kingdom Metazoa; phylum Arthropoda; class Insecta; order Lepidoptera; family Tortricidae; genus Acleris; species Acleris literana. The sequence continues at coordinate 4,633,958 of OX335671.1, forward strand.
AATGTCAATAACTTTGGATTAAAACAAACAAGTTTTTATTAGAGCATATATGTACAATCAGTACTACAAGATGTTAATATACAACACACATTTACTAATTGTCATGAAAATTATGGGTATTATTTGTTTGTAAACGACTACAATAGTACATTATTGCCTAGGCATGGAAGTAGGCAATTGCGGGCCGAGTATTGGTATTACTCGCAAGCTCGTCCGTTTAAAAATACGAAGCCCGCAATTGCTGTTCCTGCCGAGGCAAATATAGTGTTTTTCTCAAAAATCGCCTCTTCATCGCATGAACTCATTTTTAAAATTTCATACTAACAGAAACTTCATGTGAAAAAACCATCACTCTTTACCGCCTTTTTGTTTATGACAAGGAGAAACGCAAGCTTTGTTTTTAAAAAAACATAAGCTATTCCAGACACAGATAAAAAAGTTATGTTTCGAATAAAATTTGGATGTATAAGACTTGTGCCATCATTTTATTATGGGCTTATTCGCTTTTTAAAAAGTTACAAGCTAGATAGTAATGGAATTTGTATGCAATTTTTTTTTTTTAATTTGGGAACTGTCAGTAAACTATATACTTCGCGTCTCATTATGTATATAGTAATGTCAACATTTCCGAACATTTTTGAGAAAAAATAATTACGTAGATTAAAAACAAAATTAATTTTGAGACTAATGTGTAGTTAAGGCAATCATATTATGATTAGTGAATTCCGGCTCCATCATCGCACTCGAATGCTCTGACGTGTCTTCTTGTTCCCCTTATTCTCATGGAAACAGCTCTTATGACTGAAATTTGTACCTTTACTTTAAGCCAATATTTGTAACTTTAGATTAAAATCCCTTGATGTATTTGCGATCCCTATTTTTAAAGCTGGTAACGCTTGAATGGCCGAACTAATTTAGCTTAAAATGATCCTGTGCGTCTCCACCATATTGTATAAAGTAAATTGATTTTCTATCGCAATCATATTGTTGACGTTATGAGAGCTCTTACACTTGATTACGATATCAAAACAAGAGTTACTTGAACCAAAGTAAAATAAAGGCCCTGATTAAATTGTCGTTTAAAAAAGTAAAACCAGCATTGGAATTGATCTGTCTGTTTGAAAGCAAAAAATCTATAAACAGACACAGAGAGAGTAGCAGGCGGAAAACTTATAACATTATAAAATAAATTGTAAAATCTAGAAAAAAAACGAGTTAGTATTATTATTAGTAAAATACTGTAAATTTTAGTACCGGACTCATACTCTTACAGTCATGACATAATCGCCAGAACCGAGTTTTTTTTAATAACACTGTACTACTATTATAATAACCTACCTATTCGCGCTTATACGCATGATCCCTTCCAGACGTTAATTGTACACGTTTTTATATCTCATAACACATTAGATCAATAATCTTTATATCGCACGTTCATTATATTAGGTAACCATTATATCGACCATACATTATACTTATTGAACGTTATACACCATGAAAATATCTACTTTGTTGTTATATCCAAAGTTTATTATGCCCCTTGAGTGATTATATTCTATGAAATTTATATCAAAAGTTGTTATATCTAGTCAAAATATATCAAAAGTTGTTATACATGTATTTTTATTTTTCCCAGGACTAAAACTATTTCACTACTCACACCGTAGTACAGGTTTGACTAATACTATGGTAGATGCGAAACTAAAATTGTCTTTTTATGATCTCCGAACTATGAACTCCGATGGTACATAATGTTCAAATATACGAAAAAAAGTATGGCATTAAATATTGCGAAAAGCGATGGATTGGCCTACAAAATGTTAGTAGAAAAAAAACATATGTATTTATTTATTTAATCTTTATTGCGCAAAATACAATTTTTTTGTACCTATAAAAGGTTAACTTAATGCCTATGGCACACTCTACCAGTTGAGTTTTCGGCAAACTATTTTATGTGACCCCTTAGACGCACTTTGGACCTTAAAGAAAGGCACAAACCAAAAGACATCGTCTTATACACTAAAAACTAGCCCAAGTCTTCATCGACCTTGCTTAGAATAAAAAGGGAAATAACACCACCCTACTCGTTACTAAGGGGTAACTAAATTTAAAACAAAATAAACGTCCCATCGTACAACCACTAAACACAATAAGGCCGCGTAAATCGTCCACTTTCGAGCCACTCGCGCAAAGTCGCGGAATAAGCGAAATGCAGAAGTTTTGATGAAAAAGTAATCCGTGGAATATTTGCGAAACCTAATAATAGATTGACAGAATATTCGGAAATTGTGCGATGAAATGATAGGGGAGTATTCTGAGAAAAGGTAAAAAACGATTCTATCGCTGTTTTATACTCGAACGATTTAAAAATAACGCCATTTGGTAGACATGCATGCGTCGCACAAACGGATTATTGTGTCAATTTCAAATTAAATAGGATAATTTAAAGCAGGTGATAATGTTGCTCATCCTTTCATTTTAACATGCTCTATAAGTTCTACAGCTCTCAAATGGCCACCATAGCAAATTTATACATACCTATCTATAAACCGATGAATAAATTAATCAATTCTCAATAAGCGACAAATGGCTTTTCTACAAAAAAAGGTACCGTTGGTACACATGCTTGTAAAACAAACGGAGGATGTAGCACTAGGTCAAAATGGTTTCCAAATTTGCCAAAAATTCCGCCGAATACATATTACAGCTCCACGTCAAAGTTCCAACCCTAATGTCACCAGAATCAGTCTGTAGCAGCGTACAAAAAAAAGTTGTGTCTGCCGGGACAGCCCGCGGCGAAATGAGAAAAGTTTCAAAAACGAAACAACGGGCCTTTTCATTTATTCTAGTGTCGTGCGTGACGAAAATTGGACAACTCAAAAAAGAAATAATACATGGTTAGGTCGCTATTGCGTTTTGCGTATCGACTGATTGTTACTGCCACTTTTTTCGTTACGAAAAAGTTATGTGGATATTTGAGTTTGTCGATATTGAAAGTCGTAAAGTTATGTCACATGTGTGTGGCAGGTAAATTGAGTTTTGTAAGCCTGTTTCTATATTTCTCTCAGTGCAGTAGAAGCTTAGGCTACGTTAGACCATGCATAAAATACTACTACTGATTTAAAAACACACAGTTCGTTGTTTAAAATGTTGGTCACGTCGAGTGAGATTTTTATCTCGTAATTTGTCGAGCAGTTTCAGAATAGGGTTCTTTTTTTAATCTGAACGTTAACAATGTTTTTATTACGAGCTCCCTACAAAGCCGCCTATGAGCAGACGCCGGCAATTTAAATTAAACCCGCCCATGGCTTTCATAAAATCTGTGCAAAAGGGAGATGACGTGGGATATACTTTATTTTATGTGCAGCTTAAAATGAGTTTAAAATTATTACGTCGGGATTAAAATGTCATTAGAGTTGAGCATTTCATATTTTGGTGTTTCTCGGAGCGTTGCAACCGCCTTTTGCATTCCTAATTACCGTTTAAATTACTGTAGACAATAAAACTGTAACTTGATAATACCCAGTACGGACGGCCGAGAAACTAGTCTACCAGTTTTGACAAAGGTTTCTGTGAGATCTAATTATCGCTAAGGTTGACACTTGTCACTATCATAATATTATTGCAAGGGAAAATCGAACTTATTGTACCATGACGTGCAAATGAACTTCAACCGTAGTTAGTACGGGTGAAGTTAGATTAAAAATAATATGACCACATTTTTGGCCGACTGTACAAAGGACTTATTATGAGTACTGATGTGCCAAAGGAAACTTTCCAAAATTGCGGAACATTTCATGTAGGAAAATTTCGGAAACTTCTCACAATTTTGTATGGGGAATGAAATTTTCCGTTTCTTTATTTTAAATTTCCTATTTTTCTAGTGAAAGTTTTCGGAAACTTCTCAGAACATTTCCAACTTTTTGGAAACTTTCCGCAACTTGCACATCAGTAATTATGAGCGTTTATAGACTACCTTGTTCTATTCAGTTGAAATTGAAACAATATTTATATAATAACCAGTGAAAAGGGTAGAGATATAGGAGTCGTATCATCACTACATAGTATAAAACAAAGTCGCTTCCCGCTGTCTGTCCCTATGTATGTTTAGATCTTTAAAACTACGTAAAGGATTTTGATGCGGTTTTTTTTAATAGATAGAGTGATTCAAGAGGAGGGTTTTTATGTATAATAAGATTTGGATTATGTACGGGTATTACATAAAAACTGGCATAAACCGAAGCGAAGCGAGGGCGGCTCACTAGTAACTCTATATTTTTAATTACTTGGGACAAGTCCGATTTTGTCATCAGAGAGGTTTGAAGTCAGGATTTGGTTTTGATATAACTATTATGGCAGACTTGTGATCTGGCTGATTTCGCATCAATCTTAAACTTTAAAATCCCTCAATAATTTGGTGATAGTGGTTACAAAAAAGAGCGAAGAGCAGTTGAAATGATCTCTGAGAGCGACTGGTTTATGACACTTAAGTAAAGCTAATAAACTATAAACATTGATATAAACATTGTTGGTTAATTACATGAAAAACCAACAACCTCGACTGCAGAAAACGTTTATGGATGAATATTCGGGCGTTTCCACCGCCGTCATTGTTGTCTTCAATATATTGACGAATATAGTGATAACTACCAGCAACTTTTGATGTCAAAATCAGCGGACTCGGGAGTAGTACCCAATACATTAAAAAAAACAAAAATAATATATCTTGAATAATATGGAAAACAATAATGAAGGCGGTTGAAACGCCGAATATTCACCCTTATACTTAATATAAAACCCGCACGGTTAACAATATCAACATCGCCCAAATTTCCAAGAAACAAAAGTTATTACCTAAACTTCTATGTAACTAGGCGGTTACCGAACTCATCAATCAAACAAAATGGCCGCTAGCCCGTCCGTTAACACCAATCAGTAATGTTCACTTCAAAAGCCGGTAACACATTGCCAAATTGATATTTTCACAATGCTCCCGGGATCAAACCGGTTATGAGATCCGAGTGATTAAAGCCGGGTATTTTGCACTCACATGTTATTGCGACTGAGGTGCCAACGACCCGGATTGAGGGATTAAGCCGTCCGGATTTGCCGGTTCAGGAAAATTTGATTATTTTACAGCGGATATAGTGGTCTGTTTTAGTTTGTCATGAATTTAGGTTTATCGTGATGGCTGCTTACACTTTTAATGTCGATGCAGAATAAGGCCAGATTGTAGTGTTTTAAATCGTAGTAACAATTATGATTTACAGCCCCCTAAATTACAATAACAATATGACACAGGGAACGTTTCACGAAAGTTTTTATCTTCTATTACAAGTGGAAGTCTCTTTTTAATACATATTATTGGAAATAAAAGATGTTAAGAGCTTTCCTGAAACAGGGGTCCGTATTTGTAACAGTGAATGATAAAGATGTTAAGGAATAATGTTATTATAGTCAAAGTGAATATTTTAAAGGTTTTATGTTAGGTACTTCATCTATTTGATTTAATATGTACAAATTCTAAAAGATTAATAAATAAGTAAGATGTAGGTCCGACAAAGTAAAAGGATCAAAAGTATTTACTGGATAGTCAAAACATTCCTCATCTAAAAGTTCGGGTACACATTATAGTTACAAATACACAAAGTTCAAGATATTTGGACTATATTCTTATGAATAGTTTCTCCTTTACTATTATTATATTTTACTTCGCAAGACAGTTTGGGCTTGAAGTTATAAGGGGATGAGGAAATAAATTGATCTTTCGGTCCTTATAAATGTTGTGGATATTGGCGTGAGTTTATTAAGGGTCCATGATGCAAGCGGTGAGTAATAATATCATTATAGTGCCGATTATAGATTACTTAATATTATTTTGTAAGTTAAATATAGAATAGAATTTACGTATCGATAGCAAGGTGATATTTAAAGTTAAAAAAAGTAATACAGAATTACCTTTGATATAAACATTTCCATTGCTTTGAACTCGATACAATATTTAAAAAGCAAGTGTTTGTCTATTGCAAAATAGTCGCTGGCTTGGAATTGGTACAGGGTAAAAGGTATTAAAAATAAAGTTCTGTGAGAAACGGACATGATTTAGTGCTTCTTATTTGATGTTTTTAGTGATGAATTCAAAAGTCGTCTTAAAGATAAACGAATACCTATAAATCGACTTTTTTGCGAGTCGAAAGACTTGACTTGATTTTTTGACATAAATATCAATATTATTGTAAATATTTGGACTTTATTTAAACTTAAACAAGACAAAATTCTCAAGAACTATAGTCTGGATAGTGGCTAAGTTTGTGGGAAACTGTTGGATTCAAGCGGCGCAAGACTGGTCCTTGTGGCAAACCTTGCGAAAGGCCTATGTCCAGCAGTGGACGTCTTTCGGCTGGAACGATGACTATGATAGTCTCAATAAATGAGACGCTAAAATAACGTTTTTTTGTAAGGAAGAGATATATTAAATATCTCACCTTCAGAGCAATAGAGACCCAGATTTAGAGAGATATTTAGATTCAAAATTTCAGCTTTCAAACTTCAAGTCATACATTTTTTAATACAGAGACCTAAATCGAAATTTAAAACTTCTCAATTAGGTCACTATTGTTCTGAAGGTGCGATATATTGAACACGGCGATGAACAAAATGTGGGAAGCTGTTCATTGTTCACCGAAAATAAAAATGGCTTCCTATTCCCATTACTCAAGTCAATAAGTATTTTAGCACGAGCTTGATTCATGCGAAACTTTGTGTAAACTTCGCGAAATGAGCTTCGGATGAACGTAAACATAGAAAGGTGCGAGAAACAGTAGTATAGGTCAAGGGGTTTGACGTCATTGCGTTTGGTGAGAAGGTTAGTAGGGTGATGGACAAGGACGAATGATGGGCACTTGATTTTTATTTTACAGAAGATAAAGGTTATTCATTTGTTTTGAAACAATCAATTTAGGACCGTATGAAATTTGAATTTAGAGTGAAGTATCCATTAATGGTGAGTCTTAGCTGAAAGTGTCCATCATTGATGCCGTCACGCTAACTGGGCCTCTATTGTACCAGGTAAAAGCATATTGTCGTTGACGTGTTATTGAATCGTTAACGTTACGATAGCTCTTATATACCGTAAAACGGGGTGAGCAGGGATTAAAGGGTGAGTAGGGACACAACTTAAAATAAGTCATAACTTGTTACAAATAAGAACAATAATTAAATGGACAATAATGTTACGTCTATTGGAAATAATTTCAGTCTTATAATTAATAACATATGCTTCATTTTAGCTTGTGTCCCTACTCACCCCGTTTTACGGTACTTGGGCCATTCTACTTTACAGTGTACACTTTTGTTATCGGCCGATAAAAAAGTATACCAAATTATGAATCCGCGTATAAATAAATAACATGAACGTAGAATGTTAAAGTTTAGCGGTTTTTAAAAAAACAACTCTTAAATTATTCAATTATCGTTGAAGAATCTTGGTAACTCAGTGGTAAATTGCACTTTTTCCATAGAAAAGGCGGGGACATCAACGTCCACTGCGTTACTCACTTTATAGTTATTACAAATGACTTTTTATAAATCAGGATAACTCTAAATATAAGCTTATTTATGTCCCTTTTCGAGTTTCAAGTTAGAAAACGCAGCACTTTACCGGTTTTTGAAATAAAAATAGTTTAGTTCGAACGTGGCTAAAACGTATGTACAACGAAAAGTAGACTGGCCCACTTGACGGTAAAAAAAGGAAGAAAATATACCAACCCACCGTTAATAGCCACGCTGAAAACAGTTATTTCAATACTTTTTGCAAAATGAAACAATTCAAGGCTCTATTCGTGTTATCGTCGGTGAAACTGCAAAACCGCGTAAGTAACATTTTTAATGAGGAGCAAAACGGACCTTATTTCTGAGACGTTAAGTTTTATTTTGCTCTATAATAAATTTGTTGGTTACGCGGTTTTGCAGTATCACCGACGTTATGGTATTATTTTTGACGCTATTACTGTCAAGCAAGAGCTATCAAAACGTTGACAATACAATAACAGATCAAAGACGATATGGTTTTTACTGCCTAGAATAGAGTTTTTCAGGTCCAGGTTTTCTATTCCACTGGGTAAAACCATGTTGCCTCTGATATAATTGTTATTGTATTACTTTTAACACAGCCTCCATTACTGTCAAGTAAATAAGAGCTATCAAAACGTTGACAATTCGGAAACACGTCAAAATCAATATTGTTTTATCGTGTGGAATAAAGGCGCTGCGCGGCAAGCCCAAGGCGCTCGGATCTCCCTTTCTATCTAGTCAGTAACGATAGAGACGCAGTGAGCGACAAGCGAGAAAATACAACTTGTGCTTACTGATTTGCAAGTTGTGGAAAGTTTCCAAAAAGTTGGAAATGTTCTAAGAAATTTCCGGAAACATTCACTAGGAAATTTAAATTTAAGAAACGGAAAGTTTCAATCCCCGTACAAAATTGTGAGAAGTTCCCGAAATTTTCCTACATGAAATGTACTTGCGCTTCCCGTGCTGGACGCAAAATCTGTGTACCGCGAACTAATTTAAAACTTCATATTTATCGAGGAATTGCAGCGACTTTACAAATTGCTCACTTAAAAGTTTGAAGTTTCACGCGCTTTCCGAAATGCCGGTGAACGTGTACGGGCTGGGAATTTCGTTTAATTAATTAAAAGGGCTTCATTTGGTTTCGTTAATTATGTAATTACGAGTGCGCGCGGCATGTCTATCAGAGTGGTAAAAATTTGATGAGCTGGTATGTGGATGGACCTTGTTAGGTACTGTGCCAACACAACTTAAAACCTACTGCCAAGCAGCAGTGTTTGTATTGTTGTGTTTCAGACTGGGGATAAGACAACTAGTGAAATTACTTGCATAGAAACATTCTATCTCAGTCTTTAGGGTTGGCAATGCATTTGCAGTCTAAGGATTGCAGTCTTGAGAATGTTGTCTTGAGATTATTCCCTTTAGAATACACGTTTCTATGGATAGCACACCGTGGTTCAAAACCCATGGAGTAGCTATTTCCTAATTCTTCTTTACCTTGATTTTGACCTTAAATACCTATTGTCGTGTTAAAAAAACATATTTTTGTTATCAACTAATAATTGTTTGTTTATTTGTAAAGCTTCCACAGCGGGTATATCCTTCATACAAAAATTCAATCATTCATTAAACCAATTTGAATGAATTATGTTGTCTTAATCCTACTCTGAAACACAACAATGCAAACACTGCTGCTTGGCGGTAGGTTACAGAATATAATTGGTGTGTAATTTGCTATTGTTTTTAATAGTGCGTTTTTATATCTCTATATTTTTCCTTTCTCCTTCTTATTTTCTTAGCGTCAAAAGCAATAACATAAAATATGATACGTCAAATACTTTAAACACTATACTTCACTACACTACGAAAAAGAATCGATTTCGCACCTTAAGTTTCAAGCAAAAGTCGAACGAAAGTCAATTCAACAACGTACAGTTAGGATGCTGTAATGCAATAATGTATCAGTCCACATAGTAGGAGATCCGAATAGGAGACGATTTGGACCGGGCTGTTTATTCGATAAAACGTATTTTATACCAAATTTAATATGCTAAGTAATATATGGCGAATAGGTAGGCTAAAAATTTCAGTCCAGTATATAATTAATAAAAAAATTAAAAATTAACTTCGTTTTAAAAAATTACACTAGCTTGTTTAATGGACAAATTACATACCAATCGAAAGTATGAAGCCTATAGAATATGCAAACGTTAGTTTGACTATTTTTTTCTCGTCAAACTATTGGGTAGGTAGGTATAAACAAGTAAGTCGGTACTAGTAATTTGCACCAAACTTAACGTTTGCATATTGTATAGACTTCATACTTTCGATTAGTATGTAATTTGTCTATTAAACAAACATTTGCAATTTAAAAAAAAAGTTCATTTTTAATTATTATTTTAATGATATAAGTACTGGACTGAAATTTTTCAGCCTACCTATTCGCCACATATTATTTAGCGTATTAAATTTGATATAAAATACTTTTCATCGAATAAACAGCCCGGTCCAAATCTTCTCCTATTCGAATCTTAGACCAAAAAGTATTTAGCAATAAAATGTCAGTACTATCGTTGTGCGTTGACATTTTATTGCTAAATAATTGTTGGATGATACATTTTTGTGTAGCAGCGTCCTGTTATTCTTGACTTAACATGTTGACCATACACCATGAATGGAAAAAAAACATGAATAATGGTGGTTTTTATGCAAAAAAATCTCTTTCATAAGTAAAATATTACCGTAGCAAGAGGCAATTTTTAAAACACTTCGCTCATATTTTTTGCAGCACAATTGCGCAAGAAAACATTTTTTTATACACAATTTACTCGAAAAAACGTTTCCCTGTACCAAAAATTGGCTCAAACACTGCGCTGTAATGAACTTGAAAGCAACCAGAGGTCAGTGTTCGGTCGAGATCATAGAGGGTGCTGAGCCCTGGCTGGTGTTCGTAGTACATTAACTGTCAAGTGCGGGCCGACGACGCCGCGCCACTTCAAGATGCGTAATGTATTTAAATGAGGTCGGTGCGCGTAGGGATGTATCGTTTTAGAACAAGGTCGATAGTTTTTTCAAGTTTATTTATTTGACTTGTTATTTTTTTCTAGGATAACTTCAAAATTTAAAAAAATACCTAAGATATATTTTGGATACGCAAAAAAAAAATTATGTTTAATCAAGCAATTTCTTGCAATTATATTTAATGATTATCCGAAAAACAAAAAGTGCATAACTATTTTAAGCAATGTAGCTGCTTTAGTCGTTTTAAAACTTGCAGGTTAAACAGCTTTTGACTCTAAATCTAGTCTTTCAACTTGTTTACGATGCCCGTACTCAATAAATCTTAGTCCGGACCGTGGAGAAAGCAGCAATAAATAACACAATACAATAGAGTTAACTCCCTGGTGGATAGTCGAGGTATTCACAGATGTTTGCGATTGTTACCTTGCATCCATGCGGATAACATACAGGTATTAAAGGTAAAAAGTGCAATAAATTTTAAGCAAGTGTGACTTTATAAATCTAATAAAAAGCAAACTTTAAAATTCCGACTGCATTTGTTGATATTGCCGTCAATATAAGTATGTTAAAAAAATTAACCCCCCCTCTCATTACTTTCATTAAAGTATTATAAAATGGCTATGTCAATTCCACATCCAAAACGAATCTAACGATACCTAATATGTTAATATTCATCAAGTTTAGGCGGCGGAGCGTGCCAAAGAAATATATATACATACAAACATATAAACACTTGAACAGCATAACCCTCCTTAACTTCCTTCCTTAACTAACTAAATAAAATTTCGATTTATAAAATTCTAAGCGGCTAAAGCTTCCCATACATTATGAATTACGGTATTACAAATCTTTAATAAATCTCAAATTACATTTAGATATTTTCTACGCCATTCGTAAAAAGCACACCGTATTTTTCCCATCACTACCTAGAGCCGTTGTCATAAATTTGTGGCGCCCTCTACACGCCGTTTTGCGGAAATAATGAAAACAAAATGACCGACCTCCGACACGAGCACGAAAACTCGGGACTCCGAATTGTGGAGTGATTTTTGGGGAGGGAGGTAATCATAGGGATTTTAGTGAGGTACTTTGTTAGGCAGGTAATTGTATTAGGAAGGTTGAACGTGTTTTGTTATTAATCGGTAAACCTTTTTGCACAGTTCCTCGTTTATTTTTCTGCCATATTTACTGATGTTTTGTTTTTTTTTTCTTTCTATCGGCATAATGGCTTAATCTTATTTTGGAACTATGGTCGAATAATAGTGTTTTGCTTACACGAGTCATGACAATGCACAGATACAATTAAAAAAAAACATATTTTACATCTTTTTTAAATTACCTTATCATCTTACTAATAGGTCAGGTAAAGTTAGAATAGAGCTTGCATTTGTTCGTTAAACTGTTGCATGCATCTGCAACTCAGAATAGTTTGAACATTTTGAGCATAATGATACCGTCCCCTTTTAAAAGCCCAAAAATCATTATGACGAAATTTTATTCTACATAATTTTAAAGACATTATATACTCTCCATACGTTTTTAATAATCTATGTGAATTCCACGACGATACTTAAAACAATATGTCGCACCTTCAGAACAATAGTGACCTAATTCAAAATTTCAGCTTTCAAACTTCAAGTCATATATTTATTATTATAGAGACCTAACTCGAAATTTAAAGTTTCTGAATTAGGTCACTATAGTTCTGAAGGTGCGAGTAAGGACAAGCGATTTTAAATTAAGTGAAAGTTAAATTAATGTTTTTCTCCTCTTATTTAAATCAAAACATGAATACATACATACATACATAAAATCACGCCTTTATTCCCAGTTTGGGGTAGGCAGAGCTACAGAATGGCCAAGAACTCTAAAAGCTTGTTTATAAATTCTGTAACCACATTTTGCATAATCAGGCTAAGATGTTTACCAGCGTATTAGTGACAGGTTGCAAGCCCATCGCCTAACAGTACTACAAGCCTTTATTCCCTTAGTCGTCTCTTACGACATCCACGGGAAGACATGGAGTGGCACTATTCTAAGCCGGCAACCACACAGCTAATACATAACATGATTATAAGTGATTTCTATAAAGTTCCATCCGGCAATAAATCTGTTTTCATGTGAATGAAACCGAATATCACCATGATTTATTCTGAAATCCTAACTACACCCACACCCTAACAGATGGCCGTCAACATCGCGTGATCGAGACCATTGTCCTTAAGTGTAATACCTAATGCGCTACTGTAATGTCTCCATTAGTACACTGGCTTGCAAGTTAAAGTATGTACTTATTGAATTTGCTCGAGACAATGTTCCGTGAACAACGTTCAACGATGCTCTTCTAAAATGATCTTAAGATGTTAGAAATAAGGTTTGATTTTGTATGGGATGGTAGAGTTGTTATGTATTCTAATGGCTTTATTGGTGATGGGTTTACAGGTGATTTTAATGGACGTTAGTTCTCCTTATGGCTCAGTTACTTAGTATAATGTGTAACAGATATTACTTAGAGATGTAGCTCAGTGACTATATTTATGACAGTTTAGGGTAAGTGTGTGTTTTTATATGGAGATTTAGCAATTATTTTTAAAATTATTTTCTGACATAAATAATTTTGCAATATCGTTTCCGTGAAAATGGCTAGTGTGTACTTTATTTTTTTTAAATGCTGTTTACCTTCTTCAGATCCTTGTTGACGTCCATATCATCCGCCTTCCTCTTCTCGCAAGCCAGAATGCAGCTCTTGCCATTGTCTTTTTCCCCCTGCAACAAATAAAAGGAGTTATAAAGATTTCTACCACTAAAATTAAAAAGACTTTATGATTGTAAATAACGACCACATTTAGAGAAGACGATTAATGGTTCAAAATCGTAACCAATTTTGAAGTCTAAAGCAAGTGTTACATCTTCGATTCAATTTTCGAAGTTTGAAAATTAGTTCAATTAACCGATCACAAAACGTGTCCTTATCTGTCAAATTCAAATGTCACAATGACAGATAAGGACAAAACATGGTTTAGCTACTCCATGGCTATTCAACGTTTATAAGTAAGGGGGTAAGTCGTTTCATAGTGACGATTATTCATACACAACTTTGAAAAAGGAACGAGTTAATTCTAGGACATTTTGTCAAAGTGACTTTTGACTTTAATTGACCGACACAAGATCCTTTTTCGAAGTAACGACGAACGGGACGTTGACGTGGGCCTTACAAGGTTATACCTACAAATGGGTAGGAATTCTCATTCGCCAAGAAAAAACGCTGCACATGAACCATCCGGCGGCAGTTTAGTCCCAAAAATAGACCAAAAAATTAGACTCCCTATAAATTCTTCTAACATAACACCCGACAGGTTTTATTTCTGCGCATACCTGCGTTAAGACTACCGCTGGAATGTCCCCCCCCCCCTTTGGGGACGAGCCTACCCCCGACCTAACGAAATCCAATATTAATGGAGAATGTCCGGCATTTCGCGAATTTATGGTCATCAAAGTTCCTTAGCTATATATTTCTGCCCTCCTAAGCAAAAATGCAATAACTAAATTCAATAGCCAAAGCAGATTCAACTCTCTTCTTTTTGTAACTAGGTTGCAATTTCTACAGATGTTTTGTTTGAGATAACGCCATTATGCTTAGTAGGGCAGATTTGTGGTGCGCAAAAAGGCGGATTCTTAAAGGTGGGATAGCAATGACAACCTTATAGACCGAGATTTTAGTATTTTAGCCGACTACCCAAAAAGATGGGTTATATGCATGTTTCTTTGTGATCCCCAGGGGGGTTACCATAATGACATACCGAAGCCGTTGGGTCAAACACAGGTTTAGGTTACCGTGTTTCCTGTGGACATACCCGAAGTTCACGTCTTCGTGGCCTAATTTTCTGGCTGAACCCACATCCGCATAAACGGCGTTAGATCTAATTTAGCCCTATCTAATAAAAACATAACTTATATTACTATAAGCCTTTAACTATTGACCACAGGAGAGACAACATTTATTAAATTATTGCGAGTGTGTATCACCCAGTTAAGTTTAAGTTGAGAGAAAGGGACAGAGCTATAGCAGTTATACAGCTCGGTCCCTTTTCCTCAAACTAACCTGAACTGCTCTTGTATGTCATGGTAACTCTCCTGGAGTCCAAATGCCTTGATGGATTTTAAAGAGCATTGGGTAAGTTTGTATAAAAATAGACTTGTTTTCCGCGGCCATGGAAGAGTTTTTTTAAAGTGGTTTAAAGGACCTCTAAATCAATACAAACTTACTCGTAGAATAAAAAAAAGTCGCTTCCCGCCGCTTGTCTATAGATAGGAAGATTTTTATGTAGGTATAATAAAATCTGTTATATTAACGGGTGTAACAGAAAACTTACATTACCCCAAGCGTTAAATAACATCGGAGCTGAGATATTAAACATTCAAGTTTTAGGTCCAGCCATCTATTATAACATCCTTCTATTATAACATCCTTCTATTATAACATCCTCACAATTACAGGTGACTGGGGACAGGTGGTAGGTGACATTTCAGTTGATTTAAGTGTATATGGCGCAGTTTATATGAAATGTGAAAACTTGTTAACTCTGCAATGTATTCCGAATTGTCACCTGTCACTTATCATTGTCAGGATGGTGGAATAGGGGGCTGGTATCAATATTTTAATATCTCGGCTCTAAATTTCTTTTAGATTCTTTCTAAAGATTACATTTTATTGTTACTTTGTTAAAGATTAACAACACTAAAAATGTGTCAAAGCTATGTAACCATAAAAACTTAATGTGTTATGGTAACACAGTAATCTCAGTACAAAGTCCTCAAAACACGAATAAAATAATTACTTTTTATAACATTATTAAAGCCAATTAATATTCATATATAAAACGCGAAACACGCAGGAGGCATAAATGCGTGG
Organism: Acleris literana; assembly: GCA_946894065.1. Taxonomy (NCBI): domain Eukaryota; kingdom Metazoa; phylum Arthropoda; class Insecta; order Lepidoptera; family Tortricidae; genus Acleris; species Acleris literana. The sequence goes on from OX335671.1 coordinate 4,649,460, forward strand.
TAATGCCATAAAAATACAAAATAGTTTTTTATACCTCGTAATAAAAAATCCCCGTACGGATGAATCACTTACGATACGGTTTCTAAGTGATGTGGCAAAACCGACACAATATTAATTAAAGGACTGTAATTTACTTCATAAAGCCATATTGGTTTTGGCATATTATGGTGACAATACCATAAGTTCTATAGCTCTTGCAATTTAACTACGATGGCGAGACGGCTTTACTTGTGGTAAAGACATATCTGTATACGTGTCAAAGTGTGAGTGACAGCTAAAGTGGGTATGGTACGCATAAAAACTTAAAGAGAAAATTATATTATTCTTGAACATAGGGAAAACTTTGGCGGCCATTATTGCTCGTCCTTATAAACAATATAAAATAATATAAAACATCGAAAACAACAAACTATTTTTTTTTTCTTGCCGGGATATGAGACCTCCTTGGTCGCATCTTCTACGAAATTGTTCTCTATCTTGTCGGGAAGATGAAATTTGTAATGTCTCCGTATTTTCTCTCCTAATATTACGTACAATTTTATGTGAATTAATACCTATCTGTAGGTTTTGTCTTTATTTCAGAGGGCTTAATATGGCCGTTATTATCGTTTGACTAAACATGGATAAATCATCCGTCACTCTCCTACTTATATACTTGTCAGGAAGTGACGAATATTTTATCCACGTTTTGACACGGGATATAGCTCTGTCACGCGATAAACACAGATAGGCCCACAGTTCTACCTCATAAATTGACCATTTTTATTTTAGCGTACTTCAAAATAAAAATATGTTATACCACTATGAATTGCACCTTGCGTTTTTTTCTGGAGATCAGACATGCTGACGGTACTTTGTGGCAGTTAGCGTCGTGGAAACAATATGCACAAGTGACTTGAGCGACGGCGCGCTCGCGACTGTTCGCTCCGTCAGACACGCACACTACCGCAATGTGCATGTACACGTTCAACCACTAATAAAGCCCACTCGCCATCGTGAATTGCAAGAGCTATAGCTCTTATTTACTTTACAGTACTGGCAGCGGAACAATACGATAACATGTCTAAAGTAGAATAGAGCTCCATTACACATGTTTAAGTACAATTCATATATGGCAGTTTAAACATGACATTAAATAGACAAGGTACTAAAGTGAACACATATTTATGAACTCGACTGTACCTCGTAATGCATTTTGTTTTATGGCCTGCAAAAGGCAAATAATCTTACCGACCGCCTGAAGTAGGATTTGAGATTTAGACATTTGCAATTGGAAGACAGCAATCTTAAGACTGCGATCCTAAGTCCGCAAATGCGTTGCCAACCCTGAGGGCTGAGATGGAATACCTATTATGCTAGTAATTTCACCGGATGTCTTATCCCTACACCGGAACACAAAAATGCGAACGCTGCTCCTTGGTGGTAGCTTAAATTATATGATGGTGGAAGCGATCTGTACGGACCCAGCACAAGGTCCTATCTCTACTAAAATCTCTTTATTTACTTGTACGCTAATAAAAATCTAACCAAGAAACCACATTGATTCTTCTACTTAACGTCCACGTTTCGTAACAAAGTGTCACAACTTCGGTCAAGCCAGCACATTAATACTGCTACCAACTAGTTACTACGTCGCTTTACCACAACAATTAAGCATGCCACCAAATTTCTATTCACTAACGTCTATTGTACACTCCACCCTCACAAACGCCGTAACCACAATTCAACATCTAAAGCAATCTCAACCTTACCCAGCCTTTGAAAAGGACACAAACACAATAGCAGCTTAACGACAGTCGCGGCGTTTTTTCTAAAGAAGGTAGTACCGCTAGTGCTGGACACAACAATATCGAAACTACCCTCGCAATTTGCATACCGCGCAATCACGAGGCGTTTGTTAGGTTCGTTTGTATTGTCGCTAATTGGGTAAAGCGGTCCAGCCCGGTGCTTTGTGAGGCCACGTTTGAACACTGGAAAGTAGTTTTAATTAGGTAGTGCGTAAACAGTTAGCTTTAGTGCTAAATAAACTAGGTGCCTTGCGTTGAAAGCCACTGCCTAGGGCACGGTTTTTCAACCTTTTTTGCGTCCCGGATAGAAAATCATATTTTCATGCCCCGCTTTTTTTTACGGAAAAAGGCGTGCAATACAAAGCCGTGTGAAAAGGGATTTACTAAAACGTAGAAACGCGTAAGTATGTTTATTGTTTTTTCGTTTTGAATATGCCAAAACTAAAAAATACATTTGATGTTATCTACAGGGCTTGCTGGGACGTGATTCTTATTACCTAATTTATATTAATTAAAGAAAAAGTATAAGTTTGATCCAAAAATAAGCAACATCATCTAATCCAACTAATATTATAAATGCAAAAGTTTGAGTGTGTGTTAGTTAGTTATTCACGCCGCAACGGCTGAATTGATTTTAATGAAATTTGGAATGGAGATTAACACAAATACTACATTTCATACGGGAAAATGTATCAGTTCCCGAGGGAATAACGATATTCGAAATCCCTCGCAATATGCAATAGCCGAATAAATTCTACGCGGACGAAGTCGCAGGCAGAAGCCAGTGTATTATAAATGTCAAAACTATTACCCGTATCTTCAAACAAAAACTATTAGTTAGAATAACCGCAATACGGTCAAACAACAACAGTATAGCAGTAAACTGTAGTCTACTATTGTTTGTTACAGCTGCTTAGCAAGTTTGCAGGACACCCAGTTGTTTAACTTGATCAAAACGATAAAGTTTACTATCTCTGACAATGTCCAGTAACTTGTGAGTTGTATGATATCACGTGTAGTTGTCATACATTTAGAGGTACATCTACGAGTATAATAGGTACAGGGAATAAAAATTATTAAAGTCTTTATTGCACATAAAACTAATAACAAGTTGGGAAAAATATTAACAATACATTACAAAGTAAACATTACGAATTAAAACTACAAATATGGCAAATTAAAAAAATAATTAAAGCAGAAATAAACGTTGGAAACTTCATGAGAATAAAAAATTCAAAGGGATATATCAGAAGAATAAACCGATATAGGTACAAAGAAAGACTGCGACAACTGGTATTAAAAAAAACAACGAATTGATTTCTTTTTTTATTGCTAGGAGGCAATAGAGCGCACAAGCCACCTGATGGTAAGTGGACTTGGAATCCCATAAATATTTTCAATCTCAAGACTGCAATCTGACGATGACAATCTCAAGACTGCAATCTTACGCTGACCATCTCAAGACTGCAATCTTACGATGACAATCTCAAGACTGCAATCTTACGATGACCATCTCAAGATTGCAATTTTACAATGGCCATCTCAAGACTGCAATTTTACAATGACCATCTCAAGACTTGTGGTCTTAACCCCGAACCGGAACACAACAATGCGAACACTGTTGTTTAAGTTAAAGGGTATTGGTGCTAGCGATCCGGACAAACCCTAAAAGGTTAAGACCTAGTATTCCGGTGAGGGAGTAACACAAGCGGTGAAATGACTAGGATAGAGGCATTCCATCTTAGTCCTCCGGGTTGGCAACGCATTTGCAGTCTAGGTCGATGTCTATGGGCCGTATTAATAAAGTAATCTCAACTAGGGAATGCAAATAACCGGTTTTAACCGATTTTAACCGGTTATTTTCATAGAAAAACGGTTAATAACCGGTTAATTTGCATTCCCTAATCTCACCCCTACTGCTCGTCTCCAGATGCGTCAAAAATGACAGTGTTCTATGGTTTGACGTTTACTTTGACGTATCTTGTGACCGGCATTTCCGCCAACATGTGTTTATTAATACGGCCCTATGAGTTTCAGGCTCCACTTACCATCACGCTGTCTGTTCTCATTTGAATCCTGCATGCCAGAAAAAAACAGCTATTTTTAATGTACTCGTTTTGCATTAAAAATGTTGTCTACCTGAGCACGCCCAAAGGTAAAATTTCCGTTTCCCGCCCGCCCGTAACAAACCTACCTCGGGGTTGCTACAACAAACATTTTATGTTTTACATCGATCAAAGACATGTAAAAGCTATATGAGAGAGTAGAAAACAATACGTTATGTTCTCTGTCACTGAGTGATGATTTATGAAGGTCGGTCAGCGGAATATTTTGCATTTTCTTTTATTATGCTGTGGGAAAAAATCGGGGTTTTCCTTTGTGATTTATGGCAATGTCATGTGGACGATTTTGTTTCATTTAAATGTTTAGCGGAACCATTTTGAGGATGACAAATAATTTTATAAAAGCTTGCTGCTATAATAAATAATATTAACAGCTAAACATAAATCTCTTCTTATGTATTTCTTTCAAATTAAAAAAATATTATACAAAAAATTACACCACATCACAGTACACACGTGTCGTGTAGGTAGCACAAAATACAAAAATACTTTGGTACAATTATTGTGACAATCTTTTACTACTGTTTATTAAATAAATTCGACAAACTTTATATGTATTTAAAGACCTTGCTTATGATAAATAGTAACTAAGAACCAAATCAATACAATATTACAGGACCATAACATAAAAAATATTTTTACAAATAAAGAAAAACTATTATAAGTCGCCCTGTGTATGTTTACGACGCGGTGCAACCCTACTTCATATAAATACGTAGCTCCGTAGCAGCCTACGCCGTAGCGGCTACGCAGGGCGTCGTAGCTTATTGATCGGAGCCCCCAGGGCTTACCGTCTGCGGTTTACGATGATGCCGAGTGACTCTATCCATTTCGGTTTTCACGTAGTTTTGATACTTGAAATATTAAATTTCTAAAGTATCAAGATACTTTTTAGGAGCAAAGTTGAAATAAATGGTTTAAAATGGTAAGGTATAGTGTAAATAGATGCTTTTCTTAAATAATATTTTATTTAGGGACATTGGGTGTCCGATAAAAAAAAAACATTATTGTCATATTATTATTACGAATAACATTTGGAGATGATCTATCACAAAATGATCTATTATTCCATTGGATTATGTAACGATTATTTATCTGACCCTATGTCCGATCAGGTTAATAAGATACTAGCACTTGTTAGGGAGGGATTTAAAAATCGATAATAGTTTATACGACCTCTTGCCCTTGTTTGTAAGTTGTTTAATGTATTTTTTTTCTGTTGTAATACGGGGCGACATATTCGCGTTTGCGAAAAAGTTCCTTAAATAAAGATTAAACAAAAAACTACTTCCCAATTTAAGCTCCAAGATTGTAATCTATGTACTAGACAACAATAAACATACTTATACAGAGAAATGGATACTTAAAAATATATAAAACATCCAAGACCCAGTAACAAACACTCGCACTTATCATACAAATATTCGCCGTTATCGGGAGTCGAACCCAGGGCCGCTAGCTTCGTAGGCAAGGTCACTACCAGCTAGGCCAACAGAGTCAAGTGTGAAATAACACAGCTTAGAGATATGACAGTCAAGTCACGGCCAAGTCTTGGCTCCAACGTTACAAAACTTGGCTCTTATATAAGGGGTGATTGATTTGACGTTGGCCCCTCGCTTTTTCACGTTTGATTCATCGCACCAAATAACTAGAGGTTGACCCTTTTGGGCTACAAATGATTCAAGGGCTTGGTTCTGAGGAAAGGTTATTTTGAATAACCAGCTTGGTTTGCAGTAGAGAAAAATATAATGTATTGCGAAGGTAATATGGGTTATTATTGAGTTGACGATACTTACCCAACATATCGTAGACTAGTCAATGATGCTTAGCTAGCGAGACAAATTGGTTATTTTTGTGTCGTTAGAAAACAAGTACGAATAAGCGGAAGCGTTCTCTTTTTTTTCGCGTTTAAGCGTTATATTTTTATGTTTTGTATTATCAACTTTGCAATAGTTCTTATTTAATTGGCAGTAATGTAGGCCTAGTTAAAAACAAAACAATTACAATAGGTGTCATAAAGTAAAATAATGCCCCAGGTTTTGATTGATTATTAATTGATTGATTGGAATTGGCTGTATTATTAATTAATCATGCTCAGTTTAACAAGATCTGTGAATTGAATAAGAGCTATGGTAACGTTGACAATAAGTTAAAAGAAATAGCAAAATAAGGCCTATGTTAAAACATACAATTTTTTGCGTGCCTTTTCTATAAACATTTTGTTTCATAAAATACAACAATGAAACCGTCACTCAAACGTTTCAAACAGTATTAAATTCATACTCTCAACGGTGCTCTCCGATACAAATATTTATAATAAAAACCTCCCTCACAATTTTACGTTCAAAGTAAACAAAATAAATATCGCCATAAAACCTCAACCGGCGACGATGGAAAAAGATCCCGCAAAAATGAAAATTGTTTAAAAATAATCACCCTGTACCTCAAGTTCATTGACCTTGCCACAGCTTAAAATAGACATGACAATTAAGTTTGGAAATTTTAAACAAGATGAAATATTTATAAAATTCAAATTTTTTACAGAGAGACATTTCAGTCTTCCATTTTTATTAATGTATAAAGTTTTATTATTAAGTCAAGATCATTTTTACGGTATCCGCCTTTTGGCCGAAATATGTTTGGCCGAATGTATCGTTTCCCAACTGTTTTATTTGCCAACTCCCTTTTTTGTCTGTAACGATAAATATTTCAGGATTTATTTCAGTACCATCGTGTAGAATCCTATAGGTTAGGTTAGGTTTGTTTTTATAAAAATCCTGAAATACTTACAGTTAGAAAAATAAAAGAGAGTTGGCAAATGAAACGATTGGAAAACGATACATTCGACCAAACGTTTTTCGGCCAAAAGGCAGAGAACCTATTTTTACAAGATTTTATTTAACTTGTAATGTATGTATTTATGTACCGGTCAAATCTTGCAAGTTAAATTTGACCAACTTCCCGGTTTCCGATGAAACTGAAAACTTGCATACATCTTTAGTTTTGATGACAATACAATAATATAGTACCATCGAGCTGGTCTGATGATGGAGACGTAGGGTGGCCGTAGGAACTCCTAAATTACACATGATAAACCCGTCGTGTTAGGGCTTGTTAGAATCGTCTTGACGAGTAGATGACGACTGTGAAAAACAAGTACAGTTGGCAACAAAAATTTGTCGCAAAAATGTTTTTTTTTGACAGAACCTTATTACTTACACATAGAGATATTTATAGCAATTTGTTAAATAATTCAGCGTCTCTTTTCTACTTGGTAGAATAACAATTGCTTTTGACATGTTGTCTTTTTTTTTCAACTCGACCGCCATTACTGTCAAAGTAATTAAGAGTTATCATACTTATCATAACGTTGACAATATGATAACATGTCAAGAGCAATACCGTTTTACAGATTACAATAGAGCCCAAGCGCACTAAACTTGACAACCACTGACTATTTAAACAAATACAACATTTCTTGATCCTCGAAGTCCAAAATTTATGAACAAAATAAAATTAAAATTTAAAATTTGAACTGTTTATTTCAAAAAAATTAAATAGCGTTATACAATACTTCTTGTTACAATCTTTACTATTTTTAAGATTATACTAACTAAGAAGGGGTTACCCTACACCACAGCTTACTTTAAATATTATTCCTTAATATTATGTATAAATGTATTTTTAATTATATTTTTAATTAGTTTAGGTTTCATTTAAAAAATTTTAAGTTCCACATTTCTAGGGAGATTATTTAAAGTATAAGGGAGGTAGTTAGTCCAAACTCGTTTGCCATATTGGTTGGTACTTCTTGGAACTATAAACAATGGCTGGTTAGGCATGTTTCGGAGATTGGTAGATCTCTTATACTTGTTCAAATTTCCTATTTTATCCTTATATTCTAATATAATTGCCAATTTAACTTTATCAAAAACATTCAAACACTGCCCGTCCCTTCGTAGTGAGTTACCACACACGTTAGCCGAATTAGTGGGCAGTAGGTTCCCGAGGGATTAGGTATGTTTTAAGTGCCCCGACCGCGGCGATTAAAATTTAATGCTGTATTTACATGGTCGGATGGACAGCTGCTCATTTCAATCAGGTTTAAGAGGTTTATTTTTAAATGAGAGACGCTCCTGTTTTTTTTTGTTAAAAGTGTATTTAAATTGTGAAATCATTTCTTCACGAGCATGAATTATTGATCAAATTGTTCATTTGGTGCTGTTTGTTTTTAATATACACTAGCATTTCCATCCCTAGGGAGAAAACGAAAATTTATTCGCTTCTGTTTAATGTGAGCTTTCTGGAACACCCGTAAATAAAACAGAATTTATTATTCATTAATACTTAACTGAATAATTATTTAACTAACGACAAAAACAACATAAAATTCCGTTTCGTGGTTTAGGAGGAATTGACGAATAAACAGACTTACGCGGTAAGCGACTTTGCTTTATATGCATGTATTTATATTTTTTTTATGGCAAGGAGAAGGCACGCGAGCACTCAGGCCGCCTGATGGTAAGTGGGATCTGAGACCCATAGACATTTGAAATCTCAAGACTACAATCTCAACGTTGCCAACCCTGAGGACTAAGATGGAATGCCTCTATGCTAGTAATTTCACCGGTTGTCTTATTCCCACAGCGGAACACAGCAATGCGAATACTACTGCTTGGCGGTGGGTTAATGGATAAGATGGTGGTAGCTATCCGGACGGACCCTGCACAATATCACACGCCTGTAAATATTTTCTTTTATGTTTACTAAACAATTACTTTTTACCTATCAACAAAAATATATGTAGCATATAAAATGCTAGAGAAGAACACGAAAAAGAATATACGAATACTAGAGAACGCCTGCAACTTTGTACGCGTTGTACTCGACGCCCTTTATTAACCTTTTTTTCTTTCCGCTGGCGACTGACTTCTGAAAAATACTTTCTAAGTGCAACCCTAAAGTACACAATTTCAAACAAGTTCCTAGCTCCAGCAATTCAAACTATGCATCGTCTGTTAGTCTATTAGTTTTTCATGGAAGATTTATACGTCTAAAGAAGATATCTTCGTTAGTCAAATGGCCCAAAAAAATCGATATACCCGATAACTAAAGCCAGAATGTCATAGACAACTTTTACAGTAGGAAAACGGAACAAAAGAAAAATATCGATTAACGATTTCTCCGCGGATTATGGCCACTCATGGGAGTCGAGCAACTTGTAACTCACACCTGACGGGTCCCAGGGCTCAGTCATAATAGATCTCGCTCTAATACAGCATGAAGGCAATATAACTTTGTAAAGCTTTGGTATTCCCCGGACGCGATGGGCCTTTGTTCCACACGGTTTAGGAGAGAGGGGAGTTGAGGTAAAATAGTAAACTAACCAGGGGATGAAATACTTTCTCAATTGTATTTCGAACTTTGTCAATTGTATCTCGAGATATTTTTGAAATACACTGTGTCATAATTATGAGTATTTTTTTTATGGCAAGGAGAAGGCACGCGAGCACTCTATTACATTCTCAGACACTATGTAAAAACGAGTTGCAAAAAAAAAAGTGTCATGTCGTAATGGCTGGTTAATGTTTATGATGCCTGTATGGTCATGGTCATGGTACTAGAAAACTGATTGTGACAAAGTTAGGGATGAAAATGCGATTTTAAGACTTTGTATAAATTGGTGACAATGGGATTCTATTACTAAGCCTCGGTTGTTTGTCTGTCTGTCTCACAGAAGTCTGTATCTTATGAAACGTTATAAGTAGACCAAGCGATCGTTATGATCAAGCGAGCCACCTGAGGGATCAGATAAGATGCACTACGCTAACTAACGTTTCTATTCGATTCGTTTTTAAACCAATCGCGTCACTGGTAGACCACGTGACTTTTCGTATAACGTCATCTTCCAGTGACGCGATTGGTTTAAAAACTAATCGAATAGAAACGTTAGTTAGCGTAGTGCGTCTTGTCTGAGCCCTCTGATGGTAAGTAATCTTCGCGACCCATAAACACCCGCAACACCGGAGGAATCGAAAGTGAGTTGCCAGTTTTTGAGAAAAGAGTAAGCTCGCTTTTTGAAGGCCCCCAAGTCGGGACGGGGGGTGTATGTATATTGCCGCTAAAACAACACAATAATAATAATAAGTTATTTTTAAGGGGGCCCAATACAAGAATGGATGAAATGCCATGACAATGCCTTTTCCAGATGCGATCAGCACTTACCCGGTTTTTCATCTCGTTGAGATACGAAAATCAATAAACCGTGCAACTTTTGCGCGCCACGGTCAAAACTTGTCAGTTAGTGCACAGAGAATAACAGTTCTGCACTTGCATTGCATCCAGCATTTGTTTATCTGAACAAAGTTTCACGTCACCTCATTATCTACTTTACAAAACTTCACTACTTCATTTTCATTGTTCTTGAACTCGTTTTGAAGTATTCATACTTTGTCGTATTAAAACGTCGAGAAAATTATTCGAGAAACTTCGCGTTGCTAACTGTAATATTCAAAATGCAAATATGACTATTACAGCAAATGAAAACAGTTTTAAAGTTGAGTAAATTTCACAAGTCGAGTACTTCATTTATCATGGCGGTAATGGGCGGGGAATATTATTTAATTTAAAATGCATTTGGTCCAAGAAACTAATGATTCTTATGACGGAGTTATTTTTGACGTAGGTAAATTAATTATTATGGTGATTACTTGTGTTTACTTCGTCAATGCTTTTACAAAATAAGTTTTGGTCATTAAGACCATTTTTCTGACAAGTTTTTGATGACGATTGTACTTTTATCTACCCTCATATCATAAGTCTTCTATTATGCGTTCAAAACCCGTAGGCAATGACCAGCATTACCTGTGGTAGTAGGTGACAGCGATGACAGCTGTTAATTTTGGACGGTGTTCCAAATTTGGATCTCATTACCTTACAATATTCGATAAAGTAATTTCAAAATTACGTCATGGCTGTCACCTACTATCACAGCTAATTTAATGCTGGTCATTTGCCTTTCGGCTTCTGAACCCATCTTAGAGTACTTATAATATGTGTGTAGATAAAGTATTGTACGAGACTCTGCGTAATTAGCATTACAACACTCGTGTGATCTATTATGAAACTCGCCTTGCGGCTCGATTCATACACACTCATGTTGTAATGCCTGTCATTCGATTCATAAACCACGTAAACTACTATTGATGCACTTTTACTATCTGCTTATCAAGACAAAACTAACGAGTCCCAACACGTTGGGTCTACTTTAAGTAAAACAGAGATTTTATCGTCTCCTTCCGACACAATCGTCAAATCAGCTGATAGATACTACAACATTGCATTGTCATCAGATTTACATTATGCATATATTTTAAATTTCAGCCCATACGGTAACAGAAAGAGGTTCAGAAATCATGGGTTACTAGACGCAGGATTTTTCCTGATATGGCAGGAATTTTGGCTATTTGTCAGAAATGCGGGCGGAATACGAAAATATCAGGAAGTTTTTGTGTTTTTTTTCTTGCGTAACTTTTTTTATTAACATTAATACAGAACAAATCAAGTACCCTGTTTTTTACTTCTTAGTAACAATTCCAAACTACTGTAAATCATAAAACTATATTTTCCGTCATCCACCGTTCCCCGACCCTGACCGTCAGGAATTTTATTTACAAATCAGTATTTTTTTCAGGTATTTCAAACTTTGAAGCATAGCCTTATACGCCAGTGAAACCTGGACACTGATACAAAGAGATAGAGAAAGATTGGAGGCTTTTGGAATGTGGTGTTGGAGGAGAATGGAGGGGATAAGTTGGACAGAAAAAATATCTAATGACCGTGCTGAATAGAATAAATGAAAGTAGGAATTTACTAGCAACAATAGAAAATAAAAGAGGAACAATGATAGGACACCTACGACACGACCTTTTCCTTAGAAACATCATAGGAGGAAAGATAGAAGGCAAAAGAAGCAGAGGAAGACCAAGAAGACATTACTTTGAGCAAATAAAAGAGAAGGTTAAGGTTGGGTCGTACCAGAAAGTCAAGCAGTTGACAGAGGACCAGAGCGGTTAGCGATTACTCTGCCGATAAGAGCATGGCTCTTAAATAAAGAGAGAGAGAGATTTCAAACTTTGTATCTGGTTACCTCAAAATAGACTTGCAAAATTTAACCCATCACCCGACTGTTGCTAACCAACTTTAAATCGTTATAAATGCTAAATGAGCATTCAAAATGACAAATGATGAAAGAAACCTAAAGATGATTTTTAAATCCTATTCAATGTTACCCCACTTGTCATACATCGTCGACTTTTTTTTTTAAATTTGCACAAATTGGCGTCTGGTTGCCGCCATATTGAATTTTGATTACTGTCATATCTTCACACTCACCAGATTAAGACAAATCGATTGACATAAGAATCATCAAAATCGGACAACGGGTTTAGTTTTTATAGTGACACAAAGGAACAAACATACATATATAGGCTGTGAAACACATTACCCTCCTTCTTCGGCAGTCGGGTAAAAATAACCTGTCAAGTTAAACTCGTGTAAAACGGGCCACTGATTTGTTTTGCCTTCGATCCTCTTAATTTATCCCTGAGTACTTACAATAGCCGTTGACACGTCTCCAGTCACTACAAGTGCTCAGTTAATTTGCTGGGAGGCTGTTTGCGCGCTGTAAACAAGTCAGCTATTCACTACCGCTCACCAGATTCGCTAATGTTTATTGCAATGTTTGGTTCTACGTATACTCAAGTATGAGCAAGTACTTGGTCTATGTGACAGCATTAGACTGATGGGATGTTGACACGTATTCAATTCGGCGTTTTAATTATTTGAAGTTAAAAAAAACCGTTATGCCTGTCTCCTAATAGGGTAGACAGAGACCCAAATGGAGTAGGATGGTGTAGAATGGGTTAAGCAAATTAAAATAAATAAAATCTATCTTATTATTATAGCGACCCTTATTTACAGAGGTTTCATCAAACCTAGCTACCAACACCCCGAGTAAACTTAATTTATATTTAAAAAACCGTGTCCAAATCGATCCATTTGTTTAGGATCTACGATACCACAGACGTCTGTCTGGACACGGACATACGCAGACTTTAAGTAATGACACTGACTCTGTTTGCGTAGGAGGTTAAACATATTAAAGGATACAAGAAAAAAACCTAGTTTCAAAAGCCTGACAGTAAAATTAAAAATAAACTACCTATATAATAGATATGACAACGATGATTTTACGACTGTTAGATTTTAGCTCAGTACAGCAGTTACAGCTGTAACGTCACAACTATGCGTTCAAACAATTTACTGCACTTAAGAAGTCCGTCCGCGTATGCTGTAGAGGTACATCCAGTAACATCAGTATCCCAAGTCTCAGAAACGCAAGCAACGTCGCGCGGCGCGCCAATATAAATAAACATCGTGAATATCTGCCGGACGGAACAAGGGCGCCGCCCGAAATAACAATAAGCGCCCGCGCAGCGTCTAGTGCGCGCGACGATGGATCTAGTTGTCTATTGACTCGAGTGGCTATAGATAATTTATAGACTGGAGTGAGCTGACGTTTGGAGATGTCATCTTTAGGTTGGTCCAGAAAGTAATACTTACTACTCTTACTAAACTTAAAGTTAACCGGAAGAGATCTGTTAAAATGATAAGTTCGCCTACTACTTTTATTTCTAGAACTGTGTAGCTGTTTTAGATTATAGATACGATAGAGTATAAAATTAATAAATGCAAAGGGTAAAATCCATAATCCATAGACTATAAGCGTCTTATGTGATTTGGTATAATTTTTATTTTGCTACTAACATATTTTTGAAGATTTTTAAATTGGTGCATGTTTTATGGGGATTACAGTAAAAACATTATATTTTTGATCACATACTTACACACAACATGTACCTATACATCATTTTCATCTTGCCCTTATCACAATTATTCGGGGTCGGTGCAGCACGCCTTTTCTTCCAAACATCCCATAGAATACATATGTACTTACCTAATATAAATTTATCAAACGTTGTGAGGTGTAACAAAGTGCTTATATTTATCACTTTGTTTTGCTACTAGGCTTTGAAAGTATGTTGGCAATGTAACGGTGCGTGTAGCACCAATATTTTAATAGTTACATTGCATGTAAGCAAACATGTATTATAATATTTTGAAATCTATTCGCTTTTAAGCTACGAAGTTATACAAAGACTCGTTAAATATTAATAATCCACCTAAGTAACAACTAATTCCAAACTCTACTCACTACGGGCTAATAACTTCGAGAAATGAAAACGAACTACCAAATGCGACTTAAGGCAAGAAACGCCGTAAAGAAAATACTGGTTTTATAAGCAACATTGAAAAAATGAACGGTGAAGGGATCAGATGTTGTCTAGGTTTGTTTTCCCACCGTAAAACGTTATACAAATGTTTTACAATGTTGAATATTCATTTCAACAGACAGCGTGCCTTAAAACAAAGGCTTTGTAAAATATAGAAAACAAAGAGAATAATCTGAGGAAGAAGTATGGCCCTTTAAGGAAGAGGGAGCGGGAGGGAGTGAATTTTATTTAAAGGTTATTGAGTAGTTGAATGAATATAAACACTAGACTCCATTTATAAAGGTATTTAAAAAAAAATAACATTTCTAAAACACGTGACTTCAAACAAACAAACAGACAAGTTAAGCTTGGCCTCTATTCTAGGCGGTCAAAATCATATCGTCTTTGACCTGTTATGTCTTATTTTTAAATCGGCCGCCATTACTGTCAAGTAAATAAGAGCTATCAAAACGTTGACCATACGATAACAGCTCAAAGACGATATGGATTTTACCGCCTAGAATCTTGGCCTAGTTTTGTCAAGCTTTAACGTATCAGTATTCTCCTTAATTTCTTCTTCTTCTTTAGGTGCCTCTCCATTACTGAAGGTCGGCAGTCAGTTTTTTAAATCTTTCCTTGTCCAGAGCTAGCCTGAACAGTTGTTCCACGGTCTTAATGCCGGTCCACTCCCTGATGCTACGAAGCCATGATATTTTCCTTCTTCCCACCCTCCGCTTTCCTGCCACCTTACCTATGATTATGGTGCGTAATAGATGGTATCTGTCATGTCGCAGTATATGGCCCAAATAGGCAACCTTACGCTGCTTGACAGTGCGTACCAGCTCTACCTTCTTCGCCATACGTTTAAGGACCTCCACATTAGTAAATTTGTCCGTCCAACTGATGCGGAGCATTCGACGATAGCACCACATTTTTCTTATATTGACTAACAAATTATACCACGAGGTTTTGTTTGTTTTTTACATTTAGTTAACAACCTAAACCGCTAGAGTATAGTTATAATATTTTTATCCGACTCCATCAGAAGGATGGTTATGGCACACTTATAGTTGAAACAATAGTTCAGCCTTTATTACTATTAAAGCTTCCTATATTACATAATTATTTAAGAAAATTTCAGAGATGAAAAACCACCAAGCAAATGCTTGTTTAATTTTGCGAATACACTTTTATATCTTACATTTTATAATATGACAATGCTTTATCCTATTACCGAAATACTAGTGGCGGTGTCATAATGGCAATTTTGTTCTAAAACTCAGCGTTTTCAAAATTCCGGGTTCCTTTGTTTTCTATTTGATCTTAAATAGCAGTTCTTCTTTTTTTTAATTGAATCCTAGTTTTTTATGAAAACATAATGAATTAATCATTAAATATATTAATTTAGCTTTGATTTGCCTAGGTCCTAAAATTTTTGTGGACAATTATTATAGTAGTGTAAACAATGTAAAGATGTACTGTAATGCCGTTATACCATGTTTTTGCCAACATTATGTTATTGTACCTATTTAAATAAATAACCCTAACTATTATAGTTTCTGAATTCTATTGACCCATTTGACTGAAATTATACACGAACACGGACCCTGGGCTGAAATTACACACGGTAATAATCCGTATGGTATACTTTTTGATATCTGTTATTTACTGGACAGTAATAGTTAAAAATAATACGTCACGTCAATCTCAATATGATATTACCGAGTTGAGAGCTCCTGTAGCATGTACAAATAATTGACAATCGCAACTAATACGAGTATGCAAGCCCTCACAAGCAATGTGACTAGTGTGCGTCCAATAAAAATAAAAAATGTTAGTTTTGGGTTACCTTTGTTTCCGCAAAATATGTTTGCCAAATGTATCGTTTCCAAACCGTTTCATTTGCCAACCCGCTTTGTTTTCTGTAACCGTAAATAGTTCAGGATTTTATAAAAAATAACCTAACCTAACCTATAGGGTTCTACACGATGGTTCTAAAATAAATCCTGAAAGATTTAAAGTTATAGGGAAAAAATTGGGTTGACAAATGAAACGGCTGGGGAACAGGGACCGGAACCGCTTAGCGCGAAAGGGGTTTTCGATATGGTATTTGATAGACTTGTTTTTACAAACCCCAAGGATGCGCTAAGCCTATCGTCGACTTAGTTCAATGAAAGGGCAACCAAACGATACAGTTAATTCGACTAGGCGCTAACCCTATCCCAGTACCCCATCGCCTATTACCCTATTCAAACTTATCGAAAGGTTTCAAGCTGATGTAATCTCTATGCGTAAGAGTTTCGACTTATTATTGCACTACCCAACAATTAATAGGGTAGCGCAGATAGTAGCCGCTTAAGTGAGATGGCCAGAATTAGCCCGAATGAGCAAAAAGAGAGAGAGGCGATCAATGGGGTAATACCCAGTCAATACTAAGTGCTTAAATATTAAACTACCGAAACCCTAATGAACTTGGTAAGCTCTACGGATACGGTTAACTAATTCAAAGAGGTTAGTCCTAACGTTAAGGTAACTCAGTCATAGGGTAACCACGTCGATTGGATAACCAAATGATAGGGTTAGCCTATCGACAGTGTTAATCAAATGAAGACGTTTTCCGGTCCCTGCTGGGGGACGATACATTTGGCAAACATATTTCGGTCAAACGGCAGGCTCCCGTTAATTTTAATACTACACCCAAAGTCTGAAAAATAATCTCATCGTAAGCTAAAACTCGAAGGCTAAAATTAAATGTTAAGTCATAACGCAGAGAAAAATGAGTAAAAAGCTTTTAGCGTTGTTTTGACACAGTCAAAAGAAATCTGTCAAACTTTTTGCACGCACCACGTAAAAGAAATATGATTAAATGGGAATTCAATATTGAGACACGGAAAAAATTACGAGAAAAATCTGCTCGGGTCATATTAAAAGCACTTAACTGATTAGAGAAAAAATCTTTTTAGAAAAATGTGTTGTTGATTTGTTTGAAAAAGCGTTTAATGATATGTGTAAAAAGGACTCTTTTAGAATGATTAAAGATGGTGTTTAATGTAATTAAAGATGCCTTTGTCATCGTTAATACGCAATCAACGCATGCAAACAGGTTTTAAAATAAAGATGGAACAAAATAATTTAATAGGCTGTTCATATTGTAGTTCAAATAACATCGTCATAATTAGAACTGTAATGTTAACTGAATAATAATGGCACATTTCGTTACTACTTTGGAAAAAACTCGTATCTGATATTTCGAGATGTAAGAGTTTGACCTTAATTCTCTTCTCGGTAAGTTTAAAATCGTACGTCACGAAATGTAAGATACGAGTTTTTTTGAAAGCACTGACGATTTATCACATTGACTACGTAATTTATTCTTCCGGTAACCTTGGGCGGGGGAATATGGCCGATTGAGAGATGTCCAAGTTTTACGTTTGATTTATTCCGTTTACTGATTTACCTCTTGACTTTGGCGGAATCACTGCGGAATATTGCGGTGGACCGCCTTTAATAAAAAAAAAGACTACGTTATTAATTTGGTACGTCAATTATTTTACGCTTTAAACTATTGAGACGTGTATAAACTTTTGCAATTTTTTAGCGGATAAAGTCGGAACAAATTTTCAATGTACAATTTTTGAACAATTGACACTAGTATCGGTCGCTTTGTTGTAACTTAACCCGTCTTGGTTTTAAAACTTTATTGTTTTTTTTTCGATTAAAGTCGCTTTTATAGTCAAGTAGATAAGAGCTATCATAATGTTAACAATACGAATAACATATGATTTAAAACACATTGCGTGACACACATTAATATAATTTATTTCTGACAAATACTTAATGAGCGATATCGAATATTACATATCTAGACGATATGACAGTAGACGTTTTATTACGAGTAAGTGAGGAATTTATAAAAAGATTCCGTAGCAATATAAAAAAGTAGTAACATAAATGTGCTTGCTATAATAAAATAATTCTTATATAACACGTCTACCAGAGCACACCTAGATCTGTAGATCTCTGTGCCGCATACATCAAACGGACAAGGCCACACAATCGTATTGGGGACAGTCGTATATTATGCGCATACGATTATTTGCGCGCCACATTATTCCAGCTATCAACATGTCTATTTTCAATGTTGGAGAATGAAACGCTGCTAATGACATTTTGGCTCGGCGTGGGGCATTCTTAACTCACTCAATGCCAAGAAGATTATTGGCTCTATTGTGGATAGTAAATAGGGGAAAAGATTTAGGCATTTGCAAAAACGCAAATGTAAAAATTAATAAACTTACCCATTTATAATGCTTTTTGGTTAAATAAGATGCCAAAAGGCAATTTATTACTTTATTACCTTGTAATTTTGATTTTTTTTCATATACCAATATTCAATAAATGCATATTCATTTTTACCATTTTGTTTATATCCGGTCGTGTGTCATATATATATTTAAGCATACATGAGCAAGTAATAGATATCATCATCATCATCATCATCATCATCATCATCATCATCATCATCATCACTATCATCATCATCATCATCATCATCATCATCATCATCATCATCATCATCATCATCATCATCATCATCATCATCATCATCATCATCATCATCATCATCATCATCACCATCATAATCATCATCATCATCATCATCATCATCATCATCATCATCATCATCATCATCATCATTAGATATAAACATTGAATATTGCTACCAAGCTGAAACTTTCAGCAAGAATAAATTATTTTAATAATATAATATTCCCTCCAAATTGTACATGTCAATAATGGAAGAATTAATACTTATAGACAGATTAACCCTTAAATTGGCAGTGTATCTATATAACGCACATACTATAATGTTCACTTTTTTATATTTTTTTGTTATCACGACTTTTTTATTTTTGGCAATTTAAGGGTTACCTAATATATTTGATGCTATTATTTGCATTCGTGTAACGATAACCATTAGATTTGAATTTATAGATGTTAATGTCATGAGTCCGCTAAGGGATGCGTCCATAAAGTTTAAAATTTAAATTATTAACATAATTATAATAAAGGTTTGTCAAGAAATACTATTTAACATTTATATTTATAAATAAGCTTAGTTTTTATATAACTAGTTAAAATGTACCTATAATCTCCCCATGGCTGACCACGAGTGAGCTCAAATTCAGCTTAGCTGTGCTCACCCCCTTTTCATTACTGCAATCTATGTAACCTATCTATGGAAAATGACTAAATGTAATGAAGTAAATGAATTTGATTTGATTTGATTTGCTATTTATGTCAAAATCTGAGCAAGGTTCATAGACACTAGGCACAGAATCGCGTGACTCGACGCTCTTATAAGGCTTAGGAGCGAATGAAGCCAGTCCAATCATGAGGCGGAAATTGCTGCTCAAACCCAGAAGTTTCGGGAATCAAATGGGTACAGATAGACACTGCATACATACATTAACGCTGGTTAAACGCATCAAGGAGTACATTTACAGCTTGATAAACGGTCTTTATCTCGTCAGGAAAATAATGAGCAACATCGCTTTTGTGTAAGTTCTCTTAACTTAAAAAGAAACTGATACTGCAATATCGAAATGACAATTTGAAGATATGAACAAATTTTATTCAACAGGCATGGCACTTATGAAAAATGTAAAAGTAAAACAAAACATAAGTATACAAATAGAATAAGATAGTCACAAAAATACAACATTTTAAAGTAGGCTAACAACTACTTGCGGTTCAGGAGCATGTGCGTTTGTAACCAGTGCAAATAATGTTTTTGTAAAGATTTTCACCGGTGGCCTTCAGTAGCTCGTTGTTCGATGAACGTACACTTCCCCAGAAGGACGCTAATCTACTAAATCTTATTGCAAAAAAACAGGAACCCTAGCGACCGCAAACATTGTGGATGTACTACAGAAACGCGGTTGTTTAAGCAGTATTCTTAAGGTATCATAGTACTGTACTCTAAGGATGCTTATGTGTGCCTACCTCTATGCTACCTATTTCACCAGTTGTTTTTTCCCCGTACTGGAACACAAGAATGTGAACACGTTGTTAGGTGGAAGGTAAAAGGTTAATATAGTGTTAGCGATCCGGACTCAATCGGATCACCACTTTTTTGATGTGACAAAGACGTTGCAAAGTGCATCTATGGGCAAATATTGTGTGATGAGCGCGATTAATTATTCTGATGTTCTGTATAAGTATGTTTATCGTTGTTTAGAGTCCATAGTATAAGCCTAGAGCGTAGGTTTGACTTTGTGTTGTGTTGCAATGGTGTTCTTGTTAAATAAGTATGTTGTGAGTTCAAGATTGAGTTTCAGGGTAATTTGTGCGAGATCGTCTCCTAATATTTATTAATTCCTGTAAATAGAGGCTCTTATCGCTTACACCACACGCTGTCTGCCGTGATGAGCGCTCATTATATTCCGAAAGAGCCAATTCTGACATCCTATGTGCAATTTGGAACGAGCGTCTAGTTCGTTGATCCATTATTCTAACTATTCCCTGGATTACGCTTCTAGAAGTTAGGCATTAGATTTCTTTATAATGCATAAATATATTTTAGTACATTTTACAATTTTGCCTTCCTTGTGAATATAGACACGGAAGAAAGAAAAAACGAGTTAAAAAAAAAAGATAAAATTATTTCGTCTACCTAACTAGAAGAATTTTCTTTGTCTTGTTAGTAGTGTTCAATAAGGTGTGTATTGTATTGTAAAAATACAAAGTTCTTAAAAAGGTTTAAATTTTACTCCTGCAATTGGTGCCAAGCTCAAGTCCATCCTAAGATTTTATGTTAAAGGGCATTGGGTAAGTTTGTTCGAACATTATTGTCATTTTTTTTCACCGGCCACGGATAATCATACCTCTAAATATCATCATCATGTCAGCCGAAAGACCCCCACTATTAAAATTAATGCGTTAAGTAATATCGGAGCCGAGATATTAAAGATTTAAGTATTCATTGTTTGGTACTAAAAGTACGCCCAAGTACAAATATTGTATCACCTCGGCTCCGATACACTTAAGAGTACATTTACATTACATAGAAAAATATGTTTATTTTCAAAAGATCTGTCATAATTTATCACTTTCACGAATGGCCGCTCACTTTAAAAATGTACGACTTTTACAAATGACAACACTTTTACACAAACCCCTTTGCTATTTGTGATAAATACACGAATACGAGTATATTATTTGGAAGGTAAAACATCTCAATGTCGAATTGCTTTATTTTATTTTCCATTTAAAATCGTCATTATCAATGCACTTTGCCAGAACAAGGTAGTATACGCGTACCAACTTCAAACTCTTATTCTGCCTTTTTCTCTCGGACACCAGTACATACCTAATCTTAAGTCTAAACAAGCAACGCATATATCCGTTGGATTCCTTTAAAAACTTCTTTACCGGCTTGGAGGAAATATTGCAGTCATTTATTTCAATCGTCCTCTCTTTGTCTGTAATCGTCCCGTCTATCTGCTATCGTTGACAAAACGCCCCCATAGATCCCAATAAATTGCTTCTTTCGTAAGCTAAACGAAAATGGGGTGACTTCTGTGGGGTACGAAGTTAAATACTTGATTTAATCTATGAATATAGTTTCTATTAACATGTGAATTAATGTGTTATGCTTGTTTTATCACAATAGGAAAAATTTAATGTTTAATAACAATAACCCAACTCCATATTATTAAGGAGTATCGCTGACTTTCCATGGATCCCATGAACAGATTTTGTCAAATTTTATATTTATAGCATATTCATGAAAAAAGAATCATTAAGGGTCATACACATTCGCAAAAACAAAAGTTGTCTCTCCTGTGGTCAATAGTTAAAGGCTTGTGTGCATATTTATAAGTTATGTTTTCATTTGATAGGACTAAAGTAGACCTGATGGCGCTTATGAGCATGTGGGTTCAGCCAGCGAATTAGGCTTTAAAAACGTTAACTTCGGGTATGTCCACAGGAAAGACGGTAACCTAAATCTGTGTATGACCCTAAAATCGGTGGACAATTGGCGGAGAAATCGCGTAATAAACACACAAAATACAGACGAATGGAATACCTCCTTTTTTTGGAAGTCAATACCTGTAACTGACAAAACACTATTAATTCCTACTCTTCTCTTTGACGTGTCTAATAGAGGTTCACAGTAAAATTTCCTGTCACTGCTAAACAGGCACAAGCTATCCAAACTTGACAAGTTCCAGGCAAAAAGGGACAGAGTTGACTACTACAGCTCTAGATCTCTTTTATTGACTTAAACTCAGCAGTTATCTACTATTACACATCAGACCGTTATCGTAATAACGGTCTCTGTTCGCAAATATCTTCAGACTTGTAATGGCTAATAAGCATGTAGAAATTCTGAAAAATGGTCTTTTTGGAAACAAATAAAATCTAAAGTACGGCAAGAAATGACCGTACATTGTCCAGTTGCCGCTTATGGTTACCGACAAAGGGACACAAGAATCTTTAAATTCTTACGATGCGAGCAAACGATGCTTTCGCAAAATAAGGATGTTTCTTCAACTCGAGTGTACCATTTTTCGTGAGTTGTATGTATATTTGCACCCAGACAGGGGAAATGCCAACTGTCATGTGTATTAGTGACATGGGTTAACGATCCGGGGCCATCGATCGGAATGATGTGACTATCGAGACGTATGGGGTCTGCCTTGTGTGAGGTTTTATACAGAGTGGAAAAAATTGGGAAAAACCTTAAATATTGGGAGTAGCAAATTCTACGCAAAGGAGACTTACTTTTATTTTTGAAAACAATAAACACTGTATTTATGGATTTATGAAAATTCGTCTGCCTTCAACGGAAATCGAACTTGTCGAATAGGACAAAACAATAAAGTTTTTTAGTTTTCACGGTCTTTATTTAGTTTGAAGGTGTATGTGTTGTAGATATAAATGATCACTACAATGACCCTTTCGATCTGTCCCCCCCCCTTTTTCATATTTGACCAGTTCGATTTTCGGTTAAGGCTGACAAATTTCCAAAAAATCCATAAATGCTGTTTTTTTTTTCAAAAATGAAAGTAAGTTTCCTTTGCGTAGAATTTGCTATTTCCAATATGCTGGTAGTTGCCGTCCATGTGGCGTTCGTTTTTCCCATCCTATATACAGTATGTATACTATTTTCGTTTCTTAACTACTCGTAGCATACAAAAGCAAAGAAAACGTGAATTTAAAACGTTTTTTTTACTTTTTAGGGTTCCGTACCCGGAGAGTGCCATATTATTAATATGACTACGATATCCGAATTTTAAAGAAGGTGAAATAATGAAGGATGTCTCTATACAAGAAACGTTTTTTTTCATCGTATTGTATGGTAGAATAAGTAAAATATACAAGCGGCAAAGTCTAATTTTCCGGCCCTTGACCGGTTTTTACGCTAGTCAAAAAACGAAATTTGTAAGCATACTGTATAACCTCACAATGGAAATCAGTGCAACAATGTATACGGTAACTCCTAGTGCTTTTTCTCGATTTTTATCGAAATAATGAATAGAAGTTGGTAAGAAAAATGGAATGGCACGGTGCGACTGCTTGTTAGAATTCCGCATCTTAAGATAACGAGTCAACTTTCCAGGCCATTAGTCAGACTCCGATTTCTTTATACAAATTTAACCGGTGGTCTAAATATACTCATATATTCTTTTATATTATTAATATTATCCTAAATTCAATAAAGACATGTTTTAGAGTATGTGTTGTAGAACTAAGGTTACCGACATAGCCCGAAGAATAGCCAAACTTAAGTGGCAGTGGGCGGGGCACATTGCTCGCAGGACTGATGGCCGATGGGGTCAGAAGGTTCTTGAGTGGCGTCCGCGGACCGGAAGACGAGCTGTAGGTAGGCCTCCAACAAGATGGAGTGACGACCTTGTAAAGATCGCGGGAACGCGGTGGATGCAAAAAGCACAAGACCGGTCTGAGTGGAGAGCCTTGGGGGAGGCCTATGTCCAGCACTGGACGTCTTTCGGCTGACATGATGATGATGATGATGTTTTAGAGTTTGTAATGTAACAGGTAACAATCGAAAAATATTTTTTTTTAGTGCAAAATGCTGCCAAAAAGGAAACAGACTACCTATTTGTTAAGAAATAAATCGCGAAGCAACATGTACAAAATTAAATTGGATAAACAGTGTTTTTTTGGGCTGGATTAGGAATTAGTTTTTGATAATTTATTGTACCTACTGATTTTACTTTTTAATGTATTTTTGACGTGTGCTTGATTGATAAAGACAGTGTTTTAATTACCTGATTATTTTTAAAGTTATGAATACAGAAATGCGACCTCAAAGAATTTATAAAAGCCTTTTCGAACCGAACGAAGCCCAAAACTGCACAATCTGATTATAATTTTCTACGACCCTTGTACGTATTCCTTACATAGTTAAGAGTTTCCAGCGCTCCAACTAAAGCTCTTCTTGATTCATACTTGCCTAGTACCAAAATTCACTTTGCGATTCCAAAACAACCTGGTATTCAGTATTGTCTCCCGCATTATTTCGGTCTAGTGTTCTCCCCTGTGACCTATCAGATTGGATTCTAGCCAGAGGCGTTCCCAATCGCTTTGTGATACGTTTGAATTGATTGCGTTCTATTCTAACACGCTCATAAACAATTAGTCTAGATTCATTTGAGCTGTTTAATTGAAAATTACGTGATGTCAAAATCAAGAGGGCTCATAATATCATATTCAGACTAAAATAACTATGGAAGACATGAAATATCTAGAATATTTAGAGAATTAGAGACTATTTCATGTATTGTCTAAGATGTTATACATATATAAAATCTATGGCAAAAAACTTATATCGAATTTGCTACTGTGCTACACATGTTGTCATTTTTGAAAATAGGTTGTCTTGTATATAGTCCACCAATTGGATTTCTGGGCCACTACGGAATTACGACAAAGTGACGAGTAAGTCAAATCCTGCAATATTTCCTAGGATTTGATTGATTACATTGTTCGAGTTTACATTACATTTATTTACAATGTTATTTGAATTTTGGCACGGCTGAGACGACCTTGAATTACGTTTGTTTTTGTCTAGATAATTCATCTCAGCGGGTATTTTTCACTAAAACAAAACTTAAAATTCACCTAAAAAGTAGCTCAATAAACTTTGCAAATACGTGAGCGACCTTTTGCTATAACAATTTTATTACCCACCGAAATTATAAATCCCAATTTACATTTATATGGCAGTTTATGGCTGTGTTATCAACATACAAATATCATTGCATTTAAAGCCAATTCACCAAAGAATATGCCGTGACTTATTTATTTCCACTAATATTATTTCAACCACACTTAAGCTGAGTATAAAAGTATTACTTATTACCTGAATGTGTCAGAAGGAGGGTTATGTTGTTCGAGTGTATGTATGTATGTATGTCTGTGGCACGCGCTGCATCCTAAACCGCTTGAAATTTAAAATCTAAATCATGAGGTGTCGTTAGAATCGTATTAGTTGTGAGTGAACATTACATATATTTTATCTATATACCTATATCATAACTTCCCTACAAATGTTCAGAAGGGATAAGAATAGTAGTTTATGCAACTGATACATAATAAGACTCGCTAACGCTCGTTTCATAAAACCTCACTCGTATCTAAAGGCCTAATTATGTACAGTTGCATACACTACTTTATCTACACACATATCATAAGTACTCTAAGAAGGGTTCAGAAGCCGACGACTTCACGACAAAAATGGCGGCAAAACAAACTTGTGTAGTGTCAGTGTCACGAATATGAAGGTTTTTTTAAATCATAGACAAACGAATGAAGTCCCTATTCTCATTTCATTTGACGTTTCGTATCGATAACTGTTTTAATATCTATGGATACTAGAATAGAAACCCAATTGAGTTTTGACAGCTGTTCAAAATTGAAACTCATAACGTTACACAAATTGATACTGTAATAACATTACAGTACAGATTTTACCTACTGCCACAGACAAGAAAGTTCTCATAGTAAAATTGGTTGTAATAATGCTGGTCATTTCCTACGGTTTTTGAACGCATAATAGAGGGCTTATGGCATGTGCGTACTTAATATATTAAGAAACCTGTATCTGTGGTTGTATTTTAATGTTAAAATTAAAGTGTTGCATGTCATTAAAGTATCGGTTATCGATGTAGTTGCATGCAAGATACAGGTAAATTAATATACAAGGCAACCACAGATACTAGTTTCTCACATATTGCAGAAAACTTATGATAATTATGTATGCGACTGTACACATAATTAGGCAATAAAACACTCGTGTGATCTTATCATGAAACCACACTCGTGTATTTTAATGTCTCTCATTATGCACCAGTCACATAAACTACTTTTATCTACACTCATATCATAAATCCTCTATTATGCGTTCAAAACCCGTAGGCAATGACCAGCATTACCTGTGGTAGTAGGTGACAGCGATGACAGCTGTTAATTTTGGAAGATGTTCTAAAATTGGATCTTATTACCTTACAATATTCTATAACGTAATTTCAAATTATGTTACAGCTGTCATCGGCATCGCTGTCACCTACTACCACAGGTAAGGTAATGCTGGTCATTTGCCTTTCGACTTCTGAACCCATCTTAGAGTACTTATAATATGTGTGTAGATAAAGTATTGTACGAGACTCTGCATAATTAGCATTACGCGACCGTCACGTAAACTACTATTATAAACGACAATATCAATATAAAATGCGATCGCGTTTTGAAATCTACATTTATTTTGACTTGTTTGTACTTTTGATTGAATTTGATTTGTTATTTAAATTGTAGTCTTGAAAATGCCAATGTCTGGTGGGTCACAGATACCGGCCCATGACCTATGTGCTATTTCTTGATTGGCCTATTTCTGCCTGTCATAAATAAAAAAACCCGGACCCCTTTTACTTGTATTTTTCTTGTTGTTGGTGCATTTTTCTCATGCAAATTCCAGTCATAATATTATTATACCCATTCGTTCTGGTGTGGTCACAAATGAAACTGGCAGCCAAGGCCACACGATTAATGTAAAAAAAGAAGAAAAATCCATTTACAAACTTATTTTATGCACGAGGCCAAATTTTGGACTGACCTGGCTTAGTACAATTTGAGAAGAAACGTTAACAAAAGCTTCGTTTACAACAGCAATATTAAAGTTGTAATCGAGTGAATGTCAGATGCGTAAAAAGTCTCATTAGTTTTACGTACATTTAACGAGCGATTATCGATTTTATGTCGACGTTGTCTTAGGTTTAATGTAATTGCGACCTTTTAGCTGTAAAGTATTCAAAATGGTCTTGTAAGTGTTAATTGTGATTATTATTTATTACACATTGTTTATACAACCACGTAACTTTTATATTTGTTAGAGTGAAGTGACGAGTGATAAAACATATTCGATAACTTAGCCTTCCAAAATTGTCATTAGACAAATCCTAGATCTACGCCTGACTCACATGGAAACTGAAGGTATTTTATCAAGTAACTTTATAACGTGCCTAAAAAGCAATATCGCTATGCGTATTTTAAAACAGAATTGCTTGGTCATCTTTACAAAACGTAGCGGTTGCCAGCGACATCCTCCGCGTAGAAACTTATTACTATTCCCTCGGAAGCTATCCAATTTTCAGGGCTTGAAAGTAGTCTATGTACTATTCCAAACTATAATCTATCTCTGTGCCAAATTTTATCCAAATCCGTTCAGCCGTTCTAGCGTGATTAAGTAACAAACATCCAAACCTTCGTCTTTATAATTTTATTTATTCTTCTTTATTTATAAGATTTAAATCGCTGCCTCTTTGTATTATGGCCGTTGCCGAATCCTTCTGTTAAAGGAACAATATGATATTAAGGTGAAATCATTACCGAAGTCGCGGTTTAGCGCTTCTCGGCGAACAATGGGTTTTTGGAGGGACGGGCTACCCGTTGAACTCACTTTAAAATCACTTAATAAATTCAAATTATAAGTAAATAATTATATTAAATTAACTGTTAGACGCATTAAATTTGTAATTCATCTGGAGATTAACACCATTACAGCAACAACAGCAGTCTAACCAGTTACAAGTCTAACCTAAAAAATCAACAAGAAATCAACACGGGTCCAGCAGAAAATAGCTTTCTATGAAACAACGAAGTTCTGCGAAGTGATACGTCCTATGACATGTCAGCAAAATAAGGGGACACCCTATTATGTGTATGTGTACATACGTAAACTGGTTTTCAGCTGAGTCAGATAACTTTTTAAGTTTTTAAGAAGTGAACAACACACAAAATTCACGTGGAAATGGCTTTAGGATCCACGTAATTCGAACAATCGATGCATTAGGACAAATACCTATTAGAGATTTCGATATAGATCCGAAAATAAAAATAAGTATAATTATGAAAAATAGACCAAATAAAAAATAAAAAATAAAAATTTCTTTCTGGAAACGAAATCGCACTAACCAAAGGCATTAAGCTAAAATGTAACTCTTAATTCTAAAGGAAACATTCTAAAAGCTGAGTAAAATCTCTTTGAAAGTAAACACAGTTCGTGCTCAAGAGATTTTTGTCAGAGCTAACGCAAATGAATGAGTTAATAATAACATTTGCGAAATTTCCTCCCGTCCCGACATTTTCTAAAAAAAACACTTGGAATAACCTGGAAGTAGACGTTACAGCTTACTTACTGCAGTGAGAGCATTTACAATTGAAAAATTAAAGAATTGGAATAGCAAATAATGTGTGTGTACCAAAAAAAGAAATACAAAAAACACAGGTAATCAATTATAGAGACGAACTTATCCCTTTAAGAGGTTTGTAAAGTAATTAAGTAAGTAAAACTTTATAGTACAAAAATAAATTGTTTCTCAATTTGTTTTGTTACGTTTTAAAATGAAATTGCTACGTTTTTCGGTATTGTTGTATTTGTTTTTGAATTTAAGCATTATTATTTACCTACTAATTTATGGTTATTTTAAAGTGTTTCTTAAAAAAATGCTTAAATTACTAAGTTGAAATATAAAATTTGAACGGTACCTATTTCAATTTCGATGTATATAAATTCTCATTTTATTACTGTGAAAATATTTTTTACTTTATTGCTTTGAATTAACTTTGATTTTACTTCAATCTTAATGATAAATTTAATTAACATTTCAACTTACTTTAAATATTAATGTGACCAGCAAAAAGCAACGTGTTTTTATTTCTGGGCTAAATTAACAAAAACCACGAAAATAAGTGAAATAATTATTATTATTATTGCCACCAAACGCAAACGTTCCTGCAAAAACGTGGGCAGTATGAAGCGATCCATCTTGTTATAATTTAATTTGCTTTAGGGTTAGTCCCAGGGGCCACCGTTAAAAGCCGCGACGAATTACAAAAGTTAAAAATACAAGGCGGTCTTATATTCGGAAAAGAGGAATTAAATTAGGTGAACCAAAAGGGTAATACTGATTTTTTTATTTTATTTAACCTTATGGCATAATGTAAAGAATTAGACAAATATGAGGCTACAAATTAAACGTTAGCGATTTAAGCCACTCATTGGCTACGTCGTTCAGGCTGATCAGGCCTATTTGATTTTTTAATTAAAGTATAAGATATTTTAGTAGACTTAACGCATGATGATTAGTGTTTGAATTTGAAAATTAAAAACTTTAAGTTGATATAACACAAAAATAAAGTTTAATTCAGTTAGTGATAAAAAACAATGCAAAAAAAACGAAATAATACTTTGGATATTCTAATGCAGATAACATTTTTACGCATCATGAAACTCAAAACAAAATCAACCATTTTGGTTTTGGTTGATGGTTTTCTCTTAATTCATTTTATTTGACATCTTAAGATTTACCAGCATGTTGTGTTGGATAAATACTACTTTAATTGTCTTTTTTATGCTAGAGAAGGCAAACGTGCTAGCAGGCCTGAAAATATACTTTATTTTAGGTCCGCTAAAATGTAAAGCGATAAATTAGTGAGAACAACAAGTTGCACAGTAAAAATTACAAACGGCTCAAAACCAAGAAATCAGTTTTAACGTTTTACCGCGAAATGGAGTTACGACGTATTAAAAAACGCTGTAAACGGAAACATCTGATTTATGGGACGGTGAGTTATTTGTCGCGGCTCTTATTTTAGATCGTAAATGGTGAAATGCTGTCCTCGGACCGTACAACTATGCAAATTGTTTTTACCCTAGCATTACGTATTGTTTGTAAAATTTTTGCAACTATTTTGATGTCTGTATGTAAAACCACATCCTGTATTCGCGATTCTTCGATTTTTCTACAAAAGTAACATTGTTATTTTATGTTCTTAAGTTGTCTGTTATTGTAAAAAAAAGCTTTTGTTTAAAGAGGCTATTCAATAAATCAAATTAAGTTAAGTCCTGGAACCTAATGCACGCAAGCATGTGTGCTGCGTTAATTTTGTAGCACCATCAAGGAATTTGAATGTTAAGCAGTTTGTCATACTCAAATTAGCCGTGTTGTGCATTCCTCGACGCGATATAATAACACGTGGAAAATGCATAACCCTTTGACAAGCGGTCCCAGGAATGTGGCATATGGTACCGATCCAACCTGAACCCTTGCAGTCTCCCTGGATTAGCGACAGCTCTCTATCGCGGCAAGATCTGGTTGTAGCGATGAGACTTCGGTCCGGGCATATCCCCGGAAATAAATTTAAATTCGTAGTGGTTAAATCTGATTCCCCTAATTGTACTGATTGTGGAGTTGTAGAACACGTGTACCATGTCCTGGTGGAGTGAGTGCGCGGCCAGTCTCGTCGCGCATCCCACAACGTGGGACATTGTAATACTGTGTTGGCAGATCCAACTTCAGCCAAGGCTAAATTATTTTTTAAGATTTATACAATGTGTATGTACATTTAAGAATTCCTGTACAATGTATTTAACCGTATGGAGCGTCATGATCGTTTAACGACCAAACTCCTTAAAATTAGATTTAAAAATATGCATAACCCGGCAAATTTACGTATGACATCAACCCGCTAAACATTTAAATTCCTCGATAGTACATAGTACCTATTCAAGACTTATACCGTTTTAAATTTGATACAAGAATGACTTGTTTCCTTTTTTACTAGCACCACTTTGTTGTATTAGCTTGACCACACAAAAACCACAACTTTCAAGTGAATTCATAAAACTGTCACTGAACTTATGTTACTGAGATAAAGTGTATGAAACACAATCCTTCTTCAATGTTACTTAAATTCCGCTTGCGTTCCCGTATCGAAACTTGTTAACGTTTAAATCCCCATCGAAAACTTCCCCGAAATACAATCTTTTTTTCAACAAAACACGCCGCAGACATTTTGAAGGAAAAAAAACGTCAACAATGCTAAACTGCGAATGAAAATAAAAGTACAAAAACCGGACATGTGCGTATCGGGAACGAATTCATTAAGGGTTCCGTGCCACAAGACGTATTTGTTAAAATGCTAAGGGATTTATGGCTTGCCCTAGTTAAGATACACCTAAGCTTAAGAGTAGCCTAGCTAAAAAGAGTAAGAGTGGAGTAAGGAATAGCTTAGGGTTAGTGCAAGCTAATTTTTCGCTAGGAGTAGCCTAAACAAGTTAGGCAAGAAAATAGGCGATTCTTAAGTTTAGTGCAAACGGGCATTAGCCCCGGTACATGTAAAGATTGTACGAGTACAGAGGTCAAATTATGCTGAAATCGCATAAACTTTTTAATGCATCTCTTTAAAAACCATTTTCATTGAAATTGTCCGATCATGGCTTTTTCAGATTTGACTGATGAAAAGTGAGACCTAGGACGATAAAGCTTTGAAGAATATCGAATCTTATTAAAAAAATAATATGAAACCTTCATGTATTTTTTTTTTCATGAGATCATGACACTATATGCGAAATTTTCAGTATCATATTTCTGTCACCTGTACAAAGAGTGCTAACCCTAAAAGTTGTAATTTGGCTACGGAACCCCAAAAGCGCATGGAACCATACAAAGAGCCCGAGAAATGCTTCTGAGAAATTAAGTTCGACGCTCAGTAAGAGCTTTCGAAAGCTATGCCCGATGAAAATGTTAACTGGTTTAATGACGACATTCTTGGAAATGGGGTTTTTCAGTAGCTTTTACAATTTGTAATACGATATTGTTTCATGTAAATAAACAATTATAAGGAAAAATATGAAACCAACCGCCTGTTGCACAATCGACAAGTAAAGCATATTTGACAGGTCCATATTGGCTCATATAAAATTGGTCTTTATATTTTTTATACATATAACGATTTGAGTCTATACTCATCATTTCTCCGAAAAATTTTGCTCATACTTTTTTGTTCGTACTTTTTAAGTCATAATTATCGCAATTCATACTGCATTTTTTTTTTGAGGATTCTTATATATCTAACCAAACCTAACCTAATTTTGTCTACACGTAAGATACTTAAGAATTTCTGAAAAGTGTACGGTTCCATGAATATTGGCGTTATGAATTCAGATGAGTATGAGTTCTGATCATTAGTATTAAAAATATTATGAAGAGTGTGAAGAGTGATCATTATGATGTAAAATGGTACGAGAAAGAAAATCCGAGTTCCAATAATCGGAGTTGCAATTTTATATGAACTTTGGCGCATCCATATTTGACGGATAAATTTAGCCCTTTCTCCTTCTTACACTTGAAAATAGACAAGGATGGGAGCCAACTTTAAATGGCAGATAAATTTACTTGTCGATTGTGAAACAGGCCCTAAAAGACTAACATGTTAACTAAACTAATTCGTGAAACACGATGAAAGAAAACACGTTCAGAGCCTCTATTCCACTGGGTAAGGCCATATTGCCTTTGACATGTTATCGTATCGTCAACGTAAAGATAGCTCTTATTTACTTGACAGTAATGGCGGCTGAGTCAACAGCACGTCACACGTCACACGTCAAAAGCATTTTGTTTACCCAAATAGAATCGAAGGCCAGAAGTAGCAATAGACAAAAAATATGAAGGCAAATTTTGAAGAAAGTAAAAGAACGACCAAAGCATTGACGCATTAAACTTAAATAACGATCCTGACCGGACCTCCCGCAAGATCCGTTGCCAAAAAACCGATCATTTAATGCTCGTTCCCAGGGATGCACCTTAAATAACCCAGGGCAAGAACCAAAGGATTCTGCGTCCGCTAATTTCATTGCACCTCAAACGCAGCGCATGCCTACGCTGCAATTGACGCGCCGATGCACCCATCATTCGATTAAAGACGATCGGAACAAAAACAGTAATTGCACGGAGACAAATTAATCGGGTTATAAGACCTGGCGAACGGATAGATAGGATGCCTGACGTTGTTTGGCGAGGGGAAAATAAATTACTGCTGGAATAAGAAAGTATTTTAACGTGTGAAACCAAAAGCATAAAAAGTCTAATGCTTCTGTAGAAGACTAATAGTCGGTTACACAGCAATATCGCGTATCTAACAAGTTCAACGAGTTGCAAAATGTACCTTACTGATTTACTTGCTAAGGTTTATTATTCACCTCATTTAATTTACTAGTTACGCGGTACTGTAGTATCACCGACGTAATGTCAACCAGCGCAAAATCAGGATTGAGGAGTTGGGATTTAAGATAAAGTGGTCGGGTAAAGTACGGCGTTTTGACTGCCACCATTGTTGTCTTTAATACATTGACGAAGGTAATGATCATCAGCAGAAACCATTCAGTTATTTCTATTCCATTAAAGAAACAAGAAAGTTATTAATTTTATCTGGGATACTATGCAGTTAAAACGTCGAAGAATCACCGGATTTTCGAAGAGCGACAAAATTTATAGCATTGGCAGATCTTTGAGCTTATTACGTCAACCGCTTACGTCAACTTCATACATTTCGAGTCGATAGAAAACAGAAACGTAAGCAGCGTTTGCATCTTGGCTTGATATCTTTAACACGAAATTAATATTAACTTACCACTTTGACGATCCCCGGTTACTAAAATCTCACCATCACATATCACCAATTGAGCAATGATAGACACGTCTGTCACGTTAATCGGTTATAATGAGAACCTTCACTTACTGGGACGCACACGTACCTTCATATCTGTGTTACAGTCATACATATAGCTAAACATAAACGCTACTCACCTGACAACAACTTGCATTTTAAAATACTTCAATGTTACGATTCGTCATCATCATCACAACTTACGAGCTACGCTCTCGACAGTAGTGGATCCGCAATTCCTCAATATTATTTGCTAGGTTATTGATGATTCTTATAATTACCAAAATAAAAAAGACTAGTTTAATTAAATTGGTCGGATCCTTTTTTACACGCGACGCGCTATCCGAGCAAATGCTTTTTTTTTAAATTGAATTCGTGTCAAGTTACATATGACACAGAATATTAAATTATGCGAATAAACTTGCTGGTAATTATTTATTTAGATGTTTACCTAGTTTTATGATAATCTATTTGAATTCAATTTTCAAATTAAAATAGGTACACACAACGACGGCTGACCTAATCGTTAATTATTATTGTCACAACAGTCTAAGGATACCATACCCAATATAAAATTATGCGCTTAATATCTCCAGTACTTTATTGTTAGTAGCCATAAGGTTTAAAGTTAAATAATTTTTACTGCTTCCCAGTTTTTTAAAGTACGGTCTGCCTTATAAGAATCTGCACATTTTAGTGCTTTGTCACTTTAACTATTTAAGACTTACTATTTAAGAGTTCATCTGAACATACTGAGTTTTGACACATTTTCCTGCTCAACTACGCATGATATATATATTTTAATGTTAAATTCATTGTTTTATATAATGCTAGGTTAAGTTCTATAATTGTATAAGTAATTTAAAAAAAAAACGACTGACTGTTGAGTTTCTTGCGGCGTTTCTTCTCAGCAGTGGTCTCTTGCGAAGCGCTGGTAGATTTGTGACGTGTAAAAGTGCCCGTGCGGCCTACTTACTGAATAAACATCTTTTATCTTTTTTTTATCTTTTATCTTTTAAAGTCGTAATTAAACTGCTGCATTAATCTGTCAAAGGCATTAAAGCGACAAGGTACAAAAGCATGCAGCTACTTAGTACGGCTGCGTCTATATCGCGTGTCAAATGTGGTTAAAGCATCCGTCACTCTCGTACTTATTTAAGTGTCAGAAGGTGACGGATGCCTTAGTCATATTAGACCCCAGCTGTACGAAAAAGGGCACGAGGATGCATAAGAAGAAGGCAGGAGACTTATACAATCATAGGAAATAGTTGTTTGTTATACAAGGGGGAAAGTCCTTTTTTCCTGTGCTCAGTTGACTTCCTTTATATTTTTTGTACTAATATTCATGACTGATTTATTATATTTTACTCCTCTATTCATTCCCATAGTAAAATATTAATTTATTACTTATTATTCCACTTATTACACTACTACTATATATTATATTCTCTTATTACTTAAATCACTGTTTATGTAGTCAACCGCTGTCTCTTCGTTCGTGTGTCACGTTGGCGCCACTGAAAATCAGCGTCGCGGTTCATGCCGTGACATAGTGCTGAGTGGCGTCAATTTCGACGTCACAGAATCACCCATGGCAACATTATGTTACAATTGTATTTTATTCCTTTTCTTCATTGTTTAATTTTGTTTTCTGTGTTGCCATTGTTTGTTTTATGTTCAATTTATTTTGTTTTTTTTTCTTGTGATCGTCGAATAAATGTTTCTATTTCTATTTCTATTTCTATTTTACCTGCGAGTGTTTCAATACACGAGACGTAAAATAACTTTTCACCCGTGTATAACACAAAACTTTTCACCTCACTACAGCGAGTAAAATAAGAAAAAAGGTCAATTCCGCATTGTGCACGGTTTCCCGTAATTCCACAGGTGTTAATACGTCTTCGTCACTCAAATCACGAATTTTTTATAACAAAACAAACTAGGAAAACATGCGAATATTTAACGTTGACGACTTAATTGAAAAGTTTTGACTTAAGTTTTTTTTTATTATTTCGGATGCGTTTTGTTCGCACATCGACTTACTTGGACTGTCAGAACATTTTATCCGTTTTTACAACAAGAATGAAGGTTAATGTTGAATGCTGATATTTATGAATTAAAATAAAGTTTTCAGACTGTATTTAGTGATTTTTACTCGATGCAATTCATTAATTGTGATGTTAAAAATTCAGCACTTTTAACGTTTTACGTTTTGTTAGCTGTCAAATATCACTTAAGCTGCCTTCAAATGTCAAAACTCTTTCTTCCCATGTGGATAAAAAGCGATTTTGTCAATAGATACCAAACAAACAAAAAGAGCTAGTGAGATGAAAAACAACTTACAGGAGCATTATCGTAATATCACTCGAAACCTAAACCGATCAAATAAATGAAACAGTCAACTTAAAAATAAAACTCCAAAACCAATTTACCCACAAAAGTCCTAACCTCCCCCACTTTTTTCCTTAATCAATTCCATCCGAAACTGGGTAATTTGAAACCGTAAACCAAACCTAGAGGGCGCCACTTACATTACAATGTGAAAGGAAACCGGAAATTGGTTTCCAAGTACGACTCCCGTGAATGGGTCCCGTGATTCTATCGATTAGCCAACATCTATTTACATGTGGATGGAGAGACGCGTGCGAACTAGAACCTTATTTTTATGCAGCTAAAAGTTAAGTGCAGCTAGGTAAGCTGCAGAGGTAAGTTGGTAGTGTGGGCTTCAAGTTCGGTCAATTTACAATGACATGTGTTGACGTTAAAGTGCAATCGCGCATGCATTTTTTGAATGTGGAATTATTACGTCCATTGCATTCATACGACTCGTTACCGTGTGACATACCTACATTTTTTATTGAGGTAGGCAATGATATTTTATATAAAGATACGTCATCTGCGCGCAAAAACGTTCCGCAAAAAGGAAGGCAAATTGCCTTAATTTTTATTTATTTATCTCTTTCTAACAATTAGCGTCCGCTATGGATTGCCGCGTTTGTCTCTGTCAGTAATTGGTCACGGGTTTTGAATGCGTTTAGTATGAGCATAACGTATCTTAATATAAAATATCATTGGAGGTAGGTAGGTAAATGTTAATTTAATAAAAAAAGGGATTTAACTTTTACTTTAGTACTTTTAAGAGAGTAAAGAGAGACTGTAACATAACTTTAAATGCAAAATAAATAAATAGGGCTAATAAATTTTAAAGACTTGGAACCTTGTTTATTGCTTGTTATTTGATGTTCAGATTGAAGTTTATCGTGACAAGCCATGAATGACGCATATCTCGGTTGTATTAACAACTACCTATATTAATTAGTTAACCCTTTTATTATAAGCAATGCATTGTTAATTTCAGTTTTATCTTCTATAAAAATAAAAAGACTCTAAAGTGCCTAATATTTGTTTTGACTGACCGTACTCACATTATTTTGCTGCAGCTTTTAAAGAAATTTGAAAACACTTTTTACCAAAACAAGTAAAACAACCAAGCAAAAAATATACAGCGGCAGTTGTTTTACTAAAATAGAACACCGAAAAATCCATTTTTGCCGAAACCCCTTTGTTTTTTGTCTCATAAAAACGCCCACAAACTTCACGGTTCCATCGCTCAACTCGACACACGATAATCGATTACCTACGATTAATATTAATCGATGATATTCCCACGATATGCGTAATGTATATATTTATATTTTAACAGGGATGAAATCAATAAGATATAGTCTAGACTCTCGTATAAAATCCATACAGGGTGTTTTAAAAAATCAGAAAGCATCCAAGACTCGACAAGGGTGTTGCTACCCAACTACATTTTTTTTAAAAGAACTTCAATTTACAAGTGTACCTATTTTTGTAGAACTCTTCAAAAGCACTGATTTTATTCTAAACAAATCAGAAAACACTTTTATTTACTTTCTGGAGTGCTTTCATAATAACATTTTCCGATACGACGGGAGAATTTGTAATCAACGCGACGGTGAATAAATTTGTATGCAAATAAAGCACTAGGAAATCACTTGAGGGTTGCAATTCTTTATTGTAGAGGTAACATCAACTCAACAATACAGAACAACATTAAAAAAATAAACGTCAAACAAGAGAGCTTTGCTTATTGTTTAAATACATTGAATAAAATGACAATGATAATGGTTATGTCAACCAAAGCTGATAGTTACAACGTAAAGTTCTTTTTTTATTTAACAAATATCATGGTTGATGTCCTCCATCCTTACTTTGGAAAGGACATAAGAAACTTAGCAAATTAAGCCCTAAGCAATATAATTTTAAAGTTAAAAATATATATTCCATAAAAAGCAGGTAGCCCTGGTAGGCACGAGGTTTATTAACAACAATCAAAATCTTGTAAGATCTAATCAAATGTTAAATCACGAAATAAAGTTCTCATAAATATACTAAGAACCTTAGACTAACCAAACTGTAGGAATTGATATGATTTTAAATACACATAATGTACAAAAAGCAGGTCAATAATTTAACAGTACCAAGGCGTGGCGTCAAGGTTTCCTATTACATACAAAACTCCATACTAGCTATCCTTTTGAAACTTCGTAAAAAGTAACTAATTTGACATGCCCATTGCAATTACCATCTACCTATTTTTTAATGATACTCATACACATGTATACAAACAGAAGATCAAAGCGGTTTCGGTATTTAGGTATAGCCAGTCTGGCTCGGCTTGCAAGTTAATCGTAATAAATTAAGCGACCGCGCTCGAGTACACTTGTCTCGCTGTGACGACGTGTTTCTCTCAAGTCCATGGCACTGGTCCCACCGCCGACGATGAGCGGGGAGCGAGTACAGCCAGCGATCAACTATTAAATTTGTGTCTCTTTTCTTGACACGGGATCTATATTTTTTGTTTCGACAAACTAGTGGAAAGAGTTCACGCCGGCAGTGTGAACAGCCAGCGATCTACTATTAATATACGTGTCTCTTTTACTGACAGGGGATCTATCTCTTTTGTTCGTTTCTTGGGCGAGAAAATCGCCGATAGCTAATCGCTTCCGCACCCTTGTGCCCATGGGTACAATTACAATTTTCGTCCATAAGTTTTAAAGTCTAGAAGTGCGAGTCGGGTCACTTACTTAAGGATAACTAAATTTAAATTGGCTATTTTTTTTTTTTTTTTTTTTTCTTTTTTTTTTGGAGCTTGGTCGGTACACGATCATGCCGCTCCATACGTTTTCTTAAAATTAAGCAATATTGTTACCTGATTGCACACACATTTTATATAACGTTAACAGTAATTTTGTTTGATTTGACTGTGGGTCGGACAACAAAGAATTACAGTAACCCACATTGTTTTGTGTTAAACCATAGCGCTGCCCTCGAATACACTCCATCAAAACATGGTACGCATCCTCTACAACTCCACAATCGCTGCAAAATGGAGTGTCAGTTTTTCCCATCAAATATTTAAATTTATTTGTAGGTACATGCCCAGAACGCAGTCTCATAGCTATTATAAGGTCTTGTCTTGTTAAGGAACAGTGATTGATCCAAGGAGACTGTAACGGTTCAGGTTGGATGGTTCTATACCAGATGCCTTTCTCTTGGGACCGTTTGTCAAAAAACTCCTTCCATAAGTCTTTGCACACCACTCTAACTTTACCCAGAACCTCGGTATAAAAAGGAATTGAATGAACTAGCGTACCTTGGCTAATTATGATTACAAACCGTCACATCTTGGTTGAAATAAACGGAGTATCAACTAAGGAGCAAAAAAAACAATGAAGCAACTACAATACTTTACGCACAGCCTGTGTATTAACAGTACACAGGGGGCTGCATTTCAATAGCTTCTTTAATTTAGCGTTTTAGCGTGAAAATTACAATCGAATTAGATCAATTAATTTCATACATCAAAGTTGATATCAAAACGTGTGTGAAGTTTCCTCATATTTAAAATGTTTAGCACTCATGCCTAAAAATTACACAATCTATCAGAATGCTACTTTATGTTTTAATGTTAAAGTCTTTGAAGCTTTGTATCATTTGCCCCCTAAATATAAAGAAACACGTTCAAACCTTATTTTAGCCCCTAAATATATCTAAATCTGAATATAAATTACAAACGGTGAACGCAAACCAGTGGTGTGCAAAAGTTGATAACATAGTTTCAAAACTCCAGATGAACGTTTCAGTGCTTCGTTCATTAATTTAAAGTGGTCTAAAAACTTTTCTAGCAAAATCAGCACTATCCAGCGGATCATTACCAACACCCTGTGAATAAAACTATCTGTGCTATGATCCACCGGAATTACAGGGTGTCACTGTACAGCTAAATCGCTATAAAAACAAACATAACCACCCGTCTCTCACGCTTAATAAACAACTTTAAATGCAGAATATTACGGTACGGATTTTATCGCCATCGATAAAAAGGGAAAAACATCCAATAGTGGTCACTGTGGGAACTGGACTCGTCAACAACAAGGCAAAAGGATGTATCTGCGATTCTGTTGTTTCAAATATAGAATCGACTTTATCTTATTATTAATACAGTTGCAAATGTCTTTATCTTAATATTAATAATTATTTCGTACTAACAAACTTTCATAACTTAATAACCATATTACTTAACTTTAATTAACAATCTTAATCTGTAACAAACAGTTTTTTAAACTTCAAACTAGTTTAAAACGTTCATAAAATTTGCCTCTGTATTAAATTTATAAGACGCATTGCAAATGCAAATACAAATATTAGTGCCAATTTATTGCTATAAATATTCAGATGCTGTAATAAAATTGAAGTATAAAAATTTATTTAAATATTTTATTGCAAATAACATAAAGATAAGCAATATTTATGACACTAAACTATAAAGCAAAGGTCGTGGCTACCGAAATCATTTAAAATACATACCATGATCTCGCCGTATCGATTGGCCCAGCTGATCTCCCTTTTAATGTCTTTAAGTTTACCTAATTATATTCATTTGTTTGCATTTTGCTTTGTAATTGCATGGGCACTTAATTAAAGTTTTCCTTTATTTCTTTCTCTTCTTTTCTTGTGGAGAAATGGGTGCCTAGGCAAGCCTGTCTACTGTCAAAAAACCAGTATATATTTTTGTACATAACATTTTTTAACTATTAAAAAATGGGTATTTGGAATATCAATAAACAATTTTAAAAAAGACATTTATTTCGCATACACAAACTTGGCACGAAAATTCCTTTGCCTACCTCTTCGCGTGTAAAATTTAATCCACTTTTCAACGTCTCAATTATTTCCAATTAAAAAACACCCTTTACTATTCTGCGAAAGAGGCTTAACGCCAGCACAGTATCACTCGTAAATACCAGCCTCGCTGAAATAAACGTAACCGCTCGAATTTAACCAGATTATTTTTTATGGCGCCTATTACGGGCAGCCTCACTGAGGGCTGTCATTTGGATAATTGAATACTTACTAATGTTATAAATTCTAAGGTGTGTTTGTTTCGTCTTCATGACTAAACCAATTAGCGTGTAAATTGGTACACAATAGTTTATAGCCCGGAGTCTGACATAAGTTATTTTTACCCCAGAAAATAAGACAACTTCAAGGGTATAGCGACAAATAGCTTCTAGGCGGCTAGAGACAGACAAAGTTATAGCAGTCATATAGGTTATATAGCTCTATCCTTGTTTGTTTCTAGAACTGGGCAGATTTATACTGAACATAAATATGTTGTAATGTAAACTTGCACTAAGACAGATGGTTGTAAAATCCAACCCTAAAAAAGAAAAAAAATATGTGATAGTGAAAAACTAAATATTAGTTCAAATTTCAGAGCATCCTGCAGTTAAGGTATAAGGAAGCATGTATTAGAAACCGACGGCCTCCGGGAATACAGGATGATCTCAAATCGAAGTCTAGTTTTACTTGTGTTGTAAATTTTTTTTTTTAATTATTTTTGTCAGCCCTAACATCTGAGCTAAATAACAGAATCGCCTTCTTGAAACCATTGTCGCCATTTTCGCATAAAAGTTCTGACCTTAATTGCTGCGGTAATCAGATTTATTCTCGTAATCAATGAATAATAATGTATTATTTGACAGTGAATTTCATTATGACATTTCATTTATCGTTTGCCTTTGTTGTATTGAACCCGTAAATAATGCGAAACACTGGTAGTATTCTAGATTATAAAGTGTATTCTAAAGAACCAAGCAAAACATCACACATGCAAATGGTTACTTTACTTAGTATTCAGGTATTATTTTGTTCATTATAAATATTTCACCCGAATCTTAAAATATTTAGGAATTTGACAAAAAAAAAAGACAAGCCACTATAAAGCAATAGTAAAACCGCATGCTATCGTTGCCACACACTTTTGATTAAGCATTTTAATATGTGACGCTACTCGGAAGGCATTTGATATTTTAATTAAGCAGGCATTTTTTTACAGCCCCGCTAATAAAAGCTGACAACACCCTTTATTTTTGCGCAGCGTAATAAAACTCCACGTAACATTTTTAAACTGCTCCAAATTCTACACAATGTCAGCAGGCGAGCAAAACTACGGCATATTCTACGAAGAGATAATTTACGTTAATTCCGTGCGTCCACTTAAAAAGCACCTTGTAACAAAT
This sequence comes from Acleris literana, assembly GCA_946894065.1. Taxonomy (NCBI): domain Eukaryota; kingdom Metazoa; phylum Arthropoda; class Insecta; order Lepidoptera; family Tortricidae; genus Acleris; species Acleris literana. Next base: position 4,692,350 of record OX335671.1, read on the forward strand.
GGCTGTTACGCCATTTTTATTCTTGCTTTAGTACAAATAACACGGCAAAATTAATCAGAATAGCGTAAACGCCAAGTACTTTAAGGACGTTTTTGATTTTGGCGGCTCCAAATTTCTACGAAGTGTACAGGATGACACCTAGGTATATAACATAGTTTGTAAACCGCAGTGTATGAGGCCAGCATGCCTTCAGAATACACGGACGCCATTTTAGTCTGAGTAGATACACTCGTGAAGAGTGGCTATGTGTACGGTGGTAGTGTGGGCGGTTTTTAACCGACTTCAAAAAAAGGAAGAGTTTCTCAATTCGTCTGTTTTTTTTTAATGTTTGTTACCTCAGAACTTTCGACTGGGTGAACCAATTTTGAAGATTCTTGTTTTATTTGAAAGCTGGTGCTTCCAGATTGGTCCCACTTTTTTCAAAATGAAGATCTGATAGTGGAATCCATTAAGAATCGACGGAACTCTTCAAAATTTATAGGCATACCTATAGCGATTTTGGTATTTTTCATTGTAACTCGGGTATTTGGTCTTGGAAAGCACTATTTGGTGAAGTGGAACTGACGATGAAGACCACAGATGGCCACCGGAACTCCTAAACGGTATATATTTCGAGGGTGGCGACAAGATATTTCGATTAAGATAGTTGAGCGACTATGACGAAGCATATTTAGGTTTAAAATTATGACTATGACTTTCCCACGGCGTTGCTTGCGGCGAGAATGAAATGTTCTATTGTTTCTTGAGAAATGGGAGAATAACAGTATAATTATGATCACTAAAAAGTATAAAATAAAAAAAAAGTCGGCGTCCAACAATATTTTAACCAAAAGCAGACTTCAGTTGGACTGACCTATTTACCTATCATTTTAAAAAAGTTATTTTTTGCTTTTTGAAGGCGGGTTTTTGTTTTTTTAAACTTTTTTTTCCATTTTATATTAATTATTGATTTTTTTCTTCTAATTTTATTGTGGTCGTGCTTTAATGTAAGAGGGTGCACCGTGATTAAATCCTAATGTGATTATTCTCGAATAGAAGCTCTGCAGAGGTGTTTAAATCGAAATGCTAGTCGAAGCTTAGTTTAGATAAGTGCGGTTTTGTTGGTCAAAAATCTGCCCCACCCACCGTTTATTTCTAGAAAATACTAGAATCCTGATTGGCGAGGTGTTCCTCGATCCCTGCCAGTATCGTAACGAATAAGTATACCTATCGTGTTTTCAATCCATGAAAACTCGCCTCGTTCTTCAAAATTTACGTTGAACAGTGTCGGTATTTGTAAAATTAATTAGTATGGTGAGATAATTCAGAACAATATGTTTTATCACTAATTAAAATATTTTGAATCAGAGTCACAAATCAGGAACTTCAGGAGTGATTCTCAGCGTGCCAAAAAAAAACAAAATCAAGTTCTTGGCATTACATAGGATTATTTGACGCTTGTAAAAACTCGCGCAATCTAGCGCCTCGCCCTTTTCGAGGTGAATCTGCATCATACGCCCTAAGCTTAATTAGTGGGAGTGTCAACAAATTGCTCGGCTACCTCGACGCAATTACACGATTTAAATAAGACCTGCATGGAAAGCGCTAACATTCACTGCCCACGACTCAAAACTGTAGGCAGTTTTGGTACACGAGAAGCCGCTTCGGTACTGAACATGTAGCATAATTAGATGCCAGCCTTTCTTGTTTTAATACAAAAATGACCCGATATAAAGCCAAGGGTATCTAACGAGTTAAGGGTCAGCAAACTATATGCTACGTAGATTATATCCAATTACAAGTTTATTAACGCGAAGAGGTTGGAGGCTTTACATGTTCTAATTATAAAATGGTTGGAAAAAGAGATGTTCGCTAAAATAGTTTAAACGATTTACTAGGAACCCATTAACATAATAGGATAAAGCTTTTAACTTCTTTACTGCTAAGATCTTTTATCAAGTATGTTTTATTAGGAATGGAGAAAGCAAAGTTATTTTTTTTTAAGTAACTTAACCTAAGTAATATTAGATTTCAAAAGCCGCATTCGAAAACCATTACGACATTGGTTTAATGTATTTTTTTTAATGTTACACTCGTTATTAATATACAGTACATTTTTTCTAAAAGGTCGTATAAGGACGTGTGAAAGAGAAGACCAAAGGTAAATAGTACATTGTTGCAGAGGGTAGAAAGTAAGCAATAGATGGACGATTTAGTACGAGTCCATCTATTGCACTTTCGGCCGAGGCTTAACACAGTGCTTTTCACGACTACTGCGAGGAAATAAAAATCAATTCTTATAATAAATTTACAACACACTAAAAATTTTACGCTCTCCCGCCAATTTTTCCTTTTTTTTAACGATACCGTTCTTAGTGGGCAGTCTGGCATCTGATTCCTTTGCCTATCAGTGAAGGGATGAATATTGTTAAAAAATAAAACGACTTCTCATTGGCCAATTTAATTTCATATGCAGCACAAGTCGTGTTCTGATTGGTCGAATCAGTGATCAGCGGACCGATGTGATTGGTCGACTTGCTCAATGGAACACACCGACAATGTTAAGATTGTTGTCCAGTTTAAATTCATAGAAGGCCTGCTCATTCAATGTACAACTATTGATTGTTTTGGGGACCAAGAGCAGACCATCTTTCTCCACATTTCCGAGCAGTGGCGTGAAAAGGTCATTTTAATAGCCATTTCTCTATTTGCACTAAGCCTCTGTTTTACTGGGTCAAACCATATTGCCTTCGACATTGTTATCGTATTGTTTTTAACTCGGCCGCCATTACTGTCAAGTAAATAAGAGCTATCAAAACGTTGACAATACGATAACAGATCAAAGACAATATTTCTTTACCTTCTAGAACCTCGGCCCTGTACGGCCACGGACTTTAATTGATGAACCACTATAGAACCTTGTAGCATAAAACCAACGATTAATTCCTATGTAATTTCCATCTCGTCACTTGACGCTGTCATTATGACAAGGTTCCAGGGTGGATTAACATTTAAAGTCCTTGATGGTACGTATGTTTTGCGATATTAAGTGAACCCTAATACCAATTTACTAGGCCGTTTCATGAAAGGCATGTTTAAAACATGGCAATATTACTTGTATTATAAAGTGGAATTATATAACGCCTTTACTTTTAAAAGCTTATTAAAAATGATAGCCACATAATTCGTTACGCTTAAAGATAAAGTGTTACCAGTAATGAAGCACGTTTTTAATATCCGTTAGCAATTTCATGGCTTATTTATAATTTTAATACATTTCTTTTTAAATTAATTCCAGCCCTACTCCCGTGTTCATTATTGTACAATACGAGTATAATAATCTTTATCTACACTCATATCATAAGTCCTCTATTATGCGTTCAAAACTCGTAGGCAATGACCAGCATTACCTGTGGTAGTAGGTGACAGCGATGACAGCTGTATCGTAATTTTAAAATTACTTTATCGATTTTTGTAAAGTAATAAGTTTCAAATTTGGAATAATTCTAGTATCAATTGAAACGTCAACTTGGTATAATTTTTAGTACAATATCGTACGACATTTAATTTTGATTTCGAACGATATGAGAATAGGGACTTTATTAGTTTGTCTATGATTAAAAAAAAGCATTCATATTCGTGACACTGACACAGCACACGTTTGTTTTGCCGCCATTTTTGTCGTAAAGTCGTCGGCTTCTGAACCCATCTTAGAATACTTAATATGTGTGTAGATAAAGTAATGTATGCAACTGTACATAATTAAAACACTCGTGTGATCTTATTATGAAACTCGTCCTTGGCTCGTTTCATAAAACCACACTCGTGTTTTAAGGATTCTCATTATGTATCAGTTACATAAACTACTATTACATAGTATAAAACAAAGTCGCTTCCCGCCGTCTGTCTGTCTGTATGTACGGTTTCTTTCAAACTACGCACAAATTTTAATGCCGTTTTCATTAAAAGATAGAGTGATTCAAGAGGAAGGTGTTTTCGAGTATTATTAATTGTTATTGGTTACTCATATAAACCGAAGCAAAGCGAGGGCGGGTGTCTAGTGTTTTATAAATTTGAAATTGCTTAAGGTATTCCTGTTTAAGGTAAATGTGATCAGACGACCACGGTAATTAGTATTCAAGTGATGTCCCTCGGGAATCGTGGGAGAGTCCTTGGGCTAGGGCTTGCAGTATCGTTAAAAAAAATCGATAAAAATATAACCACTTCATAAAGTTTCATAAAACGTTAGAAATTTTCTGATGTGAAATTGTTCAGAGACTTGGATTTAGGCTATTTAATTTAAAAAAATACATGATTGATACGGAGTTTGATTAAATTATTAAATTTCATGAGGGTTCTAGTGAATGTTTAATATATTTACTTAATTAAAAAAAGTAACTAGATAACTTAAATACAACAGCTCTTTTTTAAACGTCTTCTCCGCATTTTCGACTATTACTTTAGTCATGAAAACGACATAAGTCTCCTAAGGATCAAGTGAAATATCGTTTAAGTCCAGTATACTCCGTTAATGTATATACCCTTTTTTATTTCGAGTTATGTCGACTTATAACCTTTTTCACTAGGACCCTATTTATCGTACGACACACGGCTGTGCAAACGCAGTTAATCTGATGACACGGCTGAGGTAATATTAAACGCCTTACACAGGACTTGCTAGAAACAATTAGGAGTCGGTACAAGTTGAGAGAAGCAGCGAATCATTAAACAAAAAAATATCAGGTAATTGTACCACAGACAACAAATACGAAATAATTTAAAAGATAAAAAAAAAATCTTTAAAAAGTTAGCGTCGCGTTCGTGTTTTTTACTCATATCATGCTCATATCAAAATAATATGCCCAATTATAAGTTAGTACGAAAAACATTTCAAAATAAAAAATATTGCTTAATTTGGCATACGTAAAATTAATACATTATGATGTACAAAATAACAACTGAAAACTAAAATTATGCTCAAAAAAAAAACTAAATCTATGACATAAAAACTAAAACATCAAAATTTACTTTTGAATTTTGTTGATTGATTGATTATGATCACAGAAGTTACATAGTAACAGATACTAAATAAAAATTAGTAAATAATAACTTTTTTTATTCAAATTAAAAATCGCCTGGATTTTTTTTTGTTGACAACCCTCTTGAATCGTGATTGTTAATATGTTTTACTGTTTAAAAAATATATTTCTCCAGGATCGAGATCTCCTACTATCAATACTTTAATGATTTTCAATGCTTTGATATAACCATAGTTAGTAGCAAGCTAGGTTAAAGTTACTTGTAAATGATGAATAACAAATGTATGAATTACTATAAACTGCTTGTGTACTTTAAATTGACGAAAAAATTTAAATTTATCAATAAATAATCAATCAATCAATCAATCAATATGACTGAGCACGGCCGTTAATATCTTGTACATCAAAATTTAACCACTATCACTTGCACCACACAGAATTACCTACAAGTTAAACAAGTCCTTCTGACGTTTAATAGCCTAACATGACTAGAAAAATAGTTAAAAATAACCAAGAAACAGACAACAGCGCCTACTATAAACCACATTAGTTACTGTAGTCCCAGACTCGTCTGAAGATAACATCGCTAATTACAGAGAAATCCTTATTCTTTCATCGTATACCTTGTTGGAATAAGCATGCAAAGTGCAATTAACTTACAGTCGGCTTGTTTGAAATAATTAGCAGTAAGTAGCTAAAGTAAAGAAAAGTTGGTTAGTATAATTATGTTGTTCGTTGGGTTGTTGTAGAAAAAGCTTGAGGACGTTACTTGACAAGTTGATGTTGTTGACTTAATCTATTTAAAACTACAAGAATCCCACAATCGAATAATTTCCCCACTACTCTTTAAAAAAAAACCGTTTGGGGTAAATTTTTGAGAAATTATTTTGTTCCGTGAATTCCAGAAATATTCCCTAAAAATTTAAATTCCTAGGTTCAACGGTTTAGGCTGTACGGTCACGGAAGTTAATAAGCTACCCATTTCAAAGAAAATCAGCTTGAAGATGTCATTGTCAATAGAGATGCCTAGTCATTTGTAATTGATAGGAAACTCAACCTTCTTGCTGTAGAATGTCAGATTGACTTTGGACCTAAGGTGGGTCACAAATTAAATTCCTTGACTGTACCACACGGGATTGTTGAGCTACTTGCCACAGTTCTTATTTTAGCCGTGTAATGCAAACCTAGTTTAGTCGGTTATACTGGTGTATCCAGTATGTGTTACTCGGCTAAATTACGAAGAGTAGCAAGTGGCTTAACATTCCTGTGTTGTGACTGTACCTTGACTTTCAGTCAGTCAATAAGTCGAGTTTTATACTAATTGTATGTAGCTACAATAAAAATAATGAAGCCTGTGTTAATTCAGGGTTATCCCCGTTTTAAATTTCATCAAAATCCATCTAGCCGGTTCAGCATGAAGGAGTAACAAACTAACATACAAACTTTTACGTTTATAATATAAGTGGCATTCTTTATTTTACTATTTATGCCAACATACGCAAACACAGTTTATTTTCTTTCGCTCAATCGGATATATAAATCAACGTAATAAAAGGTCTAATTCACTGAGGTTTGCGCTTTAAACCGTAGCCATAAAACCGCGGTAACAAGATTAAAGTAATCAAGTAATTTAAATTTAAATTGATACACACGATATCTGCAGCCGCGGCAGTTTTATTACTTCTGATTCATAAGAACAAGTTTAATTGCCATATACAATTCTTCCTCACATATTCCCTAACTTTATCGCCCCTTAACGCATGATTATTAGCCCCCAATTCCTTTAGATACAAGTATAACAGCATAACGTACGCGAGCATTTTCAATTTGCCATAAAACGCGAATAAAACACATTTGATAAAGTACTGACATTTATAACCTCGCGGCTCCCAAAATACTCGGGTCAAATAAAAATCCAATTATTCCCGGCCAGCCCCAGAAAAAACCACCATCCGTATCCCGAGACGGTCCCAAATTACAAGGAAATCCTGAATTGCGTGCGGAATTTTGATTTAGCTTGATTAAATAGAGTTAAGCCTAAATTAGGGCAAAATTACGTTCGTTTGGGGGAAAAATTGTGGCCCAAAATTCTAGGTTCAATGACAACGGCGGATAGAAACACAAATTGCGGTCAATTGTTTTATTTGTAGGAAAAAAATATTTCGCCTATTTCTCTGTTAACATTTAATATACTTAAGTAGAAGCGATTACCGCGTATTGCGGTTCGTTAGATTTGGACTTTCTAGCGACCCACCCTCGTTTCGATTCGGTTTATGTGACTTTTCTGTAACAGCCGTACATAAACTAGATTAATTTTTACATAAAAACCTTCCTCTTGAGTCACTTTGTCTATTGATGAAGACCACATTAAAATCCGTGGCGTAGTTTGAAAGATCTAAGCGTACATACAGACAGAGGGACAGACTTAGACCGCGGGAAGCGACTTTGTTTTATCCTCGTAAGGCCCACCATACTACAATAAAGGTGTTTTTTGTCAGTGCGACTTTGAATCTACCATCAAGGCAATAAAGTTCAATTACGTTTGTTCGATAATGCCATTTTCAGTTTATGAATTTAGGAAAATAAACCTTATTTCCTTTGCGACACAGTTCAAATTAGATTGCCTTGATTACGTACATTCTATTGCACACTGGGCCTTACGAGGTTATATTATGTGGTATTTTCATTAACCCCCTTACTAATAAACGTTGAGTAACGGTGGTATAGCTATACAATGTTTTGTCCTTATCTGTCAAATTCAAATGTCACAATGACAGATAAGGGCAAAATATTGTATAGCTATACCACCGTTACTCAACGTTTATTAGTAAGGGGGTAAATGTTTACAGGGGTGTGATTCTCTCAACAACGACGGACAGGCGGAAGAACGAGTGATTGTCCAAGCTGCGAGTTTAAGTAGTCCCGTCAGAGTTAACAAAACGCATTTTAGAGCGTGTCTTCAATTTGGCAGCATGACTTCTCGAACGTATAAGGCTGCCTAATTGACAATGCACGCGCTAAAATGTGTTTTGTTCGCTCGGACGGGACTACTTAAACTCGCCGCTTCTATTCGCTCGTCCGTCCGACCGACCGCCGTGCCAAAAATATCAATACAAATGTAAAATTTTATCACTTTATCTACTGAATGTCAAATAATAATTTGGTATCAGTTGCAGTTAAATATAACCTCAAGTTAACTAGTAGTTTGTTATGTCATCTAGCATACTAGGTAAGTCTGTCTTTAGTGCACTAATCAAAATCTGGCAAACGACTTCTATAGTCTAGGTCTCTTATTTATAATCTCATAATATTAAGTAGCAATTTCACCAAACCACTTAACAGGCGATTAACACGTTAACAGCTGTCAAAATGTATGAACTAACAGTCGATTAACATTGATTAAATTAAACATCGTTTGGTGAAATTGGTACTTAGTGTGAAAACGTAATTTCTCCTTATCTGTTATTGTGACATCAGAATTTGACAGAACGAGGAATACTTTAAGAAAAATAGATTTACTGTGCCTTTGTGAAAAAATGGGTACATCTTTAGTTTTGTCTTTAAACATCTAGATACCTGCAAATCATCAACGTAAACCAACATCCCTGCAAATAAAAGTTTCTCCTTCCAAAGGGTTATAGTAGTCTGTACCTATTCACAAATGTTTACCTTTCTGCCCGGCTGCTGATGTAACTGCGGCGGTGCTATCAGCCGGAGCGGCGGCGGCGCCTGAGGCATGGCAGCAAGCATGGGCGGCACCAGCGGGACCATGCCGCCCATGGGCAACGCCACATACTTGCCCACGGACTGCATGCCCATGGTCCAGGGCACGAACCACCCCCCGGCCTGCATGCCGCCGTACCACGCCAGCTCGATCACGGGTTCATACGCGGCACTACACTACACCAGCCGATTGGCATTTAGGTTGCACTGTTACCTGCAAACAAAAAAAAAATTGTTAAGTACGCAGTTGGCACGGGCCTTGTCTATGAAGGTTCGATGATGAATGGTCGTGTTTAATAAATTCATCTTGGCTGAGAAGCCCGTAACAAGATACGTCAAAGTAAACGTCAAGCCATAGAGTTCTATCTTGAGACTAGCATTACAGTCGAGATCAGTCTCGATCGCCCTTGTGATGAGCAGGAGTTGTTTCTGTCTTGGATGTTATCTATGTATCTTATTTTATAACTTGATATCTCTTTAGAAACTCACGTATGTTAATCTTATTTTTTGCTAATTTTTTATGGCAAGGAGTAGGCACGCGAGCACTCAGGCCACCTGATGGTAAGTGGGATCTGAGACCCATAGACATTAGAAACCTCAAGACTACAATCTCAAAACTGCAATCCTGAGATTTCAAATGCGTTGCCAACCATGAGGACTAAGTTGGATGGATAGGATGGGATGGATGACTGGCTAGTACGGTCACGGAAGTTAATTTGCTACCCTTTTCAAACAAAATCTGCTTGAAGATGTCATTGTCAATAGAGATGTCAAGTCATTTGTAATTGACAGGAAACTCAACCTTATTACTGTAGAATGTCAGATTGACTTTGGACCTAAGGTGGGTCACAAATTAAATTCCTGGATTGTACAAGCCTAACGATCACTGAGATTGGGTCAATTTGTGTAGGATTTTCCCTCATTTTTTTATATAATAAGTCATCTTCTATCGTAATTTTAAGAATGTTACGGCAACCAGTAAAATTTAACTTTGTTATATAAAAGCTTAAACTACTCACAAAGATTTAAGATCATACAAACAAGATGTTTTCCATTTTACATACATACATACAATCACGCCTCTTTCCCGTAGGAGTAGGCAGAGACCACTTCCTTCCACTTGCTATGATCCAGACAAACTTCCTTCGCTTCCTCCACACTGATAAGTCTCTTCATACACGTGCGTTGGTTTAGGGTCTCCTGACCTGGCCCTTTCTTCCATTTCCATGTTATGTTTAAATATTTGGTTTTATTGCAGCTTCAGAATTAAAAAAACAATAAATTACTTAGTCATTTCGAGAGCAGCCAGACGATTCCCTTAATCTCACGGAAATACATATATTATAACCATTAGACGATTAAAAAAATAACTAACTATAAAAATAAACAGTGTTTCGAAAGCGCCCCGTCTATCGGACCATCCATCTATCCCAAAATAACGCCTAAACTACGCTGGAATCTCAAACACTGACATTTGCTGTGACAGCAAGAGGCGGACAAGGCACAAGCAAAAAGCGAGAAAATGGATTTTTAAAATAATTGCTTTTCACTTCGTTTTGGTTTTTAATTCTTTAAAGCTAATTAAGTGGTGACATTGTGTTTTTTTCATCATAAAAAAATTCGAAAGCGACCATAAATTAAAATAAAAAATATCGTCGGTATAGGAGCAAACTTGCTTCATTATTTTTTAAGGAATTTTCAGTCGTACATTAACTTTGTTACAGTGCATTCTTGCAAAATTCTAAAATCGAATTTAGCAGGTTTACACTCCTACCAACGGCATCATACGGTTCCACACGAGTATAATGTATGAAAATGAGAGTCTGTTTTAGGAGTTAGTGCTACGGATAGGATCAGTAGGCCTAGCCAAGGTGCAAATGCTGCTAATGTTTCTGTTTTCTATCGACTCGAAATGTATAGAGATTGTCGAAAATCGTTAACTTAGCGTTATGTATCTTGACTACGAGAACACGTTTATGAGTAGTAAAGGCGATTCGAAAATGTGTCGTATAATTAAATTGTTACTGCTCGTGCTACAACACTCACTTGTGCGCTCAACATCATTAAACAAAACAAAATTACCTACTATCTATAACAATTATACTCATTACCACCACGCTGCCCTCATAAGCCAATAGGCAGTATCTCAAATCCAATAGCCAAAGCAGATAAAATTCTCCCCCGTTAGTAATAAGGTTGCATTTGCTACAGGTGTTTGTCTGAGATACCGCCTTTTGTTTTAGCAGGCAGCACGGTAACACTCATATTCTCAGTAGGTCAACAAGTTTCAAAACATGAAAAAGCACCCTATTCTCAACCCGATCGCTATCGCGCAACACTTGACACGCGACACGTCTACATCGAGCGAAACGCCGTCGAATCTTCGAATAGATCAAAGACGATTGCGATGTTGCGTATTTATTGGAGCGTACAACTGAAAGAAAACACTCGGGGGTTATTATGTTGCCGTCCTGCGATCGGTCGCCTGGAACCGTGAAATTGAATGTGGCGTTAATTAGCTAGAATTTATTTTTGGAGCGTTGTTTTTTGTAAGTCGAGCGGAGATTAACCCCCTTTTGATAGCGGTTGACAGCGTATTACGGGGTGTTATGAATAGCAGTTTTGGGCTGGCAACGGGTTAGAGAAGGCTTATAATTGGCCTTTTGAGTGATATGTTAAGCAGGGTCTGGAAATTTTGGTTGCTAATGTACACTGATTTAAATTTAGGAAATTATAATTAATAGTATTATTTTGTTTTAACAAATATAGGTATGCTTTTTAAAGGCTTTGAATATGCTGTTTACGTATTAATTAATAAAGAGTTTTTTTTTTAATCTCGCAGGTTTTTTTTTTGTCAAATATATAAACCATTTTCAAAGCAAAAGTCTAGAATATAAAGCAAATTAAAAGACGCAATATTTGAAAGATTCACCAAAAATTTTCATGGCGTGGGCGTCATTTGTTAAACTAACGAAAAGTGGGCCAAAATCAATAATTAATCTTTTTTTTTAAATAGAAAACTGTTTGACTTCGCAGACAGCTTACTGTAACCTATTAACAGTAAATATTCAATTTTCTTTGTTAAGAATCTTGGAAGCGATTCAAGATCTCACTGGGGACTCTAAAAATAATGAATTACGTAAAAAACCATTTAGTTACAGTAAAACCCAACCGGCCGTTAAAAGTTCAAGTATTCCTATTCTTATGTAAGTCGAGATTATTTCGACGACGTGACATGTTAGAAAATGGTGTCCTTCGAGTCCGAAAAATACAGCAATGGAACTATGCAAAAATTGGGTCCGTAATCTCCAAAAACGTATACTTACCCAGTGTAGCGTGTAAAATTAAAATTAAAAACGATGTTTACAGTATGTAGTTAAAAAAAAAACAATGTTGACTTTCTGGCCTCATTTTTTTTAATTTTGTGTGAACCTTCGACATTGACCTACGTCGCTATTGCCTAACGCACTCGCAATCGCAATCGGTTTCAAAGCGGAACAATTGTTTTCATTTTGTATGCAGTCTCGCCTTCGATTTTCAAAATGAAAACGATTACAATTGCGAGTGCGTTAGGCAATAGCCCCTCTGGAGGCCTATTGCCTAACGCATTCGCAATCGCAATCGTTTTCATTTTGACAGTCCGAAGGCTTGCCTGCATACAAAATGAAAACATTTGCTCCACTTTGAAGTCGATTGCGAGTGTGTTAGGCATTAGGCCAGCTTGATGAAATGTATTCTTAAGTCCAATAACGACTAACGACTTTACATTTATTTTTAACTCTGCCGTTGTCCAGTGGCAAAACACAAAAAAAAACTATAGTTTATTATACCGTTTAAGGTAAGGTTGAAGTTACGAACCTTAATTTATTAAAATCAGTCCAATTAGTTTAAGAGCTAGATTGAGACAACCGTATTTTTATCAGATGGAACCCAGACTCAAGATAAAAAATTGTGTCACAGTGACATTTTGTTTGAAAACTCTTACGACCTTATAACGTCACTGTGACACAGTTCTATGATGTTTCAGGGATCTATTTTGCCGATTGTACATAAATACATACAGTACAGTACAGTAAAAACAGATTATGAATAGTACTTACCTGACTATCGCTGTCACACTCTCGCTGTTGTCAGTTGTATTTGTTATGCCAGAATGACAGTAAAAGCGATAAACAGTCACGTAGTATTCATGCTTAGGTTTTACTGTAAGTATAAGGACTGTGAAAAACATCACCCTTTTTCGCGCTGTCGGACAAAATCCAGGCAAAGTTACACCGTCATCTCATTCGGGTGCGTCATGCAAAAGTTTTAATGTACCCCTTAAGTAAGGTACACATTAGCGGCATTACGCTGGGAAACTGTTTACCATAAGAAAGGCTCTTGATTCCGAAAAGGCCGTTCGTGAACCTTTGGGTTGAGGTGCTTCGGGTTCTTAACATAAAGAAATCTGGGTCTTAATGTTATTGACGTAAGTTATAATATATGGTGCAATGTTATAAAAGCCACAGAATAAGAACAATAGCATAGAAACCGGACTATAACACGAACTTTGCGTCAGCTATCTTTCTCTACTTTTTAGATTACGTATTACATGAGAAAAAATTAAACAAAAAGTAGGCTGTTTTTTCTTCTTTAACTGTCATTGTCACAAGGTTTTACACAGGGACTTCTTTGTCCTTCCTATAGGAAGGATTTGTCTTTCCTTGTCTATAGGTCCAAATACTATAGGCGCTTATAGGTCCAAATCACGCGTTACTTGTGACGATGTACCAAATAACAAAAGAACAGCTATAGTTTCATCTCTTTCCAACTCACTATGAAAACCATAAGTAAAAAGAAGTGAACCATAATGTATTTCTGCTTATTTAGTACGGTTTCTATGCCTTTAGTCTTTCTTCTGTGATAAAAGGTTGCCAATTTCATTTTTGACGGCAATATTGACGTTTACATTGGTAAATTCTTAACACTACTATTCAAGTAGATTGAAGCAGTGACTTGAAAATATGAAAGGTCCTAAGTACAATAGCAATGATAGAGTATTTAGGTACCTTTTGTGTCGACTTTAGGTGCTCAACCTAATAAACTAAATCGTGTGCATGACACAATTATAATAATTTCTTACATTTGCGCGATTACTGAACATCAACACTCTTATTCATAAACGCACAATAGCTAAGTACCACGCCTAATTGACATTTGAGTTTGACAGAAAGTGTCAAAGTGTACTTTAACTAAAACAGGATTATTCTATGTTTATGAAACATCGACTTAAACTAAACTAACGGTCTTTTTACCCGAGCACGCCATGCAAATGGTACGCTCGGAGGTTAGCTAGCGAGTCATGCCACAAAAAGGCGATAAATTGAAAATTTCAGCCTGCAACTCCAAAATGCTCAGCAAAGAGGTACACAACTTTATTTAAGGACTTAAATTGTTAGGCCATGTGATGGATGAATTAAAAGGTGTTTTTCTTTTAAAAATTGCTTCTTGTGAGCTAGCGAGCTCACTGGACGGTAAAGCAAAATTAAGAATGAACGACCTAAAATGTTTTTTTGCGCTCTGACGAAACAACATAAACTCGATGGTTAATAATTCATCTACTGAGTTGAAAAGCGAGTTTGTAAATAGAAAACACGGCTGATGATAACTTAAAATACGATATAATTAAATAATCCGATTTCTTACTACTTTTTATACTTGTACACTAATAAATATTTAAACGATTAAAATTTCTCTCCCACCTGATTTTTCTTAAATGACCCATCGATTTTTAAGAAACGTATCTAAGAAACTTCCCAATTGAACTAGCTTTCTTGAAAAAAAAACACGTCGAAATCGGTCCAATGGTTTGGAAGATGCCACAGACAGATACACAATGCACAGACACACTGATACGCTCGTTAAATAAAATAACACCCTGTATTTTGTCGGGGATTAAAAAAGCCCCCTAACCATATTTATGTTTTTTTTTAGTTTATTGAAAGGTACACTTACAGCAAGTACAGAAAGCATTTATATCATAGGACAGATCAGGGTATTATGTCTAGTGTACAAGCCAATAACAAGTATACACAGCATTTCCAGATAACTTAGTGGACTAAATAGAAACAGTGTGTAACACTAAACATCAGTACGCATCTTTTTATTACGCCCGCTATCGACTAACATCAGTAAGCATCTTTTTATTACGATCACAATCGACTAATTAATTCTATTATTATCTACCGAGCATAAGCAAAGCCGACTTTTCCACAAAACCTTCTGGAACCTTCCAGAAACGTTTTTACCTCAACTCAGAATGAGATTAGGCGGCCATTTATAAATAACATAGGATGGGGGACCGCACAAAAGAAATTAGGGACGAACAGGAATTTATATAAGGTGGGAATGCGGGTGCTAATAATTTAAGTAAGTAGCGAATGGAGAATGAAAAAATAATGCGTTCATGTTTATAATGATGAAGAGGAGAATACAAGATTATAATGCTTCAATTTCTTATCCAATACAATACAAATACTCTTTATTGAACACCAGAAAACAAAACACGGAAAAATACATTTTAACTATAGGTATACAATAGGCGGTCTTACCGCTGAATAGCGATCTCTTCCAGACCTTGGACAGAGAAATAATAAAAGACAAAAATACATGGTAGGCGGTGTAAACTAATCCATTGCTTTTCTGAATTTTTTTAACCGTATTTTAATGCTTGTGGCTTCAAATATTGTCGAGGCGTTTAGCCTAATTGGTAACCTTGCCTACGAAGCTAGCTTTCCCGGGTTTGAATACTGGTACGGGCAAATATTTGTGTGATGAGCGCGAGTATTTTTTCCTGAGTCTAGGATGTTTTCTATGTATTAAAGTATGCATTTCTCTATATAAGTACAGTCAAGGAATTTAATTTGTGACCCACCTTAGTTCCAAAGTCAATCTGACATTCTACAGCAATAAGGTTGAGTTTCCTATCAATTACAAATGACTTGACATCTCTATTGACAATGACATCTTCAAGCAGATTTTCTTTGAAATGGGTTGCAAATTAACTTGCGTGACCGTATGTTTATCGTTGTCTATTTCCCATAGCATAAGCCTTGAGGTTTGTTTAGGACTAGTGATATAGGTCAATTTGTGTGAGATTGTTCCTTGACACTACTTGATATTTATTTATATTATTCGAAATGTTATCAATAAAGTATGACATTAAGTCAATTTTTAACCATTAAATTAAGCATGCATTATTATTAACGTGTAAAATGAGGACACTTTAGAATTTTGTTCATAGGCTATATAAAACATTCTTGTCTAAATAAATATTCCAAAGCGACTAATCTCTTTAAACCCAAAACGAAGATGAATACGAGTATGTTTTTGACGCGTCTAATATCAGATAAACGTCCTGATGCAAATGCCTTATCTAAAATGGCCCATTGTTTGCGGAGTGGCCAAAAGAAAAGATAGCAAACAAAACAACCCACGATTTAATATAGGGCCTTTAATTTTAGAAAAAGTTTTTGTACACTTGAGGTTTAAACACCATTACGCCTTTTATGAGTCAAATATGGACGTAATTAAGGCTATATTGCCGTCCTAAGCCAATAGGCAGTAACAGAGATAATATTTTTTCAGCAATATGAACCTTATTACTAGTAAAACGCAATTCAATCTGCTTTGTACATTGAATGTCAGATACTGCTTATTAGCTAAGGCCCTCCATAGTATACTCGTAGTTACGACACTGTACTGTCGCAAAGTATACAAGGAGTAAGGCAGAAGGTTGGACAAACTTCAGGGACTAACTCTGTTACAGCTGTTCCATACAAACTTTGGGAGCAAATGTATGGAACAGCTGTTTTTTTTCGCGATTTGGATGTTGGTCCCATAATACAAGTTGATGAGTAAGACCTACAGAGTTAGTCCCTGAAGTTTGTCCAACCTGCTGCCTAACACCCTGTATAATACCACCATGTTATCCTTCTACCACACAAGTAGCAGTGTTCATATTGTTCTGTCCCGGTATGGATATAAGACAAAATGTGACATAACCAGCAAAGAGGCATTCACTACTAACTAGGCCAACGCGTCGTCAAACGCGACAGTAGTCGCTAAGATCAGGGGCCCGTTTCACGAAATTTTTCAACTTGTATTACAAGTGGAAGTCTCTTTTCAATACATATTGTTGAAAAGAGATTTCCGCTTGTAATACAAGTTACAAGCGTTCGTGAAATGGGCCCCAGCTCATACAAACTTGATGATGATGATGTTGATGATGTTGATGATGAAATACACAAACAACATAACCCCAATATTAGTGTAGATAAATTGCAGATATAGATTCTGCTTTATCAGTTGGGTAGGTATGCCCAACGGACAAAGCAGAATATGTCTCTACAAAACTACTACGAGTTGAATATAAAAACTCTTCAATACCAACCAGCTGACCACCATCCACAAAAAGCTAAAACCGCTGACCCTAAAAGGAACAAAAAGCACAAACGTTTCATAGCTCGTATTGACAGTCAATTAGTGGGACAATAGCGATTTATTCGGTCATTGGTCATCACGATACCCACCTACTACTGGTAGTGATGCGCTAGATAGATACCAAATGATTACAACCTAAATAATTGTGACTAATATGGCTCATCATCAGACCCCGCAACGGAGGTAGCAAAACCGTAGCATATGACAGTTTTATGTTAAGGTTGGCGATTACGATGAATCATTTTCTTACTTTATTGTACGTATGATTAATACAATTTAATGATAACCTTACTGACCTTTTGATATAACCTTGTCTAATTTTCTATCAATGTTAATGTTATCATTGTGGATTTAGTACGACGCTTATTTAAAAGAGAAACAGGCCAGCTATCTCATGTGTCTCTGGCAGGCTTTAGCACCTATCCATATGAATTGGAAACATCAAGTGAACATATACAATAGAGAAGAAGGTTCAGATGCATCACAGCTCGTATACAATTCACGGTGGTGCCTTTCATTCATTACATTTATGGCTAAGGACGTAATCATACAGGAATATAGTTTGTTTCAAAACGATGTCGAAGTAAATGAGAGATAATTTCAAAAATAAAATTGATGATTTAAATAACATTGTATTTTTATTTCTTCGTCAAACATAGTGACAACCCTGACGTAAATCTGCTACTGATTTGCTAGTTCGATTGCGGGGTATGCTCACCATCACCTTGCCTTTACTATTATTAGCTACTAGAGGATGCCCGCGAAACTCCCAGTATTTATTCTCGTTGGGGGTCGATTTTTGGAAACAACCTTTTTTTAGTGCACTCCTAGGGTACCCAAGGAATACTCCCTCCAAATTTCAAGTCCCTAGGTCCAGCGGTTTCGGCTGTGCATTGATCGATCAGTCAGTCAGTTTCTCCTTTTATAAATAAATTAGGTATTATGTTCACCTTTTGTAATTAAATTTGTATTTCTGTGTTTGTTAAATAAATATATCTTCCCCTATCCCATCATTCTGGGGTCTGCGCAACTCGTCTTTTACTTCCAACATCCCTATCAGCCGTTGTTTTTCATATCGCTCTTCACACATTCGATCCATCTCTTCTTAGGTATCCCTTTTCCACTATAGCCCTCCATATTTATATATAAAACATCACTTTACCAAATAAAACTTGTCGATCGGGTTTCGACTCCATGTACGCCTTTCGGCCCGGGACTCCCATGGTCACGTGAATGATAAATACAAAATAAAAATACAAAAAGTTAATAAGTCATAGAATCAAACTCTTACATTTCAATTTGTGTGTCAACCTCACTACCAACTTGACCATAGAAATTTAAATGAAGTACCTAGTTGAAATATAGAATAGTATATTCTGATATTCTGTCAATGGCAGCTATGTTATTAAAGATTGAAGTTGTATACTATTCAATAGATGGCACTAGGTGCATGACAATTGAGCTTGTGTAGTAACGCCATCTAGTTTAATAAGTGGAACTACGACTGGCGGCGATAATAAGTTTTAGGCGACCATTGTTCTAATGTATGACATTATCCATGATGTTTATTCATCTTTGATCGATTAACTAATTAGTGTACTCTTTACGGGTCCACCTATATTAAAAGTCACTTGTCGATTAATAAATCATTTCATTCACAAACATCGAGCTGTGTTTTACTCCGTAACTGTTTTCGGTCGAATTGATCACATCAAAAAATTCTACGTACAAAAATATTTCGACTTAAAAACAAATTAAGTTTTGTTCGGTATTTTTTTCATTTGAAATAGGTAAAACGAATTACAATTAACAAATTTCACACGCATAATAAACAAAAGTTATTTCTTAATCAGTACTTACTGGGAATTGTAGATAATATGTCACGTTTAAAAGTAATATTCTGTTTTATAATTCATTTAATATGTGGTCTTTCTACTAAAAAAGAAGTTTGTACTCAAATGAAGCACATTGGTAAGTAAATTTGAGTTGATAAATATCAAACTCCAATATGTCCTTGAAATTTGGTATACGAATTTAAAACTTAATCAGAACAAATTAAGTTTTAAATTCGTATACCAAATTTCAAGGACATATTAGAGTTTCATATTATCAGCTCATTTATGAAATTGAGGGTGGTTTTTTCACAGTGATAAAAAAATACCTAAATTTATGGACTAATGTAAGTTATAACCGTTAACTCACTCATACTCATATTTTGTACCAGAGCGAAACAATTGGAAAGCGTGATTTTTGATATAAATCTTTACTTATTAACGAAAGAAGTATAAATTATGACCAATGTAATCGATTGTAATACAAAGGACAAATGACGGATAATCCATTGTAATACTATTTCGAGGGAAGTGAATATTCGTTATTGTACTTTTTTAACTTACTCGTATTTTTTATTTGCAGGGAATCACTCTAAAATAATGTATGTTGGACCAACAATCGACTTAGAACCTGGTACCCGTGTCATAACATATTTGCCGTGTGTAAGTAAACCGACTTTTTAATAATTTAACAAAGGTCTTTTACCTATTTACTTTAAGTTATTCATTTCTTAGTTACATTGATCCTTACGTTAGACATTTAAGAAATTCTAAAAAAGTTAAAGAATCCAGCGATATAATAGTAGTTTATGTGGCTGGTGCATAATAAGAGGCATTAAAGCACGAGTGTGGTTTTATGAAACGAGCCGAAGGCGATTTTCATAATAAGATCACACGAGTGTTTTAATGCCTAATTATGTATAGCCGCATACATAACTTTATCTACATGCATATCATAAGTTTTCTATAATATGTTCAGATATAGCCTGTATTTTTATAAAGT
This sequence comes from Acleris literana, assembly GCA_946894065.1. NCBI lineage: Eukaryota > Metazoa > Arthropoda > Insecta > Lepidoptera > Tortricidae > Acleris > Acleris literana. Next base: position 4,712,407 of record OX335671.1, read on the forward strand.
TAGTGTTACTGTTAACTTGTTTGTAGTACAAAAGCTTAAAAAATAATAAAAACTAAAATAAAAAACAAACTTTATTTATAATGTATATAGCTTGCATTTTCAAGTTAGTGGTACAGTATTACTGATACTTTAATGTCTAGGTACCGACACTTTAATGTAAACATTACGATGCACTATACTTTAATGTAAACATTAAGATGCAACCACAGATACAGGTTTCTTAATATAGGCGATTTGCTTATCGCTTCTGAACATATTGTAGGGAAGTTATGATATGGATGAAGATAAAACATATTTCTCTCTACTCCCAATAATACTTATAAATTTAATTTATCAGGTATTTTAATTAGAAACGCTACATTCCCATCACTAAAAGAAGCATAAAACAATGAATTATTTCGTTTAAAAAAAATCACAAACGTTTCTTTTTTTCAGCAATGTCTATACCACAATTTAAAGCGCGTGGGCTTGGATATAACCGCATGCGACTACGATAAGGCGCCATCTGTCGAGTGGGAGGAACATTACTTGCTCGTCACTCGCCGAGGCTACTTGAAGAAGCACGGGCGAGTCATGCCGATCGAGTACTGTCGCGAGGGAGTTTAGTAACTAAATAGTAACGGTACACTGAACATCAAAGTCACGAAATTACAAATAATAAATGCATTTATTAATTCGGTATTAAGGTTATCGATATCGTAACCGGTTTTCGCATCACTATTCATTACGGAATGCTAAATAGGCACAAAATGCCGACCGCGATCTATTGTCCGTCGATAGCGTCCATATCCTATTTGTTATCGATGGATTCGGCATTGTCGCGCCCTATTATGAATTAATCGGGCATATCATTGGGCTCGGTTCTGATTGTATGGTTGTGAAATTTAAAATCGACTTATTTAGGTCTATCATGTGACGAGTATATTTAAAATAAACTTTATAATAAATATTTTTATTTTATTTTAAATTGGCTAATCTTTTTTAAGTAGTTGCAGGACCTAGGTCCTTATGGATCGCTACGACCATGTTATTCTTTGACCTACCGCCGCCAATCCGCAGTGTTCGCATTGCTGTGTTCCAGTATAGAGATAAGACAACCCAGGACATTACTAGCATAGAGTCATTCTATCTTGGTCCTCAGGATTAGCAACGCATTTGCACTCTTAGGATTGCAGTCTTGAGTCCATTGCAAGTTTTAATCTTCCTTTTGTTCTCAAGTAATTCCCTAATCGATATTCCCTATCTATCTATGTATTTAAGTATTTATTTCTCTATATAAGTATTTATATCGTTGTCTACCCATAGTACAAGCCTTGAGCTTAGTTTGGGGCTAGGTCGATTTGTTTGAGATCGTCCCTTGATATTATTATTATTTTTTACTAAAGTATCATGGCCTGATATGATGATGATATTCCCTTGGAATATTTAAAGTATCACGTGACAAAAATAACCCAATGACACTCTTCCAATTAACCTTTTGCAAGAATGTTTTGTTTCTCCGTTTTGAGGAGAAAGATGGACGGAGAATAAATACTTTGCAATTATAATTTAACTAAGAATGTGAAGTTAAGTTAATTAATCTTTTTAATTAAACAAATTCTTCACAAAGTTGCGTTAAACATGTTGCTGCACTTGACTGGATAAAAACTTGTTTGAGAACTTTCAGACATTTATAATTGCTCCATTTTGTTAAATCTTTCCACAAAGAAATCTTTACTATTTGCGCTGTAATTTTATGCCGCATACTAAGGAATTTGAAGTGAGTTCTTCTTTTTTTTTTAAATATGGCGGTTCAATAATAGTTTCGCGAATGTCAAGTATGTTAGAGTATAATGAGCAGACATAGGAATCCAGGGGGCAAAATTTTATGACAGGTAGGGAGTTCCTATATCGATAAACTCAATTATCGGTGCTTTTTCCATATACTACTGATCGCCCCCAGCATTGTATGTACCTGTAAATTTTGTTCTGAAGACGAGTATGAAGTTCACACAGAATTAATAAAAGAATCCCCTATTACCTCTACAGAAATTGAACAGCTATTTAGCCACCTGAAATGGATTTATCAGCCAAGACGGAGACGTTTAACGCTCGAAATTTGGAATAAATTCTGATCGTTTATCCTAACAATAGTAGATCTAGATGGGACACTAATGAAGAAAAAATTATGATGGGTAAATTTCTAAAATCTTTTTGAAAAAAAGAAGAAGAGAGTTATGTTATTATTTTGTTGAATTTTTACACTTTTAATAAAAAATATTTTTACAAACAAAACTTGGAGTGACCACTAGTATAATTATAGAACAAGCATCGATAATTCAGTTTATCGATATAGGAACTCCCTACCTGTCATAAAATTTTGCCCCCTAAATTCCTGTCATGATGTCTGAATTAATGAGTAAATGAAATTAATCAAAAGTGAACGCCCGACATTTTTCAAACGGCCATCTTTCCTCCCTAAAGATTTTCAGAATCCATGTCGTGTGTTCATTCCAAATCTATGTTTTTGTCGTGGCTACATCCTGTATCATCTTGTTAATCTGTTTATTATCTCATTATTGTTATGGTATTGTTGGTAACGTCGCCATTACTGTCAAGTATATAAGAGCTATCCGAGCTAGAGTGATTGCTGGGGTATGATTCTCTCAACAACGACGAACGGACGGACGAACGAGTGATTGTCCAAGCGGCGAGTTTAAGTACTCCCGTCAGAGTGAACAAAACACATTTTAGCGCGAGTATTCAATTTGGCAGCATGACTTCTCGAACGTATAAGGTTGCCTAATTGGCCTTTTTTTTACCATTACGCCCTATCGTGGGTTATAGCTTTTTTTTTAAATACTATACGTGGACTCAAACTATCATAATACGTCAGGACCCCAATTCTTGTGCCATTCGATATGAAGTTTCATTCGAGAGGAAATGTCAGTTGCATACAATTTTCTAAAAATGTCGCATATAAACTATTGATCTCGACTGTCACTAGAATCGGACTCCTGAACACGTTTGACATTATCTGTGGTAAGTCATAGACAATGATGTAGTCTGCCGCTAATTTATAAATACTGATTATAAACTGTGTGATTCCAAAATAATAATTAAAAGGGTGTCTTTGTGCACATATTAAAATTTATATATCAATAAAATACATGTCGTCATCAGAAGAAAGGGATAATGCGACTCCAACGGACATCGCCAACGCGGCTAAAATTATTACTGAGAATCGTTAGTTAAAAATATGATCTACTGTCTGATTTTATTTAATTTCCTCCCAAATGTGATGAAAAACATTGTATGTTACATGGGTGGTAAAGGAAATACAAAGCTCGAATCATTAAAGCCCTCAGCCTTCGGCTTCGGGCTTCTAACAGATTCTCGTTCGTATTTCTGTCTTTACCACCCTTAATACACAATGTACTATAGCATGTTTGTGCAAAATGCGGTAACAGAATTAACAACAAGTTTTTAGAGTTGTTGGTAATTTTTTAGCTCTTTTACCCCACTCTGGGAATGAAGGCGTGAGTTTATGTATCTTTGTATGTTGCGAACGAACAAGAATTCTATGGCACCATCTTTTACGTTTTCTTTGTAAAAATAAAGACAAAACATGTTTTAGAGCATTCGCTCGTTTGGTCTAAACCCACCCTTATGGTATTGTTCGTAACTGGGCCGCCATTACTGTCAAGTAAATAAGAGCTATCAGAACGTTAACAATACGATAAGTAATGGTGAAGTGGCCAAGTGAAAAGCAATACGGATAACACGTCAAAAGCAATATGGTTTTTCCCGGTAGAATAGAGTTCAGCTCTTACTGTGAAATAAATAAAAGCCACCTTATTGGCAATATTCAACAAAGTAGGTTTCCAAAGCTGCTTGGAATTATTTTTTTAGTTTTTGAAAGTGAAAAAATTAAGCCAAGTCTTAAAATCCACATCGTAAATTGTAAAACAAAGCAAAGTATAATGATCGCAAATTTCGCCCGTGGCGCTTTCAACACGGCCGCAGTGCGCTTAGAAACAGTGAGTCAGGCTGCGACCTTGAAAGTTTTACGACGAGCTTAGCCTAGTTGGTATTAACTCTGCCTTTAAAGCTATCGGTCTCCGGCTTGATTCCCGGTATGGGCAAGTATTTGTGTGAGAATATGATCCCGAATCTAGGATATTCTCTGTGTATTTCTCTGTATAAATATGTTTATCCTTGTCTAGAATCTATGCTTAGTTTGGGAATAGGTATCTTTGCGTGAGATTATCCCCTAATATATATTTTTATTATTAAGTTTTTATAAACATGTCAAATGTCACTAAGATTTTTGTATACTTATTGGGACTTTAAGAGCGGTTCCGCACTACGTCCGATCCGAATCCGATCCGAACCCGTGAAAATACGGATCTATAGAGAAATCGGATGACGGATGGCTTCCGTCGAAATTCGACTAATTGACGTTGATATAAAATACCGAAATAAAATAACTAAGATTTAATTAGGTACTTAGTTAAGACATTGGAATCTTATTTTTTTCGTGTCAATAAGCTAATTTCATTTTATAACAATCAATAACTAAGTTTAATAAAGCACAATAAAGATATTGGTAAGTCAGAGAACAAACAAATTTAAAAATCTTTTTTTTTTATTTAAAAGGAGCAGAGATTCAATCATACAAACTTTAACGTAGGTAGGTAGTCCTTTAGCAAAGTGTTTTTGGCAGCATTCCGGTGAAACTTACCTGTAAACAAAAATAAACAGTATTAGAACTATAACACCTTGATTCACATTACATAAAACATCAAAAAGTAATCTCCTCTTTATTCTACGCGGCAAAACTATCTTAGCCTAATTGTGCAAAATGTGGTTACAGAATTATCAACAATTTTTTTAAAGTTGTTGGTAATTCGGTAGCCTGCCTACCCCACTCTGGGAATGAGGGCGTGACTTGATGTATGTATGTATGTAAAACTATATTTCTGACATGTTATCGTATTTTGCTTATCTCGGCAGCCATTACTGTCATGTAAATAAGAGCGATAGTAACATTGACAAAATGATATCATGTCAAAAGCAATATCGTTTTATCTAGTAGAGTAAAGCCCTGGAAATGGCGTAACTAACAAACTGTCCCTTACAACCACTAAGGGCCGGTGCAGACGGACTGCATTTGAACTGCAACCCAGCTGCAAAATGGCAGTTCGAGGGCAGTCATGATGCAATTGATGTAACTGCATCAAAACTGCAAACCAACTGCGCAGTCCGCTTAGGTTGACTGCACGCCAACTGCAAGCGGACTGCGCAGTTGGTTTGCAGTTTTAATGCAGTTACGTAAACTGCATTAGAACTGCCCTTAAACTGCCATTTTGCAGCTGAGTTGCAGTTCAAATGCAGTCTGTCTGTACTACTGATGTGCCAAAGGAAACTTTCCAGAATTGCGGATCATTTCATGTAGGAAAATTTCGGAAACTTCTCACATTTGTATGGAGATTGAAGCTTCCCGTATCTTAAATTTAAATTTCCTATATTTCATGTGAAAGTTTCCGAAAATTTCTTAGACTTTTTTTAACTTTTTGGAAACTTTCCGCAACTTGCACATTAGTAGTCTGTACTGGCCCTAACATTATACACCTTTAATATGTATGAAAGTCACGCTGGTTTTTCTCTTCTGTTGTTCCTCTCAGCCTTTTTCGGGCGAACTTATTTTGAATGCAATAAATTACAATAAAAATACTACTTGAACCGACTGGACCGAAATAAATTCTCGATTTGACAACTCTGGAGTTAAGTGCGAGGGTGCACCGAGAGCTGGGACTGGGAGCGACTTGTGTGGCCCGCGTCATTTGCATTTAAGAACGTGGGTGGGGAAATTAATTGTTTTTGGGTTTGTAATGAGCATTACATTTATGTTTTGTCTTGATTAATTTCAGTTAAGTATTATTTCTCTTTTTTTGGGCAGCACTGTTATGAATTACCGTGGTAAGAATTAAATGTTTTAAGCGCCTATGGTTTTGCTAGTTGCAATTTGTCACTTCATGTTAATAATATTAAATAATTCACAATGTAATGTTAAATGCAGTTTACACGTACCAGGGCCCCAAATAATTATTTATTTATCATTAGATCTTTATTCGCAGATTAACAAATATAGGGACTTATTTCCATGTTTTTAACAAGTTTTTATTTTTCTGTGTACATCGATCTTTCCTCGAAAACAGTTATCGAAATTAATAATAACTATATAACACTATGTTTGTAAATTTTGTTTCAGAACTCTTTTTTTATATATATAAGTATATGTTATATACATTTTATGATACTAAAGTGTCTTTATTCAATAAACAACATGAACTATTAAACTTATAAATTTTATTCAACTATGTTTAGTAGTAGTAGTTTAGTCTTTCTATACAAGAACAAAGGGACTTAAAGGAACTAAAGATCAAAACAAAAACCAACCGTTTACAATATTGTGTTGCGTAGTGCGTTTCACTGCTGTAATAAATCAAAATTACGTGACCCTGTACGCCCTCAACCGAACTCGTTTGCCCCAAGTTTTGGGACGACATTAATGGTATTCTGATTAGATGAACATAAATTTAGACTCGCTTTGATGGAAACATGTTGGTTTGCGAAATTCTTTTTTTTAGCCAAAGGGTCCGAGAAGTATCAGCTTTTTATTTTCAAAGCCTTTATGCATTTGCGGTCGGGTTAAAATATTTTGAAATTTGCGGTTTAACGTTGCGTGTGGTAAAGAATGGGATTGGTTTCATTTGGTGGGTTAAGTATAAAAAAAAAAAAAATGAAAATCAGGGGACAATGACACACAAATCGACATAGTCCCAAACCCAAAACTAGATAGATAGATAAGTTTATTTGACCATATTTAGTTGAAAAGAACAATAACAAACTAACTTACGAACTAGGTACAATCTCAATAGCGGCCTCCACACGTAGAGTTCGGACCGCGGGAAACGCCACGCGCCATTCCAATCTTCGCGCCGAACCGTACGTGTAAATGCAACTGTAATAGTAAAATAGTAAAAAACCTACGGTTCGGACTGGCTCGTGGAATGGCGCGTGGCGTTTCCCGCGGTCCGAACTGTGCCGTGTAAAGGCCGCTAATCGCATGATATTGTGCCCGTCGCAGCAGTACAAAATGGTCATGGCTCAGCGCTACGCTTGTACTATGGGTACTAGAAAACTAGTTTATAGAGAAATACAGAGTAAACACACACTAATAATTACGCTCATCAAGCAAACATTTGCTCAAACCGGGAATCGAACCCAGAACCGCTAGCTTACAAGACAGGGTCACCAACAACTAACGCGTCTGGATACATATTTTTGAGATTTTGTGATGTACACTTACATATTAGTGCTCTTGAATGTACAAAATCCTTATAAGTACAGTCAAGGACTTTAATTGTTATGCCACTATGGAACCCTGTCGCATAACGTTAACCATTCATTTAAGCGTAATTTCTGTCATGTGGTTTGACGCTGTCATTATGACAGGGTTCAATAGTGGCATAACAATTAAATTCCTTGACTGTACAGTTAGCAAAAAGTTTGTCACAATAAAAAATAGAAACGTATCGCTGTTCATGTGGTATCATTATGAACTTCTTGACTAAAACTTATTTTAGTCGGTTTTTTTACAATAAGAATACTAGGCGTTGACCTTAATTACCTTCTTTCTTTAGACTGAATGTAGGACACACTCGTATATCTACTTCCGTAAGTATAGATAAACTGATTTTAAAATGGTCCCCGCATTGAATAAATTTACGGGATATAGATCATGCTTTTAAACCAACTCTTTACCTTTTTAGTGGTGGCTACCACCATCTTATCCATTAACCCACCGCCAAGCAGTAGTGTTAACATTACTGTGCTCCGGTGTGGGGATAAGACAACCGATGACATTACTAGCATAGAGGCATTCCATCTCAGTCCTCAGGGTTGGCAACGCATTTGAAGTCTCAGGATTGCAGTTTTGAGATTGTAGTCTTGAGATTTCAAATGTCTATGGGTCTCAGATCCCATTTACTATCAGGTGGCCTGAGTGCTCGCGTGCCTTATCCTTGGCTTAAAAAAAATATTATTCTTTATAAGTTGAGATTATTTAATGCATTTTCCATATACCTATATTTACTAAAATTAGGTTGATGTTCATTTAACATTTCTTTTTAGATTCTCTGGTTTGTCAAAAAATTAAAAAGAGGCAATGTTTTTAGGTTAGTTAATTTATTGTCATGTTCAGTATGCCTGCAATCACATGAAAAATAAGTTGCTCATCTTGAAGCGAAGAAGTGAAGCCTCCCGAAAAGGTTTATGAAAAAATTCAACGTCAAGTCGTTATTTTATACCTACTTGGTAAACTACATGACATGTGTCCTCAATTATTTACTGATAAAAGTAATCTTAAGCTTACCAAAAATATGTTATTGCTTCTTTATTGCGGGATTACACACTTGACTACAATATGTCGGATAAACTTCAAAGAAATACCTACGATATTATAAATTTTATCAGATATTTTTATATAAATAAACGTAACCAACTAAAAGCTGATTATTTTACAAGATTTTAGAAGCAAGTGCTCTTTATATTTCACCTAGTTAAACCTTAAAATTTGGTAATTTTTATAAGATGTAATTAAAATTAACAAAATAATGTACCCACAACCTTTGTCTAGTCGATAGTGAAAATGAAGTAGCTCAAGTATACAGTGACTTAAAGTGACCTTAGGTTCAAAGTCAATCTGATATTCAACAACAATAAGGTTGAGTTTCCTACAAGCTACAGATGACTTAGCATCTCTAGTGGCATTGACGGCTTCAAGCAATGATATAATATAGTAAAAAGAGGTAGATATGTTATACGCGCTTCGATAGTGGCACCCTAGAACCAAGCCAATTGGTACACCTTTACTTAGTCTTGCGCCGTCAACGGAACCGTGAACTAGTCTGCAGAGCAACATACACTCGTCTCTGTTTCGCTCCCGGAAATTAGCATACCATCCTGCTTTCACTTGTCATTTATGAATAGTATGTAATTGAAATATTTACTGATTATGGGTGCGAAAGCGGGCCCATTTTTACACGCGGAATACCGTATAGGTAACATATGTACCTCTTTTTATATTATATCATTGGCTTCAAGCATATTTTTGAAATGGGTCATCAATGCAATCATGTTTACTTATTATAGTCTCACTCAATGGACATTTTCGAAATCACTACGGAACATCCATAAATAAAAACAAAGAAGAAGATGTTGTTTGTTGTTATTCTGTTTACTGATTATACTCTCATTAAATTGACATCGGCGAAATCAATGCGAAGCACTACATAGTTCCGAAGAGTCATAAACCCGAATTGATCAAAATTCCGAACTCAATTTTTTGATAGAAGACTTAACTTTTTGTTTTCGCGTATAAATCAAACCTAACCTACGTATGACAATTAAATTATGCATTTAATCTAAAATAGCTTCAGCGTAACATAGCTTTCGGAAAAATTAAAATTCGGAAAAAAGTTTTTCGGAATTTTAAGGTGTTCCTCAAACGAAACTGCACTGGACCGCCATTAATAAAAAAATAAGAAGATCATGGACACTGTGATGGGTGATATCTAAGTTCAAGGGCCAAAGATACAAGCTCAGCCTAATTTGGAGCCCGCCCGTTTCTTTTTTGTATAATAAATGTACTTATTGTTATTAGAGTCTGTAGTTAAAACGCCTATACGACACGAACTAACAAGTAGTTAGTTCGTGTCTAACATATTTTTTTTATATTTCCCAAGCAAGGCCATCCTATCGATACATCTTATCGTAAGGAGCCACGAAGGCTGACATCATTACCATCTATCATAGTCCTTTTAATAGGGTAAATGTCATCGGGATCACGACTTACTTATAATGATAAAAATCATTCAGTCATCAAGTGATGACGTGATAAATTTGTAATGAAATCCTCGCTGTGCGTTGACCGAGCAGTCAGCCAGTTAGTTTCTTGTTTTATATACATTTATAAATAATGTAAATAGAAGCGTAGACACGCATTTAGAATAGGTATCACGTTTTCTGATAAAAATACTAACAATATCCATAATTTGTTTCATTAGTACATACATACATTAAATCTCGCTTGTTTCCCAGAGGGGTATTATTATTATTATTGGGGGGGTTGAGATGGGCCTTGTGAGCCACTTCGACCATTGCTGATCTTTTGTGGCAGCCCTTAATTTAAAGTTCAACGCAAAGGCCCGTTGCGTCTAGGAATTTCCAGATGCTTTGGGCAGTGAGGAGTTGTATCTCTTGTGGGTCCATGATATGTCGCCCTAGGTAGATACTTCTATTACGCATTAGTGGTCCGCAAGAACAGAGGATGTGCATAGCTGTCTCCTCTATTTCTTGACAGAACCTGCATGCCGCTTCTTGTTTCATACCCATTAGAAACAAGTGTTTGTTCAATTTGCAGTGGCCAGTTAGGATCCTAGTCACTGCGCAAGTCTTTTCTCTTTTGAGTTTTAGAATCTCCTTGGAGAACTTGCTTTTGAACCCTGTAATTAGTGATTTTGAGTGTTTTTGTGTTTTTGTCCTTTTGTGGACTTCCACAGCTCGATCGCCCTAGATTTATATAGGTCGCTTAGCAGAGAATAGGTTTTTCGTTTTGTGATGCCACAAAACGGTTCCGGGCCAACCAGGGGATTGTCAGCACCGTTCCTAGCCAGTTCATCTGCTATTTCATTCCCATCAATGTTGGAGTGCCCTGGTACCCATCTAAGTATTACTTTGTTGGAGGGGTAGGCAGAGAACATTAGTAGAACGTGTATTATTCTACAAGCTATATGTATAGGTACTTGAAATCGCATTAGTTACAAGTGCTAACTAAACTCAAGGGTAGGAACTAATATGTCAACACGTCATATGCCAACATCACTAATATATGAGAAAAGAAATACTCCATTATCTTCGTTTTGAGCATTCAACGTGTTAATGTGTAACAACTTGGCACGTTGTCACCTGTGACGTCACTGGATAATCTCCGACCAGCAATTTGCGATAATTGGCCTCTCTGTTTTAAGAATGCCAAGCGAAAGTCGGGTTATTCTCCAAAATAACTAAACAGCACGCTCGTCCAAGCAGGTGCCGTCAAGGAATTTATATGTTGATCCACTATAGAACCTTTTCATAATGTCAGCGTCCAGTGACGAGATAGAAATTGCATAGTAATTAATCGTTGGTTTTATGCGACAAGGTTCTATAGTGGTTCATGAATTAAAGTCCTTTGAAAGATTAGCAAAGCAGTTAACACATGACGTTAATGTGACAAGGTAATAAAGTTTTCATATAATTATAAGGTCGACAGTACTATGCGCGCGCGGAAGAACTTCAACTTGCCGGCTAAATTCGTCGACGACGAGAGAACGGGACCGGAAGAGTTATTCCCAACTCGGGTCTCAGTCGACAAGGCTTATTTCAAACACCGAGAAGCGAGAGCTTGTCAAGAGCGAGGATTAGTAGGTAATTGTAACAAAGAGTATGCAGAGGCGAGAAGTGTAGTAGGAAGGCGAAGTATTTAATCGTATATTACAGTTCTCTTCGTACAAAGACGTAATAACTATTATGTCACGGAATATTATAAGCTTCTAACGATACGTTTGGTTTTTTAATCAGTTCGACTTTGCGACTGCATAAGTGTATAAAATCAAAAAGCGCCCAAGTGCGAGTCGGACTCGCCCATGAAGGGTGCCGTGAAAGGTAAATTGTGGGTTACGATTTATGACGTATTAAAAAAAAACTACTTATTAGATCTCGTTCAAACCAACTGTCGGTGGAAGTTTGCATGATAATGTACATCATATATTTTTTTAGTTTTATCATTCTCTTATTTTAGAAGTTACAGGGGGGGACACACATTTTACAACTTTGGAAGTGTCTCTGGCGCAAACTATTCAGTTTAGAAAAAAATGATATTACAACCTCAATATCATTTTTGAAGACCTATCCATAGATAACTCGTACGTATGGGATTGATGAAAATTTTTTTTTGAGTTTCAGTTCTAAGTATGGGGAACCTCAAAAAAAATAATGTTTTTTTTTTCTATTTTTGTGTGAAAATCTTAATGCGGTTCACAGAATACATCTACTTACCAAGTTTCAACAGTATAGTTCTTATAGTTTCGGAAGAAAGTGGCTGTGACATACGGACGGACATACAGACAGACAAACATGACGAATCCATAAGGGTTCCGTTTTTTGCCATTTGGCTACGGAACCCTAAAAAGCCGAAATATCTCAAAAATCGAGCTACTTTTATAAAGTCTAATTCAGCTTTTTCGGACCGTCCTAAGTGCCCATCAGCAGGTCACGGATCATCCATTCATTACCTTACACCCTGTTTACCTATTGTCATTGAATCATAACACCATTTCCATTTCTTTACAAAATTTGAACGACATTTTTAATTTACGCCCAAACCCCGACAATACACTGCAATTAAAAACATCCGAGTTTCGGACCGCGGATTAGGCTGATGACGTCACCGGATCAATTCCAGCTGGATGCTCGGATTAACACCCCCCACCCCCACCCCCCCCTCGTAATCTCAGCCGTACAAGGTTGGAGGTTGTGTTGAAAAAGGCGATTGAGTGAAAATTTCTTGGAACGACAATTTAACACGACGTTTGGGTAATTTTATATACTTAGTCGGGCCATAAGTTCTGTTACTAAGGTTGAGTCAAATAAAACTAACTAATGTTATTTTTTTTATTTCAATACATATAAAAATTAAAAGCTCAATTAATGTACATTTTGAAGAAAAAATAATCATTTTAAATAGTCGCCGCAATTTCCGAGACGATTTTTTAACATTCACAGCCGGCAACGATGAAATTATGCATGACTTTTCTGTAAATTTCACTTTTTGAAAACGCTTAAAAGTTAATTTTTGTTTACTAGAACTTTATTATTTAATATTATAAAACTTCCTATCTTTGTGTATGTTTAGAGACCAAAATTATATTTTTCAACAAGACTCAATTCCAACTTATGAAGCAAGAGATTTTGGAGTGTTTTCATATTGCTGCGAATTCATGTGAAATCGTAAAGTCGATTTAATGAGACATCAAGACTGACCGGTGTACAAGCGGCTCTTAAAAGTGGCTTGAAATATATTTGTATCAGAATTTAAAGCTAAAAGTCTGATCAATATTTCACGCAAATTTGAACTCTCTACAAGAACTCTTACAAAAATTGTGGCTATTATCAGTATAATCGTCGTGCGTAAATTGAACTATGATTTTCTAGTCCGAAATGGGAATACCTCAAGCTCGTACATCAAATAATTACAATAGTTTAGAACACATTATTTTTATTTTTATTCTACATAAATCAATGTTTTGATTAATCTACAGATTTATAAAAAACTCCTTTTATTTATTTTTTAAATTGTAATAAATCTCAGTAACAGAATTTATGACCGGACTAGGTAGAACGGAAAAGTAATTTGGGGCTAATTCTGTAACGGCCACATTATAAACTCGTCTAGAATATTTATTATGTGGGCGATACGTGAGTGAGAAAGTACTTACACACTAATTAAGTGCCCACACTGCTCCGGTCTATAGCATCACCAAATCATGTTATTTGAGTGACATTAGCTAAGTTCTAACGGCGTTACTTATAAACGTGGAGTAGCTAAACCATGCTTTATCCTTATCTGTCATTGTGACATTTGGATTTGTCAGATAAGGACAAAGCATGGTTTAGCTACCCAACGATTATTCCACGTTCATAAGTAACGCCGTAAGTGTTTTGTTCACTTAAATGTATGGGATTGCTCACTTAGATGTAGAAGGAGGGAAGATGGCCGATTAACATTGTTCGGCTTATACCTGCTTCTGATTTATTTTTATTTACTGATTATACTCTCACTCACTTGACGTTGGTGAAATCATTCGGGAACCACCAAAAATGAAAAATAAAAAGATTTATGACAGATACAATAGTATGAGCAGAGTCCAATTCAGGCATTTTTTACCGTTATTCTGTTATATTCTGATATCATGTACTTAAACAGAATAAAAATGACGTAATGAACACTTTTTTTCATTTCTTTTTTTATATACACCGTGCCCGGGACGTACCCGAAGGATTTTAACCATCGATTTTAGACCCTATTTGGAGTATATAATGTGGTATAATATTTCGTCCAATATCGCATAATTTCCGATATTTTTATTATTTAAAAAACAATTCCATAGTTAATTTAATTTGAACTCTGTCACCATAACTTAAAGCATTATTTACTAAGAAATTAAATTAATTTATGTTGTACGTTGATGATATCGCTACTTACAACATGAATCTTTCTTAGTAAATAATGCTGTAAGTTAAGGTGACAAAGTTCAAATTAAATTAACTATGGAATTGTTTTTTAAATAATAAAAATATCGGAAATTATGCGATATTGGATGACATGTTATACCACATTATATACTCCAAATAGGGTCTAGAATCGATAGTTAAAATACTTCGGGTACGGCCCGGGCACGGTGTATATCAGTCACTGAATACTGACACTGCCTTTCTTTATTTATATCGTTAAGTATGACCTACGGAAGGTTAATTGGTTACCACAGGTACCTAACTTAAATACATCTTTTTTTTTGCATTAGAATATTATTAGGTACCTAAATTACATCATTCTCACTAATAATGTACATTACGTTACAACAAAGCCTGTCTTATCATTTCATTCAATCAAGCTAAGCTTAAAGAGCAACGCATCAGGGTTCACATTCGCTTGACCAATAATCAAATTACCTTAATCATATGAAGGCCCGAGTTTTTGCCGTATCCAAGATGGATGTTCGATTAATAGGATTGTATCGGGATAATACGATTTGCTCTATTATTAGCTAAGCAACTGACGTATAAATTAATATCATTTGGGGTTCCTTTTGGAGGAAAACCTTTGGGAATCAGAACGAGATAATAACTTTTCTCAAACATGCTCGGAAATAACGGTTTTCCGATTGAAACACATGGACGGAAAATGCCTCTTTTTACTCCTAGGAGTAAAAAAACCATGTGAAAACACTTTCCGTCCATGTCCATATTGTTTTTTCAAAATTGCTCTCTATTGCGTATACAATCGAAAGGACCATGGAAAAAATCCCGTACACCCAACTTGCGCAGTGAGGGGCGGCGGCGCGGCGGGGCTCTGCGGAGCGGCGGCGGCGGCTGGCGGCGGCTCGTTGTGCATGAAACTAACTTAACTAATACTCGTATGACGCAAACAAACATTCACTCCAAATTTGTCAAAGGTTTTTAATAATTCTTATAATCATGTATTTGTATAATTTCCTCGCATTGTTTGAGAAAAGCATTATGTATGCCTCGGCGGAAACGAGGATTTCCTGACTCGTATTTTAGCAGGCCTCGCTGTTGCTCGGCCTGCTAACCACCTCGTCAGGAAATCCCTTACTTTCCGCGCCTAGGCAACAATGTACTATACCGTACAGCCACGAACGCTAATTTGTGACCCATTTCAGGAAAAATATGCTTGAAGTCGTCAATGTCATTAGAGATGTCAAGTCATTTATAACTTTTGGGAAACTTAACCTTATTGTTGTAGAATGTCAGATTGACTTTGGACCTAAGGTGGGTACCAAATTTAAGTTCTCGACTATACCTACACATCTAAGATCGCTGTATCAAGTAACATGGTTTGACATTAGGGGATTGGTTCGGTCGAAGTCAGAAGCAGCTGTAAATTTTAGTCCCTTGTCGCGGCTGGTATACAAAATTCAAACCACTCTCACTTTAATACGATACTACGACGAAGTAATAAAATGAACCTACATACAGCATCTTCGAGATCAAGCGTACATCTGAATCTGTATGTATGTAAGCTCTTTATTGCACATAAAACCAATAGGGTATTTGCCTATTTTTTTATTAGTATTTAAATTGAAGCATTTTTATCTTCCGAATAGCCCAGTATAAATATTTTTTTAATATCTTTAAAAATAAGAAAGATATAAATGTTTAAAACTTGCTTTTAGACCGAGAGGAAAATACAGTAATGTGACGTCATATTACTCAACCGCCATATGAATTACACGCAAAACATCGTTTCGTGAGAAAGAGATAGACAAAAAACTTTAAAAGGCTATTTTATTTCATTACCAATTTCAAAGGGGTTTGGGTAAAAGTGTTGTTATTTGTAAAATTCATACATTTTCAAGGTGAGCGGCCATTCGTAAAAGTGGCAAATTATGATAGAATTACTAAAAATAAACATATTTTATTATGTAATGTAATACTCTTAAGTGCATCGGAGCTGAGATATTTAAATATTCATACTTGGGCGTACTTTTGTACTAAAAACTGAACACTTAAATCTTTAAAATCTCCGCTCCGATATTATTTAACGCCATAAATTATATATATCTATGTGTATTTAGAGGTCCTCTAAATAACTATGTTAGAATAATCCGTGGCCGCTGAAAAAAAAATGACAATATTCTTCAAACAAATTTACCCAATGCCCTTTGATTTTGAATTATTTTATCATACTACGTATATTTATATATTATCCACATTAATTTATGAAATTTAATATCAGGCAAATACCCTATTACAAGTAAGTACGTACAGTCAGCAGCGGAAGTAGCTACGCAACCGAAGAGATCAAAATGATCTGCACTCGATTCTATTGTCAAGAGAATAAGTCGTGTCTAGATCATTTTGAGCATGTTATTCTTAGCTACTTTTTATACTGCCTGTACATAAACTTAAGATAACGTGTGCAATGGCGAACTTGTCCCTTTAAGGTATCTCTTCCAGTTAACCTGTCTATGATTGTGGAAACTGTACGAGGATGTCTGTATATCCGCTAACTCCTCCTAAACTACGGAACGGATTTTGATGACGGTTTCATGATCAGTTAGATATTTTTTCACGGAAGGTTATTATGTACATACATTCTGGTTTATGTACGTGTGTTACAAAAAAAAATACATAAACCGAAGCGAAGCGAGAGTGGGTGGGGAGATAGTGTGTACAATGTGTACAAAATTGAGTACAGAGATGATTTTATACTATACGGAGACCAACGAAGGGTATATTTTATCCCGAAAAAATTGATAGTTCCCGAGGGGAAAACGATAAGATGAACGGAGTCGCGAGCAATGGTAAAATCATATTTGTAAATGTTAGAAACGTTATTATTTGACCGCTGTGATTACGATATCAAACTAATATAGCCTAAACCAAAGTAGAATAAAACTGGCTGAGAATGTCTAATCCCATAATGTTCCCTTTCGTTCCTATCACGTTTTATTACGTACGAGCTGAAATTATTAATTTTGATACATTACTGTACTTATTCATAGCAACAGATGCTCAGTTATATCCATTATGTTTACGCGTAAAGCTATAAAATGCCGTCAGCCGAATCATCATACTACACATTGACTCACACCAGATTGTAAATTATCATGTAAGAAACTTCCTTCATTCGGTTGATTCTTAGCTAGAATTCAAGAAAATTGGTTAGGCTGTTAAATATCAGCGCGAAGGGGTCCCCATTACAGTTGGGTTCATAAATATGTGTACACTTTAGTACTTTGTCACTTTAAACGCTGTGACAAATCATGTATGGCAGTTTAAACATGACATTAAATAGATTTATGAACTCGACTGTACATCGGGGGTTTTAATTTATTGAATAGTTAGTCAGTCAGTTATTGAACTTATAAAAGAGTATTCACTGAAGGGCAACAACTCAACAACTTGGCTGTGCTCCTGGCATTGCTGATGTTCCTAGGCGACGGTTACTGCTTACCATCAGGTGGTCCGTCAACTTGTTTGCCGTTTATGGCTATAAAAAGTATACCTAGTTGCCTAAGTAATCATCATCATCATCATCATCATCATCATCATCATCATCATCATCATCATCATCATCATCATCATCATCATCATCATCATCATCATCATCACGATCAGCCTATACTAGTCCACTGCTGGACGTAGGCCTCTCCCATTGCACGCCACCGAGCACAATCAGCGGCCACTCTCATCCAGCTCTTGCCAGCAACCTTGTGAAGATCCTCGACTAAGTAATATTTACTTACAATTGAATGTCTAATTAGTTGATGTCTGAGTTTAATCTTGACAGCTATAGCCTTGCATGTTAATGATACATTAACCCAACGCTTTATCAAGCGGTGATCTATTTCACGGTTCAACAAAAAAGAGCGTATGCGCAGAATTTACCTTTTTATAAAATGAATAGGCTAACAAATGTTAGTTTTCTTTTTAAAGTTAATGTCGTTTTTTATAATTTATAGCTATAATAAGAAAAGATACAATCTTACAAAAAATAAGCAATCTGTGGGAAGGTTAATTTGCTGACAGGGAACTTAAACATACAATATAATACAATACAAAACACTTTATCGAACACTATATACATCAAGGAAAAGATACACAAAAAAATTATTACATAGTGAGAAAACCTTACAAAGAAACTAAGTACCAATTTCACCATACGATGTTAACCACTTAACAGACGATTAGAGCGTTAACAGCTGTCAAAATGTATGAATTCGAGTAACATTGATTAAAAATTAACATCGTTTAGTGAAATTGATACTAAACTCATGTTAAGTTTAGTTTACCTAAGCATGGAACGAAATAGCCATCCCAACGTAAACAAAATAATACAAAGCCAAATCACACCTCCCAAAGACAATAGATAGATTATAGATAGTAGCTCTATTACTCTATTAGAATAATGCAAATGTATTACAAAAAGTGGTGCGCTAATTATCTTTGTTGAGGATAGATATGTAATTTATTACTATGTGGGTATTTAATATTCCTGTACCTGTATTTGCCACTAAAACATACAGTCTCTTTTTAGTTCTCCAAAGAACGTAAAACAATAATTCTTCTGTATGATAAGAACTAAAACTATAAATAACTAGATTATTTTTACCTACAATCTTATGATGGCTAAAGTCATTGTGTCGCGGAGTAATCTAACCTTCAGTTAGGCTAAATACTCGTGTTCCTTAGAAACAAAAAATACAACGCTGAATCCAATATGTTACACTTCCAAACGATATTTTTATCGATCGGTCAAACGTAATAAAAAAAAAACACTGTGACGATGATGGTTTCTGACTAAAATCCTTAAAATGAATAGAGTTTATTTTAAAGCATAGCTAATGAAAATCAATAACGTACGTAACTTGAACTGATCGACAATTTTATAATGCACCGTATCGAGCGTTAAATTGATGGGAGTTAGTTCTCAGTACGGCCCTTACCCCGTTTTCGTTTTAACTGCCTAAATAATTGGAGTCGGTCGCCAAGTTTATTGGGAACAATACGCTTCCACAAAAGTTTATTCTTAGCTAGCGCAGGGAGTTAGAGGAATCGTATTAATCAGGCAAAATATAGAGGCATTAAAAGCAAATAATATTGCTAATACTGAACTTACATTGATCTTAATGCTAACAGTTCCCTGGTATATTGGTACTCACTAATAATACCTAAGTACTGTAGTGAGTCATGTATTTTCTGTCGCGTAATTTCCGCTGCATTGAGTTTCATACAAAAGTCCTGTTTGGTTCACACATCGACGCAAAATCAGCTGGACTTTTGTATGCAGCAGAAATTACGCGACTCAACTCAAACAATGACGCTTCTCTGGCTTCACCCCTAATTTTATTTATAGCGGAGATCCTCTTGTCACCTTCCAACTCCATCTTCAGATCGGCTACTAAATACCTACTATTTATTTAATTGTAATCGAGTTAACGAATATATTAAAGATTACAGCCCGTTCTAATAATGTAAAATGGTTCAAAAATTACTTGTAACATTTGAACAAAACATATTGACAGATAAACAAACGAAAAAATATAACAAAATAGTACATTTAACACCTATGACACAGATACATGCCACAATACTTAAGAGAAACATTGATGAAGACAATGACAAAAGTTTCCATCTAGCGGGGATTCACCATCGAGTCATAGGTACAATTTGGGTAGGGGTCTACTGGCATAC
Organism: Acleris literana; assembly: GCA_946894065.1. Taxonomy (NCBI): domain Eukaryota; kingdom Metazoa; phylum Arthropoda; class Insecta; order Lepidoptera; family Tortricidae; genus Acleris; species Acleris literana. The sequence goes on from OX335671.1 coordinate 4,732,492, forward strand.
ATATTTTTACGCATATTAATCATTACGCATAAAAGTCGATTGTCATAAAACGGTTTTTACAATAGAAAGGGTTTTATTTTAATTATTATTAAAAAGTAACCTAACCTAATCTACACAATAGACGTTTATTAAAATTTGCAACGTCAGCCTAAAAGGTTGTTAAGACAATCGATTTTTATGCGTAATGATTATTATGCGTAAAAAAATTATGCGAGTAGATAGGCCCCCGTACAATTTGTTTCAGTTCGATTGATTCAACTGGAAACAAGATCAGAGGCCCTACTTTGAAAATCGAAGTTCGAAGTTACGTTAGCTCCATCCCTTTCTCTCGATTTAGTCTCGAAGGACGTGTGACAGAGATGGAGCTAACGTTACTTCGAACTTCGATTTTTAAAGTAGGGCCTCAGCTATCGTTGATAATTGAAAAATAAAGATTTTTAAACAGGTGTAACATTCGCAATTGAAATCAATTCTAATTTAACGCCTATTCAAATTTAAAATAGACTACCAAGTAGGAAAGTTACCCGTTTAAGACGTTCAAAGATAATTATATAAATCTATTTCGTTTTTTGCACATCACTGGCCATTGTAATATGGTTGTTCCGAGAATCGAGACTAGGGTTGTCGAGCTTAACATGTTAACAAAGCAAAAAAACTACATCACTAGTTTATATATCTATATTTAAAAAAGTAACTGATTGGCTGATCATCAACGCACAGATAAAACCGCTGGACCTAGTGGCTCGTGTTGAAATTTGGAGGGAATATACTTTGAATATCCTAGAATAGAATAGAATAGAATAGTTTATTCGTCGATTCTTGAAAAATTACATTTAAGATTTACATAAACATCCACTCCAGTCCACTAAGAAGGGATTTTGGAAAGTCATCCCTTAAGGGTTCAAATCGGGGGAACGTGAAAAAAATTCTACCCGTACCAAGTCTCAGGCGTCCTCTAGTCAAATTGACGTCCTAATTTAATAACCGTACCTTTACGTATTTTCTCATTGATAGTTATTAATACATAAATGAATGCATAATTATGAAACAAACATATGATTCAAACTTATTTATTTACACGAATTCTGGGTAAAATTCCCGATTGTGAGTATTTTATATTTCAGAACCGATTTTTTTTTAAGCTGTCTATCCCATATACAACAAACGACATTTTTACCTTTTTCCCAGAACTGATTGTAGCAAATTCCCCTCTTAATTTATTTTTTATCCCTGTCGCATTCTGTGAACAAATTTGGATTTATTTATAATCAACTTTTAACTGTTGGGAAGCCCTGAAAAAAAAAAACAATGACGTAATCCAATTTATAATTATAAAGTATAAATCCATACGTTTTCATTTTTATGCGATGATTATTAGTAACGACTCGAAGTAAAGTGATCTACTTTACACAGGAGATAATAAAAACGTAAATCGTACTATAACAGCGTTTGGTTATTATTATATCAGTCGACAATGACGTATGATGATCATTTTGCTAATAATAATTGAACTTTTAAACAGTGGTAAAAGAAATCCAACTTAAATGTTAGTAATACAACTAAATTTATTTCGCGATCCTGATAAGATATACATTTCATTTGATGTGTGATAATGCAAAAATCAAGTAAGCTCCGAACAAGTTTGCATTGAAAAAGAAAGTGTGCGGCTTTCCATTCCATTGAACAATATAATTAAAACTTAGATCAAAAGAAAGGTTACTGACCAAAGGATACCTAGGATAAATTGAGGCTATTAACAAATGGTGAGAAACAAAAGGCTAGATAGAACTTGTGATATACCTTTTTCGATTACATTAACGAGTAGTAATGGAATTTCTTACAGAGAATATCTTTCTTTAGACTGACGCAGAGCACAGATTTTTTCAGAATTATGGATAAAAACATTACGAGTATTACTATCCCCGATAAGATAAATGTTTATTAGCGTTTTGATTACTAGCAATACCTTATTGTCACTCTTCCCGATCTCGAAACAAATTCCACACAAAATTAAGTGTGTGGCACTTATGGATGGATCACCTATATGACATTTTATTAAGTACTATTAGCAGGACAAACAATAACGGTTGCAAAGTAAATAAATAAATGCTTAGATGCGTTCATTTAATACTACATGTTTTTGGACTGGTTAATAAGGATAGACAATGTCAGAATAAACAATATAATATACATTTAAAGAATACGGCATTTTACATTATAAGACAGGATTAGATTGCCCTCTCTTTAGACAAACGATTCAAGCAAGAAATAACGTAAAAAGTTACAATAGCTTCGTTTCATTATTTTGACTTCAATCTATAATGCTTTATCAGTTTATTCCACGAATTCATCTCGTATCACAAAAACATTACAAATACCGAAACAACATTTCGATTTCACAAAGCATAATTGACTTTAGATAAGACTTAGTTCTGCTTTTGTACTAATATAGAAAATGGAAAAAACTTTTTATCCTGTCATAAATAACCTACCAAGCAAATTGTGGAAACGTTTGGTTCGGCTAAAACCAGTTTTTTAATATAAAACCCAATCACAGTGCAGTAACCTCATCCATCAATATTCACTGCGGCAAAGATATGCAAAGAAATGCAGCGAACAAACAATTAAGACAAACGAACAATCAATGAATATGCAATCAAGGAAATTGCAGAGAATTAAAATAGAGGTAGAGAAAACTTTGAAGATGCAATTACTCCGGAACGTTACACGCATCGAAATTGGAAACTGCACTCAAAAAAATGAGAGCCAATAAAGAGAGATTTTCACTTAGTTGACATAAAATGAATACAATAGTTAAGATATTAGTTATACGTATAAACCAAAACTGATAGTAACAATCAGCAATTTCTTTAGTGATTCAACTAACATCTTAGTTGATGTATATAACGTCTTAGTTGGTGTATCTATCGTCTTGTTAGGCTCGTATGGGATCAAGACGCTTATGCACAACAATCACAATCTTGTTACAAGTGACCAATTATTTTTTTCAGTGTGATAACTTTATGTATGACATGTGATTACAAATAATACTGTTAATATAAAAGATTTATTTATCAGAGCTTACATAAAATGATAATAGACTTTAAAAAGAAGCCGAAATAGAGTAAGACGACCAGTCAGATGATGCTCAGACGATATCCAGAAGACGGCAGGGTCGAACTGGGACAAAATCGAAGCATCAAAGACCTTAGTGAAATCTATGGGAGAGGCATAAAATATGCTCAGCAATGGATGAGAATATGATGAAGAGAAGAAAGTACAAGACTATAAAATAACAAATAAATATACTGCGTCACGAATCGTTTTATACAAATATGAAACTAAAAGAGTAGGAAGGCAATTATTGTGGCATTACAAAATTCATTTTTGTAGTACTTTACTATAACAATTTAATCGTGATTGTTAAACCAGGTGATACCTTAATTGTTCCTGTAAACAGGTAACACATAGAAGTATAATCGAAACCAGTCAGCCATTAAAGATATATTGATATAGGTGTAGAATGGAGCAGGTGCACTCTTTCATTTGAATTTAAAATATGTAGAGAACTTGTACAAGCAAGTGCTAGACACCGTCTAGGAGGTAACATGAGTTATTTATGGTTAAATACTAGATATTCTGGTTTAGCTACACGTAAAGATAGGCTACACGATGATGATAAAATGGTTAGTTGAGTTGTTGTTGTAAGCGTTGCATTTTTTGTAAGGTAATACAAAATGAATGGTTGACTAAACATAATAACTGAACCTTATAGCGTTTACAAATAGTTTATTAACGTGGCTTAGTAAACAGCACCTTGCTAAACGAATAAAGATTCAATAATATAACTGGACATAATAACAAGACCAATAGTGAGTACGCCGGTTTAAAGGTTATTAAAATTACCAACCTTTGTATCATAGAATTATATTTCAATTGTGTATCCTCAATGCTTACATGATTGATATAAGAAACAAGGTCAATTAAATGGATATTTTAATAACAATAATGGTCATGTCAGCTGAAGGACTATGTCTATTGTTAGACAGAGATCTACGATAAATCATGCAATAATAACCACAAAACATGCATCAAAATAGGCAGAATTATTATTTAAATATTCACATAGCTTAAATATAACTTTCGACTAACTATGGCATAGACGTCAAAAATATCAAATGCAATCCCATTTACCACAACCCATTAGCTAATAATATATTTTTTCATAATATCATTCCAAATGTCTCTAAATAATATTAAAATAAAATAACTTTTGCACATACTCCAATCGTATTGCTATGCTAGTTCACTAGTTAACTAGGCGCAAGCGTTTCTTCATGTCATCCCAATCAAGCAATACAGTCAATATAACAATTTGTCTGCGCACGAGTGTCCAGTCACGATCACACGTTGGTTGCGCCACCGCATGTTGACTTTAAGAATCTTAAACATCTTCACGTTCACTACAATCTACAAGTTAGAAGTGACAGCGTTCTGCTTGAATGGTAGTATTGGTAGTCTACGCAGGATGTTATCAAAAATATAATTTGTTCTCAAAATAAATGTGAATCGTTAAGGTTAACCTGTTAATGAAAGTAAAATTCAAAGTTTTTTAAATATACTACGTTTCCAAAATAAATGTGATTTGTTATGGAAACTTCTGGGTTTATCTCAGAGAGTAATAAAGATTTATATCAAAAAACATTTGTATTAATATTTTATTATTTTGTATTAAGATTGACAATATCAATTTATTTTTGTATTTTTTGACATGCAATGCAATTTATATTGTAATATTACATTGATGAATAAATAAACGAAACTAAACGAAACTAAATATTATCATTATCTTACACATGAGTACTTAAATTATTCTTACATAACAAGCATTTGATAAGAAAAAATAGATACTTGGGAGAAGAAAGGTACGAATATCATTTAACACCCGAAAGACACAACACCCAGTAACAATTATATAACACCTCAAAATTCTGATCACGTCAATTTGAAATAATATTGACAATAACTTTCACCCGTTGCAAAACAATCGTTCCGCAAGCCAGTTCACGGTCAGCGATGACAGACTGCCCGTTATCCAGTTATTCGCCTGGCAAACCGATTACGTCAAATACCAGTTTCCGAGCTCGAGGGAGCCGTTTTGGATTCCGAATGCGAAATGTACAAGGATTCGGGAATGTTCGAGAATATTGGAACAGATGGCGTTGAGGTGTGACTTCGAGCTAACTTAATATTCCACCGTTTTCTACTTATACCCTTTGCTTGCACAATAACTAATGAAGTAGTTTGACTTTAGTAATTAGTTGAGTCTTGAAAAGTTCAAGAAGTAGTACAAAGCTGCCTTGCTTTTCGAGGAACCGTACTACTTTAATACATCTAGGAAATTTATTATCATACTGTTTAGGGTTTTGAATTGTTCGAACAGTAACAAATATGAAAATAATTTCTCCGTTTAGTTATACCTATTTATCCATTATGTAGTCATGTTCATAATCAGCATACAAAACATAAGTAACAAATTCAAGATTGAATCTTCACATTTAAATGTTTTTAAAACTGTGCACGGAAACCTTTTAAAATAAACAACCCGCCTGCTAACAATATAAGATATCAGTATTGCAAATCGTATAAGTACGAATAAACAAAAAACTAAGACGGGTGCCTGCATTGTTTGAGCCAGACATCTTGGGATCAGAACGACATTAATGCCCAAATATCATGAGGGGAAATCTAGCAATATTCATTGAATAAGTAAGCAAGACAAACAGTAAAGATAATTGTTTATTTATTATTATTTAACAGCTTGAAACATTGAAATACCTCCTTTTCTTAATAGATTTACCAACAAATTAAGAAAAAATATATGAGGTGAAATTATTTATCCTTTAACTTGTTATCGATTACAAAAAAAAAACGATACAAGCAAATAGACAGAGACGAGGGATTCAAAAGAAATAAATGTATGTGGACGTACGCTCATTTAAAAAAATGGTGTAACTCCATTAAAAAATAAAACTCTGTATCTAGTTCTAAACACCCCACCAAAAAACATTCTTACAAAATAACGTCTCTCAAAGTCATTAAAGCGCCAACTCGACCTCATGGATTGCATACATTCGTCTTGACGATGCAATTATTGAAAATTGGCCAAGCTTCCTCCGCGAGCGTCCGCTGCCCATTCATTACAATATGATTACGGTATTTACCAAGTTTTTGAGGATTTATGTGGAGGCTCTGTCGCAAAAACAATTGCCGTTCATAAAGGTGGACATTAACAGTCCCTCCATTGCATGTTAGCGCGGCGTCTTGCCATATTTGATCGTGAATATCTAACTTTTTTAAATAATTGTCGTCCTGCTATTCGATAGTAACTGAAAAAACTAATTGACTACAGTTAAACTAGGTTTATTTGGATTGACCGTGAAGGCCTGAAATTTAATCACTGGACAACGTGAGTAGACTAAAATTTTGGTGTCCATCCATTTCACTGACTACCATTGGACTAGGTCCATTTGGACTAACCATGAATGCCAAGCTCAAGTCTCTTCAATCAAAAGATTGTTGTGGTAAGTTGTTTCACAGGTGTTTGTAAGCATTATCCGGTAATTGTGGTAAAGCGGTGTTTGTATTACAAGCAATTGATATTAAAAATGAGTAAATGCCAGTAACAAACCACTGCACTTACGATATGTATTAAAAGGTAGTAAAATTATCAGAGAAGTTGTAAGTAACAGTTTACACCTTTAATAACAGTTTACACCTCACTAGTTGCTGTCATGTGACTGGCTAAAAGCCCTGACCTATAAAACCTGTGTAACCAATACATCAACGGTCGATAAACTTCTTGTGACTATTTTAGCGCCAAGTTAACGTACGGCAACATTACTGCTGCATACGCGTTCCGCTTATCCGTAAAAGCAATAAAAATACTTATTAAGACAGTCAATACAAAAACTAATTAAACCAGTCGAGTTGTGCTGTTAAATAAAGTCTCCATGGTAATAGCAGCATGTTATTAAACTAACAATATTATTTTAAAATTGATTTACGGGGTGACTTTGATAGCAACAACCATTCCACACAAACATGTTTTTTTTTTGAGGAGTTGGAATACGCCTCCATTTTTTTTTGCCTCTGGTATCAGCAACAGTTGCTCCTTAAGAAAGTTAAAGTAGCGTGCGTGTTACTGTCTTTTTTCGTGTAGAAAAAAATATGAATGGTTTGTGTGCTTTTTGTCTTGATTCTTGAGGTATTTTTTTTTTGAAAGTACCTATGTTATGCAAAAATGCGTGTTATTTGTATGGTGTTGTATTTTAAGCCAATCTAATTGGTGATATCGAAAGAGAACAACATCTTTTCTATATTTATTCAGATTTTTCATGCTTTTCAGGGGATTTACTACAGATATTCATTCATATTTGGTAGTTTCAAAGTAATCCCACTCGTAGTTTAACTTTGATCATAGTGTTTTTTTTTACGGGAAACTAAAGATCTCAATTTTTTCTTATTAATCCTGGCGAAAACACCGGAAATACCGATTATTGCATATTTTTATTTTATTATTTTGTCTTTCATTTTCTATAAAAACTCGTGTTAAACTTGAAATTTGATCAAAGTAACCCCGGTTTACGGTACCATAGTTTATTGGTGATTCATTAAGGAGTTCAATTGTGAACTTTATCTTGGCTGCAATTCTGGTTAAACAATCATCCTTTCTATGTTAATTACAAGTCAAAGTAAAATAGGATAGTCCAACCAAGGTATTCTTTTTACAAAACATTAACAAAGGGAAGCAGTAAATATGGTCAACACAGGATAGGACAAAGTACCTATGAAAATTTGCGACACAGTCTACATAAATAGTTAAATCTACCCAGTTTTAGCAATAACTCGTCCGCGTGATATGATCATACGATCCAACAACAATTTAAGTGGAGGTGGGCACGACACTTGGCGTGTCCAAATGACGGGAAGTGGACAAATTGGTTATTTAATGGCCGAGATATAAGTTGGCCATGGACTTGACGGACAGATGATATCTTTAAAACATTGTGGGAACAGCAACAATATAAAGACATGGGAAAGCGTTGGACTCCCAGATGATTCAGATATGGGTCAAATTGAAACGAGCTGAGAAAAAAAAACAAGCCTTATATGAATCGTGACACATTGCTTAAACATGAAGTTTCTGAATATTTATAATGTTGACAGCAGTAAAAAAATGCTGTCAATGCTAATTCCTTCACACGTTATCAATACTCAGAAACTTCATGATTGTGTAATATGTCAGAATTGACTTCTCTTCTGACTAGACACTATAGTTACAGTAGATGAAAATGAATAGAAGACGGAGGATATTACTTCTTAAGTTTAAAGTGAAGACAATGCTAATCTTAAAATCCCTACGTAAGCCCAACACGCGTTACAAGAGATTCGTATCTCCTGTATAATGAGTTGCACCGCGATGCATGCGCCAGATGGCAAAAAACTAAAAGCATTACCATAATTCAAGGGTACAGAAACGACATTTAAAATTATAATTCCAACAGATAAAACGTTCGTAAAACCTTTGTTTTCGATCATTATTATTGCAGTGTATAATCCAGCTAATTATTATTTGAACGGCCGGATTTTTATTGTTTTATAAGTTAACTGCTTTATTATGTTTGTAAGGAAATGATTTTTTTATGACTCATTTAGTATTTTAGCGTTGGAAATGAAAAATTGAAATCGCATATTTTATGGCCGCTGTTAAACCCTTGGAAGATATTAATACGAACAAAACGAGCTCATGACTCAAAACTCAATACTTGTAACGTTTGTTTTTGAAAAATTATGTCAAACGGCCAGAAAAGTATGTCTTGCTCGTAGAATTGCAAGTTTGATATTTCAACACGTGATTATGAGTAAAAATGGTTTATAGGTTCGTTTGGTTGTGTTTACATCTTTGCCAATTTCAATTGGCACAGACTATAAGTACGAGATATTAACACCCTGGTTTTACTGTAATTTACCTGCCAGTTATAAACACGATAAACAAAATTGGGGTCTATATCAAGTGGCATAATCATTGATTGCCCTAATGATTTTTTGAGCTAAAATCTTTTGGTCGAAAACGAATTTTACAATTGAAAGAGATATTTTCAAATTTAAAAAAAAAAACTCACTCGTGTGGTTGCCGAGTTAGAATAGTGCCACTCCATGTCTTCCCGTGGATGTCGTAAGAGACGACTAAGGGAATAAAGGCTTGTAGTACTGTTAGGCGATGGGCTTGCAACCTGTCACTAATACGCTGGTAAACATCTTAGCCTAATTGTGCAAATTGTGGTTATAGAATTATCAACAAGTTTTTAGAGATGTTTGTAATTCTGTAGCTCTGCCTACCCCACTCTGGGAACGAAGGCGTGAGATTATGTATGTACCTAAGTATGAAAAAAAAAACTAACCTTACCTTACCTAACTTATCTTTACAATTGATATTTATTAAATCTTATTATTTCAGCTTAAAATGATATTAGGCCAAAATATTTTAGGACAAACAATCATTAGAGACAATAATTTTATGCGTTTCAACGGGCTCTGTAAAAGTTGACGTTATCAGTTGACTACAATAGCACTTCTAACTCACGAAGATAAGTATTAACCTCCATCTGAAGTCCTTTTCTACCTAGGTCTGAATAATTTTATACTAACGCCAAGATAACTTGGAAGCTGACAAGTAAATGCTTTCCACATACAAAAGGATTCCCAGAAATCCCTTAACAATGGGCTAGAACTGACCGAGGGATTTATTCAGGGCGTGCAAGTTTCCTCTCTGGAAACGGATTCTGTTGGTTTATATCTACATTTTGAATAGAACTGTAGAATAAGTAAATGAAGATTATAATAGGGAATATGCATGGAGTTTTAAAACGCATTTCTCAACAAAATATGAAAATACCGTAAAAGAGATCACCAAAAGTGAAATTAAAATTAAAATCGGTCAAGAAATACGGATGATACAAGCATTTTAAACTGCTAATTAGACAGAGAGATCCGAAGTGCACCGGTGACGTCATCGTGCAGTTCGGCCAAAAAAACTGCACGTACAATTCTGCTTTGCTAGAAAGAGATAGGAACAAATCTTTGTTGGCTAATATCTTGGTTATTTTTATAGCTATTCAAAAAATATGAATGAATCAGCTTTTATTGAAGCTGTAAAAAAAAACATGAATATTCCCTATTATTTCACGAGGGTTAAATATAGGTGCCGGTTTCTATTCAGAAGTTAGCATAATTACTCAATAATTACTCTGTTAATATCGCCTGTTGTGTTTATATTTTTAAATACAAAACGCTGGCGTTTGACAATGCAAGGGTTTATATATCATTTTTTTGTTTTTTAAACTAAAATATACCTCACTGCTGTGCAAAGAATTGAGAATCGACAGCCCAAGATTTCTGCGTAATTTAAAACAAATTACTATTTACCATGCTTAATCAATTAAGGTTGATCGGAAACAATAATATTCGATATTACGAGTTTAATTACAAAATCAAAAGCACAACGACGAAACAACAACACTACTAATTAAAATGATTAATACGACGCGTGATTCGATAACTCTGTCACATTCGATCAGCACAGCACACATATTGTAAATCAACTGTACTTGAACGCAATCAAAACAAGTTCACACAGTGCACCTTGCATGTGTTTTTAGAATTCCATTTCCTAAAAAATCAGACATCTTGGCAGCAGGAATAACTTTGCGTATCCTATCAAGAACAGCTGGCCCTGCAAAGATGCACTACGCTAACTAACGTTTCTATTCGATTCGTTTTTAAACCAATCGCGTCACTGGGAGATGACGTGATACGAAAAGTCACGTGGTCTACCGGTGACGCGATTGGTTAAAAACGAATCGAATAGAAACGTTAGTTAGCGTAGTGCATCTTTGCAGGGCCCTCAGAGCTGGAGTCACCACAATATTGAGGTTTTACGTCTATTAAATGTGCCTAAATACGTTCATTATACGTTACCCAATTGAAAGTTGTTTAGTTTGATTACAGTAATAATAAGAAAAAAGTCTATACTTCTATCTAGACGAAACTTGGGTACTAAATATTTGCCACCATTTTGCCGTCACAGATATTTTTAAAATAAGATTTTATCTCAAAGATAACTTCCCTTTATTACCTATAACATATACCAGGCATATCAATATTTTTTTTAAATTCAACACCAATAAAATACATTTCAAAGTAGTTACTGTAGCGGAAATTACAAGCTATGCTCGTTCTATAAGCATGTCTAACAGACTTAAAGATTGTATTGATATATTGCCATAATCCTAATAGACTGAAATGCTTATGGTTCCGTGGGAAATATGTAAAGTACCTTCCTTATAGCGTTATATGTTAGAACGTAACAAAGTAGCAATGGCGTATAACAACCAAATTTATTACTACGCTGTAATATATCGTAGGATCAAGTAAACGGACGGAGCCATTTCAATTTACGTTTCAATGTAACACCAGCTTAACTTAGCGTCCGTTATAGCAAAAATTTGCGGTGTTTTTTTTTCCAAATTCATTTTTTTTGTGAAAACCCGAATAAAGTAAAGACAACTCGCAAGTAAACTAGAGTTGGAGAAAAGCGTTACATTTCAACCGCCATGACTGTCGCCGTTCCAAAAAAATACTGCGAAATATCACCGTGACTTTGTCACTCCTGTTACTCACATAGCGATCGAGATATTGTGATTTTAGTCGCACCTGTTAATCATACCACAATATGATTTATGCGTTTCAAATATAATATTTTGACATTTTAACGTAAGAATAGACATAACCGTTAATCCGTAATAACCTTCACACTTTTACACCGATACGGATGGAACGGGGTTGAGGAGCGAAGGAACAACACTATTATTTTGTGATATTGTAATGTCGTTCACTCGTGACAAATACCAGTGGTACTTTTAGACGGCTGATCACTGTGACTTTTTCATCGTGATGTTATTTATCACCCATCTCTAAAGTAAACTTGATGACGAGTTCATTGATTTCAAAAAGTTTACAACGAAAAAGATGTCGTGAATAAAAATTGTAACTGATCGAAAAAGTTACTAATCATATTACTTTCTCAATTAGCTCATTGATGGGTATTAAATTAGATTGAGAAGCAAGATAAATACGAACTTTTCCGATCAAAAACAATATATTACATTAACCCTAAACCTTTTTTTTACACTACATCTGAATGCGATGTTACTTTTTCATGCGTCATCTACAAAGTGACGTACCTTTCTTTGTGAGTTTTTTTTTTGAATTGCGATGCTTCTTCTCTGCTGGTAGATTTTACGAAAGAGGCCGTGCGGCCTGCTTACTAAATAAATTAATTTATCTTTATCTTCATTTAGTGCTCGAGACTAAGCTAGTTAGTTGGTGGAGGTGTTTCTTCACTACCCACGTTTAACAAGATCCGTACTTGACCATTTTATCGGATGTTTGACCGCCGTTACCAATGTTTGGACTAACTCGACAATGTTTGCACAGTTTAGTGCTTGGATTGGGAAGGGTCGGTTCTCGAAGGTCGTAAATGAACTTGCGTTTGATACATTGTATATAAATTGGCTGCCGTTTATATATAGTTTTATGTTTGCTTTAAGAAAATAAAACTACACTGAGAAATATAATTGGTTGCTTGTAACAAGATTGTGATTGTTGTGCATAAGCGTCTTGATCCGAAACGAGCCTAACAAGACGATAGATACACCAACTAAGACGTTAGACACATCAACTAAGATGTTAGTTGAATCACTAAAGAAATTGCTGTTAGTTACTATCATTTTTGGTTTATATAACTAATATATTAACTATTGTATTCATTTTATATCAACTAAGTGAAAATCTCCCTTTCTTGGCTCTCATTTTTTTGAGTGTATTATGTCGATTTAGGATTTTCTACGGATTTTTTTAACTACGTTTAAATTTTGCCTGTACCTAATCGAATTAAAAGTAGTGGGTGCCGCAAAATGGGCGACGTAACTAGACGGGGCATGGCCGGAGATGGCGGGACGACTTGGACGCATTTCTCAACAACTGGCCGGAAGGGGCACCTGATAGGGACTCATGAAGATCAAGGGGAGAGGCCTTTGCCCAGCAGTGGGACACCCACATAGGCTAGAAAAAACTAATAATTATGTAACAGTCTCCACACATTTTCGAAATGCAATACTGTTCGACGGTTACAATTCAAATTCCTCTCCATCTATTTAAAATCCATCTTTAGAACAACGAAATTCCCTGTTTTTCCACATCACTATGAGAACAGAATGTGTGTCCGTAATGTGAAGCAATAAAATATCTGTTCAGTCAAACGTGGAGATACCTATGAACAGAATTATCTGTTCAACGTGCGTGTGACGTTAAGACGCGCTGTTAACTGCTTTGAGTCAAACGGTCTACCAGTTACTAGTTTATTGGTTTAAAATAGCACCCGAGATGTAAGTAGGCGTAACAATGATTTCAAAGTCAACAGTGAATTGGATTGGAAATTTTCATACAGGAATGCTGCAAGTTCAATGCAAATCGCTGAAAGAATTTAAATAACGATGATAATAACAATTCAGAAAAAAAAACTAGAGATCAAAAAGTGATTTTTATGGCAAAGTTAAGGCCATCAAGAACACAGGCCACCTGATAGTAAGTGGGATCGGTGACCACAGACATTTGCACTCTCAAGACTAATCTTAAGACTGCAAATGCGTTGCCAACTATGAGGACTAAGGTGGAATCCCTCTATGCTAGTAATTTCACCAGTTTACTTATCGCCGAAATACAACAATGCAAACATTGATGCTTATCAGTAGGTTAAATAATAAGATGGAGGTAGCGATCCGTATGAACTCTCCAGAAGGTCCTACCACAACTAAAAACTATACCGTAAAACGGGGTGAGTAGGGACACAACCTAAAATAAGTCATAACTTGTTACAAATAAGAACAATTATTAAATGGACAATAACGTTACGTCTATTGGAAATAGTTCCAGTCTTATAATTAATAGCATATGCTTCATTTTAGGTTGAGTCCTCACTCACCTACTCACCCCTTAATCCTTTCTCACCCCATTTTACGTCATGTTAAAACAAAAAGAGCTTGATAAAAATATGAACAAACTCTGTTCGAACCCAGCACTATTGCAAATCAAAAAGCGCAAGACTCAGCAATTACTTGGAAGATGAGAATTACCTTGACCCGAAAACTACTTAATCGTACCTCGCTCTTATAGGTTTAATAACTCGTATGTCATTTGCTTAACGTTCCCTTCTGATGGCAGTCTTACTTGAGTAACGATTCACCGTGTCAAGGGTTTTTAGTAAACTTGAGGAGTGACTGGATTGAATAAGGCTATATATTAAAACAGGTTTGAAATAATATCTGCCACTTTAGAGTAGGTATCGAACTTTAGTCTACATATTTTCACCAAGGACAATAATCCCTTACTCGTTTTACAGAAATGTGAACAAATATCTCGTAATAGTAGTACATTACTAAAGAGGCCGGGACAAAAGGGGTTGCCGGCTGAAGACTAATAGACGCGTACGCACCCCTAATTACCTTTGTTTTCCTAGTACTTTAGATAAACATGCAAACGCTTTGGTTGGATGCATGGCTTAGTATATTTAAAAAAAACAGCTATCTAGCCAGTTCATAAACACAGCCGCTATGTTTACACTAAAAACAAAAATGGTTTATTGTTTTTTTTTAATACGCATAGTGGCAGAATGTCATGATGCCTGTGCCACAAATTTATGTGGAATGGAAATTAAAAAAGAGGACTTTGCCGGCCTAGGCCTGCACGATTTTTATGAAATTCCATAAACGACCTCTTGTCCTAGCCGCACCTGAAACGTCATACTTGGCGGCCTATTATAAAGAATAACATCAATATTTCATGGCATGTTTGAGAAAAAAATATAATCAACTAGCTTAGGAACTTGAACAACGGGGATTATAAAATTCTACCAGTAGTCATTTATAAAACAGAAGACTTCCTGTATTATCATTATCTAGGAATTCTATGAGAAATATTATGATTTTCAATAAGTTTCAGTACAAGAAATTCTTTAACTCGTACCCATCTTTTAATTGTTCGCCTTTTAACAATAATGTTTTTAATTGAAACAATGGTTAAAAAATGCATTATTACAATAATATGCAATGTAAAAAGGAAAGTTATACCTAAGCAAAGCTAAGCGATGACCATTATTCAGTGAGGCATTGTCAATTTACTTAATAAAAACTTGTCCAACGCATAGTGACGACCCGAGACCGACCATCGCGGTCAACTTTGGGGGATGCCAATGTCTATACCTTGTGGAAGTCGTCGGCTCAAGTGATCATGACGATGCTTATAACAGCGTAGACGAGTAGATAAGTAAAAACGTCATTATTAACCTCATACCAAAAAACACACTGACCTGGTAATGTATGACAAAAACAATTGACATTGCTGTTACTACAACACTTAGATTTCTGCGAGTTTAAAAATTTACGATTTACTTATTATTCAGTGGAAGCGCATACAAAAATGACGCATGATAAACAATAAATATTCCAAAACACAGTTATAAAAACATGCGAAGTTCAGATAGCCGGGAAACATAAACACTGAATTTATGATTCAATCAACAGATCGGAAATAAGACCGTCCTTAAATGCTGGAAATGCTTCAGCCAATAATAGTAGTAAACCTTATCGTTAAATAAACTGCTAAGAGAGTTAATCTTGTAAAATATAGTGTATTAGAAGCAGAACTTATTTTGTAACTAAACTTTATAAGTTTTTAGTTATTGTTAAGTACTATTCCTGAACTTACAAATGAACATAAATGTGTCAACTATGAAATAAACTGGTGTAAGATTAACGAGTGCACTCAAATTGAATATGTGTGTAGAATATTGTCACCAGCTATTGCGAAGTTGCTAACACCCATTGTCAATGTCAAGCCAAATGTGGCAATTACGCAACACGTGTCTGGTCTTAGGTCAATGTTGCGCAATGACGACACGTGAAGTTAACAAGTACCTAAACATTCTAACAACTATTATCCTTAACAAAGAAGCTTCATAAGAAAACGCTGGTACGTGATTTGCAAAACTGGTACATTAATGAATTGGATAATACCTAATGACTAAATGATGTTTTCGTTTAACAAGCTAAATAATTTTTCACGTTAAAAAACTAGACCACGATTACGTAAAGGCAAAAGTTCAAAACACGAAACTCATAAAAGAAAACATGAAAGCAATCCCATAAAAACATTGCCTAGAAGAGCCCATTGACAAAAACACAATATCAGAAGAAACACTTACAAAATCAATAACAGTAAGGCGAGTCTTTGTACGAAACGAGAGTATATTTTTACAACGGCGAATTGTTCGTGACCTCAATAGTAAAGAGCAGAGATGATTTTATAGGTCCAGACAAGCAGGGTCAATTGCAATACAATAATATAGGTACATTAATGGAAGTAGACAAGAGATGTATAAAACCGGCACGAAAAAGTAAACACCAGTTTTACGAATGCAATATTATTTTGACATTAATGACGTATTCTTAAAATGTCGAAAAATTCTGAGCAATATTCTTTTAAGAGAGTAATACACACGCATACAGTTTGAGTTGAGTTTACCCGCTTAAAATAGTGACATCAATTTAAGTTCTTAAGCCGGTAGACTAAACAGAAGCAGTTAAAAATCATAAACATTTTTTTTTATGACTAAAATGTTTATTGATTTCTAAGAGTTCGACAATAGCAAATCGATTTGCGTTTGTATAATCACAAAATGGGAAAATCATTTTTCAAAATAATTCTGCACTAAAATTAGACTTGACTACCGTAAAATAACGATAATACAAGAAAATAAAATGAGTTTTTTTTTTAAACAATCCTAAAATAACTTACGATACCTATTAACTCAGCCATTGTATTGCAATAAAACTAGATGGTATTCGCATAGACGAAGAAAGACACAAAGGCTCTCCTTAACGAATCCTAACAAAAAGTAAGATAATTCCAGACGACTAGACAATTAAGTGTGATCAGTTCAGAGACCTGTTATAAACCTGTTATAAAAAGCCTTTTCAATATCATTCGAGAGCACTTTAGTTAATTTATGGGTACTTCTCAAAGACAAGCTCAATACTAACACTTTTTATTCTTGACACACTAATTAAAATAAAGACTTATCATGCGTGTACGCTAAGCGACGTTTGATAATTGAAATGTCATTAAAAGATTTTAAAAATACACTCGAACTAAAAAATAACACAGGATAGATCTGTCATTTCATTAACGATTCCGATTAACATGCTTATTCAATCAGATTAAGTAAGGTAAAAAGCAATTATGACTCGAAAAAACCACCATAATGAGACCTACAAAAATGTTTTGCTGCAAAAAATTCAAAGCCCAAGTCTTCACATGGAGTTCATATTGGTTGTTAATTAAAAACCTGAGCTCTGAATGTTTTACGGTTCCACTGTCACAAGTAATCTTTATTATGGGCACTGTTAATCTTGATTCTTTAACAACCCTTTGCATTAATTATTAACGTATTATTATCATAATTCGTAGATCGATTTACTCGTTGATTGAAATAAAATGAATAATTACGACACGAGAATGATTAATTGCCTTCGGTGTTACCGCGGCTCTGTTTATAGAAATAAGAAGCAAAAGGAACCTGTTTGAATAACTAATTGCAATCCTTTACCAAATGAGGTAAATAGTGATTTATTTTATTCCAAAGGGATAGCGTTTCAAGACAAACTTAAACCACCCGGGTTTAAAGTTTATCTTTATTTTTTAAGTAAAGAAACGCGTTTTGCACAATCTGATAGAGACTTTTAGAAAAAAATATACTTAGCATGCTTTTTTTTTCTTCTCAAGAAATATACGAATGAAAATGGAAAACACAGGGCATTCGGCATAACATTTTCAAACATCCCACTTCAAAATAAAGATAGAATTACTTTAACACTGAGAAGACACGTCCGCTAATTCTTTCTAATGAAAATCAATGAAAGCGCAGACGCAAGTGACAGAAGAATCTCAACCATCCCGCGTAAAAATAAAGTTGGGATCGTTTCAACACTGGCAAGAAACAGGTCTACTAATTTGGTTTTCAAAGCCCTACAAGTAAACAAGATTGGAAAGTGATTATGCAAGGAAAAAAGTTTTTCCTTAAGTAACAAGTTTGTTGAAGAAACTGGATCCTGTGTTGTGAGCCAACGCTTTGATGTAACGTCACAAAAAAAGTCCTGGTTTGGTTTATGGGAGAAAATAAATTGGTTTTGAATGTTATGTCGGTATTAATTCATGTAAAAGGTAACAATGACATAACACTGTTGGAAGATTTAAATTCTAGTAAGCATAAAGCAGTAAATTGACCAGTTTATGACGTGCTGTAAAAAGGCATGTTATTATATAAGGAACTAAAATATAAAGCAAATAGAACACGCAACCAGTTCCTCGGTTTAAAAATGTTCAGAATAAAGCAAAAACAGAGATCATTAACCCAAGGCAAGTGTAGGATAAAATTAATACTCATCATTAGTTCGTACGATCTGCTGTGAGAATGGAATTCAGTAAAAATAGGTAAGGTTTACACATGACGGGTCTTTTAATGAAAAAAAACAGTGTCAGTGATCTTTATTAATTGTATCCTCACTGACTAAATTTTGTGATATTACAATTATTTGCAATGTTCAGGTGACAAACATCTTTGAAATGAGAAATTGTATACTGGGCAAAGTGGGCAATTTATACCTCTGCTTGAAATTGCAAAAATCGGTTTTCATACAAGATGTTTTTTTCTTATTAACTCTTTGCCAAAATGAAATCATTTAAAATCGCCAGAGCGCTCGCGTTCCCATCGCATACAAACGAAGTTTTGTTTATAATTTTCAACTGCATATCCAATATATTGAGTAAAACTTTACAGTCGTAATGGAATAGCAATAATTAACTAACAGCGATTTTAAGCAAAGTATAAACACATGAAATGTCCCTTTTGATATCGGCAAACTTTATCTCAAAAAAAATAAAGTACCTACGATAACTCAAGCGTCCTGGCGGCTCTTAATTGGCCAAGCACTACAGAAAAATATTTGAACTGCATAAAAAAACAACCAGAACCTAAACTACATTGAAATTTAAACAAATGATTTTCAAAATGCAAAGCTTAAAAAAGGCGGACAGTTGAAAGGTTGATACATCGCACACGCTCCAGAAAGAAATATGGTCTCATAAACATCGGTGTAAACAAATGGACCAAATGAACCACTAAACAAAAACGATAAGAAAACATTCACCCTGTAACTGATCGTTCGAATCAACAGTCCGATGTTTTTCTACCAAAAGCGGACAAGAGGAATGGGCATCATTACGTGGCCCCGCGGCGCGGAGATGACCAATGTAATGATGCATTATACAAGTTCGGCTCTTTTTGCTAGGAACGTGAATTTTAAAGAATACGATTTGTGTGATTTGATAATTTTTAACCGTCGTATGCCATTTAAAATCAATCCGGTTACTGCATGAGTCAACGCACTCTTTTGGAAATTAGGTGTATTTTTGAATTCGTTTCGGATTTTGGTCGTTTTTTTGTATTTAACCCCTCAGGTGTCCTACACACAGCTTTTTTGACATTTAGTGACTTACTAATTTGACGTAAAGTTTAATTTTGATGTACAAAAACTTTGACACATCGCTCGAAAAACACTACATTGGACCTTTTAGAATTAGTGAGAAGAATAGAAGTCAATTTAAAGATACCTTGTAAAACAGTTACATAAACGACTCTTAAATTCATGTAGAACAATTCTGCCCTCCTAAGCAAAAATGCAATAACTAAATTCAATAGCCAAAGCAGATTCAACTCTCTTCTGTTTGTAACTAGGTTGCAATTTCTACAGATGTTTTGTTTGAGATAACGCCATTATGCTTAGTAGGGCAGAATTTAAGTAAGTAGTGATACGATTATCTAGACATATGATTTTCATCTACGATTTTGGACAAAAGAATATCCATATAATAAAACACATGTTGTCCTTGGGTCAATAAAATCTCACACCTGATATCATTACATCAATTAATATAAGACATTCTCAAACAAAAAAATCTAACCACAGCCCATAACGAAATTCACGAATCACAATTATGGGTGTAAAAAAATCCTATGAATTGCCTTTTAACAGCTCACACCTTTAGGAATGAAGACATAAAAAAACAGGTACAAGACAAGCATAACGAATCTTAAATGATATCAATAAATCGATCGACCATTATTGTTGAAGGATCACGGACACACTTATACGGTCAAAGAAATGATCCCATCAAGTTTTTGCCGAATATGTAGTTTAAGTACATTTAAGTCACTTTGGAATGCGCCTTTGTGTGCATGGGTAAACACACAATTAAAATTCTGAATAGAGTTGGAATACACTTTTTTCAGTCATTCATAATTTAAATTTTCGAGGCGTAAGTAGGTCTTATCACACGAAATCTATAGTCAGATTTTGACCTTAAAGGTTTTAAGATGCGTAACGTTCCAAATATCCTTACTAATACTATAATTGCAAAAAATACTCTGTCTGTTTGTTGATTTGTGAAAAACACGTCCCTACGTATAAAACTCAATGCCAAAACATAGTAACAACAACACATAACAGTAAATATAGTTACAGTAACTATGAGTTTATTCTATAAATAAGTCTCTTAATATGTTTGCTTTCTGAAATGATTAAAATGTTAAATTGTTACTTTTTAAACGAGGATTAATTATCAATTTAACCAGACGCTGAGTTAATTACCTCGCTAAGCTAAAATCTTTAAACAAAGAATGTTTGCGACGGGAGAAGTGGTAAACATTTTTTATTTAAGGTAAGTTACTCGTTCATTTTATACTAAGTGAGGATTTAAATACCTTTCGCCTAAACAAAGACGTGACGTTGTTTAAAAATTCTGGGATCCTAGTGAAAAAGGGTAAAAGTTTACCGATTTTGCGATACAATAAAACTAAGAATACGTTGAAAAAATCGTATTCATGTATCAAGATCCATTATTACATAATTTGAAAAAAGAACTATATAACGCTGCCCTAAGGAGAAAAGTCACAAGTGCGATTAATTTATAGAAGCATATTAAACTTTCAAAGGTTATAATAAGGTTGGAAGTGCAATACAATTCATAATAGTAGATGTGCCTTTTTTCCGTAAGAGGGCAGTACGGTTCAAGTGATACAGCTCTTTAAAGTTATATTTATAGGGTCCCGTTAGGTTCCCTTCGGGTACGGAACCCTAAAAATACCAAGAGCAACTTTACTGTACACAATTAAAGAGTTCCACACTAAAGGTCACAAACTCAGATTAATCGCCAAAATGTAGGTAGTTTAAACGCAATTTAAAACCTTTGCTCAAATTTTTATTGACAAAATTTACCTTTGATTACGTTTTCAAATAGTTAAAAGGTCCAAAGTAATCAAATATCAATCAATAATCAAATCAATGAATACGAACAGTAAGAACTATTTTGCATAAAGTTGCATCAACAACTACGTCAAACAGGTTTTAATATCACCTTAGTTGCATGTTACAAAAACAAACTTACCTTTTAAATACATAAAAAACTTTGCTATTTGTTCATAAAAATAATTAGATATTGGTTAGTCGTGTCTTCATGACATCTCTTTAATTGGTTTCAAATTAAGCTTCACTAATGAGAGGGATGAGTCAAAGGAAGATCAAAAACCAATTAGGCGGTAATATCCTTGACCTCTCAATACAAAAGCTAAGCAACATCCCAGTGAAGACAAAAATTATGAATTGGTTCCGTATGTAACAAAAAGGTTGAAAACAGTTGGTGCAATTATTTAGAACTTCATGCTGCTAGCCAATTAGAAACAGAACTATGTTTATTAAGTAATGCCTGAAGTAAGTAAGCAAGTGCAATAACAAAAAGAATTCGATTCATAAAATAAACATATATGAAAATTTATTATGAACAAAGACGATCGTATCCCTTTAAGGGACCTTTTCCAGCTAACCTTGGAATGCCTGGGAAGACATAAATTCGCTATTATACATGTTAATTTTGTTTATGTACGAAGAGGTTTTTGTGCAATAAAGACTTTACATAGGTACATACATGACTGGGACTAGTATGTTAGCTTTTAACATTAAAGACAGGCCCTTGCCAAAATGCATTACGCTAACGAGCGTTTCTATTCGTTATGTTTGTAAACCAATCGCGTCACTGGTACATCACGTGACTTTTCGTATCACGTCATCTACCAGTGTCGCGATTGGTTTAAAAACGAAACGAATAGAAACGCTAGTTAGCGTAATGCATCTTGGCAGGGGCCTCTGCTGTTTAGGCGTGAAGCTACGAATTGCATCTCTGAGTGTGGAAGAAACTAGGCAACAAAAAGGGAAGCACAGGGTTAGAACGTTCGAGCGCCTTCTATAATTATACTTTTATAATATTCTGTGTTATAGGCAACATAATAGCATTAAAAGCGTTATCACCTATTACTACTTAATCATCGTCATAATCATCATTAGCAGTACCATTACCTATCATTATATCAGCCAGAAGACCCACTTCTCCACACTTGGACATAGCACTCCACCAAGGATCGCCACAATGATCGGATCCGTGACGCCCTATCGACCTTGTTAAAGAATATATTCAAAAATATATTAAACTCTACGCTGATGCACATAAGCTTTATAATAACTTAACCCCTAGAACATTATATTAACAACAATACAAAGAAGGCAGTTAACTCAATTCAAAACGGAAATATCCATTACTTTACTGGCGTTTAAGACGCCTATAATTTGAGGCGCAAATTAGGGGGGAGATAAAAAATACTACCGCATCAAGGTATTCAATTATTATAATAAAATTGTACCAAGGCTACCGGTAGTACACAGATAATAGCCGCATGCACTTGTGTGATTCATATCAAATTTTGTCGGAGTTAAGCAACCTTATCATATATCCTTCCTCTTATTTACTAACCTCTTTCCGCTATTTTAAAAATACTATTTTGTTAATTTTCCAATTAAAAAAACACTTACTTTTTTTCTTTGAATACATGTAACGTTTTGTTGCCTGCCTGTTATTAACGAGGTAAAAAAAAAAGTTAAAAGGTCATCGGCAGACCAACTTTTTATAATGTTGCGGTGCCAGCGGTTTACTACATAATCATAGAAAGAAAAAGTCAAGGTTGTCAACTGCGCCACCGAAGTTAAAACACATTATTATGGTTATTAAAACTGCCAGTATCTTTAAAAGTGAAAGTGAAGCTTCGTAGGTTTGTTTTGTACAAACTTTTTTTAGTCGACGCTACAATTGTTTCTTAGAAATGCCGCGAAGGAGTATCTAATTACTATGTTGTTCATTGACACGTATAATGCAATTAACTTGAAGTGAGTTGCAATCTCGTTTATCAACTTTATTACGAAAAAATATATAATTAATTATTTAATATTGCATTACTGTTTTTCTCATTTACTGTGACGCAGAGAACAATTATACCGTAATTCATTTATCAAAAGGGTTATACGAAGGTTGTAATTTAGAATATTTATCCCATTGTTAAGGAAGAAGATTTATTGAATATTTCCAGGCTGCCATCAATTAAATATATATATAAAAAAAACAATATCGAGGTTACCTTGTATACTACAAATGGATAAAGTAATTTTAGTAATAAGAATGAGTTATCGATATTAATTTTCGCTTTGAACTTAAAAGTATTAAAAAAACATTATAATTATGACCCACTTTGTCTTCAACCGTATTGTTATAATATTGTTTGCGATTCGGCGTTTCGTCATTATTGGGCTACACGTCATTGTCACCATTACAAATTATTCAGACAGCTTCATTTTAGAGTATAAATATACGTAGCTAAATAAGCCAATAAGAAACAAATTTAGGCATAATGGGCGGAACTGTGCAGAATCTGCACTAAAGATCTTAGTCTAAGTTGCTAATGCAAACTCTGACCATCAAGTGGGACTATTATGGTCGCGTTTATCGATGTGGCTAAACGTGGACAAAAATCTGTCGCTTTCTGTCCAATATGTAAGTGCGAGAGTGACGGATGCTTTGTACACCGCAATAAAGGCGACCATAATACAGGCCCAGCGGGCCTAATATGGCTGCGTTTATCGCGTGGCAAAGTTTAGATAAGGTGTCCGTCACCTTCTGACACGTAAATAAGTACGAGAGTGACGGATGCTTTATCCACATTTGACACGCGATATAGATGCAGCGATACAAGGTCCGCAGCACAGCCAGCTCTAATCTAAACATTTATTGCGACCTCAAGTTAATAAGACCTATTAAAACTTGAACAATACTATTAATGACATTGGTTTTACATAAAGTGGAATAGGGGCTTAAGACCAAAAATTATGCTGGTCGACTGAAAAATTAGTTTTTTTTTGTGTCAATCGTAACGCCGTTCCGTCATTTATTGCATTTTTATTTGTCAACATTCAACAGAACCCCACTTCAGTCATTGTTATTTCCCCTTGCACTAAAATACTTATCATTATTTTTAAACGTTATTACAAATGATGTGCAGCTCCATTGGAGGTTTGTACTAACCATACATCTGTTTTAATACATTTCATACTTCAAAGATACTACGAAAACTACAGAGTCGCTTTCCATAAAATTGAAATTCAGTCCGATACCGGTTCACAGATTTAGCGTTCTTAACGGCGGTCGTTACCGGTAATTTTAGTGCACAATCTGTGAACGAATGCATCATTAGCCTGCAGTTTTGCACCCAAGGCTGCACCGCTCATATGGAGGTACAGTCACCGACAAAAGTTTTAAAAGAATAGAATAGTTCATACAAAATACAATTTTGATCAAATATGACAAATTAAAACATACTGATTGTAGCTACGAGTATATGCACGTTTTGACATGCTTTTTTAACGTCATATGGATTTTCTCTTGACGAATAAATGGGATTTTAACCGGTAAAATTTAACATTTTCACGTTTAATAATTAATAATTTAGATATAACACGAAACTATACCCGCAAGTTAAAAAAACAATATGATACGTATTAAAAAATAACAAATAATAACGGTCAAATATTTTGTTGAAGCCGGAGAGTTATTTAAAAATGGCCTATATTGTGAAAAAATATTCCAAATTAAGCGTACTTAACTAGGCTATTGTAGATCCGTTGTTTAGACCATAGTAAGGGCCGGGATACAAGGCGGTAAAAACCATATTTTATCATCTTTGAACTGTGATCGTATTGTCAACGTTTTGATAGCTCTTATTTAGTTCACAGTAATGGCGGCCGGGTTAAAAACAGTACCACAACAGTTCAAATACGATATGGTTTTTACCCTGTAGAATAGAGGCCCTGTTCTGTTATATTCATGACTGTACAAGCGAGACCACAAATGGCTTAAGGGTTCTCAACACTTTTTAATGATCTCATTTATTAAACCAGACGTTAACAACGACACGATGATTTCGAATACGTTTTATTCTGTAATTCTTCAACGTCTCGAGTCTTACAAAAAGTATAGCAAGTAAATAACAACTTTTACGCTTTATTGGTTTCATGACATCCAAGTCATATCGCATTAGCAACAGAATCAGCTAACTTGAGTGAAATAAAATAAGCTTTTTTTATTTCTTTTTCTTATACTTATCAAGTTTTTATTAACTATTGCGAATACATTTTATTTTGATATGATTATTGACACATAATTCAAAGAAAATTAGTAACGTCATGTAATCATGTTATTTGTGAGACTCCAGGCAGTTCGTAATAAATTACCCAAAATTATTATAAATATTAATTTAAAAACCACTTTATATTTTTACGTAGATAATTTGATAAGTAATTAAGACAACAGGCCTGACCCATTTTTTTTCGTGACAAATAAAAGTATTTCAACCGTTTTCTCAGCAACTGTACTTTTAACGTAGTTAAGATAGCTTCTTGGTTAGGTCATTGTTACTAATTTAACATAGTGCGACTGACTTTTAGTAGTATTTTACTGACTATTAAAAGCCGGCTACGTGTGCAGTTTGAGGATCTCGTTGTTATGAAGCACGAACACTGAAGCGAATTCTGATATTTTGTTAAAAGCACGTAGTTTCACTATTTGGTTGCATCTTGAAGATTAAAGCAATCTGTTAGGTAGGTCATGTATGTATGTAAACTTTTTATTGCACATAAACAGACCTAGGAATATACGGGGCAAAATTAAATGACAGCTAGGGATTGCCCACATCGATAAACTCAATTATCGATGCTTTTCCCATGTACTAGGGATCGCTTCAAGTTTTGTTCGTCAAAATAAAATTTGATTGAAAGTATGGAAATAAAACAAAATAGCAGCATAATTCTGGTTATTTTTTATTTTAAAAGGATTTTTTAACCTTCCCTCAATATCATATTTTTTTACTCCTAACAAATTCTGATCGTTTATTTTAACAATATTAAATGGACAGTCATTCTGAAATACACAATAAGGAAAAACAAGATGATTAGTGAAGATTAAAAAACCCTTTTTAAATAAAGAATAACCAGAATTATGTTGCTATTTTGTTTCATTTGCATACTTTGAATAAAAAAATATTTTTACAAACTAAACTTTGAGCGATCACTAGTATATGGGAAAAGCATCGATAATTGAGTTTATCTATATGGGTAATCCCTAGCTGTCATTTAATTTTGCCCCGTATATTCCTAGGTCTGCACATAAATAATTACTCTAATTGTAGTGCGCGTGCCGCGGTTTATGCTGGGGACCGTCGAGTGTCCTGACTTCTGAATGAAAGTTGTCGTGTTTCGGCGTTTTCGGGGCAACCCACCAGCAGCGACCATGACGCCAATTTTGTCATAACAGGAGCACGCCATTTTGGCACCTCGGTGTTAGTATTAAGTTTTATATTGTTATGAATGTCAGACTATAAGGTTGTAATTATGAGCCTTGTTTTTAAGGGCCAGATCAAAAGCACCGGAAAACGACGTACGTGCATGAAGAGGTTGATGAATGTAGAGAAAGCGAAAGTTGTATGTTTAGATTGGCGCATCTGGCGTTTGATAGTCTGTACGTACCCAATTGGGAGACAGGCGTGAAGGTATGTAAGTATATGAATTATTATAATTACATAGGGTGATGGAACCAGTAATGGACAAGGCACCAATAATGGACACTTGATTCTTATTTTACAGAAGATAAGGGTTATTCAATTGTTTTGCAACAATTAATTTAGGACCGTATGAATTTAAATCAACGATCTTGTTAGAAACCACCATTTTGCCTATTGTGTTATATTATTAGCAGTAAAGCCACTATTTAGAATACCACCGGCGTCACAGTTCTTGTGCAAGATTTACTGTCTGTTGCGATTGGCATCTATTTGTATACAAACGTGTGCAGGCGCAAGGCTGAACTAATCTAGCTTTAAGACATCTAGGCATTGCGGTTTCTTAAATAGGCTTGATTAATATTGATTTGTTTGTTGCGTTTGCATTAGACTGTCATTATTGTCATCGTTATGATCAGAAGCATGATAAACGTCATTTTCATCATCGGCTTATTGAGTCAAGTCAAGACAGTGTATTTAATTATAAATGTAGTATATTATACGTTTATTCACACTATTTAATATATCTATAATTTCCACGTATTTATTTGCTATTTTTATTTACCTTTTTTTTGTGGTAATCGCCTGAAGGGCCAAAGTCCCTCCCAAAGAGGTGAAAATCCCTTCCGGAGACCTGGGAATGGAGGGCCCAGGTACTGCCGGGCTCGCACCGGCTAAAAACACCAATGCCCCTATTACCAACTAGAATTTAGACTCCCGCGGATACTACCCCAGCCAGTGCTAAAAGGCCGGAGGAGAAAGTCCTTCCTCCGTTTACATATCCGCGGGGTTTTCCAAAAAGGGGGGATAGGAAAGGGGGTTGGGATGGGGGGAGACTTATAGCTATGTGAGTCGCGGAGTGGGAATCCTCACGCATGCATGCTTACAGACTACGGGCTTCCTTTCTTTTGCCCGACAATGGAAGGGTTGGGTCGGAGATCTTTTTGGACCACTTGTGTGGCTGTGGATACCATCTTTATGGGTGGGGCTACCCTTTATTTACCTTTACCTCTCAACCGCTCAAAGTTTAACTGGAAAATATCACTTAAAGAGGTAAGTTAGCTAGCTCGCGAAGCTAGCAGTCCTGGGTTCGATTCCCGGTATGGGAAAATAATCGAGTGCTGAGCGCGAGTATTTGTTTCTGAGTCTTGGATGTTTTCTATGTATTTCTCTATATAAGTACGTTTATTGTTGTCTAGTTAGTACCCATAGTACAGTCAAGGACTTAAATTGTTATGCCGCTATGGAACCCTGTCATAATGACAGCGTCAAACCATATGATAGAAATTATCCTTAAATGAATGATTAACGGTATGCGACAGGGTTCCATAGTGGCATAACAATTAAAGTCCTTGACTGTACCTACAAGCCTAGAGCTTAGTTTGGGACTTAGTCAACTTATGTGAGAATGTCCGCTGATATTTATTTATTTATTTATTTATATACATTATTTTGTGATTTATATAATGTCAGAATAGCTATGCGCATTACGAAAAACAAATTCAACCAGACGAGCTCAGTTTAATGGCGCATAAATAATTTCATCTAGTGCGAAATGATATCTCTAGAAATCTATAAATAATTTTAAGACAAAGAGCATCCGTGTCGTAAATTTACAAGATATTCTTGTATTTATTATGAATACCGTCAACGAAGCCGTTTGAGTGACATTAAGGCGACACGCGAATAGAAGCAAGATTGGTGTATGGATACTTGGACACAGCGATATTTTACAATGATACGCTTTATATCTTTTTAAAATATGTTACACAAATATCTAGAGGCAATCTTGAACACCTAGGCCGAAACTAAGATCTAAGCTATGGTGAACAGGCATCTTCTGGGTGAGCTCGCTTCATTGCATCGTCAAAAGAAACGTCGTCCTCGTTGCAAGACTTAATCAAGAGCAACCCATTATATATAAAAAATGATATAGACTCGTAATAAAGGTCCCTACGAGAGAAAGACAAACCTACTATTACATAGAAAAATAACTATATGACCGCATTTTTTATACTGTCGTCGATATACCTACATATGTTAATAATTGTCATTTTGCCATTGTTGTTAATTCAATTTTAACAGTTTAGGTATCCTATGTCACCCGGGATGACGTTAGGATTCTAACGATACCTTACAAATCTAAATCGGTCAAGGGATTTAGAAGTTATAGTGGAATAAAGAAACTCACATACATACATACATACATACAAACATGAACCCTGACAACATTACACTCCTTTTTTGGGGCAGTCCTGTAATAATAGTAGTAGTTTTAATGGTGGTAGGACCTTGTGCAGGGTCCGTCCGGATCGCTACCACCATCTTATCCATTAACCCACCTTCAAGCAGCAGTGTTCGCATTGCTGTGTTCCGGTGTGGGGATAAGACAACCGGTGAAATTACTAGCATAGAGGCAATCCATCTTAGTCCTCACGGTTGGCAACGCATTTGAAGCCTTAGGATTACAGTTTTGAGATTGTAGTCTTGAGGTTTCAAATGTCGATGGGTCTCAGAGCCCACTTACCATCAGGTGGCCTGAGTGCTCGCGTGCCTTCTACTTGCCAAAAAAAAAAACGGAACATATGCAAGACTCCAGTGCAAATACTCGCGCTTATAAAACAAGTATTATAACTGGGAGTCAAACCCAGGACTGCCAGCTTCGTAGGCTCAATACCAAATGGGCTAAATGTCGCGTCGTCGTCATTTTTCAGGAGGGTTACCGTGTCATACTAAAGAAGTGCAGTTTAAGTTGTGAGAAAGGGACAGAGCTATAGCAGTTATACAGCTCTGTTCCTTTCTGTCACGCTCAGTTTCATTAGTCGATAGCCCGCATGCTTTTCGTGATACATTGCATCGCTGCAATAGCTCTCGGCTCAAAATTGTTAAAACAACCCGTCAATGGATTGCTACAAGCGTGCGTGCTATTGTCTAATCGTCGGTGAAACCGCTGAAGTAATTTTTTTAATGAGGAGCAAAATGCACCTTTTTTTAAAGACTTTATGGTTTATTTTGCTCTATAATAAATTTGTTGTTTACGCGGTTTTGCAATTTCACCGAAACTGAACTGCTTTATAGTGCCCATCCGATAGGAAGTTAATCCTGACACATTGCACAACCATGAAGTTTCTTAATATTGATAATTATTACAGCAGTCAAACAATGCTAAACTTATTGGTTGCGTGTGAAGGAATAGTAATAACAGCATTATTTTATTGCTGCCAACATTATCAATATTCAGAAACTTCATGCTGCAGGGGTCGGCAACCTGGGGCTCGCGAGCCACATGCGGCACTTTGGATGTGAAGCTGCTGCTCTTTAGTTCCAACTTTATTTATGCAAGTACTTTATTGTAGGCAAGAAAAAAAAATGCGGCTCTGTAAAAACTTTTTTTTTTAAACTGTAATTTTGCTCTGTTCCGGCTCAAAAGGTTGCCGACCCCTGGTGTAGTGTGATGGTGACCCTCAGGTCCTTCACAATGTCACGTTTACCAAATGCTGCATTTTATATAGTTACTTGTTAGGCTTTTAATAAAAAAAAAAACTATTAGTCAGTACCAAATAAGCGAAGTCGCGACCCAATGTTACAACTCCGATATAAATCACTAAAAGCTCTTATATCAGGTCAAGGGGCGCGGCAAAAGATACTGGGCTAAGTTAAAATCACGATCAATTAAGGTAAAAACACCTATAAAAACTTCAAACCTCTTGTGATTTCGAAATTTATCGCTTAATCTTTGTTGTGATACGATCTTGGGTAAAAGCCCAAGCTTTTAAAGTTGTATACGTGACTTGATGATGCAACGTCAATTACCATCATTTTAAGAGAAGCTTTTGTATGCCGCAATTTATTTGATTAGTTGGTCAAAAATATTATCTAAACACGACTCTATGTCCGAGAGCATAAGAGCGCGTTTCAATAATTTTAAATATTTGTTTGTCCAGATATACCTACGTCGGCTTCTGACTGCGCATATACGAGTAGCGTTATGTAATTCAGAAAGAAAAAACAATTGGTGTCAATTATTATGACATTTATTGTTGACGTACGGAAATTAAAAGGTTTAAACTTGATGTTTTTATAGTGTATATACGACTTCTATATGCACTTTAACTCCCAACTAAATAGATAATAACTCTTGATATAATCCCCTACGGCCCCTAACTCTACTGTAAAGTGTATTACTAGTAATGTTATAGTTATTTATGTGGCTGTTGCATAATGAGAGTGTTTTAATGCCTAATTATGCGTACAGCCGCATACATAACTTTATCTACATGAATATCATAAGTTTTCTACAATATGTGAGAAACCTACATCTGTAGTTGCCCTGTATATCGGTCACCGATACTTTAAAGTGAACATTAAGATGCGACTACATCGATAACCGATACTTTAATGATATGTTATACTTTAATGTTAACATTAAAGTACAACCACAGATACAGGTTTCTAAATATAGGCCATTTGCTTATCGTTTCTGATATGATATGGATGTAGATAAATTTTGTGATGTTAGTCTGTATAGTAACTGTAAATATGGGCCTTGTTGACTGAAATAAAGTTATTCTATTCTACTTACAGAGGGGATATCTTAAACGGCCAAACCGATTTCGATCACACCTAGCTAAGAACCATTCTAATTAAATAACCTTCCCTTAAAAAAAAACATCTTCAAGTCGTTTTATTCGTTTAAAAGGTACGATCTCACAGACAGAACCATAAGCACATTAAACTAAAACACCTGTTTGCTATGGAGATTATTAAAATTATTATTTGCCACCCACTCAATATTGATTGAAAAATAACTCAAAGTTTGACTAACTTTAAACGCTTCTGAACAACCATATTCAGTTAATACCGTATCTCACATCAAGTTACTACAAAACAACACCTATAGTACCCATAAAAATTAACAACTGCAAAAAACCAACGGGCCCGCTAGCGAAACGTTCATTAAAAAAAAACCTCCGCCATTCTGGATCCGTGGACCGCTGGTGCGACGCAAATAGGCCTCGTCTGTCGGGTTGGTACTTACCTGTAATAAGAAAAATCATTGATAGAGACCATGCCATTTAAGGAATTATGAATTAAAAATAAGAAGCTTAGGAACATTATACATTGCCAAGACGCAAAGGGTTCTGCAGGTGAGATACTTCCATAAACAAGTGTCTTTTTAAATCGTCAATGTAGTATTACCCGGTAAAGTAAAGTTGTCCAGTGCAATGGTAACCACGTTGACAGAGTTAGCAAACTCGCTTTGGCCAAGTTGCTTTCTCGACGACACCTGTGACCAAATTGACGGGACAACTTGCTTAACGAATAGAAAAGCGACTTGTTTCAGAGAATCAAATAGTTGGAAGAAGCACTTCACCTGCCATCATACATTTCATTTGGTACATAAATATGTGTACACTTTAGAACCTTGTCACTTTAATTCACATATGGCTGTTTAAACATGACATTAAATAGACAAGGTACTAAAGTGTACGCATATATATGAACTCTACTGTGCTATTATCTTTAAATCGAAACCTTGTTTTACTAATTATTACTTTTAACGTCTCATAATCTCGTCTTGGTAGTCGAAAAAAAGATGTACTTATCGACCCTTATCGCATTGTAATAAGGTCCAAAACTGAATACATCTATTCAGTTTTGGACCTTTGCACAACTTTGATAGATGAAAGATTCTAAATAGTTTTGCTTTTGTGGTAGAAACTACAAAATACTATTTTTAATAACAAAAAGAACTGTGCTAAACTGACGAGCATTAAAACCTTACTTCTTGAACAAAACAATATCAAAAACAAAATCGTAAGCTTATATGACTCAAAAAGGTGCGAAGGAATAAAATAAAGTCACGAAGACTACTAAAGTTTATAAAAAAAAAACAAATGTGACTTTGTATCTGTTGCAGGTTTTTTATTTTCATTGACCTAATTCGTTACTAAGACGTACACGAAGAAGGAACAATCATAGATTTTAAAACAACGGTTCTTAAACTGAGAGTCCACGGAACCCTAAATCTAAGAAAGACTGGTTAACCCAGACAAGCTAGACTGGAAATAAAAATGGCGTAATGCAGACTATTTTTCTTTAAAGGAATTTCTAATATAAGTGCAGTCTATAGTTAATTTGGGTCATCCGTTGGAAGCTTGCTAAAGAAAAAACGAAACATTATAGTTAGAATTAAACAATGAATAATGTACTTGTATGTGTGTAAGGCGAGATATTAAAAACAATAATCATTCCTAAATGTTTCTTTATGTAAATACATGACTTTTTTTTTTAATTCATACGTCAAATCTCACTCAACAATATTTTTATTTTATTTAAAATAGCATTCTTATTTTACATTAGACTAGCTGCTGCCCGTGACTCCGTCCGCGTAGAAGTCATTTATCTTTATTTATTCGGGAACTGTCCAATCATCCGGAATAAAAACCATACTAGGCCCGCAGGCAGTTTTTCCTTTGCCGGAACTCAGGTTATCTGCGTACTAAATTTCATCAAAATCGGTTCAGCCGTTATTTTTACTCTCATAATACGAGTATAAATAAATATCAGGGGACAATGTCATACCATTTGACTTAGTCCCAAACTAAGCTCTAAGTATGGGTTGATCATTTTGATTTAATTGATAAAAAATATGTTTTTAAGCTGTCATTAAAATAAACTTTGTAAATAACAGATTTAAAAATACATACAAATTTACATTATGTTAAGTAAGGTTATCGTCAAATGTTCAATGTCAAGTTTTATTTTCCTCATTCGTGGTTAGTGCATTTAATTCATTACAGCATTACTGCGTCTAACGTCAAAATGACATCATGCCATCCGCGTACATTTCCTGCTTAAGCAAATCCTAATCTAACCATAAACATAATTTACTATAAAACATATAAGTAATATGTAGAAATATAATTATATTACTCCTGTTTTTTGCAATTCAAAACAGGAGCTGGGCTTAGATTCTACATGTTTTTTTTTGACGTGTTTCCGTGTTTTGCTAGCTCTTATATACTTGTCAGTAATTGCGGCCG
Organism: Acleris literana; assembly: GCA_946894065.1. Taxonomy (NCBI): domain Eukaryota; kingdom Metazoa; phylum Arthropoda; class Insecta; order Lepidoptera; family Tortricidae; genus Acleris; species Acleris literana. The sequence continues at coordinate 4,766,761 of OX335671.1, forward strand.
AGTTAAGTTAAAAACAATACCATAACACCTAAAAGACAGAATGGTCTTCATCATCATCATCATCATCATCATCATCATCATCATCAGCCATGGTCCGTCCACTGTTGAACGTAGGGCTCCTTCATGTTTCGCCACAATTTTCTATCCTGGGCTTCCCTCATCCAGCCCCTGGTATGACTGTGTCGAATTCGTTCGTTTGATTCGTTCATTGGATTGTTATATAAATGTTTACGCATTTATTTTCATGTAAAGACTTATCTAAATAATGGTCACGGTTTTTTTTCAAGTATCTTTATTTACTTTAAGGATAATGACATGTTTTGACCATCCTGCGGGCCTAGTATAGTTGCGTTTATCGCCTGATAGGTGTCAGAAAGTGACGGATGTTTTAACCACATTTTGTCACACGATAAACGCAGCTGTATTCATCATCAGCAGCCTATGTTAGTCCACTGCTGGACATAGGCCTCTCCCATTGCACGCCAACGAGCACGATTCGTAGGCACTCTCATCCAGCTCTTGCCAGCCACCTTGTGAAGATCGTCGCTCCACCTAGTCTGAGGGCGTCCTACACTACGTTTGCTGATACGCGGACTCCACTCAAGAATACGATAACTCCAGCGATTATCGGTTATGCGGCACAAATGACCGGCCCACTGCCACTTCAAGCTGCAATTCGATGGGCCAGCCATATTAGGTGGCTTCAATTCAACACGATTAAACAATATAGTGAATACACAGTGAGAAAATACATCCAGAGATTAATCGTCATTAAATGACTACAAGTAAGATCCTCGATCTTCTCACAATTAATTTATCTGTCAGATATTATACTACTTGCTTGACAGGTTTCGCAAGGACTTTAAAGATGACACACGATGGGTTTTCCTCTTTCAAGTCACACAAGTCTAATAAAAAGTTAGGTTTGAATATCCGACTGATTTTAGTATACTAATAATGACCCGTTCTGTATCATCAGGGGTGTCATTTTCTTAAAAACGACGCTCGGTCGGTCGGTCGAACGAGGGAACAAGTAAACGCTCCACCCCGGCGAGTTTAAGTAGTCCCGTCAGAGCGCATAAAAACATTTTAGCGCGTGCATTCTCTATTTGGCAGCAGGGTTTCTGTCCATAAAATCGAACGTTCACTCGTTCGCTCGTTAGACCGACCGAGTACCGTTTTTAACAGAATAACACCTCGTAGACCCTAGCCAAGATGCAAACCATACTAAAGTTTTCTTTTTCTATCACTCAATATGTATGGGATTGACTCTCGTGCGTAGCGATAAACCACGTGGTCAATTGCCATCTCATACATTTTGAATGATAGGAAAGAAAAACGTTAGTAGCGTTTGCATCTTAGTCCCATGTATATTGTGTGTATGGTATCATTCTCTTTAAAACGACTTGACGAATGGCCTATGAGCAAGTTTTAATCTACCCAATTAAGAATACACGCCCTCAAATGTTGTTTGCACGCTCTGACGGGACAACTTAAACTCGCCGGTTAATGATTCTTCCGACGGGTTGAAAAGTGTGTTTTTATGAGAGGAAAACGGCTGGAAGAAGCCTTTGCCTGATTTCTTCAACACGAAACTTAATTCTGTTAATGGGTTCGTAACTAATCGCGGGAAGTATTACAGCATCAGAATTGGGGTGTGTCCTGGGTAAAAAAATAATAATTCTAATTAGTCCGTCAGTAAGATTATCAAAAAATATAGTATTTTTTGGTTTTTCAAATCGATCGAAATTGACAAATATAACGCGCATCAAAGTTCGGGAGTGGGGGCTCGTGACGTCACAACGTGGTATAAAGTGTGCCACGGCGTGACGTCACGCGAAACTTCAACGCACTGTATTTTCGTCATTTTTTGATTAATTTACAAAAAATAATAATATGTGTTCAATATTTTTTGATAATGTAAATTACGGACTAATTAGATTTTTTTAGGACACTAGCCTATTAAAGAATCAAAAATCAAAAATGGTAAATCATACTTTATTTATTTATTTAGCAATTAAAAATTAAAAAGCAAATTATTACTTAACCATTAAACTTCATCTCATACTAATGCGAAAAACTAGGAATACAATTTGAATGGCACGTCTTAAAGAATTAGCATTTATTAATTAATATTACTTAAAGCATTATTAACTTCTAACAAGCCATAAATGTCAAGTTTTACCTGAAACGCCTTCTTTTTAATTAAGATTCATATCAATGAAATGTGTTTTAGCGGTTAGTATTACAGGCAGTAATTACGGACCCCGTTATGGAGAACAAACTTAACGCTTATAAATAGAACTTTGCGTTATTACACGACTGCCCCAAAAAGGAGTGTAATGTTTCAGGGTTCATGTTTGTATGTATGTATGTGAGTTTCTTAATTCCACTATAACTTCTAAATCCCTTGACCGATTTAGATGTGAGAGGTATCGTTAGAATCTTTACGTCATCGCGGGTGCCAGGATACCTAAACGGATAAAATTGAAATAACAACAATGATAAAATGACAATTATTAATATATGTAGGTATTTATTTGTGTTAGTTTTAAAATAATTATTTATTACTGTATTACCTTGTAATGTTACTTTTAAGTATTATTGTATTTTATGATTGGAAAAAATTACGTTCTGCTGGAGTTTCTTGCGGCGCTTCTTCTCCGCAATGATGGTCTTGTCCGAAGCGCTAGTAGATTCACTCCATGTTACCGACGTGTAAAAGAGCCCTCATGTGGCCAATTTACTGAATAAATATTTTGAATTTCGAATTTTGAATTTTGGTATATCGACGACAGTATAAAAAATGCATTCGGATTTTAAAGCTTGCTTTTCATATAGTTATTATTTCATGGTTAAGTCAAACGAGTGCATAAGCCACTTGATGGTACAGTTGACGTCAAAGATATGTTTACACTTTAGTACCTTTTCACTTTATCCGCTATGACAATTTCATATGGCAGTTTAAACATGACGAACCTCCTAACACCCACCATACAACGTAATTTGCCAAAGGAAAATGAACCTATTATGATTGCAATAAAGTCAATTTTCTATTTTAATTGTCAGTCATAAAAACAAGGGAATTTCTACTTTATCTCCTTTGCAATAGATCTTTACTGTACTGGCCGTATTATGTACATTGTTTTGTACGCGAGGTCTTACGAAGTTAAATAGACAAGGTACAAAAGGTAAACATATTTATGACGTGGAATGTACGTGGGATCTGAGACCCATACACATTTGCATTCTCAAGAATACAATCTTAAGATTGCAATCATAGGACTGCCCTCCTAAGCCATTAAACAGTATCCCATATTCAATAACCAAAGCAGTTTGAATTCTCTTCCGTTAGTAATAAGGTCGAAATTGCTTCAGGAGTTTCATGAGATATACTGCCTATTGGCTTATGAGGCCAGAGGATCCATGCGTTGCCAACTCTGAGGACATAGATGGAATGCCTCCATGCTAGTTATTTCACCAGTTGTATTATCTCCACACAGGAACACAACAATGCGAACACTGCCGTTTGGCAGTGGGTTAAAGGATAATAGAGTGGCAAATAGTAGTTTACGTGACGATTGCGTAATGCTAATTACGCAGAGTCTCGTACAATACTTTATCTTCACACATATTATAAGTACCTCTAAGATGTGTTCAGAAGCAGAAAGACAGATGACCAGCATTACCTTACTCGTACCTGAGGTAGTAGCCCAAGTAACACGTAGGCGCTAAGAAAAGAGTTATAGGAAATCTATAAGAGCGCTAACCAGATCCTAAGGTTATAAATAAGTGTTACGATTTGGAGTTAGAGCGCGCTATAACTCTACTATACCCCCGAATTGGGCACACTTTTTAATCACCTTAGGTTCTTTAATGGCGGTAAAGCAGAGTTAAGGAATGGAATAAGAGGTATAATAAAGCTATAAGAGAGCTATAATAGCGATAACTGAAACTACAAGGGATAAAAAGGTGGTAAATAGGCGAAAATTAACTCCTTTAGTGGTACAATAGAGTGAAATAACGCTTATTAACTCTTTAGGTGCTAAGAAGGCTGCAAATAAGTGAATAATAACTCCTTAAGCGGTACAGTAGAACTACAATGTCGCTCACTATATCTTTAAGTGTTAAGAGGGTTGCAAATAGGTGATTATTAACGCTTTCAGTTCTAGTATAGATCCACAAAGGTTAAAAAACGGCCTCAGGTTCTAAGAAATTTTTAACATCTACTTAATAAGATAAATGGAACCATTACGAATGGCGGATTTGTAAAAGTGAATGATATATACCAACGCGTACGTTTTGCAAGTGGATAAAAGTTGACTTTTTACTGCGAAGTTAAGTACACTGTGAATAAGCATATGTATTATTAACAAATAATTTAAGCGCCCTATGTCTGTTCTCTATTTGCTGAGAAGAATATTTTACTAGATATGGAGTGACATTAAACTTTTAGAATAATCTAATAAAACGTTATCTATACTATTTTTAAGGTATCGTGCAACTATTATTACAACACAATGAAGCAAAATACTTAAATTAAATATTAAATTAAACCATTTCCAAGATTTTTCGGCTGCTTTAGTTTTTTTTGTTTTTGTCGCCATATTGATATGTCACGAGTGATCGAACAAGGGGTACAGAAGTGGTATTAAGCTCTATTACTCTACCTAAAGTTATACAGAAGTCACATTAAGCACTATAAGTTCTATAATAGCGAAAAATATTTCTACTATATGGCTTTAAGTAATACAAGAGAGGTTTGTACTTCTTTAGGCATTTAGTGCTATAAAAGAGTTTATGAGCACCGTTGTAGAGCTTATAGCGGTAATAAATGCTTTTGTGCAACTCTTGGTTCTTGTCGAGAGCTTATTATCACTTGTATAGCACTTTGGGAGGTTGTAGTCAATTATTACTTCTTATTTAGATCTTATAGCGGTAAGATTCACTTAAAGCTATAACACAAGATGCTTTGCCCGTATTGTAGAGTTAAAAATCACTGCTCTATCTCTTAAACCTTTAAGCTCACCCTTATAAATCTGTTGTATAACTTTAAGTGATAGATTTTGCTTATCTACGCTCTTATGTCGCCAAAAGTTGTAAATGTTGCTGCTATAGAACCTTAATAACTCGTTAAGTTCTAAAACAAGCTCTAATTGACGCCTAAATGTTTGTTGGGAGGTGACAGCGATGACAGCTGTAACGTAATTTTAAAATTACGTTATCGAATATAGGTAATGAGATCCAAACTTGGAACATCTTCTAAAATTAACACCTGTCATCGCTGTCACCTACTACTACAAGTAATTCTGGTCATTGCCTACGGGTTTTGAACGCATAACAGAGGACTTATCATATGTATGTAGGTAAACTACTTTAACATAATTTGACCTGCTGCACTATGCTCTCGTTAAAAGAAATAGGGTCAAGTTACAGGCAATGAAGGGACAGAGATAATATGACTATTATAGCTCAAAATATTTCTTCAGTTTTCTGACGCTGAATGACCTTCTGCTGGAGTTTCTTGCGGCGCTTCTTCGCCGCAATGATAGTCTTGTCCGAAGCGCTGGTAGATTCACTCTATATTACCGACGTGTAAAAGAGCCCTCATGTGGCCTATTTGCTGAATAAATATTTTGAATTTGAATTTGAAATTTGTTGCATTGGAATATAATATACAGAATATGGGTTTTCTCACAGCTCGATACGCTTGTAATGTGTCAGATATCTTTTATCAAAAGTACGAGTAATGTCTCTTTAATGATGTGTAGGAAATATCATTAATAAAAATAATCTAGATCTGTCTGCATAATCTCAGATCAATCACCTTTTGATGCAGTCTTGGATCGTAGATGTACAGGGTGAAGAGTAAAGTTTGTTTTGGAATGCACAAAAATTAAAAATAACGTATTATTATTTTCTATTACGTTTTAATAAAATAGCGTTTCTCGCTCGGCACCGCATGCAAACGTCTTTTGTTTATCTTTTAACTTCTCATCTTTGTAAGGTTAAGACCGCTTGTTGACTCACTTTGTAGAGTTTCTTTTGTATTTTCTTTTCCATGCTGTAATTGTGTGTGGCGTTCAATAAAGAGCATTTCTATCATATTCTATTATTTTGCTTTGTAATAGTTGCGGTATTTAAAATTACTGAAAATTACAAGTTCACACATAATAGCAAATTTTAGACATAAGCTAAAAGAACGTTACATTTTGAAAAGTGTCCCAAATCGTATTATAATGAGTTTTTACAACTATTAAGAGAAATGTAAGAAAATATTTGCATAAGGTTAGCATTTATAATGCATATATCCACTTTCCATTCCATGTTATTAGTGTAGTCGTACCATTAGTCTTGGTATGACGTCTTCTAATCCACCCTGTACATACCTATTAGTCAACAATGGTCTCATTAGCACGAGTCTACGGCACTGAGCCAAATGTATTTGTACTACAGCTCGATATAGTGTTGCCAAGCGCTTGGGCGTTAGTGGAAAAATCCTTTATGGTATCGATCTTATTATTTAATGCCTAACGATATTTAACGTCAATATGTGCTAATAATTTCACTAGCGCTTTCTACTGTAGAAGTTATCATTGCTTTTCCTCGAAAACTAACATAGATCGAAAAAAGTTACATTTCGTCTCAGTATTTTAGACTCTACTACCTACGAAGCTCCATAAAAAAGCACAAAACAATATTCCAAATTCAAAACTTATTTACCCATACCGGAATTTAAAGAGACCACATCTTCATTGGCAGGTTTTTTTATGGCGCGGAGTAGGCACACAAGCACACAGGCCACCTGATGGTAACTCGGATCTGTGACCCATAGGCATATGTATTCTCAAGACTACAATCTCAAGACTGCAATCTTAGGACCTCAAATGCTTTGAGGAAAACACTAAGATGGTATGCCTTTAAGCTAGTCATTTCGCAGGTTGTCTTGTTTCTACATCGGAACACAAGAATGCGAATACTACTGCTTGGAGGAAGGTTAAACAAACGGTCGTTAAAGAAATATCAAAAAATATATTGATAATTTTAGTTTAAAAGTAAAATATTGTACCAAAGACATAATAAATTTGGAATAAGCAAAAAATAAAGCATTTATTATTCAACCGTATTCACTTCCGTTTTACAATAGAAATGCATTTCATGATTTACAAAACATCGTAAAAAAGTTGATTTCAAATGTAACTAAATCACCCTGTGCGAGCATAAAATAAATGGAACATTTTAAAAACTGTTTGCAAAAGACTATCTAGTTTACACAAGCAAGGTCGCCCTAAGTTTACTGGCCAACAAACAAAATCTACTTTGCAAAATTGGTCTAGTGCTCGTGAAAAATTTAATTTTGCCTGGTTTTCTAGACAAACAAGCAAGACCTTTACTTTATTGTCTTAAATCTGCATGCCGCCAGGTGCGGACCATTACAATATGAGCGTTCGGAAGGCGAGTCGCATGTTTTTACTTTGCCAATATGGCGGAGCAATATGGCGGATTATGTTGCGGGAAAGTCATGTTTTAATGTCACGTTGGTTGTTAAACAAAACCGTGATTAAATTTATATTTTACAAGTAATAAGTTACCTAATCAATGTACTACCTATCATATGTTCGTTTCATAATAAACTATTTTATTTCATCAATGTTTACCTGAATACCTCACGAAGTGGAACTCGCAATTAAATTTAAGGTTATTACATTCATTGATTCATCGTTACCGCGTAACCGGCTAATTAATGACTTAAAACAAGTCACTAGTCATTACACAAGTCACGAATCACAACCAACGTACTTAATAAGTGTAAGTAACACAACTTAACATAATTGCTGTTGTTGCATATTTAATCCTGGTCACGGCACCACATCAAAAGTTGAAAAAAAAAAACACAGGCAAAGCAAATTATTGATTTTGCAACTATAACGAAGAAAAACAAAAAAAAAATTAATTAATTGGATAAATCACTGAAATTGAACACTAAATATTCACCTTTCTATGATAATGAGTGATTCACCAGATACCATATGTTTAAAAAACGCGACAAGTCTAACCAAAACATTGACATTGCAAAAAGCGAAAGTGATAAATCAATAAGTGTAATCCCATTACGTAACTAAAATATTCCGACAGTTTTCACACATCAACAAGTCCTAAAACGCATAACTTGTACTCTCTGACGCTACGTCACTAAACCTGTTTCACGAGTAAGGCGATTAAATGATCAAAGCTCAAAGTAAATAGTACTATGAGTGTTTAAATTTCCTAACAATATACTGCCTTTCAGTATTGGAAGGCAGAGCGTAATTTAATACGCGTCGTTTGACACATTTCACTTGACCCGGTACGAGCCACTTGCCATGCCACTTGCTGCGCGGGTTAACGGGCGAGTTGACTGGAATAGAGTTAATTGAAGAGACACTTGTTATTGTAGTGAGCTTGGTAACCTTTTCAATAAATTTCTAGTACGAATTTCGAAGAGAGCATTTTTATAACGATTTTTATCGAAAACGTATTATAATATCATCAATTGGGTTTTTTTTTAATGTTGAAGTAAAATTAGTTTCCAGTTAAACTATTTAAAATATTAAATTATCAATAAAATGTACAAAATGCAATTCTCGTATTACAAACAGTGCAAAAAAACTTAAAAAGTCTTTCGAGTAAAGTCTGTTATACTCGCGTAAGAGCGTATGAGGGTAAGTAAGAGAGAAGTATAAACTCTAACGACGTTCTAGGAGCTATCGCAATATATATTCTTAGTAATGAAATAACAAATGAATATACCTACAGCAAAATTCACAGTCAAACCTCAAAAAAAATACGTTCTGCATACACTTAAAGCTACGCTTGAATCACTTCCAGTACTCTACAACTTACTGAGTCAGCGAAAGTGACGGCCTTCGAGGTCAAGAAATGTAGAAGAGGGGCGAAGAGGAGAAGAGGAGAAGAGTATCGTGCGCGGACGCAGCTTGCGTAACATCGCGTAACCGATCACTGGGTGCGTTTGCGATTTGGTTTTTGATGAGCGGTGTTGATTTAAACACTCATGCAATCTACGAAAAAGTTAATATTTAAAGAAACGTGTGTTTGTTTACCGCTATACTTTAAGTTTTATTGTTGGTTTGAAAGTTATAACAAAATTAAAATTCCTCTATAAGCGAGGATCGGAAACCTAATGTACACTTTAGTCTTTTTAGAACTTATTGCTTGACACTTGAGCATTTATGTGCGTTAATTAAATGTAATGTCAACTTAAGTTGAGTGCTGTCTCTATCTACCTCGGCAAAAAAGACAGGTGTCCTAATGGAACATGGTGATTGGTTCAATTGTGTGTTTATGGGTTAATTTGAACTTAGTCCGACCTAATATTATTGTGATAATTTCCTGTGCTCCTTTAGAATGCTACAACCATCTTACCTTCTATCATGCTACTAATACATGATTTTAGGGAGCCAAAGACTTCATAGCTTTAACTGCTGAGAGCGAGTTTTTAAAATAGGTGATGTCATTTTCTCAAAAGTATTTCTTTATCTCAGCAGATAATTTTAAATGGGCAGGTATGCATTAATCAGGTTGATCTTCAGTATCAATAAATGTCAACGCTTAATTTTCTATTACAATTGATAAATGTTCTGACGAAATATTAACTGAAGTAAGTGAAAATGTGTCACATATAGAAAATAGAATGAATTAAAGAGTAATAAGTAACGAACTGACGAAAATACCACATATTTTAACTGTTATAGAGAGTGACGAGGCAGTTACGAACTTTAGTAAATAAACTTAAGATGCAATACCTACGAATAACAAGATTATACTTTCCACACACAAACTATATATAAGATATTACAGTGTAATAACCGTGTTTTATCTGTAACTACTATTTAATTATTAAAGAATAAGACCCTTTTATAGTTTTAAACATTAACATATCCATACAAATAATACGGTGTCTGTTTTCCATTAAATTCTGAGAGCTAGGCACTTAATAAGTAGTACGCAGAAATCTAAGGATTTGATACGCTCGTATTTGATTTTGAATTATAAACGATGATTATAGTTCAGAAGTATCGGATACAAAAGCAAAATAAATAGGTACAAAAGCCAATATAAAGTGCTTATCGTAAATAACTTTAATGCCATAATCCCATTGCTCCTCAGTCGTTTACGACTTTACAGAAATAGCTGTCAAACGCTTCTCTCACGACTCTAATACAGACAGGAAATCTAACGATTTCAACGGCGAGTCTGGGAATCATATTACAAAGTCGTAAAGGATAAGAGAAAATGATGTAAAATCAGATCTGCAAGAAAGATCAAAGGAATAGAACTATTAGTGTGAGATATTATGACAGGTCGGTCAGTTCTAGAATATTTTATCTGGCAACTTCGAGTCATTTTTTGATTTTTATGCACTTCTCAATATTGCGACGTCATGGCAATAAAAAATGTTTTATTGCTAAATATTATTAGAAGGTGGTTTGACAGAAATTGAGAGCTATAATTCATTGTATTAACTATGAGGGGCTAAATCACTACTTGCATTCTATTGAACATTAATCATCTCAAAAAATGTTGTTGCATCATCACGTTACCGTAAAGAGGAAGGTAAAAAAAAACTACTCATCGAAGTTCAATTCAAAAACAAACTGACATATAAACGGGTATGTTTAAAACAAACTACTTGAAATATAAGGAAAAACAAAAAGTATATTGCGCAGATTACAAAACTTTTTAAAAGAACATTCTCAATAGACAATAAAAAGCCCTGCATCAGACTCTAACGCAGGCACCCCACCAATCACGCGCATCTATTTGAGTTCCCAATAAAACGTCAGATCGCTCGTATTTGATCCGGCACTTGTGTCAAACACAACTCGCCATCACATTACACCTTACGGGGTTGGTATAAGTCCCATGTTCCTTCGTAGAGATAACTATTCTTATGAACCACTTGTGTTTCCGAAAGCTAAATCGAGGCCAGCATTAAGCGCTGTTATTGTAATTCATTGGCACTATTTGGAACTGAGTCTGATCGTATTTATTTAAGACGGTATGCTGCGGTGTATAATTCGAAGATGGATTTAAACAGATTAGAAAATAATCTCAATTCAGTTTGTTTTTCTAACATAACGGAAATTTATAGTGTTTAAAGAGAAAACGAACTAACTATATTTACAACATTTTCAAGCACGAAATAGTCTTCTTAATCGTTGAAACACAAGGTGTAACCGATCTTAAAAGATTATGACAAGGCTATGACTATGAAGATTACTTACTCTTTTTGCAATTTAAAATCAAAGTGAACATTACAAATTATTATAATAATAAAGCACTTAAACAATCAGATGACGAGGCATTTAAAAACCTTGTAAAAAGAACAATGCAAATACCCTCGGACGTCACGGCAGCAAGACAAGTAATTGTGGTTCATATTGACATGAAGCTAATAGCTGTATTGCGTGCAAGAAACACAAAGGGAAATAATGGGTCAGACTGCGGGGATGTCAAAATGTTGAAGTCACTTGGCAACTGCGTATAGTAAATTACCGCGTGGCTTCTGGAGAAACGAGGGTCCCGTGTCATGATAAATAGTTCTGTGATGATGTTCAGCTTAGAATTGAATAAGGAAATAATTCATTTTAAATTCCTAAAGCATTCAACATTGATGATTTCAATTCACTAAATATTTTATTATTTGTTCAAAACTTTTTTTATTATATTTCAGCTTAAAACACGATTCATAAAACCTTACAACCAAATGGTTTATAAAAGTATAAAAAGGATATTTACAAACAGACAAAAATGTATACGGGACCCAAAAATGTTCAGGTCAGAAATATAAGAAACACTGTGAATTTTTGTAGAATTGTTCTTTGGAACTTATAAAAATCATAGTCACCTTGAATTTTATGATGGATCATTTCATAGAGATATAGCTAATGTAAGATCGTCTGCCATTTTCGTAATGCGCAAAAAGTTGCCGTATTGCTTTAAAATCAAATGACTGGGAGCTCACTCGGACTCTGATAGTAAAGGATGTGGTTGATTTATTTCCATTTTTATTCATTACGCTCTAAGATAAAAATAAAGTGGTCTGTTAGTTTTATATACAGCAGCGCCCTAAATTTAAAAATTGCTCTTTTCCTTTACTTTTACAGTTTACTAGAAATATATCTAACTAACTAGTTATTACAGATCATAAAGCGGATGGTAATGATAAACATTTATAGAAAAACGACGCAGCTTACCTTATAGTCAATGGACATAACAAAGCTCGAAAAGATATAAAAAATGCGATAGAAAACGAGATCGCAAACGACTCGCGTTAAGTAAGAGCCGAGGTGAACAATAAAGCCCGTGCCCGTGCCATCACCGCGTCAGTGCGCCACTGACCCAAATAGTCACAATGTCGCAAAATGCCCAGCACCATGAGGAAAGGGCACTGGAAACGTTACCCGAAATGACGTGGATAATGTTGTTTATGCAGATGACGCGATACGCAGAATTTATGAAAAATAATGAATATTTTATGATTTTGACGCCATTGTTTGAAAATTTCATCAAAGGTAGGCCATTGTTTTAATGTTATAGATTTAAATGCACTCAATACCAGCTTTTCAATTACAAGTAAAGTGAACCGACGCTCAAATCACGTAGCTGACAATTTTTTTCATACTTTATCTCCGGGCGATAACGTTTCTCACCCGCTAAATCAAGTCCAATTTCCACGATTTTTAAATATGTTGTAGTTGTTATGAAAAAGTAGGTTTGTAAGTTTCCGCTTCTTATTTAGTGTTGTTTCTTTTCAAGAAATATTAACTTAGAAAAAAAAACGTAAATTTCCATAATACCTACAACATGTTCAAAAATCGTAAAAATCGGACTAGGTTTAAGGGAAGAGAAACGTTGCATTTTTTATGGAAATTTACAATCCTCTTAATATAAGAGAAGAACTTGATTATTTGCTCAATTTCAGACTTCACATCGAATCCTAGGCACAGATGAAAACTGCTCTAGTGTTCAAACATTAAATCATGTCTAATACTGCTAAATTGTCCTATAACAATATCCCCCACACTATTTTGTTCAAATTCTCATACTATATCCTGAATATGGCTGTTATCTCTTGACGCCAACGAGGGACGTGTTGATTGCCTCTCATTACCCTTCGTGTCGGCTGTAATTGTGTACACAAAGGAAACAGTCTTACGCGTAGGTATAGCCGCTCTGAGATAGGACGTGGAAATATATAAGTTCTACGTGAGCTAATGAAGAAGATTATGATTTAAGAGGTCCGTGTTACCATGCATTATTTTTTGTAGACGTAATCTAAATGTATAAAAGAAAAAAAACTGACTGACTGACATATCAACGCACAGCCCAAACCGCTGAGTTAAGAGATTGCAAATCTGGCACGTAGGTTCCTTATGAAATTTAGGGGAGAACTAAAATAGGATTTTTCGAAAATCGACTCCCAATGGGAAGAAATAGGGAGAGTAGCGGGAACCTATTTCGACGTGAACTAATAAGACCAATGGTTGATCATATTTTGAGTGAAATGTCAAAACTATTACAATAATTTTCAATAATTATTACTTTATCTCTAAATGGTTGTAAAGTACATAATTTTTAATAGGTTTGTAAGATTAAAAAATGTAAATAAAAGAAAATATAGCAATGAAGACAATAAAAATAGAACCATTACAATACTGCCCTCCTACGGAAAAAAGGCACATCTACTAGATGAATTGTATTGCACTTCCAACCTTATTATAACCTTTGAGAGTTTAATATGCTTCTAAGAATTAATTGCACTTGTGCCTTTTTTCCTTAGGAGGGCAGAATACAACACAAAGAAAAGAAAGTAGCCATTAAAATGCTAAACAACTGTTTAGAAATTTGTTTTCATAAATAATTTCCTAAAGGAGATAATAATCAGTTTTAATGATAATTCTTTTCGCATGGTTACTTTTGCGTAACAAACATTTTGTTTGGCAAATATAAGTTATAGCTTAATTAGAAACATTGCTTCTTAAACAGTATTTTGAAATCAAATGACATTGACAAGATGGCTATGAGTAGCGGAGGAGTAATATAATATAACGTTTTTTTTTAGCACATCCAGTTAATTTTAAGTTGACCATTTCTTTCAAAGTTTATAGACATTCATAGAACTGGCAGCGGCTTTTTTTAGTGCATCTAGTGCTTTCATCCTAGATAACAATCGAACATCAAAGCCATTTCCAGTAATCTAGCCCGAGTATGTAGTGGCCCAGAGTCGTAAAAATCACACAAGGAGCGAAATGAAGAAAGTAGAACGAGCTTTTTTGGCAAAAAAATATCATCTCTTAAAATCCTTGCTTACGGACAGTAAAAATTGAAGGATACTGTTGCCTTTTGAATGCTTCTCTGACAATGGTACTGTTTTTATTCTTGAGTTTTGTTTTAAAATACGTTGCTATGTTTTTTTATGTTTGCTATCAAAGTCCATCCATTTGTTTTCTTCATCGTGATTGATACAAACAATAATTCCTTGTCTTCAACTTGATTTTATGGAGAACATTTTAGACTTAACGTAAAGCGATAATAATTGAAATTAAATGATTGACCTCAGTAAATATTTTACTAATAAGCTAATAATCAGCCATTTACATAGCTTACAAAACACAGCATTTCAAATGAAAATATAACTCCTTACAATTTAACATTAGCGTCGTATATTAATAGTTACTCATAATTGACATCAAGGACGTCACGTCTTGACAGATAGTTTAAAAACATCGCATGTAAAATTAATGACAAGAGATGCTGTCTTATAAATTCAAACTATTAGTCAAGGAAATAATAATGACGTTGAAGGTAAATAACTATTATTTTGACATATTCAATCGTTTCCGTTGCAAAGGATAACTTATGCATAAAAACCAACTTATACTTACAAAATATCATCTAACCTTCGTTTAGAATTGTTAAAGTATCCCACGTCACTCTAGTTCCTCAAGTTGACGTGCAAGAACAAATTAAAAATAAACATCTTTAGCGTGTCTAAGTTCCTCGAAGCAGTAACATGCAACAGTCGTCACCAGCCATTGGCTAATTAGAAATTCTGAACCTGGTTAGTTAGTACACGATTTAAGACCGAAGTATTTAAAAGTATAGGCCAACCGCGATGCGTTTAGCAAACCGGTTTTCAGTGAACATGTAGGGTATCTCTACAGATATCTCTGTACGTCGAGTTCGAACTTTTTACTTACGAATCGAACATGTAACGTAACGTCATCGAGAAAAACCGGTCCAGTGCAAGTCGGACTCGCACGCCGAGGGTTCCGTACCGCATAGTAGGTTTTATATTCCGATTTCGAATCGAATCAGCGCGAGCTCAACTCAAACTTGACCATTTTTTTGTATTTGTTGTTTTTCTTCATGGTTTGTTCTATAATCATCAAATTTTACGCTTGTATGTTATTTGTGATTGTTAGTCCTGATGCAAATGTCTATGGTTCACAAAACCCACTTATCATCTGTCCTGTGTCCTTGTTTGCCTTTTATTATACCACTAGCTTCTGCCCGCGACTTCGTCCCCGTGGAATAGTTACTTTGGCCTTATGCTAACTTTAAAGTTAACCAGCGACTTTGTTTACGTAGAAGGTTGAAACATTCTTCATTGGTACTCAGCTTCTATTGGTCTTAGCGTGACGATATATAGCCTATAGCCTTCCTCGATAAATGGGCTATCTAACACTGAAAGATTTTTTCAAATCGGACCAGTAGTTCCTGAGATTAGCGCGTTCAAGCAAACAGACTCTTCAGCTTTATAATATTAGTATAGGTAAAAAAACACGAAATTTGAAGTTTAGACTCTGTATCATCGATAACATTAAAGCTCTCAAATTCTCTGAATAACATTAAGGGAGTAATTATGTATAGTGAAAGGAATGTAATGAATGCTTTTTAAATAGGCAAAGTTGCAACACTTGATTAACCTGCTCAAGTGTATTACTCAATGTTATAATTTTAGTTTACGACATGACCTATAGCGTGTTCTAATACCAAAGGGTGTTCTGTTTCATTCGGTTTCTCCAAATTTTGTACTAGGGTCACAGAATTAAAAAAAAAAAAAACATTGGCGATTTCCTCATAAAGTCTGGACTCGTCGTATCGTAGTTCAAATAGTGAAAACACTAACTTTAGTACACTCAGACAAATAAGCCAATTAACCTAACAGCCATAAGCCACCATCAAAATGTCGCGCGCATTTCTCTAGGACGGTATTATGCGCGAACTGACCTGGATAAGTCACACGCGATAATGATAATCAAATGCATGGCGCTGTTTAGCATAAACTGGTCATCAAGTTTAATATCATCGTTTGTCTTTAGGGTGCGTAGCTAATGGCGTGCATTAATAGAAGACTAAGGTAAGGTCCGTTTTATGCGCGGTATACAGTGTGTTTGATTTTAATGAATAAATAACAGTAGCGAACAATGAACAAAAATAAAAGATTTACATGTTTAAAATTATATGAGTTTCGTTGATTGCAAAATTAAAATAAAACAGAGACCGAAGAAGAACCGTAGATCTTAAAATAAGAATCGGAATAGGGCATAGCTTAAGGAATGCTGATGATATTTCAGGCAAATACCGTCCACAAGGGGAATGACGTATTCTGTAGTGTAGACAATCACTTGCTTTTTGAGATTAAGACTTTAAAACCTTTGTAAAAAGACAATTTTTTGCAAGCCCTACTGTACGTTCACTTGTTTTATAATGTTGTTTACGAGTAGTTACATTAAAAGCCACTAGTAGTTACACGCAGCAATTAAAAGACATTCTTTACGACTGCGGGAATCTGTGACACCATTTGAAAATTAAATCCAATTAAATCGCCAAGAATACATTCAATTGAGCCGGTTGGCCTAGTTATTGCATCAGGGCTACTTATACGGTACACGTTAGAAATGTACAAAAAATAACCTTCAGTGCCAATAACTGGATATCGTGTCAATTATGTATTAGAATTAGAAAAGCCGGCACGATAAGGCCCAAAAAGTAAAAAAAGCATTTTAATTTTACTGAGTGACGGTAAAACATGCCTGCTATCTCCCAGTGGCACAAACGTTTTATCACTTTCTATATCGCTAAGGCAGAAAGTGTTTACACGCGATTTAATACAATACTAAAACGAGAGAGAATTTAAGAACGTTTACGGCATATGCCGAGGGTTTTGAGCCAAAATCCGTCTAGGAGCGATTTTTAGCTCTAAGCGCCCATTTGACTTCGGGTAAGTATGTATATACACATGCGAGCATGCTTACAAAAGCAGACTCATACATAAATATTGTATATGTGGCGTTATCTATGAAAACGGACCTTATTGTCGATGGCGCTTACGCCGCACTACGTCACGCGACGTTGTGTTTATATAGGAGCAACTTTAATAATGGCGGAATCGCATTCGACAATAAGGTCCCTGTTCATAGATCACGTGACATATTATAGCTTCTAATGTTCAGCATGACCTGTCAACCATTTCTAAAACTGCACTGCACTTGCATATCATCCTGTAGCTTTAGTACTATACGCATGTCGATTACCAGTATCCATAGCATGCATATGCCTAGCTAAAATAATTATCATTATTTGTACGGGATACTTGTCAAAAGGTATTGAAATCTCGACAAAGCAAGCATAATCCACTAAAACCTATACATCTGTAAAGTCGATTGTATACGCCGAGACTGGCTCAGCGTAATTACTGACGCATTCACTGCCCGATCGCGATAAAGTGTCTAGTTACGTGTTTGGATTTCCATTAGCCTATAGGAATTACAGTTTCACGTCTAAGAAACACGTCGTTGTGTTGCGATCGGCGCGAATTAGAAAAAGGCAGGGAACTCTATTTAGTAAGTAAGCTTCAGATTTAACTGTTAGCTAAGTAGATCAGAAATTATAGACCAGGGAGCGGATTTTCTACTTTAAAGCGCTCGAAAGTTTCACTCGAAAATGAGCAAGAAGTTTCGCTTGAAAAATGAGCCCCCTGTAGTTATTTATCATGTTAAGGAAATTAAATAGAGAGAAATATACAGAGTGGTGTTTACCTAGAATAGTTACAAATATATTTCATAACTTGTTTTCTAACAAGCTTAGATTGATCCAAATAACTAGGCTGCGTAAAATAATTTCCATGCTTGGTTCCAAATCTATTGATAATAGAGATTCTAACTATTGTTATACCTAAAGATTTCTTATAGCGACATCTATTGAAAAATATAAAGACTTTTATTTTATTACTTTGGTTTGTAAATTATAAGTAAGGACACTAATTCACTTTTCTTATCACTATCAATTCACAAGGGATCAAGCGAAATTATAAAACTGCAGATAACTCAATTCCAGATATGAGTAATCCAGATAAAAAACGACGACAAAATACGAGAAGCATAACATAAATAAAACATAGTTTAAAATTATCTGTGGGAGCTAGAACCGGTCATAGGGACAAACTAGTCAAGCGCGATCTGGTTTTAATATTAAAAGTATAAGCAGTAGAAAATAAAGAAAAAGGCAGGGAACTCTACAACGAACTGCTACAATTATAAATGCAAAAGTTTATGTGTGTGTTTATTTGTTACTCCTTCACACTGCATCGGCTCGACGGAATTAGATAAAATTTGAAATGAAGATAGCTTACCCTGGATGGATATAGGCTACTTTTCATTCCGAAAAAATTAAGAGTTCTAGAGGGAATAATGTTGAAATCTACGCGGACGAAATCGCGGGCAAAAACTAATACTGCCCTACTAAGCTAATCAGCAGTATCCCAAATTTAATAACCAAAGCAGTTTTAATTCTCGTCTGTTAGAAATAAGGTTGATATTGCTACGGGAGTTTTATCTGAGATACTGCGTATTGGATTAGCAGGGAAGAGTACTGTAATAATTTGGTATCAAAATTGCAAAAAAAAAATTTGACTAATCGTATTATAAAAGTAGTCTGTACATAGTCTTCCCTTGTAAATTAAACTAAGTAGCTTTCGCAAGTAAAACAAGAATATATCAGACTCTAGATACGAATAAATATTAAAGATACTTTAAGTATTTCAAAGTTTAAACGAGCTTGTATATCTACTAGTAAACCGATCTATACAAAAAAATAATAAGCTAGGTCATCGATCGACACGCCATCCAATATTTCTTGTTACCAGCGAAATTACGCAAACGATAAGCAAACAGGTTGTATGAGTGCTGTTAAAACAATGAGTTGTTATGCAAGTTAATTGAATATCTGATGTTTACCCATCGTAGTTAAGTATTAAATAGAATTAATTAAACCACCGATGCTTTTTCGCCTATAGTTGGGTAATCTAGGGTGATCCCTATGACAAGTCATAATATATGTATATAGGTACACACTAGTAGACATTGTTTCTTTGAATTTTCATAAATACTACAACAGATACAAACCTTGCAACCTCTGTAGTACCTATATATGTTTGAAATTACAAACTACCGCTGTGACAATACAGGGATCATCCTATATTGACTGAATTGCCCTTAATTTAGGTGGAATATTGTCCTACTAGATTTATTTCTGATTTGCCCAAAGGTCTACTGATAGAGAATGCCATTAGGCATTAGGTTCCCCTTTGGTACTCAATCTTTGTGCAAGAAAGATCAAATAAATAAATAAACGTCTTCTTACCTGTTTTTTAGCTATCCTTATCAAAGCCAACTTCATAATTAACGTAAAGTATTTTCAGAAAGTATATGAAAAATAATCATTGTTTTTTATGTACTAACCATAATGCAAGAAAAAACTAATCATTTTTTACATACGCGTTTTTATTGTACTCACTTACATTACAAATGCGAAAGTAACTCTGTTTGTTTGTTACACTATCCGGCTAAACTGCTGAACTTGGTGAGACTGTGAAATTTGGTAAAGATAGAGATAGCTTTCACCTCAGGGAAGGATAAAGGATACTTTTATTCCGAAAAAAAAATCAGTTTCCGTGAAAATAAGCAATTTCTACGCGAACGGAGTCGTGAGCGACAACTGTTCCGTTTTTTTTTAATTAATCACATAAAGTTGTTTTTTTCATACAAAATGAAAAGAAAACACTGGAATACCTAGTATGGAGAAACAAACCTTATTCACATTATTTAAATAAAAAATAATTAAAAAAACGGGCAAATAGGTTTAAAAACTTCGCTCATTAGCAGTGATCGGAATAGGTAGAGCTAATTTGCCTAAACTTGACGCATATTCATTCATGCGTGAGAGAGATGGGAATACATTATTGAATGAACATGCATCAAGTTTAGGCAAATTAGCTCACCTATTTCCGATCACTGCATTAGTTATGATTTTAATTAAGTATGTAAGATACCATTGTAAAACCTATGAAAAAAAACACGAAATTAATTACTTTTCGTGACATGGACATAAGGGAAAATTACAAAAATTAAGATTAAAATGATCAATATCTACGAAACTAGTAAAAATCACTGAATATACGTAGGAGTTAAATCGATAGCTTTTTAGCTGCTCTATCAGCCCTAGGCGGGTTGACGTCGGTTTCTGGGACACCCTGTATAAAACAGACATTGCGTAAAGAAGAAAAGAGTTAGTGGCCAGTTCTACCAATACCAATTTCCAAAGCAATACCGGACATCCAATTAAAACGACTCCATACATAAATTTAACCCCGATTCCCCTTGATCTTGCCCGGGACAGAATAACGCGATCCTTGATTAATTAGGTACAGATACACCCTACAAAATTAGTCTTTAAATGTTCTGTTACACGGGTCATAGTTGCATGCAAGTATCGGTGTTTATTAATCGTGATGCCGGACCGAGACTTTGTTTTGTTGGAAAGCCGAAAAAAGGCTTTGTCCTGAGGCGTAAGGCGTTTGTGGTATATCAGGGTGTCATGCCTTGTTAGAGAGACCCAAATAAGATGTTTTGGTGAGCCTTATTTTTGGTGGGAACTACTAATTATAAGCTTTATAGGTTATATGTTCTACCCATATATTTAATTTGGTCCGTATTATCTAGCTATAAATATCGCGATCATAATGCATTCCATGACACATGCAATTATATACCGTCGGTAATACTGCAATATATCGTAACTAAAAAATGCTATAAGTTGCAAAATGTACCTTACTGACTTACTTGCTACGGTCTATTTTGCACCTTATTTAATTTGTTCGTTACGCGATATTGCACGTGTTGTGTAATATAAAAAGTGTATCATTTATTAGGCAATACAGCAGGGCTTTATGACATGTAGGCAATTTTTAAAATGAAATAATTTATAAGCCACTTCGAAATTAGTATACCATAATGGCGAAGAAGAGGCACCGCAAGAAACTCTAGCAAAGGTAATTAAATAAAATAAGTCAACTCCGAAGTTTCATTTTAAATAAGATTGCTATAAGCAAAAGGTGCGATATAAAGTTATTTGAAACAAGAAACTGATCCTAGGAACGCGTTTTCCGCGATACCAGCTGCGTTTTAAAAAAGACCACATTCAAAGGAATAAATTACAGTCAGACACCCAGTAAATTACAAATAGCTATAAAATTACCGGATACGTTCTTTAAGGTATTTTATGGGACGGAAAAGTTAAAAGTAGCTGAGATACGTAGCCCAGGATGCGAACAATTTGGACAATTCGCTGGATAATGAGCTGAAAGGCCTACATATTTGAATATAGTATTGATTGGGAATTCCAAGATGTAAGTTGTAGTATAGATAGTAAAATGTATAAAAAAAATATAATTGGGAGACGGTTTCTAAGGGAAAGTTACATCGAACATAAATTAGAAAATGTATTTGATGACGTCGCTTGATGTTACAATAGTTAAAAAGTTGGTTTCATATTCCTACGCTACATGGGTTCTATTCTGCCCAACTAAGCTATTCAGCAGTATCCCAAATTTAATAACCAAACCAGTTTTAATTCTCGTCTGTTAGAAATAAGGTTGATATTGCTACAGGAATTTTAACTGACATACTGCGTATTGGATTAGCAGGGCAGTATTCTACTCTGTAAAAACAAATGCTTTTGACATGTTATCGTATTGCCAACGTTATGAAAGCTCTTATTCACTTGACAGTTATGCTACCCTGCTAAGACAAATGGCAGTATCTCACACAAAACTCCTGTAGCAAGTGCAACCTTATTATTAACAACAGAGGATTGAATTTGCTTTGGCTATTGAATTTGAGATACTGCGTCTTGGACTATGAGGGCAGTATGACGGCCGAATTAAAAACAATACTAAAATATTTATGTCAAAAGCAATTAGGTTTTACATCGTATTTGGATGGAAAAAGTTTGTAGCTGTCTTACTTTCTCAATCAGTTTATCAATGGTTACAATATCTGACTAAAAAAGCAGGATAAATACGAACTTATCTGATCTAAATACGATGTCGTATGTTTATTTACTACATCTGTAAGTGTTCTGATCAATATTGTCTTTAGCTTTAAAAACCAAGTAGCAAATCGAAATTAGTATTTTTTTTTGTAAAATTAGTAAAATTTATTCCACTAATGGCCTGTTGTTTGATCAGTACTTAACTCAACTAATTGTGAAAATTCGAAAAAGGAATCGAAAACTTTACACATTTCCTTGAGATTTAACCATTAGTAACGGTTTTTTACCATTAGTTAGTTTAACTACTGATCAAACAACAGGCCCTAAGGCTGACATTGATATAATATTAAACCTAACCTTTTATCTACGTAGCAATCCTAACTAGCACCGAGGCCACGGCTTCCTTCAAGAACAAAGATCACTGTGCACGCGCATGATTTACAACTTTTATATGCGTCCACGAAATCTCTATGCCGTTAATAGTAACGTCCAATTTCAATTGATTTATGTGCAAACGTAACACAGAAGCGTTACTACGAAAACCTTTTAACGCTACAGTTCTTTTCAGTAAATGCGGTGGACAACGCGCTTATTAACAGGGATTTAGAAGTCATTTTGAATGATCCGCTCGCATTGGATGCGCGTCTAAATTCCTACGAAAACGTATGATTGCTTTGGCACCTAAGCAAGTTTTTAGAGACAAGCATATACATTTGATTATTATTGACACCAATCTAAAAAACATACATACAGGCGAACATTGAAGCTCCTTTTTTGATTTCGGTTAAATAATTACTTTTTAATCGGTTCTAGTTAACGAATTATGAGTGAACTGTGGTAAAAATATTGTGTCCTAGGTTTTCTCTACGATACTAAGAACAACTATTGAGTATTTTTGACAACTTTCTCATGGTACACTACTACAAGGTATTTGAAATGCTAAAGTATATTTTAGATTTTTATATTTCAATCAAATTAAGTGTCAAGAGCTTTCGAGCCCAAGGCAAAACAGCTTCCATACATTAAGGGCTGTTAAATGATTTAGAAACGGCCCAAGTTTTGTAACAATTAGTCGGATATAATTATAAGGTACTTATAAATTGTGCGACATACAATATTACGAATACTTGATAAGAATCTCAATTATAAAATGTTACAAGTGATGCGAGAATTGCTGTCACAGACCATAAAAGAGATTTGGAAATCAAACAGTACAGTTTTTCGCCGTGAGAGAATGCGCAAACGAGGTAAGCCCGACCTCTAATTTCCCTTCAAAAATAACGTTACAATAAAACCATTTTTCCTTAGCAACCGAGTTTAATCTTAAAACAATTTCCGCTAAGTCAAATAGCGCGATAAAACAAAATCATAACACGACAAAATTTCCAAACAACGCGCGTCGTGGCTAACACAAACAAGGGAATAGGGAAGCAGCAGACAGACGGACGGAAAACGTCAAATAAGATTTATATACACAGAAAACAGTCGGTAGTGACGTAAAAAGGTAACATTATTCATCTTTGAAGCTTTGAAACTTTTCATCTAAGGTTTTTAAATGTAATTGTAATATACACGCTTACCAGAAGAATTAACCACATTTTTATTTACTGTATATCTACGTTTATTGAATTTTCGATTACAAAAATTTATCCACAACAAGCTTCGTCAAATATGTATCAAGAATCATCAGTTGATGACTTGATATTTGACCAGCAGAATTAGTATTTAAGGGGAAACTTGCGTTTAAAATCTTATAGCAGATATATATTCGGTTGATATGAATTGTTACCTATCACAATGTTTTGTAGCCTAAGCGTAGTAA
The DNA here is from genome assembly GCA_946894065.1 of Acleris literana. Classification (NCBI taxonomy): domain Eukaryota; kingdom Metazoa; phylum Arthropoda; class Insecta; order Lepidoptera; family Tortricidae; genus Acleris; species Acleris literana. The sequence goes on from OX335671.1 coordinate 4,790,981, forward strand.
AACGGGTCTATATTGACTCCCATAACATTAATCTTTCGATTTGTTTTATCCATACCGTTGTTTTTCATAATCGTTGCTCGTCATTTTGTCTTTGGTCATAATTTCAATAGTCATAATTTCCTTAACCCCCTTTTCATTAGTCATAACTATCGAATGCCATACCGTTATTGGTCATAACATTCAATGTGCTGATTGTATTAAATGGTAGAATTTCAAAAGGAATATTATTATTTTAAATAAATCTTACAATATTGAAAATTTTCTGTCACAAGGTCACTGTAAGGGGTCACAGTTCTAACCTAACCTAACCTAATTTTCTGACAGCAGGGGTATTTTTTTGTAAGCCGGTGATTTGTTTATGTAAATATGACCTACAATATTTATGAAAAATAAACGGTATGCCTTTTGATAATATGCTGATAAATTTTATGACTTTTGTCTTGTATGATATGTAAAATTATAGTACTTAATCATTATATCTATTTCGCGTTATACCTAACGACGATTATGACTATTGATTATTATGACTAAAAATAATATGGATAACAATTTCTGACTTTCGAAAATCGAAACAATAAAATTATGGGAGTCGAAGGGCACCCTAGTAAAACGTCTCAGATTCAGACACCATCAGCAAACATCTTTATTGCAGAAGAAAATGAAAACGACTAATGGTAAAAAGTAAAAGCTTAGTTAAATAGTTAAAGATAAAGAATTAAAACTTGGCTTATTATTTCATACTAACGTTACACAATTTATAAACTCACATGTTCCAATGTTATTCCAGTTCGGTAATCTCTCTGTCAAATATATTAAGACAAATCTAAATGGAGAAACTAAAGATTTAAAATGTTACAATCATAATGCATAATGATTATGTATTGCGCTAAACATGTATTATACTGGCAGTAAATAATATTCTATCAGTAAGCAACAAATAAATCAAGACGATGTGACAACACACAGACAATGGTTTCATTCATTGTTCATAAAATACATTTCCAGAAGCGTTATAATTGTCAAAGTTTCTGGTAATGAAAGGAGCGCGTTCCACAATTTTGTGAAGAAAAATGATTCGCCTCTAACTAAATTACACGGATGTTCCAACAATCCTAATTAATCCAATTCTAAATAAAAAGAAGAACCAACAGACATACTAACAGCTGCACGAAACACTAGTACGTATAAATCTTACACACAATTTGAAATCAGTGTCGTTTGGCAAGAGCAAAAGTTTTTATAGAATGTGGAGAAACAAAAGGTTTGAAAGATTTTTTCTTCATTTAAAAATAAGATTCGGAAAGTCGTCGCCGGCCAACTATCTGTCGCGGTCCATACGGGTTTAAAATAGATCGGGTTTAGACTTACCGACGATATGCATTGGTTCATTTTGACGTCCGTTTCTTGTGTTGGCTTTGGGAACTATAGGTTCGTTTCATTTAACGATAAATTCACGTAAGAATACAGTTTGAATCAATGCGAAAGCATCGAAATTATGAAAAATGTTTTCTCGTTGTTATCATGGGTCAGTAAAAATTCGTAATTTACCGAATTATATAAAAAGCCAACTCGAAGTCAATGTTAATGTACAAATACTAGCTAAATTGATTGTACTAACAATAAAATTATTAAATCACGAGGCGGAAATCAGTATTAGCTAACAAAATTTATTACCAAACAGAATTGTGCATCTGCTTGCATTAAGAGCACGTGGGAGAAAACGATCTCAGTTCACAAACATGTTACACCGATAATAATATACTTTAACAATACGTGTATCACTTTTACTGATAGATAGAAAACGTGTGATTTCCTTGAAATGTACTTACAAAGTCTAAGATTTCGAAGCTTAAGCTTCGTAAACTACTGATTTTGGGGAAAATTATGAAATCTTTGATATCATAATGCTCGTGATCACTTTAGTTTTGATTTGCTATTTGACATTTAGCGAACAAACATGGTTTATTTGCATTATTTTGTATAGGAAGTACTAAAAACCAAATATTAAGCGATGTATAATTATCAATAAACGGTAGGTACCTAGATTTTCTGTTAATGCACTTATGCAAGTGACCTTGTTTTCATAGTTCTAAAATGTAATTCTATTTATATTATTGCTAATTAGAAAATATCTCCATTAATTTACATTCATTTATCTCTCTCTATGCAAAAAATCCAGATTCACAAATGTCAACCGACGGCCAAATTTGAATAGGTACCTACAATATTTCAGTACAAAAGATAATTTACATCCACCCGACTAACAATAAGAACCTTCTGGCGTTCCTAAAAGCAACCTCCAAGTAATTAATTTAAATTTATCAAACGGAAGCAAGTAACGTTTTGACGAAATTTATCTTGACCCAAAAGTTGGACGTCTTGTATCTGAACATTTTATTGTGCGACGAAAATTGGGGAAGTTTTTGGAATTTCGCGGATACAATTTAGGACTCGTCATTAAATAAAATTGAACTTTTGAAAAAGATTAATAGTAAACTAACAACTAATATGGCTGTCAATACTTACGTTTAAAACCGGCAGATGATCACAATAATCCTCAAAAAAATTAACAAAAAACGTTCACGAAACACTCAGCGCTTTCACACTTCAACAATGCGAACAGAAAACCACATAAAATTTAACGATATATAAATATTGGAACCAAAACCGAAATATAATTCGAAACACGTAATTTTTCGCGGGAAACCAGAGAAGCGCGACCGCGTCCTACCCACGCGACAGCTGGAGAGCGACTGAACTGTGCGAACAAATTCACCAGTCACCTGCATTGCGTGCGCTGATCGGTGAATCCAGAAAAAGCTAGCTACATACATCCCTGGTGTTGTAAGAGAAGGATGGTGTATTCACACGTGGTGGCCAGTATCGCTGGAGGGGTAGCCGTTTTCAGGAAAGGGGCGCGTCGCACAAAGCGAATGAATAGGACTTTTTACAGAAGGAAAGTGACGTTCGTATTTTTTTGTATTGTTGAAACACAATGGAACTCTTTTCCTGATTTTACGAGCGTCCTGATGATTGCAGTTTTTACGGGGTTCGACTCCTACGGCGCTTACTAGTTTATTTCTGGGAACACAAAAGGTGATTGTAGAATTTGTCGGAGCGCAAATTCTTTGATCCTGTGGTCAAAGTAAAAGCTCTCTATTTTTTAAAACCAAATTACACTGCGATAGTTCTTACAAAAGCCTTTGGGTACCTCTCTCGCTCTCGTATGTTCTTTTACAAGTCTTCGCAACTTTAGCCGAGCCCAAAATACTTTTAAGGACCTCTTGCACTGTATATTTCTTTTGAAGGCAGTAATTTAACAAATGATTTGGAGGCAAAAGGCACAAACATATTTTTTCTTTCACATACGAACTTTTTACCCGTTCCGTGTCAAGGTCACCCATGAACCAGATAACATCCGTAAATAGAACTAAGTAGAATAGTTGAATCATGTGAATTAATTGAAGCTAGAATAAAGGCTGCGTAAATAAACGGTCGATAATGATGTAATGCCGCAGTACACAGAACGGATACAGTAATACAACAGGAATGTTCACTTTTTAACTTTCGAATATATCTGAGTATGTAATCTTAACAAGTACCAGCAAACTAAACACTTGGAAAACAATTAAGCGTAAAGCAAATTTTAACATTGTTACCTTTACACAGCCTCTTTATTTGGTACTAAAACATTACAATGAACTTTTCACATAACAAAAGTAAAAAAAATATATTACCTACTAATAGAACTTAAAATTAATAAAAGATTGAAATACAAAAAAATATGTTTTTTGATTAGCTTTATGTTAATACCTCAATTAAAGGTCCTATTTTTTTTTCGGTTTATTATACAAAGAAAAAAGCTCATAGTTCTTACTACGAAGGTCTCCAACGTTAATAAGTCTATTTGACTACAATTAGGTGTCATATTACCTTTTACCTGACTTTTAATATCCCTCTGTCCGTTTTCTTATTTAAGAGCAAGGTCTTGTCTGTGTAGGATTAATTATGAAATCATCTCTACTCCTTTACACATATTGCCATTTCTTTTACCTCCCTATACTTATAGTATCGCGCTATAACTAAAGATATACTTGATATTTTCAACGTTTTTCTTAGGAGTAGCTGTCAATTATTAATATAAAAGAGTTTTATCCTACTGATATTGAACTATTGACCGTGTAGCCTTCGGCGAACTTTTGTTTACTGACCGAACGAGTATTTATAACAGGAGTACATTTGCGGCAAAACCACCTCATCCTTTACTTAGGATGATCATCAAAACTTTGATGATTCACAAAGTAATGATGTAATAAAAGATGAAGAAGAATAAAATGTAAATAAATGTTACGGACTAAAATCTTTTGAAAAACATGTGCACGATAAATTATAAACGGATCCAAATTATACGAAGATATACAATACAAAACAAATACGCTTTATTGAACACCACACAAAGAAAAATAAACAAGGAAAGACGAATTATGAACTTCTTAAACGGTAGGCAACTGGCGATCTTAACGATACAATTATTATTGAAGCAATACCTAATAATTCTTAAAGAAAAAAGTTTTTTGGCATGCTGTCTCGTTAATAATGATTCTGATGATGATCATACAAAGTGTGATAGTTGACCTGTGATAAAGTGATTTTCGTAGGGGCAAAAACATCGATGCATTACTTTCATTTGCCTTTATACAAAAGTGGTAGTCCTGGATATTTAATAGTAAAAGATAGCACTAAAGGTCAATATAACCACATAATTTACCTATAGTCAGGACCTTTTCATTTCGTCACTCATATAAATAAAATCCATTTACCATTACCACTCCATATTCACGTACTTTTGAAGATTGAGCATGGTCATATTATTTATTTATAGACTTAATCATTATCTTCATGTTTATTTTGAGGTAGTAATCTCTATTTAGTCTTGTATTTTTTAAGAAAAGCACTTTTGGTGAAAAATCAACTGACTGACTGATGCTTGTCATATACTTTTTTAACCGACTTCAAAAAAAGGAGGAGGTTCTCAATTCGTCGGGTTTTTTTTTTTTTTTTTATGTATGTTCCCCGATTACTCGAAGACCACTGGACCGATTTGAAAAATTTTTTCGTTGTTCGAATAGGTATACTTTCTAGTTGGTCCCATTGTCACCACGTCAGGATCTGATGATGGGATCATGGAGAAATCAAGAGAACTCCTCAAATATTATAGGCAGACCTATAGCGATTTTGGTATTTTTCACTGTAACTCATGCATTTGCTTTTGAAAAGTACTATATGGTGAAGTGGAACTGATGATGAAGACCACAGATGGCCACCGGAACTCCTTAACGGTACCTATTTCAAGGGTGGCGATAAGATATTTCGATAAAGGAAGTTGAGCGACTATGACGAAGCACATTTAGGTTTAAATATGACTATGACATTCCCGCGGCGTTGTCTGCGGCCTTGAAATGTTCTATAGTTTCTTATTAGTATTTAGAAGTGGAGCTACGTAACAGCATAAATAGGATCACTAAAAAGTATAAAATAAAATAAATGTTTAAAAAAACAAAAAAACCGCCTTCAAAAAGCAAAAACTAACTTCTTTAAAATGGTAGGTAAATAGGTCAGTCCAACTGAAGTCGGCGTCCAACAATATTTTAACCAAAAGCAGACTTCAGTTGGACTGACCTATTTACCTACCATTTTAAAGAAGTTATTTTTTGCTTTTTGAAGGCGGTTTTTTTGTTTTTTTAAACATTTATTTTATTCGAAATATATTAGAAATGAACATGTAGTGATGTTTAAATAAATTTGATTGATAAGAGAGGATTTCGTGTCTGTCGCACCCAGCATAATAATACGATGATGATGATGAATATGTATTCAATATTTTTTTTAAACTAATTAGAGGTAAAATTATTCTCATCACATTATTTCATCCTCTATTTAAAGGCAATTACAGTCAGGTATACTAGTTATTGTCATTGGCAGACACATGAATAAAATAGTTAGCTCAATAGGCAAAACATCGTTAGCTTCTGTATATTAACGCCGGCCTTGACAAGCCGAAATTAATGATAACAGCAAAAAGACGGCATAGAACAATAGACGCCCTTGGCCCGTTTAACGCTACACTATTTAATAAACTTTAATTTTACCTCAAACTTTGACGGTTAAGTTTAATGATAATAATTATCGTTAAGTTAAGTCGATCTTAACAATTTCAGTGTCATGGATGATTAATATATAATTTTGGTATCGCTTGTATATAATGTGAATAGCAAAATTAGACCGCGACTTATTTCTCGCTCGGTAAGTAATACGGTAATACTGCCCTCCTACGGAAAAAAGACACATCTGTTATATGAATTGTATTGCACGTCCAACCTTATTATAACCCTTGAGAGTTGAATATGCTTCTATGAATTCATTGCACTTGTGCCTTTTCTCCGTACGAGGGCAGAATAGAGGAAGATAAAGACCTAGGCTTAGTTAGTTTTGGACATATAAAAGAGAAGGCCAATGCAGAGGCGTATCATGGGTTGAAAGATAGCAAAGAACAGGAAAAAGAGGCAATTACTCCACTGACAATAGCGTAACCCTTAAGTCAATAATATGATGTTGATGAGGCAATACCCGACTACCAAGTAGTAATTAGTCACTGGTCAATTGGTGACAAGAGTGGATAAAATCTTTAAAATATAGCTGCTATGTGGTATATAGAAATAGAAATAGAAATAGAAACATTTATTCGACGAACACAGAGAAAAAAAAAACTGAACAGAGAAAAACATCATTAAAAAAAAAAGGATGGCAACACAAAAATAAAAACAAAAACAATATAGAAGGAAAGAATAATGTTGCCATGGGTGATTCTGTGACGTCGAAATTGACACCACTCAGCACTATGTCACAGCATAAACCATATTAAAAATACCGTTATACAAATTTTAATAACTTGTTTTCCATTTTAATAAGTAATTATAGCCATCTAAAACAAAAGTATTCATAATTTATTATTTAATTACGGCTGCAAAACCATTAATATTCTGTTTCCTTCATAAATGGCAATGAATGTGTAATATCTTCATTTCCTTCACACATGAAATTGAAGTTAAATTACATTTCATGTATTTTTTTTTTTAAATCTAATTTGAATTTAAATAATCTAATTTAATTTTAATTTGAAGTATTACAAGGCGGTGGTTAATGTTTAGTTTAATTAACACATTAGCACTAATGGTGGATGCGGGTAACACGAGGCCGATCTTTGGGAGGCCTTTGTCCAGCCGAAGCCGTCTTTCGGCTGACATGAAAAAAAAATAAAAAAAAAATATCATGGGACAATGTCACACCAATTGACCTAGTCCCAAACTAAGCTCTAGGTTTGTACTATGGGTACTAGACAACGATACAAATACTTATATTGATACATATATACTTAAATATATAGAAAACATCTATAACTCGGGAACAAATAATCGTGCTCATCACACAAATATCTGCCCTTACCGGGATTTGAACCCAGGACCGCTAGCTTCGTATGCAGTGTCACTATCAACTAGGCCAACGCGGCGTCGATGTTGACGATAATGTATTCAAAATTCAAAATCTTACTACTTAATGTACGACAACACCTTACACACAATCATGTATAATTTCGGGAAGAGCTTTTAATATTTCTTACCTAATAATCAAGCATTAGTATTCGTTTCTGATCCTTGGATGTTTTTAAGCATGTATTTCTATAGATAAGTATGTTTATCGGTGTCTAGTACCCATAGTACGGTCACGGACTTTAATTTATGAACCACTACGGAACCTTGTCGCATAAAACCAACGATTAATTCCCATGTAATTTATATATCGTCACTTGGCGCTGTCATGATTACAAGGTTCTACGGTGGATCAACATTTAAAGTCCTTGATGGTACAGTCACGGATTTTAATTGTTATGCCATTGTGAAGTTATTTAAATTTGCAGTATTATGGCATTCACGAGCATTTACGAGATTACACGATTAATCACGAATACATGACAAACCGCGGGAATTTGATTTTTACTATATAGAATTAGTCTTATTGGTCATTAAATATTTTTGAAGTTGTCAAACGACAATTGATGACGGAAAAGTTCTGAGGCTAGTCCATTATTGTTGACGTTGTTATTATAAGCAAACGTTAGGGTAACGGCTAATATTTTCAAATCACCCATAGCAACAGCCAATAACGTTCGCCATGATGTTGACCAATGAATAGGTTGATTCATTCGTTGCTAATCGAATAAAGTCGGCTATATTCGATTGTGGTAAGAAAGAAATGCTACTACTGTCTTTGTCATATGCCATGCAAAGTTTTCGAAAGATGTGAAACTGTGAAATGAGCTTGGAAAAGCTCGGTAAATAAACACGTCATACTGCGGCACAAACGTCATGTTCGCGTTGCAAAGAAAGATAATAACAACAATGTCATCAGCAATTTAGACTTAAGATGCCGAATCAAATTCTTGTGGTTTGTCATGTATTCGTGATTAATCGTGTAATCTCGTAAATGCTCGTGAATGCCATAATACTGCAAAATTAAATAACTTCACAATGGCATAACAATTAAAATCCGTGGCTGTACAAGCTTCGGGCTTATTTTGGGACTATCTAGGTCAAATTGTGTGCTGTGTTTCTGTTTTTGTTTTTATTCTTTATATTTGCAAATGTCTAAGTTCTCAGATACCATAATGTTCTCGATGGGAAAAAACCGATAAGGGTAGTTTTTGGCAACAGACAGAACATGTCTCAAATTTTCACATAGGTTTCTCTTCAGCGGAAATTGAATAGGAAATAGACAAACGTCTACACAGAAAATTTAAGGAAAAAGCTAGCATAAAATGCATAAATTTCTTTCTCTGCACCGTTTTCACGACTTGAAGAATTGAGAGGATATCGAGTGGACGGTGATACGAGTAAATATATAAGTATGTACTTCTAAATAAAAGTTACTATTATAACAAACGGTAACAGCAAGTAGTAAAAAAATATTGAAAATAATTCTTTCTAGTTGCTTCACATACTTAGTAGATTAAAACGAATAATAATAATTTTAATTTATACTGTGTTATATTGAGTAAAAAAATCTGAATATATGATATTCTGACCTTTTTCAATAATCTAAAGCAATTAAACCGTTGGACCTAACAGCATTCCCTTAGCAACGCCTCGAAAATTTTCCCAAACAATAAAATCAAGTCAAAATGATGCATGGGCCCTAGCCACACGTAGCGAAAAATTGTCGACATGTCCGAACCAACGGGCGGGCGGTCGGATTAATGGGAACATTATGCTAATGCCGGCCGCGACGGACCGGAAACGTATTTCGTGGGTGGAAAATCGCCCCGTGTGTATTTGCAAGTAGTTTTACCAAGTTTATAAATTGTGTTGTTTCACTCGGCTTTGGTTTGAACATTACGAACTACAAAAGCACCAAAAATAATTGTTTAACCGGACTTAACTTTACGGATCGGATTTATTGTGACATTTATTTTGCTATGTGAATAATAATTTTAATATTAGGTACGATTTCTACTTGGCATACCTCACACTTGGTACAGTCAAGGAATTTAATTTGTGACCCACCTTAGGTTCAAAGTCAATCTGACATTCTACAGCAATAAGTTTGAGATTCCTATCAATTACAAATGACTTGGCATCTCTATTGACAATGACATCTTCAAGCAGATTTGCTTTGAAATGGGTAGCAAATTAACTTCCGTGACCGTACAAGAAAGGAAACATGAAGGAAAAGAAGACAATGAATTTTTCGAAAGTGTAACATGAACAGCGGATATAATAACACTGTTCGAGTATCAATTTGAATAACAACATTGTAATCATAATATATGCCACCCGGAATATTTGTTTAAGTATAAGCAGGTATTGCGTGCGTTAAATTTTGGGTGTTTTGGTTATTATACTTTTCCTGTTATTACTCTGAAAGTAATTAACAAAGTTAGTACATTTAAAGTGTTTTTTATTCATGTATACTAGGTCAACTGTTACGTATTTAAAACGCGCTTAAATTTCAAGTTTTTATACTGAGATTGATATTATTATCAGTCTATTTCGTTACTTTAACCGTTTAATGGGACAACATGGAAGTTTTACCACATAATAGCTACTATTTTTGCTTAGCTGCTTCTATCTCGGTTAATGAGTCGTTTCTGACCTTTCAAAAATCATCAAATTCACCAGATTTATGTAGATTCTTCATCTCATTTTTATATAAACTTTACAGTAAATAGGTCTTGTAATCGTATCATCGAGATTTTATATTGTTTGATTTCGATTCTTGTCTTACTTATTAGTCATAACAAATAAGCATGCACCTTAGATTTTCTAGAAGAGGTTGCGATAAAAATGCTTGACATTTGCCTCTGAATGTTCTTTATTAAAATGCATAGGTATCTCGTTTTTATTTTTTTGTGGTTTTCAATCAATACTTGTTTGTGTCGTATTATGTATCAGATATTTACTCATTGGTTTTTGTTCCTCGTGTGGTTGCCGAGTTAGAATAGTGCCACTCCATGTCTTCCCGTGGATGTCGTAAGAGACGACTAAGGGAATAAAGGCTTGTAGTATTGTTAGGCGATGGGCTTGCAACCTGTCATTAATACGCTGGTAAACATCTTAGCCTTATTGTGCAAATTGTGGTTATAGAATTATCAACAAGTTCTTAGAGATGTTTATAATTCTGTAGCTCTGCCTACCCCACTCTGGGAACGAAGGCGTGAGATTATGTATGAGAGATTATGGTTTTTGTTCGTTTCTATCTTGGTTTCTCTTTTGCATTTTTGCACTGGTATTACATACATTTATTTTTCTTTCTTTCCTTTATTATATTTAGATACAAAAATACATTTATTCCTAGCAAAACCCTTTAACCTTATCCCTCAATAAAAGAATTCCTCAAATATTGTAACAAACTCTTTCATGTTATAAAAATAATATTATGTTTCGTAAGCGTTCCGGCCTCTGTTACTAACAACCTATACAAAAAGGAAACACGTGCGTCTGTCACTTGAAGGCAATCTCGACATCCGACGACGTCCTTAAAGGAAGTAGGCCCCGTTACCATGGCAACGATGTACGATTAACTCTTTATTGGTGTTTTTTAGATTTTTTATGTCGCCAATCGTGTCGAGGAAAACTTTACCCGTATAAATATGTCAAGAAAAAAATATCGAGAAAAAACCTTGATCGTTAATCAGTTAGACGAGGTAGATAAAGCAAAGCAAAAATCTATATCAACTAGAAACAAAGAGGTCAAAAATGTTTAAAAAACAAAAACCCGCCTTCAGAAATGCAAAAAATAACTTCTTTTAAAATGGTAGGTCAGTCCAACTGAAGTCGGCGTCCCACAATATTTTAAACCAAAAGCCGAATGCAGTTGGACTGACCTACCATTTTAAAAGAAGTTATTTTTTGCATTTTTGAAGGCGGGTTTTTGTTTTTTAAACATTTATTTTATTTTATACTTTTTAGTGATCCTATTTATGCTGTTACGTAGCTCCACTTCTAAATATTCATGAGAAACTATAGAACATTTCAAGCTCGCCGCAGACAATGCCGCGGGAATGTCATAACATATTTAAACCTAAATGTGCTTCGTCATAGTCGCGCAACTACCTTAATGGAAATATCTTATCGCCGCCCTTGAAATAGGTACCTTTAAGGAGTTCCGGTGGCCATCTGTGGTCTTAATGATCAGGTCCACTTCACCATTATAGTACTTTTCAAAAGCAAATGCACGAGTTACAGTGAAAACTACCAAAATCGCTATAGGTGTGCCTATAATATTTGAGGAGTTCTCTTGATTTCTCCAAGATTCCATCATCAGATCCTGATGTGTTGACAATGAGACCAACTAGAAAGTATACCCATTCGAACAACGAAAAATTTTTTCAAATCGGTCGAGTGGTCTTCGAGTAATCGGGGAACATACATAAAAAAAAATAAAAAAAAATCCCGACGAATTGAGAACCTCCTCCTTTTTTTGAAGTCGGTTAAAAACTTAAGTAAATGACCTCTTGCATGTAGTTGTGTACAAAATTTATATGGAATGTACGTCAAATTTCAAATATAGAATGTCGAACGGTTTATACAAATGTGCTACTACTACATGCAAGAGATCATTTTACTCAAGTTTTTCACCTATACTCCGCTGTACAATGGACGAACTATGGACTCGCTGGTCATCTCATGCAACTTACGAGTAGGTACATCTTTCATTCATTATTAAACTCATTTCCTATCAGTTACTTATTATTAATGTACTGGCGTGTAAGAAAAAATATCAAATATCAACCTCTTTGGACACTGGCGGCCTGTACTAGCTGTATAGTTTTAAAAATAAAAAAGTAAGTGGCGAAGAAAAAAAACGTTTCGAACAAACGGCCGAGAGAGGTGAAGCGGTGATAATATTTAATTAAATATGTCTATTTATTTTAAATTGTAAAATTCTGTGAAGGTTAGTAGTAGTAGGTATTGGTAAGTAGTTTCATTTACAGGCAGATATTACACCTTGGAGGTAAATGTAATTTCAATATGAATCATCAACCACAATGTTATAAAAACTGAGGATTATTAACGAGACAATAATTGGCTGTTACCGCTTCCTCTCATTGTTGGAGTTTTTGTAAGAAACCATAAATGAGAGAATGTTATTCCGATACTGGTAATATTCTATACGAAAACATAAGCAAGAATTATAAACAGAGCAGAAAAAAGACACATTATTTAATTAAAACACTCGTGGAAACGGTTTCATATCATATCCTATTCTATCCTATAATATTAAACGAGCAATATTTGTTTATGTATACATTTGTAATCCTGATCACGTTCTTGAAAACGACTCTAACGATTTCGAAAAAAATGCAATGTCGGGGTTTACGGGGCGAAAAATCGATGTGTCAAGTTGCCATCTGCGGGAAAATTCGTTTTTTATCAGAGCGACGCTCAGTCTTCGAGGTACTTAGATCTAATATTTGATCACATTAAACAAGATACAGAAAAGTAGACCAATATATGGCGAAATAGGCGGATGATATCACTAAGATTGTAGGGATGATGTATATGAGGCGCATGGTGAGTATGTGGCTCAGAATAATAATGGTACGCTATGAGAGAGATCACTCAGCAATGGTGTGTATAATAGTGAAATGTTCAAAAACAGCACAGCAACTTAAAACAATGAACCGACTCATTATTAAGGATTTCCGTTGATGTTTCCATGATCAGATCTTGACGAAATTTAAACAGGATCACCCCTGAGATGCAAAAAATATATCATTACAATCGGTTGACTATTGGGGAAGCAATCGCAAAAAAACTAATGGATAACAGTCCAAAGTTACAAGCGATACTTTTACACCTTCATTTAAAATTAGATGTGATTTATCCACTTGACTGCTTAAAACAAAAGATTGTAAAGAACTTATGTTGCAGAGAGAGTACTTTACGTTACTTTACCTTGAGCATTAGGCAACTTTAGTTGCCAAAAACATGTGAGTCGATATTACACGACGCTGAAGCTCCAGGGTGATGTATTTTACATTCCTATTCTACCCTACTATATATATAGTTTATAACTCCACCTTTGCCTCTCGATTGAATTTAATCTTAAGTTAGAGTTCAACACCGTTTATTAACGGAATAGTTCCCCGTGCATTACTGCAGACACAATGCAAGGTCGACCTCGACACATAATTGCAGATCATCCATTATCAAGATCATGGGGTCTCCGTGACTTTAATAAGTGTTAAGACGCTATTAATATTTTTAAAGACACTGATGGGTGTATTACCCTCAGAACGATAATTAAGGTCAATTAAAAGTAAGACTTGAAAAGTATTTATATAGCTGTCGTATTCACTACAATGCGAATTGTCAAACGAGTAAGACAAAATGTAAGGTATTTAAAAGTCTTGCTATTATTATTATTTATTTATTGCGTATTACAATTTAAAAATATTGAGATCCTTGATCCTTGAGACCTTGAGCGATCGTAAAGAAGTGTCAACTTCTGATTATTTAAGTTTCAAAAGATTTTCAAATTTAACAGAATCGTCTGTTACGAAATTCTAAACTATATTAAAGCGAAAAAAAACGCATAATTGGTAATGCACCTGCATCGGCCCGGAGAGCCAGAGGAGATGTAAGTTCGAATCCTGCTTAAGACCGACGATTTTTTTTCGCTTTAATATAGTTTAGTTGAGTTTCGTCATTAATTAGTAGCCCCGCACAAAAAAAAACTAAGTTACGTTTGTGGTAGTTCTCTCTCACGACGTAGTTACAAATAATTCAAAATTTCGAATTGACTGCTTTTGTCGTCGTGTCCCTCGTGTCGTAGTGTTCGGAACGGACGTCAGAGACGTAAGTGACTACCTACAAAATAAGCATAGGTAAGTGATTTTGGATAAAACTTAATGCTACTGTTATACGCCAAAACAAAACATAATATGCTAGCAGAATATTCGTAAGGAGTGTCGGTTACATAAACGAACATGTTGATTTTCACACGAAAATATCCCTAATGTAAAGATTTTTCCGGCATTTTCCTGTCGTTTGCGATAGTACCGTAGCGGATATAGCTTCCTTTTTTATACGTCGTCATTCTGATATTAAAGCCACTTATGTAACAAAATGCGCTGAGGCAGGTTTTCCAATTCTTGAAAAATCTATTACTATTGCCTTTAGTTCTTTTTCTTTTAGGATCTTTACGTATTCAATAACGTATAAAGCGTTTCCATTATCATCCACATCATCTATTCCATCACCAAGAGTTGGCGCAGCACGTGTTTTTCTTCCAAACATCTCTATCAGCCATCATACGTCGTGTTTCCATAAATAGAAGTTAAATATATTTTGGACGAGACGTCAGAAATTGAAACTAATTTACTATATCTAGTTATTTTCATTCAACAGCTCCGCAATACGAGGCACAAGACAACCTAGATACATGAATTTAAGCCTCACCGCAATGAATGCGCTGAATTTCGCTACAGTACCTAATGCGGTTCACAGGTTCACGTACGAAGCTGCTTATGTTACATGAAGCCGAGAGATTGCGTTAAAAACGATTCAATGTAACTCAAAAATTAATCTAGTAAAACCAAAAAGTTAGACCTTAGTTAAGCGTAGTTAACTATACAAACGACAAAGGGGAAAAGTATCCTTACAATTTGGTTGGCTAATTTTCGTCGCACAACGGAAAAGTTGGATCTCACTCAGTATACTATTACAGTAAATAGGGTAGTTAGAGGTTACAGTAGTTATTTATGTTCTAATAGTTATTTATGTGACTGGTGCATAATGAGAGGCATTAATACACGAGTGTTTTAATGCCTAATTATGTGTAAAGTCGCATGCATAACTTTATCTACATGCATATCATAAGTTTTATAAAATAATTATGTGAGAAACCTGTATAAATGGTGGTCCTTTATCTTAATGTCACCGATACTTTAAAGTGAACATTAAGATGCAACCTCATCGATAACCGATACTTTAATGTAAACATTAACGTACATCCACAAATACAGGTTTCTTAATACAGGCCATTTACTTATCGTTTCTGAACATTATTATAGGGAAGTTATGACATGGATGTTGACAAAATAATAAACAAGTGCTCATCTGGCAAGCTGTGTTTCATTACCACTAGGTACAGTGTTTTTTTAATGACATTTATTGGGCGACAAACGATTTGTCATTTTTTATTTTGTAATCGCAAGGCTGCATGGCCCTTCGATTTAGAAAATGTATTTTACGCTTGCGCGTTTTATAATAAGAATCTACTTATTCCACGTTTAACTTTAAAACTACATTCAAGTAAAATTATTCAGCCTTTTCGATATTTCCGTGTTATTAAGAAGTTGGAATGCGTCGCCATTAACATATTAACAAGTTTGAGTTTGAAATGTCAACCTTTCGATGGACATCGTTATATATATAGTACTGCACACCTGTCACAAGTTGTGACTTAACGTCGCATAAAGGACAGCGCAAATCTGGCGAAGCGGTTACTCATAGCTAATATAGCTAATAATATTAGCTATGAGGTCCTAGTGAAAAAGGGTATAAGTCTTCTGAAGATCAAGTAAAAAACTCCGTTCATGTATATTCCCTTTTTATTAGGGTTCCGTAGTCAAACCTTAACCTTATAGTTTCGCCATGTCCGTCCGTCCGTCTGTCCGTCCGCAGCCTAGCTCAGAGACTCTTAGTACTAGAAAGCTGTAATTTGGCATGAATATACATATTAGTCACGCCAACAAAGTGGTAAAATAAAATCTTGAAAAAAAAATACTTTACTTCCCCTACACGTATCGTTTGGATGTATTTTTTTTCTTGTCTATTCCATAGCTGTGGAGTGTCGTTGGAAAGGTCTTTCAAAAAAAATATTTTCGATTAAGGGATTCGTTTATGAGATATTAAGCTTTAAAGCGCTAATTTTTGTTAGAGTCAAGTGTCCCCCCTCGCTACAGCCAAAACTACAAATACTAAAATTCTGAAACATATTTTAGATGAAAGCACATATAACGAATTTTAAAGAAAATCTATCACGACTAAGTAGACTTGATTAGATCCTGAGATACAGACAACTAAAATGTTTATACCTACCAAAATCATGTAAGACAGCACCATATAACTTGAAAAAGGGAATTAGTTCATACGAGTACTTGTTGTTTTTTGAGATGGTGTTTCTGTAGTAACTTCGGCTTCGGCTTCGGAACCCTACACTGAGCATGGTCCGACATGCTCTTGCCCGGTTTTTTACGAGTTAAGTCGATTTGTACCCCGTACATAAAAATCGGGCAAGAGCATGTCGGGCTTTTATGTATTATGGATAACAACACTTGTCAATAAATGTCAGTCAGTACTGGGTCGTCTTGTTTCATTGACGAGTATATTTACCTACCCCGCTATGTGTATAGATATAACAGGGTCATGCTCAGTGCAGAGTTTCGAAGCCGTTCGTAAAAATAAAAAAACTATACAAAAAAACATATATGAACAGACGGACAGATGGACATGGAGAAACTATAAGCGTTCCTTGTTACCTATGGAACCCTAAATACAGCATTTTTCATTAAAATAAACAAAAAACATGCAGTAAAATCGTGACGTAACTTGTATGCAAAGCATATTCATCATGGCCCTTATGAAATTACACGCGTTGAATGCAAAGGGCTTAAATTTAATGGTCCCTCGGGAAATCGTCACATGAAAATAATATCATTCATTATGTTATAATAACTTAAAATAACAAAAGCAAGCTTTAGAAACCCTACGCCGTAATACCAAAGAAGGCTAACTGCAATATAGTAGTCAGACTATTCTATACTCTATCGGTGACAATATTAAATTAAAAATGTTTTGGTATATACGTCGATTTAAGTCATTACCCATGTTATGGGATATAAGTCCATGATTTTGATTATTTTCATATAAAGCCTATGTCACCCGGACCATAATAACGAGTTGATTGACATACGTAAATACAAACATATATCCCTACAATGTTATAAACGCGAAAGTTTGTGTTTGGATGTATGGATGTTTGTTACTCTTTCACGCTGCAACGGCCGGACGGATTTGGATGTAGTTTGTTTACTACCTGGATTAACCATAGGCTACATTTCATCCTGAAAAATGTAAAAGTTCCCGAGGGAAAAATAATAATCGAAATCTACGCGGATGAAATCGCGGGCAAAAGCTAGTCCATAATACTTCTTAATCTACTTCTACATAATCTACACTGCTAAAATCATAAGTTCATAACTCTTTCTTTTTAATTTGCCGTTGTCGTGTAAAAATCACACGGACCTGAAAAACAGGCTAGCCACACGTAAATTATTATATTGTAATAATTAGCAATAATGAACATCTTAGATTTTTCAACATCATTCTTTTTTTTAAGGCGGAGAGACGATGGTAAGTGGCCTCAAGCCCATAGAAATTTTCAATATCAAGATTGCAATCTTACGATGGCAATCTCAGGACTGCAAATGCGTTGTCAACCCGTTGAGACTTAGACGGAATTAGTTACAAATGACATTAATTATCCAAGACCACTACAAAATGTGCTTTTCGTGATGCATTGCTTTGCTGCAATAGCTCCCGGCTCAATCATGCTCAAACAACTCGTCAATGGATTGCTACAAGCATGCGGGCTATTGATCAATAAAACTGATCCTTTAAAGTCAGATTTTGAACTGACACTACCATATATTTTAACAGTACGAAACTGATCTTATGACAATCTAAATTTAACGTAATAATATTAAACTATATCTTAAAATTCCTGTCCCTAGCTTCAGCGGTCTCTATGTAAAACCTATGTTGCCAGTAATATATCAGTTTCTTTGTTTATACATAAATCACGAAACGTCAAACAATTATTACTTACACAAAACAGAAGATCCGATAAATCAAGTCGGAGCACTAACCTGAAACAAAGGTAAACTTTATTAAAAAACTATAACAAATGTATGGTTTTACGAAAAGAGACAAGTATAATAAGAATGAGAATAGGGTAAGGCACAAAAAGTTGGACCAATAGTTAAGCGTAGTTAACCATACAAACAAGGAATTCGAAAAAAGTTTAGTTGTGCGACGATATTATTCCTACAATTGCATGGATAATTTTCGTGTCACGACGGAAGAGTTTCATAGAAAATTTAATTGAGTGAGTTATCATGCCCAACATTTTGGACCTTACCCATTACACAATAATTGCAGGATGTTTATAAAAGGTTCAAGATTTTAAACGATGATAGTCCACATTAACGGATTGCGTCAATGATATAATATAGTAAAAAGAGGTAGATATGTTATACGCACCTTCGATAGTTGCACCCTAAAACCAAGCCAATTGGAACATCTTTACTTAGTCTTGCGCCGTCAACGGAACCGTGAACTAGTCTGCAGAGCAACATACACTCGTCTCTGTTTCCCTCCCGGAAATTAACATACCATCATGCTTTCACTTGTCATTTATGAATTAGTGTGTAATTGCAATATTTACTGATTATGTGTGCGTAAGCCGGGCCATTTATACACGCGGAATACCGTACAGGTAAATCTACCTCTTTTTATATCATATCATTAGATCTAGTGCACAAACGGAACACACAATTTGTAATTTTTAATGGGTATATTTCAATTTTACAAGATACAGTACAAGTTCAGATTCTGACACATTGCACACCATGAAGGTTCTCAATATTGATAATGCTGACTGCTTAAAAAATATATTGCGACTGTTTTACTGCTGCCAATATTATCAATAATTAGAAACTTCGTAGTTGTGTAATGAGTCTGTATCGATTTAATATCTGCCTAGTACCATAGCTCTTGTCTGCAACTCGTCGTCATAAAAGTTTGTATTGCTAATTTCTGGAGGAACTGTGTAATTTCTCGGGATACTCTTTGGGCCTCCAGCTTTACCATGTAAAAGAGGGACACACCAACAAACATGCTTTTGCGTGAACAAGATTAGTAGAGATACACAAGTTACAAATGAAGTAGGTAACTCAATCAAACTTGGTGCCACAATTTTTGATTTAAGAACTAAATTTATTCTAGTCGATAAAGACATCTTATCGTATTATCAACGTAATGATAGATCTTATTTACAGTAACAAGGGCCGATTTAAAAACAATAAGATAACATGTCAAAAGCAATACTGTTTTATCGTTTTTACCCAAAGTTGCACTGTAACTATGAGGTAGTTTTTTTTTAATAACAATAAAAAGAAAAAAAATAGCCAGAGCCACGTGTTGTAGCTTCCTACACTTCCAAAGAGTTTTAACGTAGTGAATATCAAAAAGGTACATTCCACTTCGGCCCCGTTAATCTTGCCACGGTAATGCGATTCGGATCGTGACGTCACGCGCGCGTATTTTTACATTATCCCGCTGTCAGCTGTCAGTTCGAGCGACGTTGTTTTACATGCCGTTGATTTTGTTGAGCGTAGGCTAAGAGTGGAATGCACCTAACTATTAGGTGTTTGGTATAATTCATTTGGTTTGGTCAACGTGGGTAGCCAAATTGCTACGAAAACTGCGTAGGAATGTATGGAATGACGGGTGATTAAGTCCATATTTACTGATATTACGTTTTTTTTTCATTTACGTAACCATGAGTACTTATAAAGATGCAGCATCTCCTCTAACTATTAAACAGAAATACTAAATACATAAAGTACTTATGTCACGTTAAGCGGGTATAACTTTCGTTTATGTCTTTTGGTTTTGGCTTTCTCAGTCTCACTTCGACAATATCAAATACACTCAAAAAAAATGAGAGCCAACAAAGAGAGATTTTCACTTAGTTGACAAAAAATGAATACAATAGTTAAGATATTAGCTATATCAACCAAAGCTGATAATAACAACAGCAATTTCTTGAGTGATTCAACTAACATCTTAGTTGATGTATCTAATGTCTTAGTTGATGTATCTAACGTCTTAGTTGATGTATCTAACGTCTTAGTTGATGTATCTATCGTCTTGTTAGGCTCGTATGGGATCAAGACGCTTATGCACAACAATCACAATCTAGTTACAAGCGATTTTTTTTTAGTGTACCCAGATGAGCTATTTGAATTTTTAATGTTTACTTATAACTGTCAGTTTTTTAATCCGTAGTTAAGATCAACTAATAGTTAAAAATATGAACCAAATATGTCGCGAACGGTGACGATTTCGATTCAAAATTCGTATTTTAACTTTTAGCTGAGTTAACAATGGATCAAAAAACTATTTCTATAACAAACGTAACAACAGCAAAAACAATTCTCGCAGATTATTTAGATTTATACGTACGTGACTCGTCTTCATTACTAAGATTGTATATTTGGATTAATTAAGCGTTTAAGATAATAATTGAAGGAACGGAATAAGAAAGAATGGAATTTATTCCACTGACAAAAGCATAACTCTGAAGCCAATGACTATGATGAAGCGTTTATATCTTAGGCAATTGCCTAATTATCTTTATTATTCTAGTTTATAGTACTTAGTAATAAAAAGTTGACCGACGCTCCTAGACTATAGAGGAATGTGTTAAAATACGTGGAACATGAGATAATGTATGGATAGTGAAGACAAAACAGAGACAGGGATTTGCTACCATTAAATTTCACCACGGAAATATTATACGGCGAAACTTCACTCGAACTAGTTAACAATTCATAAGATACATATTTTTTTTCAGGATAAATACCTATAACTTAGCGAAAAACAGGCGTTGTAATAGGCGGAACTTAAATATAGGTACCTACCCAAGAGAATAACTATATGAAAAGCAAGCTTTAAAAACCCGACTGCATTTTTTATACTGTCGTCGATATACCTATATACGTATGTTAATAATTGTCATTTTGCCATTGTTGTTATTTCAGTTTCAACAGTTTAGGTATCCTATGTCACCCGGGATGACGTTAAGATTCTAACGATGCTTCACACATCTAAATCGGTCAAGGAATTTAGAAGTTATAGTGGAATAAAGAAACTTACATACATACATACATACAAGCATGAACCCTGAAAACATTACACTCCTTTTTTGGGGCAGTCGTGTAAAAACTTGGCATTCGTTTTAATGAAATAATTGGACCATGTTGCCAATTTGCCTCTGATTGAACAGTGCCCGCATTTCTTTCAAATACTACTTTGCTAAGCTTTGTGTACAGTTGGCCTTATAATTGACTGCACACTTTATTACCTTGTTGAATTAACGCCTTTAACAGATTACAGTTTTGAAGTTTGCTCGCTCATGAAGTTCCCTAAATATTGACTGCAAGTATAAATGAACCGATGTCAAACTTCATTGTTGCAGGTACCGGAATAGTGATGTACTGCTGAGGCTGTAATTTACCGAAACGCATTTCGTAACTAGCTTCATCTTGAGGTTGTTTTTATATGCTCGCACTCTCGCGTTCATCTTTTTAATCATAACTAACAAAAAATGCGCGTGATGATTACAAAGGACCGCTGACTGGTACAACAACGGATGACAATGAAGTCACTGCACTTTCACGTCACCGCCACTGGCAAACTCGCGTCCTAGCTCTGAGTTAATGTGGTTTAATGATTATTTATTCACTCATTTATCAATAATTTCACATTTTGTATATTTTGATACAATATTTCAACTTTCTGACAATGTCGTCTTCTTCTAGCCACACAATTTGATCTACAATTTACGGCCTTTTATTTTTATGCGTTATTTCTGTAATAAACTTAAAAAAAATATACTTCTCGCCCTTGACTTAAATTTTTACGATAATAAATTGGAGTGTTTTACAACACTATTTGTCAGCTATCAAAAGTGCCATCACTCGATGCCGCTACTGTAGTGTAGTACTTCAAACATGATGTTAAACTGACAAGGCACTTAACTGTGCTATAAGGCCGGTCGCATACGTTTCTGAGCTATTATGGAAGATTTAGCTATTAGACAACTTTTTAAAATTCGCTGTATTAGGGATGCCGATCAAGTTTTTAATAAAATAGGACTTATACTCCGATTCCGGATATACTCCGACTGCCAATCGCCAGATCGTCAACCAGAATAATTCGTACTAATACATGAGGATTAATCTACCAACACCTAGTTTGACAAAATTGGGTCATCGTTTCAGCTTCTACAAAGGGACAAAGAACCATGCAGATCATAAACATCATACCCTCTTTGGTCTTGGCATTTAAGTAAATATAAATCCGTAATATAAATCCGCCCCGGGTCTATATTAACTGACATAATTATTTTTAGTCATAATGTCAGGTCATAATCATCGCAAGTCATAACGTGTTTTTTTAAAGAAACTGTTAATTTTTCAGGATTTTTATAAATCAAACCTAACCTAACCTAGCCTTTTCTACACGTTACATATTTCGGAACTTCTGAAAAGTTTTCATTTTCAGCGATATAAAAAATTATGACTATCAAGAATTATGTCAACAATTACGTTATGACCAATAAAATTATGGGAAACAAAGGGCTCCCATCCGCCCCGTGTGGTTGCCGGGTTACAATAGAGCCACTCCATTTCTTCCCGTGGATGTTGTAAGAAGCGACTAAGGGAATAAAGGCTTGATAGGCGATGGGCATTGGATGGAGTCGCAGTGGGCCGGTCATTTGTGCCGCGGAACCGATAATCGCTGGAGTTATCGTATTCTTGAGTGGAGACCGCGAATCGGCAAACGTAGTGTAGCACGCCCTCAGACTAGGTGGAGCGACGATCTTCGCAAGGTGGCTGGCAAGAGCTGGATGAGAGTGCCCACGAACCGTGCTCGTTGGCGTGCAATGGGAGAGGCCTATGTCCCGCAGTGGACTAATATAGGCTGATGATGATGATGATGATGATGAGGCGATGGGCTTGCAACATGTCACTAATAGACTAGTAAACATCTTAGCCTTATTGTGCAAAATGTGGTTACAGATTATATGAACAAGTTTTTAGAGTTGTAGGTAATTCTGTACCTCTGCCTACCCCACTCTGGGATTACAGGCGTGAAGGTATGTATGTATGTATAAATCCGTATAAGTATCATCACTACTGATGTGCCTAAGGAAACTTTCCAAAATTGCGGAAATTTCCATGTAGGAAAATTTCGAAAACTTCTCACAATTTTGTATGGGGATTGAAACTTTCCGTTTCTTAAATTTAAATTTCCTATGTTTCTAGTGAAAGTCTCCGGAATTTTCTTAGAACTTTTCCAACTTTTTGGAAACTTTCCGCAACTTGCACATCAGTCATCATCGCTCTCTGCCTCTCCAGTGACCAAAATATAATTTCGATTGTTTAAGAACTTGTGTAGCTACTAGTTTTATTATATTTAAGTAACCAACGTTTTACGAGGTCGTAATACGAAACGTTTACTATATACGAATTAAAATTACAAATAAACACGATTATGGCTTAATCTTTACGACGGTCGATAGACTCCATAGTTATTAATTTACAACCGCGATAGCGATAACTATCACGCTATTAATTTAACTTGAATATGGCCCAGTTTGCTAGCAATTATATGTATATGAGAGTTAATCATACACTTTGCCGTTAAGTTTCGTTGATATTCTAAATGTGGAATTGTGGAAGTTATAATGTTTGGTAATTAATCAACAGGAAAATAGTATTGGATAAAACCAACAGAGGTCTTATGACAGCTGATATCCTAATAGGAATATTAGTAACAATTATAGATGTTTTTATATAGAGTTCAATCACAAAGAAAGTCACAAGATAATATTATGCCACATTAGGAAGAGTGAAGTCACCTGACACAAGCAATTTGTTGCTTACTTCATCTCCCAATTAGGTGCTGTAGTTTTTAAAATAATAGCATATTTTTATTGATTGATTAAATATAAATAAAAATGAAAAAATCTTAAATGTTTCTTACACGGTTCAGTGATGCCTTTAGTACCTTCAATCTGTTTGGTTTATAATATAAATGATCTTTATTGCACAAAAATACAAATTAGAGTACAAAAGGTGAACTTACTGTATTATATAAATCAGAAATTTTTGTAGACGCCGCTGCAATATTTTATGAATGAAAACATTGACAATACTTAAATAAATATAGGCACATGCCATATATTAATGCTACAGAAATTACTGATCCTTAAGACAAAACATGTCATTTTCGGCCATCACAGATAAATCAATATTACGATGACCTAAAGCCTGGCAAGTTCTAGGCAAGGAAAGGGGCTAAAATTTGTATACGTCATCTGATGATTTCATACTGACAGGAATTTAACTCTTTACCAACATGTTTTTGTACAACTAAGTCATAGAAGAAATAATACTTACGTCTAAAATAACCCGAAAAACGTTTGACAAGCGTGACGCGTCATAAAATACCCAATAACAAAACAGCTGTCACTACCAAAGTAAAAACATTCGCCTATAACAACACTAAGTCGGAAAAATAAAGCAAAAACACAGAAAGGGCAAATATAAAGGCATGACTCTGTTTTCTTACTTGAAACGCCTATTGTGTTCAAACGAATCAACAAAATTGTGAAGCCTTTCATTCGTGATGACTAAAGGAACGCGTGGAACGTCGTGTAATGCAAATCATGCCCTTTATTGTCGCAAATAAGGTGTATAAAAATATTATGTGTAATCAAGTGTCCGTAATCAAAGGGTGAAACGGGACATCGTTAGGAGAATATTCTGATACGGCTGTTTGTGTTAGGCCCTAATGAGGTGGCTCGTGGAAACCTGGGGTAGTATAATTAGGTGTAGACGAGACCGCTTTATAAAGGTGTCGAAGACAAACGTTACGTGTAGGTGTGTGTACGTGGTAGCGGTGCCGTAATACCAAAAGAAGCTATCTGCAATGTGGTAGTCGAAACATTTTATACTCTATTGATTAGCACATTAAAATTAAAATGCTTACTATTACTAAGGACTTAGCCACTTTCTTTGGTTTTACGGCTGAGTGTAAGAGGAAACAAATGACTTCTATTAAGTTATAACGCTGTAAGTGTAATCAGATTTATAAACTCAACAAGGGTTCTATTCTGTTCAAAAAATAACTAATTTATTTTTATATTGTTATCTTGTTAACGTCAGAATAGCTCTTATTTATTTGATAGTAAAGATGGCCGAGTAAAAAACAATCCGATAACAAATAAGTGTAGAGACAAAATAGACTAAGGTCCCAGGTTTAGAAAGGTTACCTGAATCGCTTCAGCCTTGTGTTGTGTTAACGACACAAATTAAAGGTAATCACAATTAACATTTAATCTTAGACACGCATCGTAATAAGTGCGAGACATTTTTTCTTTAGCATTGTTATGTTGGCCAAACTGAAACAGTACATAGGGCCTAGGGCCGGAAAGTAATCTACGGAAAGTAGCTTATCGGTTTTACAGTATGCTTTAAGACGTTCCAATCTGTGAAGGAGACAAAGGTAAATGGGCAGTGAAAGAAATATAGCTCTATCTCTTTCACTGCCCAGAACTTGCCAGGTTTTGAAAGGCTATTCGACTTTTAACAGTTAAAACAGATCAATCAGGAAACAAAGCAACGTTGAACGAATTATTTCGTAACTTAACAGTAAGTTCTGTCAAAATAATAATATTATCCAGATCGTTGAGAATATTACTAACTTTGAAAATATAATTGGACGGAAAATTTAATTGTGAATCTGGCGGCGATATCACCTTACCAACGGGGCTAGTAAAAATGGCGGCGCAAGTGACAAGAGCTAGCTACTGAAATATATTAATTTACAACAAGAAGACGCCTGCGACTTAATACTCGTAGAATAAGTTTCCCGCACCTACCCTTATTTCAACCCCTTAGGGGTGAAATTCCAAAAATCTAAATTAGTGCAGCCCTATGATATACAAGGAATATTTCCTCCAAATTTTAAGTTCGAAGGTCCAGCGAGTTTGGCTGGGCGTTGATCGATCAGTCAGCCAGTCAGTTTCTTCTTTTATAAGTACCTACATTCGTATAAAGAACATAGACAAGGCTAATCTCGTAAATAAAAAAACCACAAATTACAATTGGTTCTTCTTTTATTCTTGTAATTGTAAGTTTGTATAATGTAGCTGTTTTAGTACAATAAAGTGTTTACATACATAGATACATACTTAAGAATATACGCTAACGAGGCAATTTACAAAAACCAATAATTCGTGGATCGACGTAAGCTGACGATCTAATGCCACGGCTGCTTATGACAACTCCATACATTTTTAAAAGCGTTATGCGTCTTTTTTACGCCAAGAAGAAGGCGAACGAGTACATACGCCATTGGAAAGTAGGACCTAAAACTAAAACACATAGACATTTGCATTCTCAAGATAATACTCAAAAGACTACAATCCTAAAGCCAGCGCAACATATGCGGGACTCATCGAATTTTCGTGTTGACGTCTCTGACTTTGATATAAAGACAGAAAGAGACGCCAAAATGAATACTCAGCGAATTCCGCATATGTGACGCCGGCTTCCAACTGCAAAATGCGTTGCCAACCCTGATGACTAAGATACGCCCAGATATAGATATACAGATGCTTGGCCGCGCCCTGTCTAGATCACAAAAAAAAATCAATAGAAATGAAAATAGTAAACCAATGAAACCGCTGCGTTCTTCTATTTTACGCCACAAATAATCAAGCAGACAGTAATTAAAGAAGTTCTGCTGGCTAAGGTAACAGGATTCAATTAAAACTTGAAAAATATCCAACTAAGCTTATAAGTAAACTCAGTTCAATATTCTGTATTTATAAAGCAAACAAGCTACTTACCTTTGCAATGGATTTGTTAACTTCTAATGAAAAATTTCTAGCTTTGATAAATTTTCAAACAGTATACAATTTAGGGCCTGTTAAACAATCGACGAGTAAAGGGGTTTGGGTAAAAGTGTTGTCATTTGTAAAATTCACACATTTTCAAAGTGAGCGGTCATTCGTAAAAGTGGTAAATTATAATAGAATTATTAAAAATAAACATATTTTGTTATGTAATGTAATACTCTTAAGTGCATCGGAGCCGAGATATTTAAATATTCATACTTGGGCGTACTTTTGTACTAAAAACTGAATACTTAAATCTTTAAAATCTCCGCTCCGATATTATTTAACGCCATAAATTATATATATCTACGTGTATTTAGAGATCCTCTAAATAACTATGTACAAATCATCAGTGGCCGCTGAAAAAAGAAGACAATATTCTTCAAACAAATTTACCCAATGCCCTTTATCTGTCATGTAAAGTTGGCGGTCTTCTTATCATTTACAAGTGTAAGAAAGAGAAAGGGCTTAATTCTGTCAAATATGCTTTACTTGTCGATTGTGAAACAGGCCGTTAGGGTAGGTACTTAAACGTTGTACAGCCGAGTTCATAAATATGTGTGCACTTTAGTACCTTGTCTATTTAATGTGATGTTTACTCTGCCATACATGAATGGCTACAGCGATTAAGATAACAAGCTACTGTCTGTACACATATTTATGAACTCGACTGAACGATTTTATAATTAAAAAAAAAAAAATTTAAAAGAAATTTATTCAGTAAGTAGGCCGCACGGGCACTTTTACACGTCAAGAATCTACCAGCGCTTCCCAAGAGAAGACCACTGCCGAGAAGAAACGCCGCAAGAAACTCAGCAGTCAACTCGAAAATAACTAACTTAACTAACTAACTAAACTAAACTAAATTAACTGTCTGTTTGTAACTCTTTAACAGCATAGCCGATGAACCGAAACGAAAATGAGTTTAGGGGTAGCTTAAACTAACTACTACCTTTTGTCCTACAAAATTCGAAGTCGCAATAAACGCAGTAATCAAATAAGAAGTTCATAACTGATTGATGCGCTTTTTACTATTTAACAAAAAAAGCAAGCTTTCAAAACCCGACTGTTCAGTTGCTAACCAACTTTAAATCGTTATAAAGCCTAAATGATCATTAAAAATGAAAAATGATGAAAGAAACCTAAAGATGATTTTTAAATCCCTATTCAATGATACCCTATTTGTCATACTTGGTCTTTTTTTTTTATTTGCACAATATGGCGTCTGGTTGCCGCCATATTGAATTTTGATTACTGTCATTTCTTCAGTGACACTCACCAGATTGAGACAAATCGATTGACATAAGAATCATTAAAATCGGACAACGGGTTTAGTTTTTATAGAGCCACAAAGGAACAATTTCGGCAGTCGGGTAAAAAGTAGATTCAACGATTAATAAGTCAATAAGAATATACGGAAAGCAAATAAGAGCATGCTGGAGGTCTTTTGAACTTGTTAAAACCATATTGTGTTTGATGTTTAATGCTGTCAACATTGTCTGTATTCAAAAACTTCGTGGTTGTGCAATAACTTAATAACTAACATTGTAGTTTCTTGTTATTGCTCGTGTGAAGTCTACACCACTCGCTAATCAGCGATAAGACCGCCTTTCGTTAACTGTATTATTTGTAATTGTGCTGTTTCTCTGTAATGTTTTTGTTTGGTGTTTTATCTACACTCATATCATAAGTCCTCTATTATGCGTTCAAAACCCGTAGACACTGACCAGCATTACCTGTGGTAGTAGGTGACAGCGATGACAGCTGTTAATTTTGGAAGATGTTCCAAATTTCGATCTCATTACCTTACAATATTCGATAACGTAATTTCAAAATTACGTTACAGCTGTCATCGCTGTCACCTACTACCACAGGTAAGGTAATGCTGGTGGTTTTTCTTTTGGCTTCTGAACCCATCTTAGAGTACTTATAATATGTGTGTAGATAAAGTATTGTACGAGACTCTGCGTAATTAGCATTACAACACTCGTGTGATCTATTATGAAACTCTCCTTGCAGCTCGTTTCATAAACCACACTCATGTTGTAATGCCTGTCAGTACGCAACCGTCACGTAAACTACTATTGTATCGTATTGTATTGTGTAATGTGTCAGGATTGACTTCTATAGCTTAGAACCATCCTGAATACTAGCTTTCTTTTAAAAAACCACGACGATTCGGTTCTTCCGTTTGGGAGCTACGATACCACAAAATTGTGAGTGTTTTGGTGGTGGCAGGACCTTGTGCCAGGTCCGTCTGGATCATTACCACCATCATATCCTTTGCCCTACCGCCAAGCAGCAGTTTCATTGTGGGGATAAGGTAACCGGTGAAATTACTAGCATAGAGGCATTCCATCTTAGTACTCAGGGTTGGTAACGCATTTGCGGTCTTAGGATTGTAGTCTCCGAGTCTCAGGGCCGTATTAAGTACTCATCTTGGCTGAGATGCCCGTCACAAGATACGTCAAAGTAAACGTCAAGCCATAGAACACTGTCATTTTTGACGCATCTATTGAGAGCATTATAGTTGAGATCAGTTTATTAATACGGGCCTCAGATCCTACTCACCATCAGGTGGCCTGAGCCCTCGTTTGCCTTCTCTTAACACATAGTGTACGTTACAACTTTAAATCTCTTCATACGACACTAATGGCTTCTCGCTCCCACGGCCGTTGTCTGGGCAGAACGTAAGCAAAAAAGCGAAGGAGGAAAATGTGTCGAAAAACACTTCGCTTCTCACACTGCAGATCCTTCTTTTGTTTTTTCCCTTTGACAAATTTTCCTCCGCCTTGACCTTGTTATTAAAAAGAGAATAGGCGATAACAAAGCAGGTTGAGATGAGGGTTATAAAATAAATAGCTTTTGATCGCAACTTCGTCCGATTATCGCTATTCGTTCAGGAAGAGGCTATTTTTCCAGAATAAAGTGCTCATGTCAATTTCTGGGTCAAATTATACTATCTCTGTACCAGATTTAACGTCAATCGATTAAGGTATTGAACCTTTAATTCAAAACAAACTTTTATAATATTAAATATATAAATACCTTCACGCCTTCATACCAACAACTCTAAAACAACAACTCTAAAAATTTGTTGATAATTCTCCAACCTAACCTAACCACATGTTGCACAATTAGGCTAGGATCTTTACCAGTGTATATTAAAGACAGGTCACAAGCCCATCGCCTAACAGTACTACAAGCCTTTATTCTCTTAGACGCCTCTTACGTCATTCACGGGAAGACAACAACGGGAAGTTTGTAATGTATAATAAATTCTGTTATATGTACGTGTGTTACAGAAAACTCAAATAAACCAAAGCGAAGCGAGGGCGGGTCGCTAGTGTATTACAGAAATGCCGGAACGAAAATTAATAATTCTTATACAGAGAAAGACTATTTGACACTAAGTGCTATGTACAAACGGAAAGAACGCCTTATATTTTTGGCAACCAATTTTCAGCAAAATAATGCCACTGACGCGAATTAAATCACCAACATTAGAATGAGACACGTATTAAAATCGCCCGTGCGTGAACAGGACGCAATGCGCCGTGTTTATTGCTCTTCAAACGGGGTTATGCTAAAGCGTGGCATTCTGTTTTAGATGTAATATTTCGAATTTTTGTTTGTGACGATTTGCAAAATCATTGCTATAGATGGAGGTGGAATAAGGCAAAATAATTACGGTTGAGTAATGGTTCACCTGATTCACTTTAAGGGCGCTGCATACGTAACGTGATCGGGACGTGGACGGGAGGGGGACGGGACGTAGTTGCATACATTTTTGGTTTTCCCGTCCCGTGAGTGCAATCGTTACGTATGCACATTCCGATACATTTTCTATGAAACGATTTTGTCGTCTCGTCCCGTCCCCGTCCCGTCCGTGTAAAATCACGTTACGTATGGAGCGCCCTTTAGCCTGCCGACAAGTTAGCACCAGTGTGAGCATTAGGTATTGCGTTACAGTGTTGAAACTGTTATGTTACCGGTCAAATTAGTAGCATAGAATTCAAAAATTCTAAATTTTTATTGAATAAATAGGCTACATAAGGGTCGGCGCAGACATAACCACTCGGCACCGGATCAGCTCAAACTGAGACATTGAAAAGTGAGCTTTGATTTGTGTTGATACGATATATTTTGCAGTGATCGACTGCTAGCTTGTGCCGAGGTTCCTATGCCGATAAGTGTACGTTACAGTATGGAGTTTCATACAAAGAATACTGAACGGCTCGAGCTGAGGTGCTGCCGATCCAGTGCGAAGCGGTTAACATTTTTTCAAGATAATGTGACTCGCATCGTCCATTGAAAAATTTATCTTACTAAGACAAATCAAGGTTCACTTTGCAATGTCTCATTTTGAGCTTCAACCTGATGAACTGAATCGGACGCGGTTACCAGGGTTGGTTCTGAGATAGGGTTGATGAAAGTTTATTAGGTCGTTTCAGAGATCAGCTCCGAAAGTAGGGTAGCAATTATTTCAAAGGTGTGTATCATTTTTAAAAGCGATTTGCAATCGTCAACGTAGTGCAATGGAAATATACCTTTACACTAAACTAAAAGGTAATGCAAAGAACATTTTCGGAAAGGATGACATACATACATACTAGGGTTGCCACCCGTACTTTATTATAAAGTATTGTACTCTATTTAAGCTTCTCGTATGTTATATTTTACGCGACCAATAAATTACGGCAAAGTACTTTATTTATGTCATTCGGTTTTTAATGGTAATTTTTTTCTAATAAATAATAAATTTAAACGAAATTTTACCTGAACGCAACCGTCAAAAACCCTCGACCAAAACGTTGTTTTGCCATGTTTGGACGCGATTGATACTTTAATTGTTGCCACATACTCGTACGCTGTTAGAATAAGCAAGGTCTGATGCGTGGTAACGTAATAAGAAATATTTATTCAAAAATAATTAAAAAAATACTTTACATTTATGCTGCGTACTTTATTTTTATTCCTCTTTTGGCAAGTAATACTTTATTCTTTTTAAAAAAAAGGTGGCATCCCTAATACATACGTACTCACGCTTTCATTCCCAGAGTGAGGTAGACAGAGCTACAGAATTACCAACAACTCTAAAAACTAAACTATGATTCTTTGGGAAAAGAAAGAAATCAATAAATATCGGGAATCAATCTCACACAAATTGACCTAGTCCCAAACTAAGCTCTAGGCTTGTACTCTAGGTACCAGCCAACGATTAACATACTTAGTTTTATATAATTATCATCTCATCATTGGCGACAGCATCTGTTGTAGATGGTTGTCGCAGCACTCATGAGTTCACGGGTTCCTACATCGCCGTTGATGGCTATAGAGTCCTATAGCAGCGCGGCATTTCTTGCCCCATCGATCGCACACGAAACGCGAGTCCGCAGGAGGTGGTAGAGCAAGACGAAGACTTTTCTTTAAGATTCTCCAGCCAGTCATCGTCATGTTTGTATGTTCCGACTTTAATACCATGTTGCCATTCAGATATAATTATAGAGATCAATAAATAGGTTCTTAATTCATAAATTAATTTAAGCAAGAAACAAATACTAGCGCTCACACAAATATTTTCCCTAAACGGGAATGAAATGCGAGACCGGTAGCTTCGTAGGCAGTGATCCAGGTATACCATGTACCAAGGTTCTACCAACTAGGCTAACTGCGTAGTCAGGTATCAAAATAAAAGCAAAAGTATACAGAGACAAGACAAGATAAATATTTATTTTCCATTCAATATTGCTCGAAGTACTCAGTAGTTATTAGTGGTAAACATTCTTAGGTATTCCTTGTTTATATACTAACCTCTAGGCAAATACAAATCTTAACTCAAACAATCGACAGTTGAATGATTATACTTATACAAATAAACAAATACCTTTTTTACTTGCGACTTTGTGTACGTATTACTTGTTTAAAGCACGAAAATTTATAGGGTTCCAGGGTAATTAAATTAAATAAAAACAGGAGCGTTAAGTTGACTTTTGTGGTGTGTTCGGGAGAAGGTTGCCATATCAACAATTTAAAAAAACACTTATATTAATGTTGCTACACTAAAAATTTAAGTTTGCAACATAACTAGATATTTCATTTATTCTGGAACAGTTTTTTAATTTAAAAAATTGCAATAATCTATAATTACATAAGTAAGGTTTCAAGAAAATTAAAGCAACAATCCGAAAATTATATGTTATTTTATTTCATAACTATTTAACAAACATATATTTGTATTATGACATATTGAGTATTACCAATGTAATAAGATATGTCTAAATATTCACTGGCCGTTGACTTTTTGCGGCTTCTTTTCAGCAGTGGTCTTCTCTTGTGATACGCGGATAGATTTTGACGTGTAATAGTGCCCGAGCCCTATTAGGTACTATTTAGTTTACTAAATAAACATCATCATCAGATATACCTCCACAGAAATTGAAAAGACATTTAGCCACCTGAAATAGATTTATCACTTTTATCAGCCAAGACGGAGAGGTTTAATGCCTGAAAATTTGGAACAAATTCTGATCGTTTATTTTAACAATAGCAGATGGGACAATTATGAAGAAAAAAAAATGATACAAGTTTCAAAAATCTTTTTGAAAACTGAAGAACATTACGTGGTTATTTTGTTTTATATTTACACTTTTAATAAGAAAATGTTTTTATAGGTAAAACTTGGAGTGATCACTAGTATATAAAACAAGCATCGATAATTGAGTCTATCGATATAGGAACTCCCTACCTGTCATAAAATTTTGCCCCCTGGATTGTCTGATCATCATTATTATTATTTTTATTTTCTGCAGCTTAAAAATCCCAAGTACTAGGCAACTAGAAGCGACGCAGATGTTAGAGTGTTCCCTTTATAAATACAGCACATCAGAGCGCTGCAGACAATGCGATAACACTAACTCCTAGTGCAGTCTGGACTCTGTCTGGATCTCGTTCACATTATAAATAGGTTTAATGGTTTCGAGATCGAGTTTCAAACTTAAAACGTTTAGGTGTATTCTAAACTGTATTTGATTCTTAGTAAAGCTTTAATATTATGGTCGGCCTTAAAAAATAGCTGCACAATAGAGAATGTCAGCCAGTTTAGATTTTTGGCTTACCGTATTATTCATTAAAAACTAAAAATAGCTGTAAAAAAATCATTTCGATACGTCAAATAGTTTTCGAGATATTCAATTTTAAACTTCGTATGTGGCGCTCGAAACCCAGCGGCTAGCGCTCACGAATGATGACGTCATCTCTTAGCAGCGGTACGCGCCCTTATATGAAAAAGTAAGTTAACAGGGCTATAACTTTTTAACCGTTATAAGTAGCCAGTTGAATTTTTCACAGAGTACGTGTTATTATAAAATCTATCATTTAAAATTATACAATGAACAATAAATCAAATCCCAAGAGGGGTCCCCATACAAGAAACATAAAAATAAATCATTTTTTTTAGCATTTTTATACGGATTGTATTTTTATAATGGCTTCTTATTTTGATGCTATTTTAAGCTTAAATTGTAGTCAAATTTTTGTAGTTTCCGACTTAATAGCAATCTCAAGTAAAACTGCTACAAATATGTGACAAAATTGATTTTATCAACACGATGTTTTAAGCGATTTGGCGTACCTACTGAAATTCTACGGATTGTGAAGCGCCGCTAAAATCGCGTAGCTGTCAAAAAAACTCCATACAAAACAAGCTCCGGGCGAAAACGCTTCTCACCCCCTAAATCAAGTCCGATTTTCACGGTTTTTGAATATTTTGTAGTTATTGTAAAGACCTAGGTCTGTACGTTTCTGTTTTTTATTTTTTAAATTTGTTTCGTTCTAAGAAATATTTTATTCGAAAGGAAAACGTACAGACATAGTTTTTCATGATATCTACAACATATCCAAAAATCGTAAAAATCGGACGAGGTTTAAGGGGACAGAAACGTTTTCGCATTTTGTATGGAGATTTTTAGCTTCACAATCCTCTTAAGTTATGTTAGAACTGCTCTACTAATCTGTCAACCTTGTTGAAGCGACAAGGTACCAAAGTGAGCAGCTACTTATAAAGCCGATTGTACCTAACGACTTTTTTATTATACATTGCTCCTTACGGCTATATCGAGGGTTTATATCTATTTAACTAGTGTCCCCACGCTTCGCTCAGGTTTAAACAAGTAAATAGGCTATGTCCATCTGGAATAATATATGTAAAAAGTTCATAAATATGTGTAAACTTTAGTACCTTGTCACTTTAATCGCTGTGACAATTCATATATGGCACTTTAAACATAACATTAAATAGACAAGGTACTTAAGTGTTCACATATTTATGAACTCGAGTGTACCTAATGGTGAAATAATTTTTCGACTAGGTAGGTTAGTTGGTTGCCTATCGAATAAATACAAACTCACAGAATTATTCATAATAGTTATTAGGATGGATTATTAAAAAACAAAAATATCTGTTATCTGTAATAAACCGTTTTTTTTAGAAGGCATACGGGGTCATGCCTCCTGATGGTAAGTGGTATCTGAGACTCATGAAGATTTGAAATCTCAAGACTGCAATCCTAAGACTTTAAATGCGTTGCCAACCTTAAAGACCAAGATGGAATGCGTCTATGCCAGTAATTTCACCGGTTATCTTATCCCCACCGACCGAACTTGTGTTCGGTCGTGTTGTGGACGGGAACACTGTTGCTTGGTGGTCTCTTAAAAAAATCATGTCAACGAACTGGTATGGACTGCCAAAGCAGATCATAAATTTTAGAAATACGAGTAATAGATTTAATGTAAAAAGTTTTAGCATAAAATAGTAAATTTGCTTGAGAAGTCGTTGAAATGAATTCGAAACAGCGCGTAGATTTTTAAAGTCGATCTTGACTCCATTAGCCAATGGAAAGCAAATTATTCTGCCCAATTCCTTAATGGAAGACCACAAGGGAGTTGAAAAGCTGGCTGTTTTGACTGAATGAATAGACTGAAAAATACGAGAAAGCTTTGAAAAATATCATACGAGTTGATATTCTAGCAAGCTTTGGTATGGCGCAAACTTTTAGAGCTTGAAAATAGCTCTAAAAGGGTGAAAAGAGCTTTAAGTATGTGCATCACTGCAAATGCATGAAGGACGATATTTCATACGAAGAATTGCTGTGGAATTAAAAAAACTTTTCTGTTTAAGTCAATTGCGACAAACTTAAAATAAATTAGAATAAGAATAAATACAAAATAAGCACATAGAACATATAAATTCTTTTTTTTTATAAAATCACTAACATAATATAAAACGTCACTAAACTTACGAAGGTAAAAAAAACACTTATATCTTATAAGTTATAACCCATGTCCAAAATACTAAGATACTTACAGCATTAAAAAAAATATAAGTATAGCATAAACTAATCCAGACCTAGGGCATAAATAAAATTATTCATAACCATCAAAACCTAGCTTTAAAATATATCTAAGCGACTTAATAAAAATCATCAAAGTAAAATAATCACAGAACAAATATTTACTAACCTACTTTTATACCTAAAACTGTCTCCAACCGTCGGCGTGACGTCACAATGTCACTATAGGTTAATTTTAACCACCACGGTACGGTATCGTGGACCACTAGACTTTGGCGTTAGTCCACTGACGTACAAGCGAAAAAACTTTTTAAAAAGCAATAAATCATTGGCGCGATCGACTGAGCCCCGGCTGTGACGTCACCTCATTCAGTGATGCGAAGCGTTACCACCGTTTTACGTAGATATCATTTTAATAAAATATTAGCGGTTCGTTCTCACTTCACTTCGGTTTATGAAAATTTTCTGTAACACACGTACATAAACCAACATTTAAATTACATTATAACCTTTTGTGAAAAAATATCTAACTGATTGAAGACCGCATCAAATTCCATTGCGTGGTTAAGGAGTTAGTGCATATACTCGGACAGACAGACAGACACGGAAAGCAGCGCGGAAAGATGTTTTAATAAGACTCGATGTACAGTCAAAAGCACTATTTTTTATACAGCCATGGCGCCAAATATAGGTATGTAAACATAGACCTTATTATCATTGACATTATATTTTTAACGCCTTGGGAACTTATATATATTTAAGACTGACTGTACACATTTCAGTGCAAGAGGTCTTAAAAGGTGTTTCGGGTTCGGTTAACGTCGGTTAGACTCGCATAAGAGAGTAAGTGAGAGATAAGTACAAATCCGAAGGACGCTTTAAGAGTTACTGCACTGTTCTTAGTTTCATAATGGTTTTATTATTCAACTCTACAATAATAGAAGCTTTACGACCTAAACACAATTTTAGGCGCCAGCAGAGGGACCGCTTGACAATGTCAAACCATGTATAATAAAACGACAGTATAAATTGACTGAAAAAAAAAGTCGCTCCCAAAAAGATTGTGATTGTTGTGCATAAGCGTCTTGATTTCATACAAGCCTGACAAGCCGTTAGAAACACCAACTATGATGTTAGTTGTATAACTAAATAACTTGCTGTTGTTACTATAAGCTTTGGTTGATATAACTAATATCATAACTTTTCTATTCATTTTTTTTTGTCAATAAAAAAAGATCTCTCATGGTTGGCTCTGATTTTTTTTCGTGTTATAATAGTTGTCTATCGCTTTCACACTCTCTGGCATAACAAATACTCTGACACATGCAAGAGAGAGACTCGTGTATAATTATGCACCAAGTCTGTCTTTAGATTGTAGTCGAATATCTGTCTATCATACAAAAAAAGTATATAATCGAATACCAGTAGTACTCCTAAATGCGGTACGCAGCAGTGAACCACAAATTCGATGCTATAAATTATTTTTACGACATCTTTTACATTTGTTCCCGTTTCCAGCGTAATTTTACGAGTGTAATATTAAGATGGTTTGTAATGGAGAAATATCGGTAATAGATTTCGAGGTCATGATGTATGAAACCAAATTTTAACGTGTTTAATATAAGCTTCAGGGCCGCTAATCGACGCAGTAAATTATTGTCGGCCAATATTGACCTTTATTAATTGTATATTAGACTCAGAATAACAGTTTCTTTTAAGGATAAATACATTTCTTTACAGATTTTGAAATGACAGGTGGCTTGAAATACTTCGGACTGTAGGTAACTATCACATTAAAGCAAACGTGCAAAGGAAATTTTATCCAAGTGGTGGTGCGTTCCTTTTTTTATTGGACACTACGTAACTAACGATATTATGTCAGCGAGAGTCGATTTTACCCTACTTTTGATTGACTTAAAATGTTGTATATTCTTGAAATGCCGATGACAATACAATATGACGTCATTGAACTGGTAATGTTGGAGACCAAGGGTCAATTAGTCAAAGGAACTCCTCAATCTCTAATAGTAGGTCCATAGAGTTTGGACTTGTTTTTTAAAAGTAAAGTACTTAATGCCGTAATGAGCTTGATTACGAAACAGTTATATAAAATCACTAAGTCATAGAGTTGTTTAAAAGAATAACACCCATAGTGGCAAAAAGCCGATAGCTTTTTAAAGGCATTGATAGTTAAAAATTGCAACCTCACGCAATAGGGTTGTCACTTGACTCGTGTCGATCGTTATCGATGCACAGCCCTAACAGCCGCACTGCAGCCGACATTGATTGAGTCATTTGATTTGTTTTTATCTGTGACATGTCTATTCCCGAGGCTTCGGAGGATTTCTACCGGCTGATATTAAAAGAAATTTAATAAAGAATTTAAACATTGATTATAAAATGTTTTTTATTATTATCTTTAGAATTTTATGACAATGGACTATAGAAATGTAGTTATATAAACCCACATCATGTTCCTATAATATTATTTTATGTATTGTGCAGAATAATTTGTCGAGCACTAAATTGAAAAGCAAATTAACTACGAGTATCTCAAACTGTGATTTGTATATTACCTCTCTTAAATGGCTTACTGTTTGTTTTAACGGACAGTTTTAATACTTAAAGAAATCATTGTGTAAAAGGCAGTAATACCTAAATAAATATA
Source organism: Acleris literana (assembly GCA_946894065.1). Classification (NCBI taxonomy): domain Eukaryota; kingdom Metazoa; phylum Arthropoda; class Insecta; order Lepidoptera; family Tortricidae; genus Acleris; species Acleris literana. The sequence goes on from OX335671.1 coordinate 4,830,377, forward strand.
TTTTATTACCAGTTCTAGTTTTTTTGCAGTCTTTAACTGCTTATCGAAACCAACCTAACAAACCCAAACTTGGTCGGTCTACGGTAATCCTATCGCTACCTAACCACTTTATCAACAAACCAGATTCTTTTCATTTAAATTCCAAAAATCAGCACATTTCACTTAATACCTAGTTCAAATTTGACTTAGAGGATTTGAAATACATTACAATAAAGTTTCCACTTCACAACTTCTACACGCCTAAAGTGATTTATATAATACAATTAAAAGTCAATATTTGCACCGAAACAACAAATAATAACTTAATGTCCGACAACAGTCTCCACGACTGTAGGTAATCAAATAATAATAATACTAATCACATCCAAGGTACACCATGTCAAGCCGTCATTACCGTACTCAATCAATTAATCACTCATATCCATATAGGCTTGTAACATAACATTACATAACTAGCAAATACAAGTCCTAATACCGGGCTAGAAACTGGAGGCGAAGGATACGAGTTGGGGACTCACTGTGTCTTCACATAAACTTAAAATAACTTTAAGACGCAAACCTGGGAATCAGCATGAGACAATGTCACACAATTTGACCTACATACTACATCTAGTTTCATATTAAGTTCTATTACATACTTGTAAAGCGCACCCTTGTAATTCACACTAAAATTACATATAAATCTTAAAAGACTTAGGAATAAAATACCCAAGTTCATCATACATCTATGGTCCATTCAAGACTTGTCTTATTTTGTAAACACTTTTATAACCTCAAAGTGTTCCTTTTTCGCCTAAAATATCGATTATGTCATAAAAAAAACTATCCACGATGTTAAACCAGCAAAATGGTGTGCAAAATGTGGTCTCTAGTTGCTTTATTCAGCTGAAAACGGGCATTTTATCAAAGAATGATGCATTTTGAGGTTATTACTAAATAAGAAGTATATTGGAATGGACCATAATGTAGGCAAAGTAACTAACAACGTTAACAACTTCGTAATTTTTTTTTATGGTTCCGCAGTAAACAAGGAACCCTTATAGTTTCGCCATGTCCATCCGTCCGTCTGTCCGCAGTTTAAACGCAGAGACTATTGGTGCAAAGTGACAAAGCTGTAATTTGGCATAGTTAATACATTTAAATTGTTCCGACAAATTTGTAAAACAAAACATGATGTCGTCAAGTGTCATGTTATTAATAACCAGAATAAATAAATGATACCTACAGAGAAACCTGCATGTGACCCAATTCACCCACGCCCTTCCTTAAACCGACATCAGGTTGCGAAAAACTCAAAAAAAAAAAACGTGAAAGTAAGCTAAATTGTACAGTAAATATTTAACAGCGGGCGTACAAACAAAAGACCGTCGCCACAATACGAAAAGTACACGCGAAATCTGCCAACGATCCCCGAGAAAATATTTCGCAATTTGTGTGAGGTAGCTTTTCGAATCCTGCATGCCACTTTATTTAAGCTTTGTGTATGTCACATAGTGGTGTTTTTTAGCGGCTCCTCTGTCAATTGACCGAGTTTTTTTTTTACTTTAAGTCACTATTATGATAATTATTTTACTCTGAGATTTATTATGATTTCGTCATTATTTGTTAAATAACATATGTTTCTATTATTTTCTTTTACTTTCAGGATCAGTTTCGTTTCGATCAGGCCAAGAAAACGAGTCTACGGGCCGTATTAATAAACCGATCTCGACTGAAATGTTCATCTCAAGATGCGTCAAAAATGACAGTTGTCTATGGCTTGACGTTTACTTTGACGTAACTTGTGACGGGCGTCTCGGTCAGCATGAGTAATAAACTCGGCGGTTTATAAGGCACTAAAGGGGTTTGGGTAAAAGTGGCAAATTATGATAGAATTATTAAAAATGAACATATTTTATTATGTAATGTAATACTCTTAAGTGCATCGGAGCCGAGATATTTAAATATTCATGCTTGGGCGTACTTTTGTACTAAAAACTGAACATTTAAATCTTCAAAATCTCCGCTCCGATATTATTTAACGCCATAAATTATATATATCTGTATGTATTTAGAGGTCCTCGAAATAAATATCATCCGTGGCCGCTGAAAAAAAAATGACAATATTCTTCAAACAAATTTACCCAATGCCCTTTGGTGGGTCAACGTTAGGTACAAGAGATAACTTGTGCCACCTTCCGGCTCCATCTTCAGATCAGCTTTTAGATATCATAATTTATTATAGTGACACCATTTTGAATTGCCATACGGTTTACAAAATATTCCAAAATTCACTCCGTTCCAATAACAGACATTGGTTCAAAAAGTACTTGCCAGTTTACAACATACAGAAAATCTGTCTGTGTGCGTGTGTATATATTGTATGACTGACAGACAACGGACATTCTAAACAGTTAAACCTAGGGACTAGAGGGACACAAAAAAAAAGGTAAAATAAACTCTAAACGGGGATAATACAAGCAGAAAACGAATCCTACGCATACTAAGTAGCGGAAGTCTTCTACCAAACGTAACTAGTCTAATAAAGACTTGTAAATAACAAAATAAATAGATGAAAACCGTTGATAATGGCAACCCCTTCTCTTAACCGACCCAACTCATTTTTGTAAACGTAATTATGAACCATCTAAAAAAATTTTTTTTTTTTAATATCACCTCCATGGGTCCATCCGTTTTGGAGGTGTGGTGCTACAGCAGACAGATACTCAGATGCACAGATACACAGACACGCACACACACACAGATACACACGGTAAACTTATAATCCCTCTTTTTTGTCAGGGGTTAGGTTAAAAATCTAATAGTGAACCTATTCTCGCGATTAGATAAATCTAGTTTTGTATTGAAAGGCTAACGTTTCTGTCAAAAAATATTTTTAACTGGCCTAATTTTTTTACAGGTTTGTATTTAATCCGGAATGTCCCAGATGTGGCGGGCACGTGTCATCGCACCAATTTAGGTTGATATTGTTTTGATTTGACGAGCTTTGTTTGACTGACGTTCCAAAATTCACCTCCATTTATTTAAAGAGTGTCCAATTTCGTTGACAGAAAGCAAATAGAGTCGATTTTTTTAAGCCAACCTGTTTGACAAGTTTTGGGCCCTAGAGTTGTGGGTATTAATAGTTTAAAAAATTACGACTTGCGATAGCAAATATATTTACTTAGTACTTTCAACTATTGCGCGCTTAACTATTTGTGACGTTCCGCGGGTAAAGGTACCTTATGGCGGGATTTAGTTTCGGAGATACGAAGTGTTTTATAAAATGGTACGAAAATAACTTGGTCTTTTTTGCTTATTCTCGAAGTATAGAAGGCTTAAAGTTTGATTATAAATATTTTTCAATGTTTGATTTATGTTATTCAGCTAAAAATATAGCCAAAAAGTTATTTTAAAACGTCCTTTTTTTCCAGAATGTATTTTGAAAAATATTAAGAAAAAAAAATATCTCCGTAACTGCATAACTTAGGGAGTTGGTTGTTTTTGTTATTGATTGCTTATGAATTGTAGATTACAGGGATATTCATAACTCCATACCGACCATAACGTACCTTTACCCGCGAAACGTCACATTTAACTTCGTAAGACCCAAACGTCCTAAATATAGGACATTTGTCAAAGTGACTTTTGACCTTAATTGACCGATACAAGACTCTTTTTCGATAGAACGAAATTTGACATGGGCCTTACGAGGTTTTAGCGTTATCCGATTGCGTCACTGTAAATAAATTGTGAATTCGAGCGGGACTTTGAAAATTAAAAACATATTACCTTAGCGTTTTTGTAATTTATATTTAAATGATCTATTATTTATTATAACTTTTACAATCTGACATTATTTATAATAAAAGTCATAGTGATAACTAAGTCTTGACGGAGGATGTAGGTCCAGTCGATGCTAAAACAGACATTTTCGCAACATTATTCAATTTTTAGCATATCTGGCAACACTATCATTGTCAAACTAGATCGCTTAAATACATTTTTTACTTAAGAAATGTATAATATTGATAACTTGTCTACTGATCGACTTATTTTGTTTAGTAATATTGAACTACGATTATTAATATACAGTATTATTCCAATCCGTATCTCTTCCAATATTTACTAACTGCGGCCAGATGCTAATCATATTATTACGGACGAGTTACCTACTTCTATTGTCCCTTTACAAAAACAATCAACAACATAGTCATGAGACAATCTATTCATAATATTAAAGGTAGACATCATACATTGGTAACCTTCTTATAATGATAATGTTTTCTGCATTGGTTTGGACTATTAAGAAAAGGAAGACTACGCCAAGACAAAAAGAACATTATTTAGTAAAGCTTGTGCCACTTGCGCCTCTATTCTAGGCGGTAAAATCCAAATCGTATTTGACCTGTTATCGTATTGTCAACGTTTTGATAGCTCTTATTTCCTTGACAGTAATGGTGGCCGAGTTAAAAACAATTCCATTACAGGTTAAATACGATACAGTTTTTACAGCCTAGAATACTGGCCCTGTTAAGTTTACACTGCTGAGAACATGCACTGCTATAAACAAAACAGTCAGTCATTAAACATACTACTTATTACAATGAAAATAGTACATCTATACAAATAAAACTGTTTCGTGACTGAAAGACTGACGTACTAACGGGCGTAAATTAACATAAGCCGCTGGACCCAGGAGCTTGACATATTTCCTGGGTACCCCAGGAGTGCAATATGAATGGATTTGAAAATCAGCCCCCACGGGAAAAAAGGGGAACAACGGGTAACGAATTCTCAAATCCAATGAAATGTTAGGTACTTAAATATGAAATTGGCGTTTTATATGACAAAATATACCCATACCTAATATTCCCATTATTCGAGTTTTTCACCTTTCCAATTTGTTTCAGGTGAATTAAAACTGTTTTATAGCTCGTATCCCAAGGGATCGCAATGAAATCAATATTCGACCAAAATATAATCGAATCGTAGGATTAAATGTGTCCATCAGGAATTATTTTACCAATCTAATTTTGTTCAATGCAAAACCTAGTCCCTCGAGGTTTTACGTAATCACTTTCGCCCTTGGGAGCTATCAAAGCGGGCCTAACATTATTGAAAACCTTTTGGGTTTCTCGCAGAGAATTTTTAAGTAAAACACTATTCGACTTTGATAAAATTATCTTAGTCGGTTCACATCGTTTTTAAATAAGAAAGTTCTCTTTGCGGTTCGCTCGTGCAAGTAATTTTATTTTAAAGTAACTGTTTTGAGGTGTTTCTGGGGAAAATAGAAAATTAAACCTCGTTGGCTGCGGCTGGGATCTTATTGTGTATTTTCTTGAGCTGGACTTTTGCGGTATCCGACTTTGGTCTTACTAGTACCTAAGTAGAAAGAGTTAAACATATTTCTATTAAGTTGACTATCTAACTACTTGGAAAACGGAGTTAAGAATAGATATAATTACTCTACCGATTACAATACATTTTGCAATCAAATATGTTGCATTTTCAAATGTCATGGAACATCGTAATAATCATACAAATCAAAATTATAATTAATTTATTAACCCAGAATATTATTTATGACCCAAATGTTTATAAAGTATTATTACCCACTCTACCCACGAGAAAAAAAACAAAATAGAGTAACTATAAATAAGGGACACCACACGGAAAGTACGGAATAAAAATAATATCGGGTTTTGAAGTTCTATGATTGTTTTTAAAGAAATAAAATGTTTCCTAAAAAAATCATCATTGTAGATTTCCATAAAAAAACTATGACGGAAAAAAATAACGGCCTCTCTTATTAATATAATTATTTTTAACTGTACAAAGAATATGCTTAAATTTCAATAATTATGTAACAATAAAATAAGTTTTAAAATATTCGAAATTCCCAATTTATCAGCAATTCATTTAAAAACAAAACACAAAAATAAACAAGTTTTTTTCCTCACAATGATTTCTAATCAACACACTGAAGCACGGGTGACCTTTATATAAAATTGGCGTGAGTCTGCCTTGTCCTTTATAAGATACCAAAAACAAAACTGGCAACTATAAAAACAAAACAACATATTTCGCAGCTGACTACCGAATTCTATTTCACTCCCAGAGCTCTAGACGATTGAATTTCGAAAATATACGTTCGAATTTCAAAAACTGGCGTTCCGTTTCACGCACAATTTGCGATGCAAAAGTCTGGCAACGCTGCATTAGTTTGCACGTCGGTGCAGCCGTGCGCAATGTCCGTAACATATGGCACGTCGATAAACCTGTTGCGTCGAATGAAATTTTGATCCTATAATTTTGTCCTTTAAGCTTTAAGTCTGTTATTTTTACAAGTTTTTATTCAACTTGCAATGTATGTATGTATATGTATGTACGGGTCAAATATTGCAAGTTAAATTTGACCCACTTCCCGATAACGGAATGGGCTACAATTTGGACCTCATTTAAACCCAATGAATATTAAGGTATCCAAGAAGTATGTGATGATGGAGTCGGAGAGGTGGCGCCAGCATCTCCGCTATTCTTAACGTAGGTAGATCCACCGTGTTAGAATTCAAAAGTTTAGTCCTAGGGTGTTATTCTCCCAAAAACGGCGATCGGTCGGACGGATGAGCGAATCGAAGCGGCGAGTTTAAGTAGTCCCGTCCGGGCGAACAAAACACATTTTAGCGCGTGCATTGTCAATTAGGCCGCCTTATACGTTCGAGAAGTCATGCTGCCAAATTGAATAAGTTTGAGAATCGAATTTTCAAGATTGAAGTAATTAACAAAAAATTGAGAAAATTTACACAAATCTCGTGTCAGTTCAGTACTATGAAATATCAAGACGTTCCACGCAGAACGAACCGCCCGACGTGTTACACACACGTTCACCATCCCTATGCTTATTACTATATGTATTCCATAGAAGCTTTTATGCTTTCAGCAACATGATCTCTTTGCGACGAAGGGCGTGTTGGGATGCCTCCAAATAAGCAAATGGAGAGTACCATTCAGAACCATTTTGCAAAATATTTAGGATATTTTGCTGGTGATCTGTTTGTTAAGTAATAAGTTGTGAGCCGAGTTTACCATGCCCATAACAGATGTTTTTGATGAAGTTTAAGTTCTTATAACTCGGTCAAAAATGAATGTAAATTTATGAAAAAATATATTATAATTATCCATATTATATTCATCTTTGGTTATTTTTTATAATTTTTTAAAAACATGACTACCTATAAAAAAGCCAAATTGTATATAACTTTTCATCTTGGCGTCAATTGATATGGAAACTACATCTAAATATTCTTTATTAAAATATCTATTATATCATCGAAGGATTTTTTCTAAAGTGAAAATTTGGAAATAAAAAACCACTTTTTTGGAGTAAAAATGTCAAACTTTGATAGCATAAATCTCGATACGAGTATCAGTGACTTGTAAAAGAAAAATTGAGATGGCAGCTATTTAAGAAGAGCAGTGTTAATGCAAATAGGTTTTAATAACAATTGAAAGTTTAGGGCTTCAGATCGAAGGTCATCTGCCCATGGTAGCCCCTTAACAGGGTATGTAGTCAAAAGTTTTGTCATAAGTTAACGTGACGTAAGATCATCGAAAAAATATTGGTCTTTAATTTTACGCTAAAGATTATACAGAAATCTTTCAAAAAGAAGTAAAACAAAATTCAAGTAATTATAAGTTAGTCATAGGTAAAACAATATTGCGTGTGACGTGTTCCCGTATTGTTTCTTACTCGGTCGTTATTACCGTCAAATAAATAACAGCTATCGCAATGATGACGATACGATAACACGTCACAATCAATATTGCTTTACCATATTGAATAGAGACCCTGTAATTAGGTGTAGGTCTCATCTCACCAAAAGCAACATTTTTAATATGAAATATATTACCAACACTTCGACAAAAAGCGTAAATTACTTCATCTTTTATCAAAAAGTCTTTACTTACCTCCTAGCTCTCATAATTCGCCTTTTACAACAAACATTGTCAAAAAAAACTTGTACCATCTTCCAATATTCCAGTCATTCCCAATATAATAATCATGTCAAGAACCCTCAACCATTACAGCCGTAAACACACGTTCTGCTAACTAACCCGTGACAAGCAATTCCCTTGACAAACGACTCCAGAATGACCAGTCCATATCAGATTTGCAAAGGAAAATAACCTGGTGTGCGGAAGAAACAAGCACGAATTACTAGTGTGCTTCATTATTTTTGTGAGATTCGTCTCAAGATGAAAAACGACATGTTTCTAATATATAATAAACTCCGTAGTATATAATAAACTCGTCTTGACTGAGATGCCCATCTCGAGAGACGTCAAAGTAAATGTCAACCCATAGAAAGCTGTCAATTTTGACGTGTCTTGTGATTGACATCTCAACCAAGAAGCGCGTTTATTAATACGGCCCTAAGACTCGAAGTTTTATTTGAAGTATCTTGTGACCGGTAACTCAGCCAAGATAAGTTTATTAATAAGACTAATGTTTTGCCTACTCGTGTATATAATTTAAGATTTAGAAGAAAAGTCAAATAAGACCATGCTTACCTCTACCAAAGGATTGGGCTAGCTATCCAGAGAGGTAATGCAGCCAGTATCACAGGGACCATGCCGCGGACGGACCTGCTAGAGGGGGTGTTCTTTTTATAGTGGTGATTATAATTTATATTTTTTAATTTTTGAGTAGCTTAGTTTTATTTTAAATACGTTTAATTTAATTTTTAATTGTATTAATGCTCATTTCTGTGAATATTATAAAAAGTTTCTGTAAATTAAATTATTAAATAACATTAGTAATTATACATAAATAGTTATTTTGTGTAATCTTCTGAGGGTTAAAGTGAAATAAAAACTGTTTTGTCATTAAATGTATGACAGAAACGAGAGAAGCGCAAGAGAAAAAGACATCAAGACACCATTGACATCTCCACTTACGAAGCTTTCAATGATTATTGTTATAGACAAGACAACAGTATTTCATGACAAAATCGATGTGACCTAGTGAGTAAATTGTCCTTGTACATTTGTAACGGTTCCGTACCCAATAAACAAATGTCCGTCCCTACCGTAATTACTAAGTACTACGAAAGCTAACAACTTCGTTCTTACTTTAATTTACGGGGTGACTTTAATAACTACCACTCTACACAAATGTGTAATTTTTAAGAAGTTGCAAAACATCAAATTTTTTTTTTCGCCAAATTCGATACTGATGTTGCTTCATTTTATGTAAAAATGGGCCTAATGGTCTTTTTACGTATAGAAAAAATAAAAATATACGTGTAAAAAGCACACTTATAATTTATTCCTGATTTTTGAGGTAAAAAAACTTCACATGTACTTATGTCAAACAAAAACGTAAAGCAGACCTGATTTGTGATGTCAAAAAAGAATAACATTTGGTTTTAATGTGCTTTTCGGCGGGTTTATTCGAGATATTCATTTAAATATTAACGGTTCTATTTATTTATTTAGTTGTTGTTTCAGTCACTCCATTTTAACATAGTTTAACTTTGATTATAGTGTTTTAATATTTTTTATCGGAAAGTAAAGGTCTAAATTTTTTCGAATTTAAAAAGTCGAAAAAAAAAAAAAAAAAAATCTGTTTATGATTTACGGTAATTGTCTATTTCTTTGTTTCGAACGTCTAGCTCATAAATTGAATAAGATACAGACCTATTTAGATATTTTATGTAAAAAGTTGATAGAAATCTATAATTTTTTCTCAAAACTCATTCTACCAACACAATTAAAACTATTCGTTCAATCGTAAACGATTAACTACTGCTTCAGCATGACCACTGAATTGAATAAAATATGATTTATAGCCGAAAAACGATCGCTCTTCGTCCTGTCCGGCCATTTTTCGGCATGTTACTCCACGCATGACTTGTGGTTCTTTTCAAGTGAACGGTGAACGCTTGTTAGAGTACGGTTCGTTAAAAAAGTGAATTTCATTTTGCGTGTTTTTTTTTGCTGACAGTTGCGTTGACAGGGTGATAAAAACTGATTTAATAGGTACAGTCAAGGACTTTAATTGCTATGCCACTATGGAACCCTGTCATAATGACAGCGTCAAACCACAGGACAGAAATTACGCTTAAATGAATGAATACCGTTATGCGACAGGGTTCCATAGTGGCATAACAATTAAAGTCCTTGACTGTACACTATTTAAGGTTATGAAGGAAATAAATGACGCTGGCTGGCCAGATTTCTGGAAAATCTGAAAAAGGGCGATTCTTCAGCGTTTCAACCGCCCTCATTTTCGTCTTCGCATATTATTCCAGATAAAATTAAGTTTTTTCTTTTCAATGTATGAAAAAAACCCCTGTACTGCTTCTACTTAGATCAGAACACAACAATTACGGTTGAAATGCCGAAGAATCGAACGAATCAAAAGTTTAGATAGATGATATACAAGAAACGGCGGCAGCTTGTTTTAACTAGCACAACACAAGATTTTGTATTGAAAACATAACTTTTTCATTAAATTTTAAACACCAAATCTACAAAATATTCCTGAAAATGACTACAACATAAACAATACAATAGAATCAATTAAGTTATTACGGAACTCTTATTGCCCAAATCGTTTCGCCCGCACTCGGTAGTTTGGATGTTATCCAAACATAAGTCTTCCTAACTAATGTAGGTAGTTTCAGTTTATTCGACGTTAATCCCTGTTAGAGATTTATTGAATGCTTCATGGCAAGTTTTTTGCTTTAGCCACCCGTTGCGAGAATAGTTATATAGTACGAAAAAATTATAGTTCGAGAGTGGAGTTAACATAACCTTTCACTCAGCGTGGACAGTATTTACTTTCCTTTTCTTTTGCTGGAGCAGAATGTCGCTTTGTCTTTAGTTGTTAATCAATTAAATGTTTTTATAAGAATGGACAGCCTGCTCTAGGTTAAATAAAATAATAGGATTAGTATTCTCAACAATACAGTTTTCTTTATCACATTTAGAAAATGATTGCAAAGGCGTCTTATGTCTTTGGAATACCTTTAAAATCTCTTTGTAAGTACTTTATTCATATACCCCTCAATAGTTTCAACAAAAATCGCACGCCTTTGCAAACAATTCTCCCTGGAATGTTTGCTCGTCACACAAGCATCAAGTCCGATACAGAAATTCGCCTTTGTTGCTCTATTTGTAGACTCAGTATAATAATGTCTTCAACCTGAGATTTGGGTACAGTCAAACCTGTTTCAGGGATAGGTTGATTTAGGTAACAGACAATTTATTTTACCAAAATATTTCGTGATTTAACACAATTCTTCTTTAAGTACATTTTTTGCACCGATAAATAAGTTTTATTTTGAAGGGTATAAAAACAAGCCTTTATGTGGTTTCTATTAGTGTAATAATACCAAAAAGTTATAACTATTAACTGCCGCTCTCAGAGACGTCAATTAAATTTAATGCTCGATTAAAGTTGCTGCTGTCACTTTCTTTGCTGTAGGTAGCAATAGAATAAGACAACACGTCACTAAACAAGCATTAAATTAATTGACGTCTCTGAGTGCGGCAGTAAGACCACGAAGTTGAATAAGCGCTAACTCGTTTCACAATTTATACTAAAATTCTTGATTGGCCCTACCGATTTTTTTTAAACATCGATCCATCGTTAGAATAAAAGCTTCGCAAAGAAAAATAAAAAATGAACTTGGAGGGCAGTGTTTGATTACAAAGGTAGTACAAGAGTACAAACAAAACCCAGTCATTTGGAGGATCCATGGGGAGATAGACAAAAAGTCATTTTCAAAAAGTTTGTCTTCTTACGTAGATAAAAGTGACAAGGTACTAAAGTGTAAGGTGGTTCTGTATACATATCAAATTATATACGATAAAGATCGGGAAGAATGGCCAGAAAAACTCGGTCTGCAGCAGCCCGACTAAGTTAAGTATTCCATTCTGAAGTATTTAATGCCATCAAACTCAAACTTGTAACATTTATTTGTCAATTACACACTACAACACAACAGACATAGTAAAAAAAGAAAATCTAGAGCAATTTAAGATCAAGATGATCAAGTGCCAGCATTAAACCAACTTATTACTGTGGCCTTGCCCAACATTATAATTTAATACCCTGGTCTACCGGTCTTAAACGTTGTTTTCTCCCATTCGGAGCAATATTATGTTTGTACATTCAAATTGTCAATATATAATCAACACATTGAATAAAAATTCGATCGGATATAAATAATCATCAAGTAATTATGAAGGAATAAAGCTAGCTCACATCATTACATAGTCCCATGAACCCTGAATACATCACATTCCTATTATGTCCGCGGTCATGTTCAAACAAGCAAACAACTCAACAAGTCAACAACCGCACTCCAACAAAATAAACAACCAACTATCCCTCCCATTCCCAACAATTCCATTTCCCTTTTTCCCCTTTATTCCTCAACTAATGAACGTCTATCCAACGCGGATTGCATGGAACTTATTTGTGCACACACATTGCAGCACAAAGCGTTGCTAGCTCGATATCCGCTGAGCTGAGTTATGATCTGTACGAGTATAAATCAGGAATAACAGCCGTAGTTCTGTTATTCGATATAATTGTGGGCTGTTTAGAGGAGCTATCTACAGTTTATAGTTACAAGAATCAATTCGATGTGGAATTTACACCCGTACACGTAAATTGGGTGCAGTGCAAATTGTTCTACCAAAGCGTAGGTAATATTTCCAATCCTCGCACGGTAATGTACCTTCCATTAAAGAAAATAGAATAGAAACTAGATAAGTGTAAAAGTGAGCTATTAAGGTGTATGACTAGTGAGGTCTTTGGCAATTGACTCCATATAGAATCACTTCAAGTTTGTGTTATTCAATTAGGACTGGGACTGAATTGGTAAAGCCAATATAACCATAAGTCTCCGATTGATTTGTGATTTATCGTACAAGCTTACTGTTACTATGTCTAGCCTACGCATCCTACTGCAAATTGCTAATTGATTCGAAGGTTTCTGTTAAAAATACGAGTATATCAAACATTCACACTTCCTGAGCAATTTTCCCCGCTATATTTTTGTAAAAATTCATGTTCAAATATTCGTCCATTCATACATTTTAATGATGCAGAAATTAAACTTTACTGGTCAGTTAACTACTATAGCTTGCATAATGATAATGAAGCTATTTGCATCGCTGTTTGCATACAAATACAAATAAAACCTTGAGTACTGTTTTATATCTTTATTCCTTAACCAAAAACATTAATACTTAAAACCAATCCACGATATCAAGGAACAAGAAAATGGACGCTTTTAATGATAATAGCCCTACTAGCAGTTAATACTGAACATTGTTACCAGAATTTCTCGGAAGACAACTCCGATGAACTATTTCAATTAAATTTCTGTCGGAACTCTTTCGCAAGTGTCGCGAACAACTTGTACCCGGTCGGTTTTCAGCGTTGGCTTAATTCAAACGCTTTTAAGCTGTATTTGAGGATAAATTTACAACCGTCTATTTTAGGCGGTTCGTAACAATTGTAAATAATATTGAAAACAGAACCATTTTAACTTGTTCAGGTCCGATAAGATATATGAAAAAAAAACCGACGGTACTACTTTACTTACACTTGAATGAGGTATGTCTCTATCTATTCTGACCTACCTGTTTCTGTATCACTGCTGGAAAAAACCCGTCCCCAGGCCTAACCACAATCCCTAATCAACAAGGAGAGAAGTAGGTCAACATAGGAGTTTATAGAATCATTTTTTACAAATCAGCCGAATTTTTTACGCAACTAATAAAACATTTACGGCAATTCAAATTCATTTGCAATAAATCATTCTCACGATGAAGTAACAAACCCTGATTTCATTATTATAGGGATGAATAAATTTGCAATGCTAAGCACGAGCGGCATATAGTGCCTTCGAACGGGAGGGGACACATTCGTATGCGTCATTTGTCGCTTTATTCCTCTTTTCCGCTTACTTTGTGGAACGATACAAGGATTTTGGAAATGCACGATTTGTTGGGACGTGTTGACGTCTTTTGCCGTCATCTGGTTGCAACTATGGTTTTTTGACGATTTGTGAGGGTCAGCGAAGAATTAGAGACTATATTTCGCAGAAATTGATGAATAGCGCGCATGCTTTGCGTGATACATTGCGTAGCTGCAATAGCCCTCGGCTCAGAAATGTTAAAATAACCCGTCAATGGATTGCTACACGCATGCGGGCTATCGACCAATAAAACTGAGCCTTAAAGTGATCTTGAATTCTCGATTTTTGCCTCTGTTAAACTTTTGGCAAACCTAGTTGCTCTATGAATTTACACTTACTGGGTTTGATTTGTATGGTGAGCGCGAGTACTTGGTCATGAGGCTGAAGTGAAACGAGCATAACTTTTTGAGTTATACTCGCGTATTTTCAGTCGTCGCGTAATTTCTGCTGCATAAATATATATAATGACTCCTATAATCCTTTCCATACACTGACTAGAGCTGAAGAACTTAAACATACAAAAACCAAACATGAATTTCAATGAAATCTTGAAATAATTTCAAAGTAGACAAATTGTAGTCACGTATACAATTTCAAATAACTTAAACCGATATGTATAACAAAGCAAGCCAAGCAATGCGGCTACTAACTCAATTACAGCCGGATTACTGCCGCATGCTCAGTTTAATTCTCAAAGCATTGGTTTCAGAATCAAGATGGCTGAAACCCGTTCTAACTTGGGCTTAATTGGTTTGAGCCAAAATTACTAGATGGCGTTTTTAAATGGGAAGGCTTTAAGACTTATTTTAGTCGTATCATTCTATTATGGAAGCAATTCTATCATGGAAGCATTTTCTAAATGTTTCATTGTCCTGGGACGTTTGTTTTTATGGCAAGGAAAAGGTACGCGAGCACATAGGCCACCTGATAATAAGGGGGATCTGAAACCCATTACTTACAATCTCAAGACTGCAATTCTAAGACCACAAATGCATTGCCAGCCGACTAAAATGGAATGCCTCTATGCTAGAAATTTCACTGGTTGTCAATCAATTGTCATAATAATATGATGGAACCAAATACTCCTATTTTTTATTTGTTGTGTCGTTAATATCTCCTCCTTCTTCGACAGTCGGGTAAAAAACAACGTTTATATAGTTCCGTTGGCCTAACTTCACTTCCCTAAACTATTAACATACAATCATTCTGCTTGTTTTATAACTTTGAAGCGGGAACGCTAATATTAGACAACTCGTTTTCAACTTTTGTTCGAAACTTTACTCTGCTTATTTATAATCGCTTTTTAGAAGCGAATTTTGGTAAAAGAAAGGGCTAATTTATGATACATTAAATAATATAAAATGCTTACTTTTAGGGTTGTAGAGAAACAAGTTCTTTTTATTTACATATCGAATCCAAAAAATATATCGTAAATATTATTAGGACAAAATTTGTGTCGGAATCTGTTTCTTATTCTTGTTTCGATCAATTTCGTTAAAAAAGTGATTTCATACAAGCACCGAAATATCTAATCTACCAAATGTTACAGATCTAAAACTATCTTAAATATCTAATAATGTCTTATATATTATTTACGGTTAAATATAAAAATTACACGTGAATTAGTCAACAAAAACAATCATCTATTCTTTGTACTTATTTATCTAAATGTTCCGTTAACATATAAAAAAAGAAATGATTTTAAACATATATAATAATTGAACGCAAAAATAATATTAAATCATAAAAACCTTGCGCCCAACTTTTCAAAAGTGGTGGCAGAAACAGTTAAAAACTCAACGTACGAAAATGCAAACATTTACAATGCAAATACAAATTGCGGAAAATGCACAAAAATTTAAAAAAGTCTAGGTGCTTTATTTAAAACTATACCTATTACAGGAAGTTAGAGCTCTCTGTTTCGCCCTTCAGCCGTGACAAGTTTGAAAGACATGGACGGAACTGTCGTAACTAACTTTGAATTTGGAAGTATAACCCGGAACGTTAGGAAGTGTTAGGGATGGAGTAGTGCCAACATACGGACGGAAAGACAGTCAAGAACGAGTCGTTTGTTATGTGGGTGTTGGGTGGTGGGTTCGTCGTGAGTGGGTTTTTTTTGTGGTTGTAATATTTTCTTAACAAATGTTTACGTTTTTAATTGATTTTCTATGCTGTGTCATTGCGTTTATAATTTATGTACCTAATTAAGAATTACATTGCGAAAATAAAAAAAAATAAAACGATCCGGTTCATATGAAATAAAGACATACAGCATATGAACTGATCAGTGAGAAATTTACCATGAGAATACCGTAAGTGACGCTCCTGCCCCTCAAGCCAGGGATTTACGAGGGGACACGTGTCGGCGACATGTCAAGCGAAGTCGAGCGACTTTACGCGACAGATGTCGGTTGCGCAAAATCACGGCGACACGTGTCGCGCGATGTTGCCAGAGATGTCGTGCAAGGTTTTGTATGGTCGCTCGACTTCGCCTGACGTCGCAGCCGACAACTGTAGCGTGATGTCGCCAGATATATCATGCGAAGTCCGGCAACGTTACGCCGCTGGCGACACGTGTTGCGAGACATTGGTCCCTTAGTAAATCCCTGACTTAGGTACATTATCAAGAGAAACACATAACCCCCAAAGGGTGCAACTACAACCTCGCAAATCTCTTTTCGGCCATTCCCACGTTATCGAATACTTTTCCTCTATTTTCAGCACGAATACGGAACCCTGAAGAGCCACAAATAGAGCTAATGGAATATTCCTAGATGGATGGATTTGAAATTGTAATGTGGCCCAAGTTTTCGTTACAATTTTCATATACAGAAGGTGTTTTATAAAACCTGAGTTTATGTATAATGCTGTTGTTGGCTCGGCTTTTTTCCTGTTGGTCATGTTTTTTTGGGTCTGAGTAGATAAATCTAGGGATCTAAGAAGCTTGTGGAAGACTAGTATTTTATTAGCGAGCCCCTCCTAAGAAACATAAAGCTAAGCTTCCGGAAAAAAAACAATCTAAAACAACTGCGCTTAGCAAGCGGACTAAAGGTTACTTTGTGCACGAATATTTAAGAGGAAGGGTAATGTTTCTGTAGGTAATGTATGGTTAGTTGTTTCCTTGTAGAGGCTAAACGTATGGCCCAATTTTGACAGAGTATCGTAAGATTCGTCTCAGCCTTGCGAGTGAGTTTTTTTTAATGACAATGGGCGTAAGTCCAGTGTTTGAATAAGTTAATATCATAGCTAACTGATACGAAATATAAACTGCTGTAGATTTTATGACCACAGCAGTTTATAGGTAGTTATAAGCCGTGGCAGAATTATTTTAAATTATAAACGAACAAATAAATATGAACCGTTTTCATCAAATCTACTGCACGTCCTGAATGACGCAATCGGGATATTCAGTTTGTGAAATGAACTGTATTGTGTCGGAGATAATCTGAAACGTTTGTAGTTGAATAAAATACAATGCATTGTTGACAAACCGGCCAAGTGCGAGTCGGGCTAGCATACGAAGGGTTCCGTGCCGCCCTACAATATTTAACACTACATAATTATTATATCTACGAACTTCGCCGAAAAACAAACATTTTCTTGTATAAAAACCTCATTTAGTATTTAACTGTTTTTTATTTCGCTGTAATTACGGTTGAAAAGATAATGCGACAGACGGGTGGATAGACGGACGGACAGAGGAACATGGATACAGATCCCAAAAAAAAAACTTGGCACTGACTATAGGTAATAAAAATGATGAGCATACTTAGAACCTTGTCATTTTGACTGCCATTATTATTTTCATACTTGTCATTTGATATTCAGTTTGAAGTTTATTATGACAGTGCACTAAAGTGCTTAACATTTTCGTTGGGGTACTGTACATTTGATGTTCATACCTACCTGATGTTATATAAAACGGAATTTTAGACTGCTCGTAACCACGGTCGTTGCATACGATCCAAACGAGGTAAATATAATTATGTATTGTGTGATTACGTCCCGTTTTAAATAATAACGCACTTGGTTTGGTTTAAAATATTCCAGAGTTATTGAACGACAAAATTGTTGCGACTATTCAGATAAACAAGAATTTGTATAGTAATTATGTAACATGCCGTGCGTTCGCCTTTGATAATCCTTACATTTGAAAAATTTGTAAAGTAACTAGTAAAAAAAAAGTTCAACTTTACCTAAAAAAAGTTAACTGTATTTAAAGTTATGCTTATTAAATAAAAAATGTACCAAAACATAGTAATTGAACATTTCAAAAATGTTTGTCACCATGAAAATATTTGTATGGAAAAAGTACATTTAACCAAAAACATTATCATATCGGTACCTAACAAAAAGTACTTTCCATACAAATATTCGACACATAAAAAATGCTCACGTCGTCCGTATCTCGCATTTAAAAGAAGCGAACATTTAGTCGAACATTATGCTCGTAAAAAATGACAACTTAGGTAACATGTCAGAATTGACGTGTCCCCGCCAAAAACCTTCAACTTCGATATAAATTCATGTTGATCCTTACAATTTATCGTGTAAGTATTTACTCGTACTATAGTGTAACATTACATAACAAATAAACATTACTTACAACGAAACACTCAGATTCATTTCGTTAAGGCACCGATTCCATAGCATCTAAAATTCAAAGTGGTGAGTTCATAAAATGAGATCAGTGCGATATCTTGAGTTTTTACACTCAGTTATATTTTAAAAGACCCAAGCAATCGCAAATATGCAAAACGCAGAACTCCAACTCACCGCTCATATCGAGATCGGCCAGATTATTTTGGTTATTAAGATGATAGCTTGTAACGAGGTTGTTACAACCTCCTTTGTTTGCGCTCCTGGCCACTCTTACATTTCGATCTAAATCTTTCCAAATTCAAAATTGTTTATGATCTATCCGGATATCGATCCATAAGCTCATTCTCTAGAAAAATTCAATAGAACCAGACACGGGATCTCGTGTCTTGGTGCTTCTTTAAAATTAATTATTTTATTTTTGTTTACTTATCTTCCTGTAATCTTATTATTAGAAAAAGTATTAAACACATAATTTGCAAAAGTGATCATTTATTTACAACTTCAATACAACTTCTCTGTGTGGATCTCAGCGATACTACCCTATAGCGTTAGAAGCTGACCGAAGGAGCAAGATCACGACTGACGGGATCCCAAGTAACGACAGCCGGAGTAGAGGCAGACCAAATAAACATGGCGGGACGATTTGTATAAATTCAAAACGGAAGCAAGGATTAGCCAGAACAAGAGATGACTGGAGAAATGAAGGGGAGGCCTTTGCCCAGTTGTGGGACATTAAATAGGCTATACTGAGATAGAGAGAGATGAGATGATTGCTAATGCGTGATCCGGCCGATCTCGACATGAGCGGTCAGTTGGAGTTGTGTTAGTCATTACTAAATATTAATGTCCGCATTTGAGATTTCGAATATTTTTAAAATAAAAGGTCTAAGTTTACGCTTCGGTGTTAATAGCCATTGTAAATTTTAAAAACATCTCACGCAGGACGTATTATGAATTCAATCAACATTGAGTTACTTGTTTTGAGACTCTCTCGTCAAACTTGTGTGAATATTGTTGAAAGTATTAAAATATCCATATTACATAATATCTTACTTTCTTTTTAATATAACTTTAAATATACTGCAACCTCACAAACACAATTTATAACATAAATCATACTAAATAGCCTTCAAATTAAGTTGCTAATCACTGTTTTCAACACACACAACAGTTAATGAAAACAGACATGGAACATCGTGATTTGAATAAATATGGCCATAAACTTATTTAATAACTTACGAGAAACACAGAAGTAACGTGGAAGTAACATTTTCCATGAACTGAAGTAGAGAAATGTAAAGGCGGAAAGCCTATTGTTCACTGAATTTCTAACTTTGGACCTTAAACATGAATAATATCGTCATTGCTTTGAAAAAACCTCGTATCTCATATTTCGTGACGAACGATTTTAAACTCAAAAGTGGAGAGAATTAAATTCAAACTCATACATCTCGAAATATCAGATACGTGTTTTTTTAAAAGAAGTAACGATATGTGGCATTCGTCTTCCTTGAATGTTACCAAAATTATATCGTTTTCAAGCTAAAGAACTTTAAATAATAAAGTAGCTATTTATTATTATTATTTAAGAGCCTAGGAATAATGTCCTAACGCTGGGCAAAGGCCTCCCTCTATTCCTTCCACGTAGCGTGGGCAGTCTCTTGGACAGTCTTCGACCAGTCTTGATTGAAGGCATCAAGTTCGTCTCGCCAACGACGCTGAATTCTATCTCCTATCGGACCCATTTGGTACGTACTTTAGCCCACAATTCCTCAGGCATGCCCAACCCATTCCCATTTCAGCTTGGCGGCTGCTTGGGCTACATCAGCCATTTTAATTTTGGAGCGTATTGTATTCCTGATGCGGTCTATTAATTTGACTCCCAAAATGCTACGCTCCATGGCTCTCGGACAAAAAGTAGTAGTTTTAAAAAACTAAAGTAATTTAAGAGCTTAGGTTTCTATCTAAGGAATTAATGTTAATAATGCCCACGGCCAATTTAAATTTATATTTGACTTGACGTTAAGCAGCAATTAAACCGTACATTTTACCTTAAGTAAGTATACTTAAGTGGCTGATTATATAAAGAAAACATTCTAAAACTACAAGTTCACATCAAAATGTTCCTCAAAACGCCAGTCTCAGGTTCAATCGAAGTTTTTCAAGAAATTCCCAAATAACTACAGACGCTCCGTCTAGTTTTTAACATAAAGAGAACTCTCAAGTTTATAAACTCCGTCTACTGAAGCCGCCTCTCGGTCGTAAATTATTTTACGTCTCGGGGAAGGCTCTTGATCCATTATAACTGCCTTGGGGGATGTCATAGATCCCATTTTATGACGTTGTACACAGCTGATAACATTATTACAAAGCTACCTGTTGGGTCATAGGAAACAACTATAATGGTCGGTCATGAAAAAACTGAATCCCAAATTAGTTTTTTAAATGTTACAAACAACGATAGTATAAAGGGTGGTAAAAGTAACAAACGACGAACAAACAACGACAAAGTAACAAAAGGATTAGCTATAGAATCACGTCGCAATCGAGTCGAGTATCGAATAGAATTCCTGGAACGATTTTGACCGAACGGCGTCAAATCGATTGTACCTGTATGGGTGACCAAGAGTTGAGTACGAGTGAGACTCATAGTGTTTTAGGTATTTTATATTCGGGTTTCTAAAATGATTGACCAAATTCGCAGAGAAGAGACAATCTACTGAATCGCTTGATTCAGAATATTATGATCAAAACGCTGACGTTGGCAGTTCACAGAAATCGTTGTTTAACGCTGACGTTGGCAGTTCACAGAAATCGTTGTTACATTTATAGGACTATTCTTATAATAATGTGATCACTTGAGATTTTTTTTTAAAATGTATATGCATCACTAAAGGACGCCTGCAACATTTTACAACTAGATCGTACGCTTACAAACCTCCTATTTCATGGCAATGGGGGACGATTTTTCAAAAATCCATAGTTATTGCACTCCTAGGGTACTCTATATTGACTCCGAGTTTCAAGTCCCTATGTTTAGGCTGTGCGTTGTCTGTTGTCACGAAAGACAATTATAATGTACATAGGAAGATTACAGTATCTGATGTGGACACATCAGAAATGTATTAGACTGGCTCTTTATGACACCAGTTTAACAAATTAGGTACCTTACATACAATAGTACCGAGTAGCTTTTGGTCATGACTCCAAACGTACTCATATTTCATATTCACACCTAAAATGAATTTCAGCATTAATAATATGTATATTATGTGCACGTACACTTGTTAAGCGCTCACTCGACATTAATTCACACAGAGGGTGTAAAAGTACCAAATAAACTATCTAGCTAAATAAGAGATGCGCAGTTTTCATTTTCTCCCGTTACTCCAGTGGAGTAATAAAAAGCACAGTAAAAGTAAAAGCTATTGCGATCCTTGAAGCTCCCAGCTCATCAGCTTCTATTCGCTAAGACTGAGAGCTTAGCGAGCTTTTACTGCTAGAGGTAATACGTTTGTTGACTTTGGAAAGATTCTGCTTGGCAAAAGTTAGCAGCAATTACGAAGAGTAGATTAAGTGACAGCGCGAACTGACAAAAGGTTTCTTAAGTAGTGATAATTAAGTTTTTTTTGGCTACTTTTTTGTATTAAATAAAGTAAAAAGTAAATCTACAATATAGTTTGCAAAGTTTTGTTGTAATACATTGCATATAAAAATCTACTGAAAATGCACATTAATCATCAAAAATATAATAAATGATACTTACTAATGTCGTATAAAGAGATGACGGAAATGCCAATGGATGAACAGAAGTGCAGAACATTTTATCACTAATTACTGCACCGACACCAACAAAGGAAAAAGAGGAAAAAAAAACCCGGAAAAGTTATTAGAACAGCATATAACATATAACTTTACTTCAATAGTTAATTCACAGTCCGTCAAGCTTCACATAAAATAAAATGAAAATACGTAGGTGTGACTTAATGGTTGCGGAATCAAAATTTCACGAATAAATTTAATATTTAAAAGATTCAACGTCCAAACAATATTTCGCGCTGCAACTTTTGCATCACTCAATTAATCTTCTCAAGTATTGCGGTTACCATGATAGCATTATTCTCCGAAGGATAGTTTTAACCGGATTATAGCAAAGTTAAAACCAACTGTACTTACAATGCATTGTTGAGCTGAAACGTCGTATCTCCAATTTGACAGTTATTGAAAACCGACTCTCTGGTACGAGTAATATCGTAGAAGATACATCAGGCGTTTTATATCCGATGTGCTTTATAAAGAAGCATACGAAGTGCGGTAAAAAGTTTCTGGCCAGAAATATTTCTACTAAAAGCGATGCAAATAAAGCATATAAATGGACGAGGAGTTTGTTTATATTTTGTACTTTGTCAATCCGATAAGGCTCCATTTTAAACAACAAATAATTACAATTAACACGTTTCATGCAGTAGATTGTACCCACTTATCTCAGAGGAACGAAGAGTACCGAATAAAACGAGATGTCAATCCAAATACGTATTTGATGGGGACTTTTATCTGATGGATACGGGACTTTTCTATGCCAAAAAGTAATCCATTACGTATCGGATGTGTTATTTTTGCACTATAGTCGGTGGCAAACACAAAGAGACTCACGCCAAACAGACAACAAAAGGGATTAACGTATACCTTACCTTACTTTAAGTTTGTGTTAAGAACGATCTTGCTAAATTTTAAAAATAATAGAAAGAAGCCTTTTAATTAAAGACAGTCGCAAAGACCGCCAACGAACTTTGGAACGTGAATGGACCTCTTAATTGAGTGGTCCGTGTCACAAGTTTTGATGACTGTTTCAAGTAACCTGCTAAATATAACGCTGATGGTACGGTCCAATTTACGACCAAACCATTCACTATGGAACTTATCGCATATAATCGAAGTTCGTAAGACAGTCAGTGCAATAATCGCAACGTGAATGGTCCTTATTAAGTACCCTTTCAGAGTCAAAAACGTCAATGCTTTAAGAGGATTGTGAAGGTAAACATTTCCATACAAAATGCGATACCGTTTCTCTCCCCTTAAACCTAGTCCGATTTTTACGATTTTTGAGTATGTTGTAGATATCATGAAAAACTATGTCTGTAGGTTTTCCTTTCCAAGAACATATTTCTTAGAATGAAACAAATAAAAATAAAAAACAGAAACGTGCAGACCTACTTCTTGGTAATAACTACAACATATTAAAAAATCGTGGAAATCGGACTTGATTTAGGGGGTGAGAAACGTTACCGACCGGAGCTAAATTTGTATGGATTTTTTAGACAGCTACGCGATTTTAGCGGCGCTTCACAATCCTCTTAATGGTCAAGACAAATTCCCAACTGTCCCACTGCGGTCAAAAATCACCGACACCCTATCAAATAACAAACCAACAATCTCAATAGCTTCGAAATCCAGCGTTTGTCCTCGCAGCGAGCGCTCGAGTGGCCACCAAGTATTTATTACAGCGCGCCCAAACAAATTGGCAAAATTGCTGGACTCGGGCAGCCAGAGAGTTATGACGGTTTGTGATTTTAGCTAGTTCTACATTCATTAGATCTATATTGATATGTTGAAAATGAATGTAACTAAGTTGTAAAATCATCGCTTTTTCGAGATAATCTTTAAGATTAGTCACACGAAGGTTGCCATCTATAAGTAGAAATATATATACAGAGATAGAGCTAATTTTGCAAGTTTTTTTATAAGTGAAGGTAATCTCCGAAACTACTGTAGATGACGTTATTGGAAAAAAAACATGTGAAAGGTACATTATTGAAGATGGACATAGGCTATCTATTATTAATATTGCCGGGAGGACCGACTAATAGATATTTAATATTATATCTTAATTTGACTATCATTGGTAGGTACATTAGCACGATTTATTTTGGGCAGTGTTTAAATAATAGCCATCATATATACCAAAACAAACTTGTCCCTATAAAGCAATTTCGGTTGATATAAAATAAATGTTTAAAAAAACAAAAAAACCGCCTTCAAAAAGCAAAAAATAACTTCTTTAAAATGGTAGGTAAATAGGTCAGTCCAACTGAAGTCTGCTTTTGGTTAAAATATTGTTGGACGCCGACTTCAGTTGGACTGACCTATTTACCTACCATTTTAAAGAAGTTATTTATTGCTTTTTGAAGGCGGTTTTTTTGTTTTTTTAAACATTTATTTTATTTTATACTTTTGAGTGATCCTATTTATGCTGTTACGTAGCTCCACTTCTAAATATTAATAAGAAACTATAGAACATTTCAAGCTCGCCGCAGACAACGCCGCGGGAATGTCATAGTCATATTTAAACCTAAATGTGCTTCGTCATAGTCACTCAACTTCCTTTATCGAAATATCTTATCGCCACCCTTGAAATAGGTACCGTTAAGGAGTTCCGGTGGCCATCTGTGGTCTTCATCATCAGTTCCACTTCACCATATAGTACTTTTCAAAAGCAAATGCATGAGTTACAGTGAAAAATACCAAAATCGCTATAGGTGTGCCTATAATATTTGAGGAGTTCTCTTGATTTCTCCATGATCCCATCATCAGATCCTGACGTGGTGACAATGGGACCAACTAGAAAGTATACCCATTCGAACAACGAAAAAATTTTTCAATTCGGTCCAGTGGTCTTCGAGTAATCGGGGAACATACATAAAAAAAAAAAAAAAAAAAAAAAAAAAACCCGACGAATTGAGAACCTCCTCCTTTTTTTGAAGTCGGTTAAAAAAGGATTCACAAGCACACAGTTTAGTTAAGCAGACAGTTTGGTAAGCTAAACGTAAAGGAACTCAAGAAGCGCTACACTAAGCAGGACCCCAAAATAATTCTAACTAAGCCAATTCCGTAGAACTTTGGTCGAAGATAACCACGAGTTCTGCATACATCAATGTTTGCTCGTACGTGTAATCTGATAACATCTTTGGTACAACACTGGCATAAGTGGAGAAGTAACACCGTTGCAATTTCGACTGAAAATAAAGCGAATAATGTTTGAAATTTACGGCTCGGCTGTTAAGAGTTAATTCAGTTTAGTTTTAAAGGAATACCAAACTGAGATATTTGAAAGTGGATTAAACTATTGGTTTGATTGGTATTTTGAATGGATATTGCTTATACTTATTATCGCATTATCTCTAGTAAGCTCGCTCCATCCTCGTCTTTAACCTGACTCCTCGGTCTCAACTAGGATCAAGACCAAACCGGCAGTGCAGAGCCAACCACCGCTATGCGCATCTAGTTCCACCACCATAGTATTATGCCCGTCAGAGGGATCTTCTTCCTTATCCTTCCTTAAACCAAACCAGCCGCTGGAACTTGACTAAAGACAAACTTCTTATAATACGACATAACTGCAGCATTACTTATGTAGCCTACAGACCAAAAGATCACATTGAAAAGTCCATTAAAACAGTCAAAGAGACCGAGTTGTGCAGAAGGGCACATAATGGAGTTATAGAAATGTTTCGTACACTCGTGTGCATAAAAATCGCAGCGCAGTATAATCGATAGATGGATAGACTAATGGATGGATGGGTGGATTTTACCATTACGTCCAAAAAAAGTGGAGTATACGTTGGTTCTTGGCTGGAAACGTGTATTTATCCTGCCGACTGTGGCATCGCAATAAATAATTCAAATTCAAGATGTGTTTGATTTTACAAGGAGTTAAAAAAAAGATGACAATATTAAAACAGGCTGTCGTGATTTACGTGCAGAGGTAAGACTAACCCGATAACGATTCAGTTCTATTCTACTTCGTACAACCTAATTGGGATACACCTCAGAAACCACTCGCTTTTTCATTTTCATTCGAAAGAATAGCCTTTTATAAGGATCTAATTTAAAGCATTTAATGATTAAAGTATTAATGTTATTTCAGATAACTTATTAAATAAAAGTAACCTCGCCAACTTACTGCTCAAAAATGGCGGAGCTATTTATAAAGTCGTTTTTATTTTTATTATCTGTGATCTGTTTTTAAACATAATATAATCAAACAATTGCAATACTTGATAGACTTGATATCGTCAACGATATGATAGCTTTTATATAAAAAAAACGAACTCGTATTTAACTTTAACTCGTACTATTCCTTATTCTGTGATGATAAAACTAACCACACTCGCTAGTCTCAACGTAAAGGTCTGCAATTCAGTGTACATCTGAACTCACACGGGCACGTAATAACGACAAGCGCTACGCCACAATTTAACGCTCCGTTGAGACAAAATACGCTCAAAAACACATAAGTCTATGCACAGTTTCATAGCAGTTGAAATCTTAAATCATAGAAACAAAGTTCAAAAATAAATTGGACTTATTTTCACTCATGCTCATTCTTTGAGTGCAATTTTCTACTCGTGTGAACTTAACGCGTGTGTGCAAGGCGATATTTTTCAACAATTTACGTTAAACGTGTTGGTTTCTATTTGAGTTTAATAAATAAATAAGTAAGAAATATAAAACACTTTCTCATTCCTATTTTATACGCATTTATTTAACTTACGTCGTTGTTATACTCGTACGTAGAAATTTGGAAAAAAGTCCTATGTAAGTTGGATCTGCGATTTTGAACTTAGTAAAAAGTAAAAATGTATTGTAATTCCCTAAATATTTTTTGATATGTTATTACTGGTAATCAACTTTGCAAATATGTTATTTGTACAAGCACAAATTTTTAGTAAATTTCAGAAAAACGTCACAAGAAAGAATGTCTTTGTGGTCCTTTAATATTCGTCTCACTCAATTTCAGATTTTCGAAAATCGACAAAACGTATAGAATTGACGATTGACGTAAACTGGTGTCAGACTGCGTCACCGCTTATATCAACCCCATACATTTCGATTCGATAGAAAACAGAAACGTTAGCAGCGTTTCGTGGGTGATACCACGTCATACTGCAATACCGCGTAACTAACAAATTTAATAAGTTGCAAAATGTACCTTAGCACCTAATAAGTAAGGTACATTTTGCAACTCATTCAATAAATTGTGGAATTGGAATTTCTCCCACATTTAATTTAGTAAAACTCAAGTTGCAAATCAAAGTCTTGTAATATATCTTTAGATATAGCAATAAAGTACAGTAACACGCTGGAGTATTATGAACTCGCGACCTCAGTTAGAAGAATTTATGTCTACACTCAGGAGCAATGAAAACGGGTCACTTTCCATGGTAATTCAATACAAAATGACCCGTTTTCATTGCTCTTGGCTATATTTTGTTAAACGTGGTATTTGTCAGTTTAAATCGTGGATATGTCTTTCTTGGTTAGGGTAGTATTAATGTATTAGAGGTTAAAGGTTAACTATTTATGACAAGTTAGTTATGAATGACTTAATAGTCTAACAGCTCATTAGTAATTAACTAACGAGGTATGTAGTTGTAACAAATCATTTTGTTACTTGGCTTAGCGGTATGAAATAGTAATTCACAAGATGACTTGTAATAGTAGATAGAACTACGCATCGGCGTTTAAAAAAAAAAAGATTAGAAGAATTATATATAAAAAAAAACAGTATGAACGAAATTAATCCCTTTTAACAACACCTCATTTTCTATAAGCTCACTTTAATTTTTCAACCCTGTAGTAAGCAACTTATTTCCAGTAGGTATTTAAAAATTGTTTTCATCTTTTTGTTAAAGAATAAATAAATTTAATTAAATATATATATAATATGAGTGGACAAATGTTACAAAAAATTACCTAGCCACAAACTAAGCTCAAGACTTGTATTATGAGTACTAGACAACGATGAACATAAGGTCTGTTCATTCTTATTTGTCTTATACAGGTTGGAAAGTTCGAATGCCACATGAAAGGCAACTACCTTAAATATTGGAATTAGCACATTCTGCGTAAACGAGAGTTTCCTTTATTTTTAAAAACTATAAACTCTGCATTTATGGATTTTTGAAAAATCATCTGTCTCAACCGGGATTCGAACCGGTCGGTCAAATGCGGTAAAATAACATGCCTTATTTTATGATGCAGATCGAAAGGGTTACCGATATGGTCCATTTATCTCTAAATAACAAACACAATCAAAACAACGGAAGGCCATGAATACTAGCAATTCCCATTTATTATTCATTTTGCTTTTCCCAGTTATTTTGATTGTGTTTGTTATTTAGAGATAAATGAACCATATCGGTAACCCTTTCGATCTGCATCATAAAATATGGCATGTTATTTTACCGCATTTGACCGACCGGTTCGAGTCCCGGTTGAGACAGATCCCTTTTCAAAAATCCATAAATGCAGAGTTTATAGTTTTTAAAAATAAAGGAAAGTCTCCTTTACACAGAATGTGCTATTTCCAATATTTAAGGTAGTTGCCTTCCATGTGGCATTCGAACTTTCCACCTTGTATAGTAAACAACTTTCTAACCTCAAAATTAACCTTTTTTGGCTAAAACAGCTCTTTTGTCGTAAATAAAGTAAACTGAATAAACATTTTGGACATCACTTGGCCAATGTATTGTCTGAGATTGCTTTATTTTGATTAAAATAGCGGTTTTAGCGTAAAAAGGTTCAATTTTGAGGTTAGAAAGTTGTTTACTATAGACAAGTAAGAATGAACAGACCTTACTTATATAAAGATAAATAAATGCTTAATTACATAGAAAACCACCAAGACAGGAACCAGTATAACGCTGCCCCTACTGTGATTTAACCCCGGGACCGCTAGCTTCGAGTCTTCGAGTAGCTGCCGATTTGATAGCTTTAGCAGTTGCTGCGCAAAAAGCTGTGATATACAGACAAACACCGACGTTTTGCTGTGAGGATTCAATTTGTAACATTTTAGTACGGAAGAAATTACAACTAATACCTCGTTACTTATATCATATGGCCTGTTGTTTGATCGGTAGTTAAACTAACTAATGGTCAAAAAACGTTACTAATGGTTAAAATTCGATTCCTTTTTCGAATTTTAACAATTAGTTGAGTTAACTACTGATCAAATGACAGGGCATAAGTGTAGATCGTATTTTATTTTGTCCCGACCAGAACAGCGCTGACGTAATCCTAAAGAAGCTTAACTCCACAGTAATAGTGTAAAAAAATTAAACCTAATGTGGTTACCAATAGAGTATAGAATGCTTCGACTACTTACTAGATTACAGTTAGCCTCCTTCTTTGGTATAAGCAGAATGTAAAGTAGCTGAATACAATCATTACAACTAATTTAGCATCCGGACTCAACAAAACAAACATTTAACGAACTTAACCACATACTTTCAAAAAAGTATATTCCAACCCTTGTTACAACAAGTGTAGATTTAAAATCAATTGTATTTGAACACAGACTTACTTCTTTTTGCTTTTCAACGCGCGGTAACAGGAGTACGGTACCTTTATGCATAAGTAATTTAACCATCAAAACATTTAGCAGTAAAATTAAGAAATCTCGTATTTTAATGGCATATTAAAACCTATGTTCAATAATAAGACGCATCTCGATGGGTCCTACGTAAGTTATCGTAACCCACAAAATGGCAAAATTCGGTTTATAGCAAAAATGCATTGTATTATTCCATTACTATTAGTATCTAAAACAAAAAAAAACAAATTCGTAGTTTAAACCAGTTTTTAGAAACGTAAACTGTGGTATGTTCCAAACGGCTCCGACGTTTTCTATCGTAAGTACCTTGGCGACAAAGTACGCGGGACGGCGCGGGGAGCGCCGCGCGCCCTTACGCATCGCATGTGTCAGTTGCGACCGGCTACGCGGGGCGGCGGCTGTGTTCATGTTTTAGTTTGGTATTAACAAAATTGGTGGTTTAGATGCTCCATACGAAACGTAATATTAACAAAAAGTCTGTTTATGCTAATAAAGTACCAAACGTTTCGTCGAGAACGAAATTATTATGCGAAAAAGCCATAGCCCAGAAACGAAAAACAGTTGTAATTCAAACGATGACGCGGTGGGAGGAGAAAGTCCCATTAAAAAAAGACGTAGAAATGACACTGCATCGGATACATCTACGAAATCAGGTAAGAGCATTTAGATTTCTATTTTTTTATTCCTATATTTATTTAATTGTAGGTTCCAGCGTACAATATGGTAACTATTACTAACGGTCATTTACGTTGGAGCCTATCATCTAAAAGCTATTGTATGTATGACTTACGATTATTTACGACGGGTTTTTTGTAAACAAAACATATGGTACAATTACTTACAATAGTGTACTTCGGATTGTGATTAATTTTGTTTGTTGTAAGTCTTACTTGCTTTAGTTTACTCCGGATGAGAAATAAACATACGATATTATACCAATTACCATTTACAAATTTTGCCTTCATTTTTATTTTTCTTACAGAATCCCCACTTCCATTTGGACCTGATAACCGGTCAATGCATAGCTACCTACTTGGAAAAGTGTTTTCAGCGAAAGTGACAAGGAAATCAGTGACGATCCTCAAGACAAGGATGACGAGGCTTTGCTTTACAACGCACCGCATGAGCAAGAGCATGTTATTATGTTCTAATGATACTAACTTGTCGCAGAGTTACTCTGATCAGCGATGCTAATAAAACCAATAAGCTTACTGTAAGCTTATTAGTTTTATTAGCATCGCTGATTTGGGTATGATTTTGGGTTGTTAGATTCACGATTTTTTTCTTTACGTACACCTCTATATTGAAACCCCCTTACTAATGAACGTTGAGTAACGGTGGTATAGCTATACAATGTTTTGTGTTTCCTTATCTGTCATTGTGACATTTGAATTTGACAGATAAGGACAAAACATTGTATAGCTATACCACCGTTACTCAACGTTTACTAGTAAGGGGGTAAGTGTTTAGCCTTTTATCGCATTGCGCTACGATACCTCTAATAGTGGCATGCTCGTAACCAGGCCGGTACTAGTAACAATTTGCTACTCAATGCTAAGAAAATTAATTATATTAGGTTTGCTTTGCCTAATGTTAGACCGGTAGAATTTAGAGGTATAGATCGGAGTATTTCTAAATGGTTGGAAATAGTAGATAAGGCGCTTTTCTTAGGGATAAATATAGACAAGAACTTGCAATGAAGTGGAGTATTGCAGTACCATCAGGTAAATTAAGTTTGGCAGCTTATGCTGTTAGGAAAATCAGGCACCTCACCAATGTTGAGACAGCTCGCTTTTTATGTTATTTTTATAGTGTTATGTCGTACGGTATTCTGGTTTGGGGAAAAACTGTTGAAATTCAGACTATATAGAAAATAAATCAGATCCATCACATCGCACTCCGTTTTATTCAAATCGGTTGTCTATTTCGAAAGCAAACATTGATGATTTCTAATTTTAATTTTTGGCCTTCACTCCTGTTAGAATGTATTTTGCCAATGTCAAGTTATTTATAGACACTCCCAAGGACTTATTAGAGAAATAAGTCCATGGATATCACATGCGAAGACAATTGTTCGGTAAAAGAGTATTTTCTCTAGTGAACTAAACAGAAGCACATGGGGTTAGCTCCACGCACTTCTGTCAAGTCCAAATGATGATTTATTAAGTTTATACAGTAACAGGATCAATCTTAAGGTCTTAAGTGATTTTTTTAAGACTTTTAATGCAGTAGACATCGAGAAACCAAATACAAATACAAAAGTCCTAACGTTTACCAGTGTTTATAGAAAAATTAGATTAATTAACAAATGAAGACTCATTTATTTTGTCTAGAATTGTTTATAAGATTTGTTTTTCTTATGATTATTGTTGTTTTATTATTGTTCTTATATTCGTGTGACCTCAAAATAAGTGCGGATTTTGTTTTGGTATTAAACTGATCTCATTAAATTTATGATGATATGATTTAAGAACTGGGGGTTTCCATGACATACTAAAGCAGTTCAGTTTAGGTTGAGAAAAAGGGACAGAGCTGTATAACTGCTATAGCTTTGTCACTTTCTTTCATCCTAATTTGAACTGGTTTAGTACGTCATGGTAACCCCTCTGGATATAAAGTCGGGGTCAATAGAAATGATAAAACAAAACAAAACCAAACAGGTCTGTTTACCATTATTACACCATAATCAAGTACTTTTGAACGTCGCGTGAGGTATATTTAATGATGTACAGGCTTGATTGTTACTTTTACAATCTGTTTAAGAATAAATAACTATTAACTATACGTTTTTTTAAATCATAACTTGTTTGCAGAAATATTGAGGTTATGTGTCAAACAATACTGATTTGTTTACATCTTTTATCATCCAACCCCGCGACTTGACTTAACTTGATGTCCTATTCGTGTGGCTTCAAAATAAGTGAGGATTTTGTTATGGTATTAAACTGATCTCATTAAAACTTAGGTTGAGCGCATTTAGTACATAATTCGGTGCTTATTAACATTTAAAACCATCTCAAAAAATACTATTAGTAGGTACTTTAGCAAAAAGAGATAATCTATTCACCGAAGAATTAAAAAAAAAATGTCATTATAAATAAACGTTTATAACTGAAGTAATGTGTTTTAATACTAATCAATCTTAAAATAACAATTTAAGGTTTTTTTTTAAGATTCTATACATTTTTGGTTTAACTTCCCGTAGTACATTGTAGTATGTCTTACATTCTTATAGCACTATTCCCACGTAAGTTATGGTTTGTTGTACTTACGATATTTTATGCGCAAGCTATTCCGACGTACAACATGGTTAGTATCACAAACAATACTTATCGAAACCTTTAATCCACTTAAAAGTATCGTAAGAACAATTGCAGCCAAACCAAGGGCTTTTTTAAAATATTAGTAAGATAAGGTTAAACACTAAATTATTGTTGACATTCGTACCAAATTTTAACAGGATCCATTAAAAAATGCATCAACGGCATCAATTTTCAACTTCAAACTGCTCTGCTGTAAAGTTGCGTATTTCAAGTTACCATAACTTACGTAGGACCCATCGATCTCATTATTAAACAAATTACCACCACTAAGGAAACAGTTAAGTTTATGTGACTCTCTAATGGTTCTAAAATGTTACGTTAAATGCATGTTAAAAACAAAATTATTTAAAGGTCAAGAGCGAAAACACAAATTCAAATTGAATTATTAGTAAGAAATACTTCCCGTTTTAAAAATTTAATTTGCCGCCCCTCAAAAGTAACAAAAACAGTCGATCAAAATTTAATCCACTCAAGAGTTAATCTTCGTTTAAGCAAGTTAAGTCTATTTAGAGTACTCCTTTCCCTTTTTAACTTACTACTTTTATGCATTTTCATTTAAAAAAATAGCGATAAAATGAAAAAAAAATAACCGATCATGTTCGAATCCGACTCCGTACCCTCTGTAAAAATAATGACTAATTTGATGCAATCTGCCACCATGGGTTTTTAAATCGGAAAATAAATAACGTAGAACGTGTTGGGAAATGCACTGCTGCACGTTAGTAACCTTACACAGTATTTTCTTAGAAGTCACTCCGACTTACCTGAAACAATAATATTTAAATCATTAGTACAATTGACAGCAACAAAAGCAAAAAAAAAACAAATACCAAAACTAAAAAGATTTGAGAGAAAAAAGTTTAAAATATGTATTTACACATCCCTAAGTCATATAGAGGATATTTTCAAGATGGCACATCACAAGTCACTAATAAAAAAAAATAGTACTTATACTTAGAACCTTGTCAGTGCTCCTTGGAAAAAAGGGCGCATGTCTCATCGAACCGCGTATGTATAAGTAACCTCATTTCTTAAGAATGGGAGTTTAATTTACCTTGACTATCAAATGGCGCTTGCGTCCTTTTTATTAAGAGAGGCAGTATAAATAGTAATACTTATACCGGGAGTAACTCCCATTATGTCAGCTAATATAATAAAGTAATTATTTATGACCGTAAAAGCAACTCCCATACAGTTATGGCCAATAGATCGTCGCGAGCGCAGCGCGTTGCGCGCGCACCTCCATAAATCACGGCGCGTTTAGTTTACAGCGCAATACGTTGCGCGCGATTACTCTACATCTATTATTAATTATTTATGGTTCTGTAATTATTGCATTTGTATGTTTGCCACTGTGTTCAATTTTGTGCAAAAATGGCCAAGTACTAGCGGCAAAATTGAACTCTAAACATAGAACTGTGTCACAGTGACGGTATAAAGTGTCTTACAAATTGTCTTATCAGGGGTGACCAGCTTGCAGGGCGTCTATTCTAGGCGATAAAAACCATAACGTCTTTGACCTGTTATCGCATTGTCAACGTTTTGATAGCTCTTATTTACTTGTCAGTAATGACGGCCGAGTTTAAAACAATACCATAACAGGTCAAATACGATTTAGATTTTACCGCCTAGAAGGCGCTAGTCTGTCTCCTTTTTTAAGCTTTTTATTTCATAAATGGCCATGATTTTAAACTCGTGTGCAACAGGATGTACATAATCAAACCAATTTAATTTTAACTGTGTTGCAATGGGGATAAAGTTTATTTTCCTCTTTTCAAAAACTGAAAATGGCATTATAGAACAAACGTAATTGAACTTTATTGCCTTGATAGTAGATTGAAAGTCCCACTCAGATAAAACCCCCTGTTTGTAGTATGGTGGGCTTTACGAGGGTATATATGTAGGTATGTCAGTTTTGGTCAACTATTGCAATTCAATTTTGAACCAGTTTCCGTTACGTATATGGTAGGTATCTAAAAGCTGAATCGATCATGGAGTCGGACGGCGGAGACCGGATCTCCGCTATACTTAATGAAGGTACACCCACCGTGTTGGACTCATTAGTTTGGTCTTTATAAGCAGATAATGACTTTGCAAAAAAAAGTACAGTCAATTACAAAAGCATATCCCAAAAATTAGATTTTTGACGGAAAATTAATTCTATAAAAAGGATTTGTAAAATAAAGGCAAAGTTTATGTGAAGTCGTTTAAAACATTTGTCACAAAGGCTTTGTAATAGAAACTAAGAGATGGGCTGTATTGTTTTGGACGTCAATATATTTTGAATTATTTATTTATTTTCATGGAACATTTTTCATATTTGCTTCTAAAACCACAGTTAAATGATAGTCGGTTTTGTTCCACAAAACAATAATTCAAATTAAATAAACCTGTTTTTATTGTTTAACGTTAAGCATAACATAACCATCTTTACAACTTTAACCTGTTCTGAAACCATTTCTATTTCAAAACATATTTTTAAAAGTAATTCTTAAACAGCAAGAAACATCCTAACATTGTAAGAAAACAATTTATTAACCTTTGTTTGTTTCTCTTTCTTACCGTAATAACATGTTTTATGGTTAAAACTGCTCTTTTACTTCTTTTTCCCACGTTGAGGCTTTGTGGTACGCATCAACTTTAAAGGCTTAACACACTGACATTCGAAACATGTTGAGTTTCTACAACAAACTGAAATAATTTTAAAAAATTACTTAAGTGTAAACTTTTTTTTCCTAACCTATATGAGTGTCCCACTGCTGGGCAAAGGCCTCTCCTCTTGATCTCATACTCAACTTAACTTAAGCAAATTATATAATGTTTTCACTTAACTAAGCTTTGCGACATAACAAATTAATAATTTTGTATATCCCGACGGTTGAAATAAAATAATTATTTATGTAACTGGTACATAATGAAGCTTCATAAGGTACGAGTACATTAAGAGCTAAATATGTACCGTTGCATACATAACTTTTTCTACAAGCTTAAAATGATAATGACAATCGCTTACTTTTCTTGTATACTTCCCTCGATTTTACTGCTAACAAATTACTTATCAGCGATTTCATTTTCATAACTCCGATTGGCGTTAATAGTTTGTGAATTTTATTGCGAAATGTTTACAAATTTCATGCAAATTTTAATAGTTACTAAAACAGTTCTGACAATTTATCATAAAAGACTGAATGCTAAATGAAACGCTTTTGTTGAAATCCATATTGAATGTAACCATGGTAACCAAATAATAAATACGATGGATATTAATCATCTATTTTTAGTAACTTAATGAAAATGTAATTTTAAACACATTATTAGTCTCAACATTAATTTTCTTTTTAGTATACGTTATTTTAATTGGTGTTAAAGTATTTTTAACAGTTTGTTATACAAATTAGAATGTCAAGTGTTCACTAAACGCCAAGACCGATATCCGGAATGACTGTAACCATGGTAATAACAATGCTATAATAATTATTATAGTACTGTTATTACCATGGCAATGCTCATTATAGAATTGTTTTCACGCTTCGGTTACGCTATAGGTGGTATTCTGATACCATCAACGATATCAATATTAGCGGTTTATAGTACGCGAACTAAACTAATTAAACAAATTATACCGAAGACACTGACCGTCTGTTTTGCTAATAATTATTTTCTCAATCAGTTAATTCGACATAGTTCTGTAAGCGCTATAATGTGAATAAGTGATTAAATTTAGGAATTTTTAATTATATAATCCCTAAATATCATTAAACTCAAACTAACAAGATTACTTTCACACTACAGGTATATAACTTAAACCCTGTTCAGACTTGGGTACTTGTCTTATATGGTAAACTAACCTCAAAATGAAACTTTTTTGGCTAAATCAGCTCTTTTATCGTAGATAAAGTAAACTGAGAAAACATTTTGGACATCACTTGGCCAATGTAATGTCCGTGATTTCATTGTATATAACCTATTAGTCATTTTATATTATCTACAGTGTAAAATATCTTTAACCTATGTCGATCCACGTGTGGGGTTAACAGTCGGTTTTCCCATAACGCCTGTTTACTTTTTAAATTTGCAATGGAACCAACAGTTTTTGCCCGAGGCACAGGTGAGTAAACTGCAGCGCGTTTGCACTGCTAGCAAAAATGCATTTTTAGTAAACAGTAGACAAAACAACAAACCTTGTGCCCGCAAAAAGGCATCCATTTTGATTATATAAAATTCTTCCTGTGACATATAGCAAAAAATATATTTAAAAAAAAGTTAAAAAAAAACAAAAACCCGCCTTCAAAAAGCAAAAAATAACTTCTTTAAAATGGTAGGTAAATAGGTCAGTCCAACTGAAGTCTGCTTTTGGTTAAAATATTGTTGGACGCTGACTTCACTTGGACTGACCTATTTACCTACCATTTTAAAGAAGTTATTATTTGCTTTTTGAAGGCGGGTTTTTGTTTTTTTAAACTTTTTTTATTTTATACTTTTTAGTCATCATAATAATGCTGTTATTCTCCCACTTCTCAATTAATAAGAAACAATAGAACATTTCAATCTCGCCGCAAGCAACGCCGTGGGAAAATCATAGTCATATATTTAAACCTAAATATGCTTCGTCATAGTCGCTCAACTATCCTAATCGAAATACCTTGTCGTCACCCTCGAAATATATACCGTTTAGGAGTTCCGGTGGCCATCTGTGGTCTTCATCATCAGTTTCACTTCACCAAATAGTGCTTTCCAAGACCAAATACACGAGTTACAATGAACAATACTAAAATCGCTATAGGTGTGCCTATACATTTTGAAGAGTTCCGTCGATTCCTCATGGATTCCACCATCAGATCTTCATTTTGATAAGAATGGAACCAATCGGGAAGCACCAGCTTTCAAATATAAAAATAATCATCAAAATCGGTTCACCCAGTCGAAAGTTCTGAGGTAACAAACATTTAAAAAAAAAACAGACGAATTGAGAACCTCCTCCTTTTTTTGAAGTCGGTTAAAAAGGGTATCACTCAAAAACCGAATAAAATTATATAAGGATGATAATGATAAGCATGACTAGTATTATGAAATCGCGATTGGTTTGGGATTGGTATACTTGTCAATTCGTATGCATTTTGACGTAAGTATATGGTAAAACCTGTCATCTCTAATCAATTTTTAATCGCGGCTAAATAATAGAAGATGAATTCTTAAACGTATCTACAGAGACTGATTGTTATTAAAACGACAAAAATGCATGTATTAGGTATGTCCAAGGATTTTGATATTTAACATGATAACAAGCAAATTATAATTTGAAAAAACCTTGTAATAATGTAGATGTAACCTATGTAATAATAGATTTTTAATGTTTATTAGTAACTAACTTTACTGTCAACTTATGTCACGCAATAATGATATCGACCATTATGGATTACGGCTTCGGTGAGTTGCATAATCATGAAAGTTGATTCAAAATGTAGTCATTGTGCAACCCCTAAATACCAACAAATTTTATAACAATTATGAATACAGGTCTTTTAGATAAGTATGGCCAAAATACAAGCAATTCATTAAAAATGGCAAAATGTGAGAAATGAAACAAAACATCCTAATCAACGTTGTTATTGTATGATAATAATGTAAACACAATAACACAAAGGAAACATAGCGTAATGCTGAAACTACGTAAACGAATTATCTACTCTACAGTAGCTCTGTTAATTGAGGTCACTCGTCTTCGTTCAAACTTGAACATTAAGTTTCTAACTAAAACAATCTCGAGGCAACTCGTCTTCGTATTTGCGAATTCGTTGCTATCGAGTAAACGATAAGAATAAAAGGAAGAGGTAGAATTTATAATTACTTACTAGCAAATTATCCAGTGGAAGTGAAAGGAGACATAAGTTCGAATTGGTAAGCGAGGTTTAGACTAGCATTAAATATAGCAGAAGTTGACTGCTGTCTCACTCTAAGTCTAAAGTTAGAAGTAGACAGCAAAATTGTTCTTCTTGCCTAGAGCTCAAGTTGAAGTAAAGCAAAGTTTAGACTAGCTTTAAAAAACGCAGAAGTTCACTGCTGTCTTACGCTAACTTTAAAGTTAGAAAAGACGGCAAAATTGTGCTTCTTGCCCTAGAGCTAAAGTTGAAGTAAAGCGAGGTTTAGACTAGCATTAAAAATCGCAGAAGTTGACTGCTGACTTACTCTAACTCTAAAGTTAGAAATAGACAACAAAATTGTTCTTCTTGCCTAGAGCTAAAGTTGAAGTAAAGCGAAGTTTAGACTAGCTTTAAAAAACGCAGAAGTTCACTGCTGTCTTACTCTAACTCTAAAGTTAGAAATAAACAGCAGAATTATTCTTCTTGCTCTAGAGCTAAAGTTTAAGTAAAGCGAGGTTTAGACTAGAATTAAAAATCGCAGAAGTTCACTGCTGTCTTACTATAACTCTAAAGTTAGGAATAGACAGCAAAATTGTGCTTCTTGCCCTAGAGCTAAAGTTGAAGTAAAGCGAGGTTTAGACGAGCATTAAAAAGCGCAGAAGTTGACTGCTGACTTACTCTAACTCTAAATTTAGAAATAGACAGCAAAATTATTCTTCTTGCCCTAGAACTAAAGTTGAAGTAAAGAGAGGTTTAGACTAGAATTAAAAATCGCAGAAGTTCACTGCTGTCTTACTCTAACTCTAAAGTTAGAAATAGACAGCAAAATTGTTATTCTTGCCCTAGAGCTAAAGTTGAAGTAAAGCGAGGTTTAGACTAGCATTAACAATCGCAGAAGTTCACTGCTGTCTTACTATAACTCTAAAGACAGCAAAATTTTGCTTCTTGCTCTAGAACTTAAATTTAAAGTGAGACAGCAATCAACTTCTGCAATTTTTATTGCTACTCTATTTCGCCCTTTAGGGCCAAACTATGTACAGAGACTTTATTATACTTTATTTGTAACTCAACCATTACTTTTAAGTTCTAAGTAAGAGCTATCAGAATATTGACATTACAATAAAAACTTGTAACTTATGCTTCTTACAGACGAGCGGCATTTTGCCAACGGCAAAGGCGGCAGCCGTCAACGCGTCAGTGGCAGCTGTCGACTTATAGAGACGCTTGCAGTTGTACCGTATAAATCTAGCGTCTCTATAGGTTGACAGCTGCCTCTGACGCTTTGACGGCTGCCTCCGACATGTTGGCGGCTGCCGGCGACATGTGGCGACGGCTGCAGCAGCCTCTGCCTTTGGCAAAATGCCACTCGTCTGTAAGAAGCCTTATACTATTACAGTAAGCGGCCTTTTTTGGTGTAACGGCAGCCTAGTGAATAAACATACGGCAGCGTATTGAAGTAAGCTGGTGTTTATCTTACTTTCATTGATAAGTTACTTGAGAAAGCAAGATGAATACAAAAACATGCGATGTAATTAAGTCTTTGATGTTTATTATTCATCAATGTACCTTTATAGTTCAAAACCCTGATTAGAGAAAATAAAAACCATAACTCGAATATTTTTTTATTCATACTTGTGTTGCAATGGAAAGATAATTAACATCTTTTTACCCGACTATTGAAGGATGAGACTAATGTGTTTATCAGCCTATATATGTATTGTATGTACGAGTATGTAACTATGTTTGTTCCTTTGTGGCGCTCTAGGAACTAAACACGTGCGCCGATTTTAATTATTCTTGTGAAAATCGATTTGTCTTCTTCGATCTTGTAAGTTTCACTAAATATATTACAGTAATCTAAATTCAATATGGCGGCACCCAGAAGTCTAATTGTAAAAAATAAAATAAAGTCGACGAACTATGACAAGTGGGGCATCATTGAATAGATATTTCAAAAACATTTTTAGGTTTGTTTTATCACTTTTCATTTAGAATGATCATTTAGGATTTATAACGATTTAAAGTTGGTTAGTAACAGCTGGGTCTTAAAGCTTGCTTTTTTTTAGTTCGCGGTATGGCGAGGAAAAGGTATTAAAAAAGTTGCCGCCATGTTATAGTGCATTTCTGTTTGCGGAAAGAATAAACTAATCCATCGAATAGGCACACGAATAGAGTGAATAAATAACAAACATATTTATTTAGAAGTACAACGCGAACTAGTGGTCGAAAGGTTTGTTTTTCATGTAGCA
Organism: Acleris literana; assembly: GCA_946894065.1. Taxonomy (NCBI): domain Eukaryota; kingdom Metazoa; phylum Arthropoda; class Insecta; order Lepidoptera; family Tortricidae; genus Acleris; species Acleris literana. The sequence continues at coordinate 4,871,786 of OX335671.1, forward strand.
ATAGTTGCATAAGCGTTTTCAGGCACTCTGAGAAACGAATGCCAACAAAGAGATTTCCTCTACATTAAAAAGAACATACGCCAAGCAATAAATTAGTTTTTATTGACCTTAAATAGTTTTTATCTACATCCATGTCATAACTTCCCTATAATATGTTCAGAAATGATAAGCAAATGGCCTATATTAAGAAACCTGTATCTGTGGTTGTACTTTAATGTAAATATTTAAGTATTGCATGTCATTAAAGTACCGGTCATCGATGTGATTGCATCTTAATGTTCACATTAAAGTATCGTCGACCGATATAGGTACATTAAGATACAGGGCAACCACATACAGGTTTCTCACATATTGTATAAAACTATATGCATGTAGATAAAGTTATGTATGCGACTGTACAAATAATTAGGCATTATGTGCCAGTCACATAAATAACTATTATTCAATTTTACATTTTAAACAATTATCATCATACATTTAGATTATGTACTTATCTCAAATTTTAGAATCGTATGGCATCATGGCGCTTATTCACTACAAAACACAATATACAAAAAAAACAAGTGTCAACATGTTAAGTAGTCTACATAATACATACACACGTTATAAGATTAGATGATTAGGTTACATACCTACTCGAAAATACAATTTGTAGAACAATACATATCCTAGTATACGTTAAACTTCTATTCTACCCGGTGAAACGATATTCCTTTAACTGGGCCGCCATTAATGTCAATTAAATAATAGCTATGCATCGGTGAACCTGCAAAACCGCGTATCTAACAAATCTATGATAGAGCAAAATAAACCTTACCGTCTTATTAAAAAGGTGCATTTTGCTCCCTATTAAAAATGTCACTTACGCGGTTTTGCAATTTTACCGACGTATGGTAACGTGACAATCTGACAATACGATATCATGTCAAACGCAATATGGTGAAACCGAGTAATAATATTTTTCATATATTATTGTGCCTTTGACCGATGTCATTTGGCAAATTTAGCGATGCTACTAATTAAAATCGCATATTTTTTTTCTATTATCGATAAGGTTTATAAAGGAAATGTAATTGATTCGTATTCTATTATAAAATTGTTAAATTTAATTTACAAACCTATTATAAAATAAGTTATCATAAATCTTTTAAAATCACACTAAAACGATTGCCATCGTATGATAAAGTCTATATAGGTGTTTTTATATACTAAGTAAAATAAAACGCAAAAACATTAACGGCATGTTTCATAATCCTCCAGTAAATTTATCTGCCATTTAAAGTTGGCTCTTTCCTTGCCTTTTTTCAAGTGTCAGAAGGAGAAAGGGCTAAATTTATCCGTCAAATATGATTTACTTGTCGATCGTGAAACACTAATAACGGTCCGTTTCGCATATAGGTCGTAAAAGTAGTTAAATTATTTTGTTTTAAGTTCCATTAAATAATTAAGTCCATAGCTTTTCATAATTTATTAAAAAAAAGTGCGTAACACAATTAGTATTGTTTTTGACGTGATAACGTCTTATAAATCGATGAACGCCGGCTGCACGCACGAAAAAGTGTCACGTTCCGCCTCATTGTCACGTTCCGCCCGAGCGTTTGGCTTGTGTGTTTTCTTATTACGTTATCACGTAAATCGTCCTTAAACCGACTTTACAGACAACCGTATTGTTTTTTGAAAGGAATTTACAACGGGTACCCTTCATCTGGCATAACTTTTTTTGGCATCATAATTTGGCATACTCATCATTTGGCATAATCATACATACATACATAATCTCACGCCTTCGTTCCCAGAGTGGGGTAGGCAGAGCTACAGAATTACAAACATCTCTAAAAACTTGTTGATAATTCTATAACCACAATTTGCACAATTAGGCTAAGATGTTTACCAGTGTATTAGTGACAGGTTGCAAGCCCATCGCCTAACAGTACTACAAGCCTTTATTCCCTTAGTCGTATTTTTTTGGCATAAACATCATTTGGCATAATCATCTTTTAGTCTTTTTTTCTGAAACCGCATACTTTTCAGGATTATTTAAAATATCATTGCATAGAACCCATTAGGTTAGGTTAGGTTTATTTTATTCCTGAAAAGTATACGGCTTCAGAAAAAAAGACTGTATGCTAAAAGACGATTATGCCAAACGATGATTATGCCAAATGCTGAGAATGCCAAATGATGATTATGCCAAAGAAAGTTATGCCAGATGAATGTAAACCATTTATAACAAATACGTATTTTTTAAGGTTAGTTGACTTCTCAATTGGTTTGAACAACGTTCGCGTGAAATGTAAAATTTCAATATGTCACAGCCACACCAAGATATGAAAAAATTGTTCACGTTAATTTACAGGATATTTTCAGGAGAATACTCTAGAGCTCCCACCGTTTTCGTTGTTTTCTGCAATACCAAGAGCAAACTCAGAAACTTGTGTGTAAACAGTTGCTGCATTCAAGGAAATTTCAAGCGAGAAAATAATACCTAAACTTGACAGCGAGATACTATATTATTCAACGGGATAAAATACGGGTTAATAATGATAATAATAACGGCGGAATCATAAGTTCAACTATTACAAAGATAAAACTCTGGCTAGAATACTGCCCTGTTATGACAAATGGCAGTATCTCTGACATAACTCCTGTAGCAAGTGCAACCTCATTACTAACGGGAGAGGGTTGTATCTACTTTGGCTAGAGTTTGAGATATCGCCTTTTAGTTTATGAGGGCAGAATAGCGACCCCCGTTTTCGTAGTTTATCAACCCTTAAACAACCCAACCCATTTTTATTAAAATTTAACAACCCTAACTGAACTAGAAAAACACTTCCGAATCGAAGTTACATTAACAATGCAGCTCTGCCAAAGTGGTAGGTACCTAACTACATTACGTGGCTATGTATGAGTGCGCGAAACAATTTTAGTATACCAGTTAAAACTCCGTCAGAGTAAAAAAAAAACAACCGAGGGACAATCTCGCACACATTGCTCTAGTCCCAAACTAAGTTCTAAGCTTGTACTATGGGTATATATTTATGCAACATAGAAAAGCGCAAAGACTCAGAAGCAAGTACCTACTCGCGCTCATCACCAAATATTGACGGGAATCGAACCTGCGACCGCTAGCTTCGTAGGCAGGGTCACTTTAAATTTGGCTAACTGCGTCGCTGAAAGAAAACTATTAAAGATAACACCTTTGTTAACCTTTGTAACAATTAACAAATGACCCTGCCAGCAAACCGATAAACCATTTTACCGGTATGAAAACATTTTACCGGTACAAACCGAACCCAAGTGCCGTACGTTGCCTTTTTATGCCGGCCACAACCGTAAACCGTTCGAAACGTAAAAGGGAAACGGTGCTCGTAAATCTGGTTTAACTATGGTGTCTCTTTCGCACATAGGGTACCCAATTATCTTATTGTATGACGCGATGAAAAGAACCCATTCACCATTTAACCCATTAGCTTGGAATTATCTAATAGATGTCTAAATTTGCTGATAGACTCGAGAATTTACTCCTTTTCAATTGGATTTTCCAAATTCAAAATGAAGAATTTCAGTGGTGATACGACCTTGGTGAAAGGTCCGTCCGGATCGCTACTACCAGCTTATCCATTAATCTACGACCAATGGAACTATCGTGAATGTCAAAATTCAACGTTGGTACACGCCACGCCACCGCGCCAAACCAAATGGCATCGTCGTGAATGCGTTCTCTGGCTGCCATTTCCTAATCAGTCTGCTCCGTGATGTCGCACCGCTGAAGCAGGGAGTGGCACCGAAAATTACGCCCATCCAGTTGTATGCACTCCATCTGTCGCCGTGTCATCCGTGAATGCCCAGCATTTAAGGTTGGCAACGCATTTGCGGTTTTAGGATTGCAGTTCTAAGAGTGTAGGCTTGAGAATGCAAATGTCTATGGGTCACCAATCCCACTTACCATCAGGTGGTCTGTATGCTTGTTGGCTTTCTCCATGCCATAAACAACCAATCGGAACGCTTCTTTTGGCGATCATTCTAGCGAATGTGCTCAATCTTAATTCTATCAGCACCATTAGGGCCGTAATTATAAACAGATTGATCTTTGCTGATATGCCCATCTCAAGATAAGTCAATGTGTAAGTCAAGTAATAGATTATGTAATAAAATACAAAATCCTTCGCCTTTTTCTTGGTTCCGAATCGAACTCGACACAGCACAGCTTTACTTAAAATCAAAGTAGTCATCAAAATAATAATTGGTATCCACTCAAGTTTCCTTTAATTTATTATTCTATTCAAACACCTAATTAAAAGCTCCACTTCACCCACACCCTCAATTAACGGCCTTTATTCTCCAATTATTTGGTTTATTTTTTCTTCTAGAATATCTACCATTTGTTCTTTCTCTTTTATTTTGTTTTTGGCTAGGAAATTATATTTGAAGACGATTCCCGCGACATGGAATTAGATTACCGATTTCTCTGGCCTTTATTTGCCCTATTTCAGAGTTGACTGAACCGTGGTTGAAATTTTGCGAGTCGCTTTTGTATTCAGGGCTAAGATTCTAGATAGTAAAAATCATCGCTACTTCTGTTGTCATATTGTCAACGGTTTGACAGCTCTCCTTTACTTGACAGTAGGTAATGGCGACCGGGTTAAGACAAATATCAGTACAGGTCAAAGACGATATGGTTTTTACCGCCCAGAATAGAGGCCCAGTACTATTAGCTCTGGGAATTTCGTTTAGGCTAACTCCAAAAGCGAAAACCGTGATCATTCACGTTCATTTGGTTGGAACGTGTGCAGGGTCTCTTATCATCAAGTGGGCTATGCTGTATTGCCTTCTCCATGTTACAAGAAAAAATATACAAAAGAACAATACATATAGGATTTTTGTCTTGGCACGGGAAAAGCAATGGAGTACACAGATAGACCACCTGATAATAAGTAGGCTCAATTTGCAATTCTGACATTCTAAGTATGTTGCCTACCCCAAAGAATACCTCCGAGCTAGTTGCATAAATGCATAAATATTACATATAAACTCCAATTAGGTCCAATTACAGTTAAAAATGAACAAAGCGTTCCCATGTCAGACATTTTTCAAACTTTTGCTTCACTTATATCACGTTGAACGTCGTATTTCCGTTTATTATTCTCATTACACTCCTCAGCTCCATTTCTATTCCATTTACGAATTTGTTTCCCACTTTTATTGGTCCATTCTACTAAAGCCGGCATACATGCGTCATGAAAATAAAAATAAACTTCGAAATAGGACTGGCACGTTACATTTCGTACATCAAAGGCCACGTGCGTAAAAAGAACACGAGCATTATTTCAAACGTGCGTATCCAAATTAGGAACCGTAACATACCTAAACGTGTCGCGTTATTGCTATCGTTACTGAGTCGAATTGGTACATTCGAACTTCGAAAACGTCTTAGCATCATGTTGCAAACTGTACACACGAATAAACTTGGACAGATTACGTTCGACGGATTCAGTGGGACAGTATATTTAAATTTGCACGGGTAATGGAGCGTAAAATTCGTACATTGTGTCGGGGTGCGTGGGAGGTGAAATAGAGCAGGTTTTTCTTCAATTGATTTCAATTGTAAATTAGGGGTCCGTGGTGGTTCTTTATGAATATACTACCTGGTGTTGAATTGGTATTTAAAAATATACCTAAAACAAATAAGACTATTGTATTATTTCTTTGTTAATACCGTAACTTTTCTTGTTTATTATCCTAAGTGCTATTCAAAAAAATTATATCGTGTTGTTATTATTACGATTACAATATTTTATAAAAAATGCAGAGCTATTTTTTTTATTTTAAATTTGTAGCGGTTTTGTACTATTATGCCTAATTATTCTTTGTTTAAACCTACTTTCAAGCAAACCGTTAAACATATTCATAATATATACACAGATTTAATATCTCAGTGAGCTAGCGCGATAAATTATTATTAAACTCGAGACGTTTTCATATAACGCACGGAGATTTACGCACGTAAATATTTATTTTGCGACTCGCTCAGTATTTGTACGGAAAACACTTTATTTGTGTACATATGTTAATAAGAAACTGGGAATGTGTAACGTTCTGTTTTACTAATAAATTGCGATCAACGTAAATTTAAATAAAAAACTAATTTAGCTCTTGCTTCATTTGCATATCATAAACTGATAAGTGATAAGTCAATTTAGCTCGGTTTTAATATTTTGTCCGTGTATTTATTTTTTATGCTAGCTAGGAGGTAAATGAGCCAGGGGGCCTAATATGGCAGCGTTTATCGCGTGACAAAATGTGGATAAAACTACCGTCACTTTTTGACACGTAGGTAAGTACGAGAGTGACGGATGTCTTATCCACATTATGTCACGCGATAAACGTAACCATACTAAGTGCCGAGTTCACCAACAATTAAACGGATGGTTAAGTCTTAATCAGCTGTTAATCGATAAATTTGACATCCGTTAACCCGCTAATCGTCCTTTTAATTGTTGGTCAACTCGGCCCTAAATAAATACCATATAACCGAGCCTACTCTTTTCTCAAAGGGTGGCAGCGCACCTGCGATTCCTCTGGTGTTGCGGGTGTTTAGGCTGTGGCTCCACTAAGTCGGAGACGAGCGGAGCGGAGCTGAGCCAATATTAACCAATAGAAGGCGCAAGCGGTCACGTCGAGCACGCCTTGTGCACGTTAGTTTAGATTCTATTGGTTAATAAACACAGCTCCGCTCCACTCCGCTCATCTCCGTCTCAGTGGAGCCGCAGCCTTATGAGTCGCGATGATCACTTACCATCAGGTGGCCCCCTTGCTCTTCCTTTTTCACATAAAAAACATACTAGGCCCGCAGATCGTCCGGTGGAAAGTGGTCACCAGCGCTAAGAAGTACCAGGAGAGAATGAACCGCAGAAACGTTGCCGGCCATGAGAAGGAGTACTATCCCAAAGTTGTAGGGGTCCGGAAATATTGCTGCGCCGCAATAAGCTGGTTCCATAAACTTACACAAAAAAGGCACATTTGTAGAGTAAATTTTCGTCGATTAACTTGTACTTAACTTCGTAAGGCCCAGTGTGCAATAGGATGTACATAATCAAGGCAATTTAATTTGAACTGTGTTGCAATAAGAATAAGTTTTATTTTCCTATGTTCATAAACTGAAATGGCATTATCGAACAAACGTAATTGAACTTTATTGCCATGATGGTAGATTCAAAGTCCCACTCACAAAAAACTCCCTGTTTGTAGTATGGTGGGCTTTACGAGGTTAATATGTTGATCATATTTAAAAAAAACCTAGGTATATCGAGGAGGATCTGTTTAAGTTATTTGTAGGAGATTTTTTAAGTAATAGATTTCTTATTCAGGCATGTACAGTCGATTACTAAGAGGTGCATCCATTTTTTCACCTTATTGCCTTGTAATAAGGTTCAAAATTAGATCTCTCTGTAGTCGACTGTAGCCAGCAATAAGCTCACGTCATGTTGATAAAGATAATGATTTTACATCATTGACGTATGTGATTTTATAATCACTAGTAAACCGGTCTAATAACACCAACAAATAAAAAACGATTAAAATTTTAATGCGTTTCTTTACATGTTAAATCGAAAAGCGTAAGCAAATAAAAATAATTGAAAGCAAACAGCCCTGATTTGATGTAATTTTTACAATTTGCCTCATATGTTTAAACGGAGACGATTCGCTTTTCTGCACGGAAAATAAATTAAATTTTCTAGACAGGTATCTTAATCAGTAACCGCAGGACGGCAAATTAACAGTAAAGTTTCTGATAGGGATAAAATCTAAAAGGAAGATTGTCACTTAAAATACATATAAATAATGTTTAGTTCGTAGGTAGCTATGGGGTCCGTACTGTTCACATTTGCAAGGACTTGTTGTTCAATTAATTATTCTAGTTATAGCTTTTGACGTAGAGAACTCGTCGTGTTGTTCTCATATCCATTATTTTTAGTTTAGGTTTATTGACCTTAAATTTGTAAAAAGTTTATTTTTGGTAGTTTTACGAATTTATTATTTATTACTTTATTACCTTATTATTACTTAATGTAATTTTCTTTTAAGTATTGTTGTTGTATAATTATGTTTTTATGATTGAAAAAAATGACCTTCTGCTGGAGTTTCTTGCGGCGCTTCTTCTCCGCAATGATGGTCTTGTCCGAAGCGCTGGTAGATTCACTCTATATTACCGACGTGTAAAAGAGCCCTCATGTGGCCTATTTGCTGTTTTTTTTTTTAATTTTGATAAAATAATAATATTGATAGCCTAAAACCAAAATATCGTTGTTACACTTTTCCAATTTTTTGATTCGATACCACGTCATAAGAAACTGTTTAGTCATTCGTTGATAGAAAATGCTCGCTATCAAAGGTTTATTCAATAACGCGAATACCAACTCGTCAGTGTATCAATATTTTAGCTATAGATCGATAGCTCGTATATCAACCAATTAAATTCTCACTTAAACACATCCAAACTTCATGCAAACGTGTAAAATGATCATCACGTTTTTAAGGTTTTGTAGCCATGGTGCGAATGGAACTATCAAATACATCAAGTACTAGGTAAGACTCCGCTGTCCGTCCGTCCGTCTGTCTGTCAACGGGCTGTATTTCATGAACCATAAACAGTATAAAGTTAAAAAATTCTCACAGAGTATATTTATATTACCGCTATATTAAAAAATAAATAAATGGGACTCCCACACATTAATGGTACGGAACCCTTCGTGTGCAACTCCGACTCGCACTTGGCAGTTTTTTTACTATTTGTACGTAACTGTCAAAGTACTATAAATGTCATAACACGCGCATAAAACCTGTTTGTCAGTTCGTCGGTTCTTTTGTACCTCGTAAACGCCGCAACCGTGCTAAAGTAAATAAATACACCTGACTTTTATGTTTCTGACTACGATTCATTTATTTAAACTGACGTTATCAAAATAACTAGTGGTATGAAAACGTAACGTTAACTCCAATCGAATCTTTTTAGACTTTTTCCACGAGCGTAGAGAATAGAGTGAATTGCGGGGCCTGTGCTTCTGTCCGTATTAGTGGTGCGTTTAGTGGTGGTAGGACCTTGTGCAGGGTCCGTCCGGCTACCACCATCTTATCCATTAACCCACCGCCACGCAGTAGTGATCGCGTTGCTGTGTTCCGGTGTGGGGATAAGACAACCGGTGAAATTACTAGCATAGAGGCATTCCATATTAGTCCTCAGGGCTGGCAACGCATTTGAAGTCTTAGGATTGCAGTTTTGAGTCTTGAGATTTCAAATGTCTATGGGTCTCAGATCCCAGTTACCATCAGGTGGCATGAGTGCTCACGTGCCTTCTCCTTGCCATATAAAAAAAGTTAGTATTTTTCAAGAATACCAGAATAAATACAAAACTATCCTTTGTTCTGCCCGAGCAGATTACAAGTTTTCAAAAATCGTGGAAATTTTTCAGCACCCTGACAATGACAAGCGACCGGTGACATTTTAGTGTACAGTCAACAGCATAAATAAGTGACCATTTATGTACCTTGTCACTTTAACGTCGTGTTTGAAATGTCATACAAAATTGTGAAACTATTGAAAGCGACAAGGTACATAAATGATCACTTATTTATGCTGTTGACTGTACATGGCACAGCTTGTATAAAACCCAGTGATGTATCAGCGTGTTGACTTTGCAATGTATACCGAATTGTCACCGTGATCCGAACCGTTGGTGTAAATGCAACTGTAATAGTAAAATAGTAAAAAATGTACTGTTCGGAACGAAGATTGGAATGGCGCGTGGCGTTTCCCGCGGTCCGAACTTAACGTGAAAAGGCCACTATTAATGTCCGAGAATTTGTTAACTAGCATCCGTCTGAGGCCGAGAGATTTACTAGACAAGATAATATATTGATATAATAATATTGTGGTTATGAATTGGGGCTTAGATTTCATACCTCAGTAACAACACTTTGAGTCTATCTGTCCATTTTAAACCGATGACGAATTATTGGTTTCTTTAAAACTAGAGGTTATGTAAGATTATTTTTTTGATAACTTTGTTACTAAATGTAAAATTCCCATAGTAAAATATTAATTTATTACTTATTATTCTACTTATTACACTACTACTATAATATATTATATTCTCTTATTACCTACATCACTTTTTATGTAGTCAACCGCTGTCTCTTCGTTCGTGTGTCACGTTGGCGCCACTGAAAATCAGCGTCGCGGTTCATGCCGTGACATAGTACGTCAATTACGACGTCACAGAATCACCCATGGCAACATTATGCTACAATTGTATTTAGTTCCTTTTTTTCATTGTTTAATTTTGTTTTCTGTGTTGCCATTCTTTGTTTTATGTTCAATTTATTTTGTTTTTTTCTTGTGATCGTCGAATAAGTGTTGCTATTTAAATTTCTAAAACATTGAAGTAATAATTAATAATTATTGTGAACATTACATTTATATGCAAATATGGAATATTTATTACTTTTTTTCTCAGCTGATTTATATGGCCGACCTGTTACATGACGTCACAGTGCATATCGGATCTCTCTGTCTAATCGCTGTCTAATTAGCAGTTTAAAATGTTTGCATCTTCCGTATTTCTAGGCTGATTTTAATTTCCCTTTTGGTGAACTCTGTTACGGTATTTTCATATTATGTTGAGAAATGCGATTAAAAAGCATATTACCTCTTACCTTACAACTTTTGGAAGTATCATCGATATCTACTTAGATAAGAACAAAAAAACGTTTGATACTAAAGTTTAAAGATATAGTGTCAAACATGTATTTATAACAAACAAGTAAACAGCATAACTAACTTGCATAGATTCATCTGTGTTCTTCCACGCACTATTTAGAAGATACAACTAAAAACAAGCAAAATGGAACATGCTTTTAATAAATCAGATCACACTTGCTCAGAGTAATGCTAAATGTCAGCAATATCGCACCTTTAGAACAATAATGACCTAATTCAAAATTTGTGTTTTCAAACTTCGAGTCATAAATTTATTATCATAGAGACCTAACTCGAAATTTAAAATTTCTCAAGTAGGTCACTATTGTTCTGAAGGTGCGATATTATTAAATTAATTATCTCTGAAGCAGTAATCTACAACATTGTACCAATTAACAACGCTGGTCTAAATCTGGACGCCGAAACAGAAAGGATTATAGTAGGTAAGCAGTTTATATCATGGTATTTGCAAGTTGCATAACTTTTTTTGGCATAATCATCATTTGGCATATACTCTTTTTTTCTGAAACCGTATACTTTTCAGGATTGTTATAAAATAAACCTAACCTAACCTAATGGGTTCCATGCAATAATATTTTTTCAATAATCCTGAAAAGTATACGGTTTCACAAAAAAATACTGTATGCCAAATGATGATTATACCGAATCATGAGTGTGCCAAATGATGATTATGCCAAAAAAAGTTATGCGAGATGAAGGGTACCCTATTTGCAAATATTGTTGTAGACGTATTGGTGGGCCGGGGATCTCCTAACCACGTCGGATCTGAATGGGGGTAGGGTAGTCCTAAAAATACGATACGTCAGCATCTCGCACAGTTTTGAGCTTTAAACAAGTTGCTATGTGTGCAAGTTATTGCTTAACTAAGGCTGCATGGTTGATGGCTAGTGGAAGAACGAAAATTAAATATTAATAAGTGTTTTTTTCTTCATATTTAGAAATAAAACCGGCCAAGTGCTGGTCGGACTCGCGCACGAAAGGCTCCGTACCATTATCTATACAACATTAGACACTATATTATAACCTTTTTTAGTCTATGTGTTGCCGTTATTGTTATCGAGCAAAACACGACAAAAAAAAACACGTTTCTTGAATTCTGTTTTTAGTAGTTGTTGTTATAGCGGCCATAGAAATACGTCATTTGTGAAAATTTCAACTGTCTAGCTATCACGGTACATGAGATACAGCCTGGTGACAGACAGACGGACAGTGGAGTCTTAGTAATAGAGTCCCGTTTTTACCCTTTGGGTACGGAACCCTAAAAAGGAATATTGGTAGAACCATCATGCTACAAATATTCCTTTTAAAATAATTCTTGATACGCCCTCAAAAGTTTATGCGAATTTTCGTTTTGTTACGTAGGTACCGACAAATGTATTAGAAATTTGTAACCAAATAGACAATCATTTTGTACCCATTAAGTGCTGTGCAAAAAAGTCTAAGAAGAGTAATAATTGAATGTCTCAGAAATTGAAACTCCCAAAAAAAAACTATATTAACATTTATGCTCTCTATACAAAAGTGTTTGATGTACCCAAGGATATTTTCAAATCAACTAAAGCATACAAAATTTTATCCATCTGAGTTTCACTTTGCAATTACTTTACCTTTTTGGCTTTACTTTGGACTTACCAAGCCAATTCTCATGAAAGCACAAAAAGTATTACTTGAAATCAAAGAACTCAACAAAGACAAAGTTTAAGTCGAAACAGCTAACAAAGCAAATTTTATTCACCAAAGCAAATACGCAACAATTAAATACAAAGTTCTCCAAAGTACACAAACTTTAACGTTACACCCAACGCGACATTCAACTGTGATAACGAGCTGAATCTCGGCCTCCCAAGAACACATAATAATTGTATACGCAATGAAACACCTTAAGGAAAAGGTGAGACGTTACGAGACCGAACTAACTTGAACTATTTTGGTAACCCAAGTTAATCGTAACACAAACTTTGCGGCGGCTCTTCTTATAGTGGTGAACAATTTATTTTGTTGAATTTAGGTAATGAACTAATTTGTCTTGAGCATAATGGCTACCTAAATTTGACCTCTACTGCCAAATGGCTTATGTTTATGCGTTAGGGTAGGATTTTTCATAGGCAAAACGTGATACTCTGTAGTTTATGATGTTATGTACAAAAACCGACGCTTGCAAGGTTTCTAATGCTACGGTGAAGGCAAACGAGCGCATAAATCTGAGAAAGGATCTGAGACCATATACACTTGGAATATAAACTGATCATGAGAGAAATGCTGCTGCTATGAGTTTAACCATCTTCATTCAAGGTTTAGATTGTAATGGTAGTAATATTCCTGTTTAAAGTTTTTCATTTTATAATAGCACTAGTTTTAAACGTTTAATAAAAAAGGTTTTTCGTTCGTTAAGTAACTTATTTCGCTTCTTTTGACGGTATACCAGATCTTACTCAAGCTAGCTTGTTAAATCACAACTTCGTCCTAGCATCGTAATCCACAGGACTTCTACAATGTTCAAAACGCTTTATCCACCTTTCAACGAAAGAAATTTCCAGCAGCCGACTAAAATTCTGACAATCACAACGAGAATTTTTTTCGTTTGCAAAAACTCGGCTGGAACGGCGCAACCGTGCTCATTAACCCGGGTCCGGGGGCAAGTAGCTCTCGTGATATTACGTGAGCCTTCATTGTGGGTAGTTTTCATTTCAGAGCTAGAATTTGTGGTGGAAATTATGCTAGTAGTTTAGAGAATTTCTTTCCGAAGTCAGATGATGAAATATTAGTGACAGAAGTAGCAAAATGTTAAGTGAGAAAGATAATTTTTTAATAAGAAAGGAAGAGTTTGATGTCCAGCTAATAATTGAAAAAATAATAATACAATAATACGTTCAGAGTAGTTTTTAAACTTAAAAGTTAACATACGAATCAAAGAATAACACTGCTTTGTTTAAAATAAAACAAAAATATAAAGAAACGAAACTTTGAAACATTTTCTTCCGTTCAAGCAAAAACCCCGAGCAATCCGCTGCGTATATTTAGCCGTATCGAACGAACCTTAGAGTCCATAAAAATAACTCTGTAAGGGGTTCTCCCTTGCCGGGAAATTATATGTGAGAAGTGTTGGGAAAAAACAGCCTCGTTAACTGCAAGCGTTGAAGCGTGTTGGTTGAATGGGCACTAAAGACGCGGCGGTGGGATCAGGCGATGAGCGACAGGCAAAAAAGGACGCCTTGTTACTTGAGCTAAAGTTTAGGATACTTCCTTAGTCCTTGATTTATAGTATCTTTTTTGAGCGTTACCTGCTCTGTTTAATGTTGGCGTTATTGTCAAGTTTATTTTATAATAACTATAGTTGTATGCCAAGTTTCACACATTGTCACTAAATACAATATCCTATATGCCTTTTTACTTCCGAGCGGCTTAACTTAGAAATGAGTCGATAGCGTAAGAAACGCACCGACAGACAAATGACAACATACAAGCTAGTAACCGTAATAGCCTGTAACTTACGCCACCAACTAAAAGACCATTAGAAAAGGCCTTGAGCACAAAGGATAGGTGTTTTAATGAATCAAACGTGTTGAATGTGCTTTCCGTATGTTAAGTAAGATTTAGCGGGTCTCCTCGTTTTTACAGCTGGCTCCTTAACTCGACTTTATGGAGGAATTCTCACATTACTTAGTTAAGGATTCAAGAGTTGTGAGTCGTTTTAAATGCTTAAGCAATAGTCTTTATGACTTTTGTGCTGAAGTTTAAGAACTATGTATTTCCTGACGTTGTTTTGTAATTAGAACGATCATGGGTTATAATTTTTGAGCCTCGATATTATGTCAAAAAGGCAATAATTATTTAATTTTGATGTACTTGTGATTTGATTTTATGTTATGATGACAGTTTTAGCGCTTTAACCAATGATTTGAAAATTATTAAGAGATCACGATAATATGAAAAATTTTGATGGAGTGAGTGATAATTGTTAAAAGCCTTTTACGTTAATAAACATAAGTATTTATGGATAATTAACCGGGATTTTTTGTGCAAAATCTCGTTGTCTTGTTTATTTTGGTAATAAAACTCCAAAAAAAATCATTCCTTTCAACTTACACTCTCAAACCATTACCTACAAAAATAAATCGATGTGCGTTCTTCGAGAAAAACTACTTTGTTTGATTTTCGGCTAGTACTAATTGTTTATTTTATTCAATCTTAATATGCTATTTTTTCCATAATCACAGTGTTGGTTCCTATAATGTTATAGTATTGGAATTCTCCGTACTGCCCCTTTAATATTGCTCGCAGTTTACCTATATCCATTATTCAATACGTCCTTCGATGGAGCGATCATTATACCAGGTATACGAGCATTACCTAGAAATACCTTTACCCTATTATCGCAGAAGGATCGAGTACAAACTCGTCGAACATAATATCGGGACCGGTATACGCCCTTATGCTTAGGTATCATTTACTGAACGACTCTACTCTAGAACCGTAATGGAATGACCTTTGAAAGAAAACGAGCGCTTAGAAGTTTTGCAGAGAGCTATTTTAATAATAGACATATTATTTTAAGTAAAAAAGATGTTATATCAAGAGTTATGTATGTATGAATATTAAATTCAAGAAACATTAACACGCGCAATCATTAATTCGCACTACTTTCACATCACATGACATTCAATACCGTATTAACTCAAAAATAAATTGTAGCGCATAACTATTTGTA
The DNA here is from genome assembly GCA_946894065.1 of Acleris literana. NCBI lineage: Eukaryota > Metazoa > Arthropoda > Insecta > Lepidoptera > Tortricidae > Acleris > Acleris literana. The sequence goes on from OX335671.1 coordinate 4,887,271, forward strand.
GTAGTTTGAAATTAGAATAAATTTTTCAACACCGCCACATTTCGAGTTAAGACGGTATTGATTGTCATGTGCGTTTGTAGGTACACTTTCTATGACTTAATTATTTACCAACAGTAAAGAGTGACAGAACATGACTTACAGCGATATTAAATTTAATAAAAGTTTGTGCATTTGTCATTCATTAAAAATAATGAAGTTCTTATTTAAACTGAAAGAGTTTATAGTCACGTTCATAATAAGTTACCACTGATTAGTTACACTGACGAAAAGAAGAATGATGTATGCCTTCAGATAGTAATCCCAGTAATGAACACATTAATCGAAAATTATGCGAATAAAGGTTCATGCAAAGGCTGTTCATAAAGAAAATGCAATGACACAAAATATTTCAACACGAAATATCAGACATCTATCCTTAACAATTTGAAAGGTATTTCAATATCGACCCTTGCCGTGTTTCATGAAATTTATGAAAGGAAGACGAGCAATGAATATAATATTTTGACTACTGGAATTCGCTGGGGATAATAAGTAAATGCAAATGGACACAGATGAATCAATACAAATGATGGGTGAAATGCAGATTTCGATGACTACGAAAATGTAATTGAAATAAAAAAGTGAAACAAGTTGTATTATATTTTAAACAAGTTTATTTAATCTGATATGAAAAGGATTAGTTTTTACATATTTGCAACCTTTGGGAAAATTATCATTTTTTTGTCATTTTGAAATTGCTTTTGAGCCGTTAATTCTTTACTGAACTAGCAGATTAAGCTTCTCCTATTCATTTATAAATAAACGATCACCATTTCAAAACTAATAAAGTTATTAACGCCGATGTCACATTACATTACCTGGAACTAAATAGGTATACTAAAAATAATCCCAGGAAACTGCGCAACGCAGGTTAATACGAACACGCCGCTTCTAATAACATTGGACTAGAAATCATTCAGATGGAGAGACATGTAATTAGAACTCTAGATAAGGCTTTAATTAAAGACGCGTAGGAGTAATCTAATGTTAAAACATTTAAAGAAAAGGAAGACAAGTTTGTGGAAGCAAGCAATTATATATATGATATAAATACGTGTGACAAATTCAGCATGCCACGTTTCAATCTGTAAAAAATATCAAGCGTAATGAAGAAAATACTAAATTGCAATATTATCAACTTAAAAAAAGACACATTCTCTGCAAATAACGTTCTTTACGATGCAAACGAAGCCAATCATTGACATGACACTGTCAATATCAGGCCTTATTAATCCCTGAAAGCAATCCGAAACATTCAAAGACTCGTTGCAGTCGCAGACGCCAGGGAGACTGTCAACGGGCGAGATCAAGGAGATCTCATTTCCCTAGCGCCGGTAACACTTCCAGTCTAATCCAGATCTTTATAGGAACTCTCGACTAAATTGAGATGTTACAGGGTATGACAGTGTGCAAGTATAGTAAATATGCTAAGGACAGTAGGTAAAATTTACAGATCGAGAGAACTTGATATAAGGTAACTTTCGAAATTAATGATATGATAATTCTGAGTAATATAATAGAGCATTTAAATAACAACTGGGCCAGGGAATGAGATAAAAAGTATTATTTACCCGAGATACAATTAATAAAAAGTTTTTGACCACTGATTTTAATGTTGTTTGTAGCATCTTTTGTTGCATTTAAAGATCTTACAGTCGCACGACATCATTAAAAAAAAAATATCTTTGGTTATGAATATTTGTATACTTTACCTTCCTGTCGCTGTTTAATATCAGTATAGTGTGAGAAAACTGCAACGAGACGTCGAATTAATTTCCAAGTCGCTGTATTCTGCATGTTATGTTGGATTAGATGCAGCAGTTTGACGGCGTTCTTCGCAAATTAAAGTTACATTTCCTTATGTCACACAAAAACACTAAGTAAATCAATTATAAAGAAAGACAAATGACAAAATACAACTTTGTGATGATGTGACAATGTTAAAAAGACAGCTAAGTAGTTTGTGAAACTGATGTAATAAAGACGATGAGAATTCGGCAATGTTGACTACAGGTTATACTCGTATTTTAAATAAATGATGAGTAACATGCAATAAACAATGTGTTAGAATATACCAGCAGTCAATTACGAGACCTTACAATAATAAACTAAGTAATAAGTCTTACATTGAAAACAAACAATGTCAACGTTTAACAAAACATTATTCCACCAAATGTATTAACACCGCATCGTTAACGTCTGAGATTCAGCTCTCCCAGACGCTTGTTAAATTCTCAATTTAACTTTGCCTTTGCACCTACTAAATATTGTAGTGGCTGAAAATGTTTGTTGCTACTGCATTATATACATACAGACAGAGGGTAATTAAATTTTAATTGATTTTAAGCGCATGTCGCTGCCAAACTTTCAAAGATGGGTATGACTTATTTTCATAATTTCTGTAACGGTGACTTTGAAATAAGAACCGTTTGCATGTTATTATTGTTTATCTATCCAAATATCATAAACCCTCTATGATGCGCTCAAGAACCGAACATATGACCACCATAAAAATAGACTGTATTGTTAGAATAAAATTTCTTATCTGCAAAAATGTTATTATTGCTAAATAATAACATCGATTTCGATAATATTATTTCATTCAAATTTCGGACATCTCTGAAAAAAAAAAGAAATTTCATTTGACCTCTATTCTAATATCAGTCGAGATGACGTTTAGTTCGAATTGAATTGTCAATTTGCATACAAATTTGACAAATGTCGCACGTAAGTAAGATATCGAACGATATGATAGTTGGAGCCGACTTTAGTTTGTCTCTGAATTAAAAAAAAACTATGACAGTTGCCAGAAAACTTTCCAATCTTTTCATTACCGCCATTACCGGTTAATATGCGGCTCCTGAATGCATCATGAAGGCTTATGATATGTGGGTAGATAAAATAGTGTATGTAGCTGTACATAATTAGACATTAGGCATTACTGTACATAATTCGGCATTAACGGTTGGACCAACGTTTTTGTAATTGTCTTTGCAGCGTCAACATGCTGTAGTCAACTTGTTCTTTTCTTTTATGTACTTATTTGTTTACGTCGAAATATTTAGCAAGTAAGGTACATACATAAAGCTAAAACGATAGAAAATATACTTAAAGACGGTTCTCTCTATCGATTTACGTAGCATATTCAAACTTTTTTCATGTAATCTCACATACAAAACCAGTGTGCTGTTTTTGATGGCACCTTGTGCACACTCTTTTCGATAAATATCGTAAAAAAAATTAATCTACGTGAGTTTCCCATTCATTATGCAAAATATAAAAGAAATCCATATTTCCTCATAAAAACACGAATGACGAGTGTTAGATTAAAATGTAGTCTTCAATATTTTCCCTTTCAGAAGCCTCCCCCTCACCTCCACACGCCTTTGTTTTGCAGGAGCGTTTCCACCAACTTACAAGTGCAGTTCAAAGCAGCGCTATAGTCACAAATCGTGCTTGTGATAGTATCCAGCTCCGTTTAGTTCAGAGTTTTTCCACATGCAGCGTTAAGTTTGTGCAAGGGTATTTGCAAACATTCAGCAATCGCCGATCGTTCAGGCAGTTTTTGCTGTTTGCATTAAGGCTCTATTGTTGAACCGGAGGCTTCTGTTGGAGCGTTTCGTGTCGAATTTTCCCTTCGCTTTTCATACTTGTTGAGTTTTAGATTTATAGTGTCGTAGGATGAGATTGTAAAATAATATATTACGAAGCTTCGGGGATATATTAGGGGAAATAACTATTTCTGACGGAATAGAGTAGAAAAATAAACTAACAAGGGTAAAGTTTTTGCTTGTAGCTCAGCACCTAACAACCGTAAAAAACCGTTTAAAGCACCCAGTTGATCATATATATAGTCGGCGTCAATTGAAATGGTTAGCTTAGTACAAAATAAATAAACAGCACCATTAGACTTTCATGTAACCCAAAAATGACAACCACACCATTAGCCAAATGAAGTTTCCCATCAAGACCTGCCATTATCTCATCACAATGACATTACAACACAAAAGCAAGCCAAACTAGCCGTATCCTTTTTACTCGCAAAAACCTCGTTTGCATTCCTGAAACATGTGTAGGTAATGTGCATCGGCTCTCCTGCACTTTTATCTCCCGCCTGCGATGCAAATGCGCCAGATTTTCAATTCAGCGGTGTGCTCTAAAAGTTAGCTAGGTAAAAAATGTGTAAAATTTGTTGGTAAGTGAAATGAAAGACGTTTTTTCGCTTTTAACTCGCTATCACAATGGTTTTATGAGATGGGGTTGGGATAAAAGGAATAAGCACTTTAACAGAAAAAGGATAACGATTCAAAATCAAATTATGAACGAAGGGAAATTTCCTTGATTTTATAATGCTTCCTCTTTTATTTAATATTTAAATCCATAATTTCAATTAAGTACTTTACTAGCGGAGTTTTGGAGTAAATTGTCATTCAATTGACGAATTCATAAAATATTTTTCAGGTTTTTAGTTTACCATACGCCTTTTTTTTAATACATTGCTAAGCAGTCGGGCCACCTGCCGCCCATTCCAGCCAAGTCGTCATTAATGCTTAATATAGAACAATGTCACAAATAAATCTCCACATTCATACTACTAAAAATGTAAGCACCTACTAACGACCATTGTAACTCTAAATCGAGAATCTAGTATAATAATAGGCAGAACTAATGAAATCGTGCCGCATCTTTTAAAAAACATTTTGTTTAATATAGGCAAGCAAACATATTAAACTACATCTAAAGAAACTGATATTAATGTAGCACTAACATAAATTCTAAAAAAACTGCAAAAGAGCTTAAACAAAGTCGTACTTACATATATTTTTAAGATTTTTCAAAATATTAATTCCATTGTTTATTTGGATATCATATCTTATTTTAAAAATGACACTTTACTGTAAGTCGGTAAAAAAATTAATTAGGAGTACAGATAATTTCTGAAAGAGTAAAAAGAAATTGGGTCTCGCAATTGTAAACGCGGATAACTTTTTTTATAATTGAACAGAACATGGACATAATCAAAGAAGAAAGTAAACAAAACACCACATAGAATATCATCTTTTTGAATAATAACTGAGCAAGCATGGCATTAAGCCAATTGGTCGATTCCTTATCGAATGAATGCCAATTAAATTTCCCGACGAAGGACTTACCGAGACCTCTTTGATTTATTAAACCGGAGTTTCGATTTCATTTTCACAGAATAAAGGTTTCAGTTAACAATGTTTTGCACTTCACTGGGCCAGAACCAACATTTTATTCCATTTTATGCGTTAATTGGCCGTGTTTCACAGTTGCATATACATTGCATAATACAATTGATCAGTTTTAAATTAACAATTAATGTTTAAATTACAATCATGTTTCATAATGCGTTGATTGTGAATAAGCAACCACATTATTCAAATAAAACGAATATTGTGTAAAATTATTACTCATTGTCATCAGCAGGGGTATAGCTTGTGCTGCTTACGAGTATTTAACTAAACTGAATGCATCTTCATTCAATAAAGTATTACCATCTCAATCACGCATGGATGACCATGCGTCAAGTTTAGTTTAGTACCTAAACACTACTTATTCAAACCCCTGGTCATGTATCAGTGATATCAATAGAATGGAGCATCTATCAATCTTCCATTTTATCGATTAATTTACTAACAATTTTTTAAGGCTATCAATGTTTGAATACCTAAAAGTTTTCATAAAAAACTCTATATTCATGATCATGAAATGTGCACGGTTCTTCCGGACTTTTGCTCTCTAATGTGTGAAAGTGACAGCGGTACGAAACGCGCGACTGCATCGCTACTAAAAGTCGCAGTGTGTAAAGCGCCTAAGGCTAATTTACATTATAGAGAGCAAGGTGCGGGATGAAAGACAGCGCTGGGTACACTTCAGTTTCACAGCGCTGGGTGGACTTCAGTTTCACAGCGTGAGCGGCAATTTTTTTTTTATTGGTATGCAGAAGGCGAACGAGCTCACAGGTCACCTGATGGTAGGTAGGATCCGTGACCCCATAGACACGTGCATTTTCAAGACTTAATCTTAAGACTGCAATCCTAAGACTGCAAATGCGTTGCCAATTATGCGGACTAAGATGGAATGCCTCTATGATACTAATATCAGCGGTTATCTTATCCCAACACCGGAACACAACCATGCCAATGCTGCTGCTTGGCGATATGTTAAAGGATAAGATGGTGGTAACGTTCCGGACGGACATTGCACAATTTCCACCACTAAATCTCTTCCCTATTCTAATACCTACTGCTGTTCTAACGGGTTACTCTTGACCAGGTAACTGAACTCCTGCAAAATTCGTGCGACCTTTTCATGCTATGGGAGCGCGTTCTAACTATTCAAGTCCAAGATAGTTGTCAGCGCGCCAGCCGAGGTGGGACAGTAACGATGTGTAATAGTGCATCAATAACATTCCGTTGATCGAAGCTAAATGTTAGAGCCCTGATACGTCGTGATCAGACATGAGCCGGAACCATGAAACGGCAGAGGTACAGCAAAAGGCAAATAGGCATAAGTAAGGTCGCTAGAGAAAAGACACATTTTTAACTACCGATGCAAATGAAGAAGTGTTTAACATTGTGTTATCTGTCTTTGGTATTGTGGCTCTCAAACAGATAGACACGAAACATGAAATGATGATGAAAGGGGATTTAGTCATTTAATCGTTTTATTATAAGCATTTCTAAAGACTGCTTGGCAGGATAAGTGTTGTGTGAATCCTATTATGAAGCGTCTTGAGACTGTTTTTTCAAATTCCAAAACTCACCCATTATGAAAGTAGTCTTTGAAAATGGTTACGTGTAAAATTGATTAAATTTATTTCTAGTAAATAAAGACCTGGTAGGTAAGTAGTACTTTGATAAGTGATCATCGGGTAATGTTAAGTTCACGCATTTTTACATAATAAAACTACCCACGTAAAGTATTAATAGAAAATTATGTTATGAACACTGCTTACTTTCTTCTTCTAAACTATCCTTCGAAATATTGATAGCAAAGCGGTGTATATTTGCAACGGAAACTTGTATCTTGCCCAAAACACTGCGATGTAAAATTGAATTTCTCACATTCTCGCGGCATATTCATATGTTAGCAAATTGAAATTTCTATTTGTATTCAATAGCAAGGTAAATAAACAAAGGGTATGGCGATAACTGTGGCATTTACCAGATCGGACACGTTTTGCCTTGCTGCATGTATGAACATTCTCAAAATTCGTGACTTTCCGGGATTATTGTCAGGGCGTGGAACGAAAAAAATGAATTAATTTGAATATTTATTAGTAACGTAAGAATCAAATCAATAGTTAAATATAGGTTGAAAAAATTGGATGAGTAAGTTAAGGTTAGGGTCAGAAATGTTGGAGACGGTGGTGTTTAAGTCACTGAATCTAACTTCATCAAAAGATAATTTCTGCTGAAGCCATGATTTTTTTTAGATCTTATATATTAATTGCGTAGGTTAGTCATAATAGTAGCTTATAACCTAACCTAAGTTAAACTTGTGACTATAACAAAACGTTTACTTGATAAAATGAAGATTCTGCGATATGTTCTATGAAACGAATGTCGTTCAAACAAGAGTAAACCATGTTAGAGAAGATGATGCCTAAATTGAATTAGATTTCGACAAAAATAAAACCGGCGATTCAATAGAACAAGTGCGTTTACATACACTACGCGAAAATTAAAGAAATCATCAGAACAATTATTTTAAGAAAATTTACTGCAGAATAAATGCTTTAAGTGCAATTTTCTTTCTTATTAAATAAATTCATGACCGGCAATCTAACTTGTCATCAAAACATGGCCGCCGATTAAATAAATTAACCAAGTTTATTTTTATACCTGGTCCCAACCCTCGCACTGACTTAATTATAAATCCTATCAACAATACCTAGAGTACAAATTTAAATAAACACAATAAATTGGTGCAAATGCAATTTGTTTCCATTTCTTAAATTTCAATGTTGGCTGGATGCCAAATGATCGACACGTTTTGGCGTGAAGCCAGATGATCTGGCGAAAAAAAACCTATTAATGTTAGTAATGTGACATTCCCCATTTGCGTAATTAAATGCTTTAGCTCGTTGCCAGGTCGCGCCACGCGGCCTATTACATTGGTTGTCTTTGACATTTTAGGCTGACGTAGTGTTTACAGAATGCCGCATTGTGACCTCATTCGCTTCCTAATTTTTTGCGAATGTTCTAAATCAACGCCAAATTTAGTAAAAGGGCGCGATTTCGTTAACGTACAAAAATTAAGTTGACGGTCAACGATATTTACTTATTTATTTCATTTTCTTTTATCTACCGGTCCTTACTACTTTTGAAACTATTATGGGCACCGGACCGGTTTCATACCAGAAAAAATATCTGTCTAGAATTTACATTCTTCTTCACTTTATTCTTCTTTATTTCACACTTTTGTTCATATTTTTTGGCTACATCATACTTTTCATTCTTACGTTTGCTTATAGTCTACTAATGCTGAATTTATAAACTTTATTAATCACTAACTTTAAACTAACTCCAGCTACCAAGGCTTCATAAAGATCTGCGAACAGTTTCTCCGAATCCTGTCAACGAGTGTTAAAAAGCCGTAACTCACCTCGCGACGCCATTACAATTCTCGATCGTAAACGTCCGATTCCAAAGGTCAGGAGCCTATTTCGTTACAAAATTAAATAATTGTAAATTTCATCTTATTTACGGTACTACTTTTAGGTAGTTCAGTGAATTTAAAGGTAATAAGAGAGGATCTTAAATCTTAAATTGAGGAAAACATCAATCATTAAATTATTTAGGGGCCGTGGTCTTTCTTACTATTACTGGTATGTTTTTGCGCATGTGTAACTAAGTAATACGCATATTTTATGAGACGCGGAAAATAATGTCGAAGTCTTTTTCGCTCTTATTATTATTATAATTAGGTATTTCTGACCTGCGTGTCATAGAAACGTATTGAACAAGGATCCCATAATAATCTTATTTCTTTTACCTATTCGTAAAAATAAAAGGTAGTAAAAATATAATGAAATCTTCCACCCCTTTGATCATTATGGTTTCCGCATGACTTGAAACAATTTGTTCTGCACATTTAATGGCACATTAAAAGACATCAACACTAACTCCTCTTGTGAGGGCCAATGAGTTTGATCTTTAAAAACAAAAGCTTTGGGTTTGAATAAAGTAGCTTTGAACTCAATTCATTTGGTCGTCAAAATTTTAATCACTAACACCACACACGATGGAAGCAATCAATGGAGGGAATCAAATTCTTATTTATAAACGATCGGTGTTGTCTCATTTTAACTGGCTTCTAACTTTATTAACAACACATTGTACAAAGTAATAGAAGCAAAGTAGTCAAGGAAGGGTCACAGTAACGTATATAAAACATGCACTGGATAAGGAAAACACAGGAAAATCTTGACAAAGGGAGTAGTCATATTTCATTCATAGAATATTATTCTAACAAGAAACTTCAGGTAAAGTGATGATTATGAACAGCTTCTAAGATGAACCATTGATTGAAAATGGTCCAATTATGTAAATATTATCTTTTGTAAGGATTCTTGTTGACTTATAAGTTTCTAAAAATGCTTTCAAAATCACAACTCTCTTTAGTCTAAACACTCTTAATGTTCCTATTTCACATTGATTTCCTTCCCATCAGGAACAATGTCTCCACTTCCATCAGCATCAACATTGTAATTACTTTAAATTTATTCCTACATTAAACCCGCAGTAATACCTACGTTTAATTGAGTTCTATAAAGATCTGTAACAGCTGGTCGCTATTATTCTACTTCGAAGATAATCAAACTGTTATAATGTTATCTTACAAGACAAATAAATTGCTGTACATTTTCTTTAGCCTGCGACTAATGACTGTTAATTGCTAGAAATTCGTAAACTACATTCAAAATATATATTTTTTGGATACAGATAGAATCGCTGATAGCTTTTTAAATCAAATCAAATCAAATCAAAATAATTTATTTGTCAGAATACAGTATTATAAGGTTTTATAATTATTTTTGCACTTGTGTTCAGTATGCAAGCAGGCGTACAAATGTTAGTCGTAGGTATATTCAAATTCTATTTTATAATTTACATTACAAATTTATAAATAAATTTTATTGTGGTCAATATCATAATTTAAAGTATTTGATTTCATATTTCCTTAAAATTTACGTAATCCTTGACACTGTAGAAACATTTCTCCATCAACCATTTTGTTAACTGACATTTAAATCTATTTCCCGACAAAATTCTTAAATTCTCTGGTAAATTATTAAAAATTACTATGCTCATATTAAATATGTTTCTTTTATAGATATCTTTACGACATGGGGGTTTCTTGCGAATGGTGAGCAAACAAGATCATGAAATCAAAATTGACCACGGATAACCTATTGGACATTTATTTGATTACTCTGGCAAACTGTTGCAAATCATTAATGTTTTCGATACGGCATATTTTAGAGACAACAAAACTTAACAATACATTTTTGAATTATAGTTAAGACCGAATCAAAAGAAGAATCAGTATAATTATTATTGGCTTGATGTATAAAATCGTAATCGAGAGATAATTCTCCAATCGATAAAAGTATAATGACGCTTTACAAATTATGAGCTGCGTGGTTGCCGGCTTAGAATAGTACCACTCCAGGCCTTCCCGTGGATGTCGTAAGAGTCGACTAAGGGAATAAAGGCTTGTAGTACTGTTAGGCGATGGGCTTGCGACCTGTCTCTAATACACTGGTAAACATCTTAGCCTGATAATGCAACATGTGGTTACAGAATTATCAACAAGCGTTTAGAGTTGTTGGCAATTCTGTAGCTCTGCTTACCCCAAACTGGGAATAAAGGCGTGAGTTTATGTATGTATGTACAAATTATTGAACTGTAAAATCATAAATACTTTCAAAGCCTTTAATTAACATCTTCCGAAATTAAAAGATTTTAATTTAAAAAAAACTGTTTCGTAATGAAATTATGTCTGTATAATTAAAAAAAAAAACAAATAAAACGTTAGCAATAAAAAAAAAACTAATTTACTTTGTCAAATTCATCCTGTTTTATCTTTGGCTGTATAAGTGTTCGTTATATTTTGACAAAGGTTTATTTTAAACCAATTGGTATCGCCCTATGGGTAATTTCGACAAACAGAAACTACCTACATACATAATTCTAGGGGGAGGTATTTTTAATCAAGTGTATTGAATTAAATTTAGTTATACTTAATGTTCTTGAAATAAATAATTATTTTATTATTATAATTGAAGTATATTACAAAACAAAGGCAATTATTTACGTAAGTAATGAACATAGATAATCGATATAGTTGGTAATAATCCATGGAATTTATTTCAAATTCGTAAGAAATCTTAATTTTATGGAGATGTGAGAGATTCCCTTTATGTATCGGTTTCACAAAGGAATGATGTTCATTGATGTGGTGCCTATAACAGTTTCAAATAATGTTATTGTCGATTGTAAAGAAAAATAAAACGGAGACAGTAAACATATAAGGAAAACTTACCCAACTGTACAATTTATTATGAAACTGGAAATTAAACTACGTACATTGTGATTATCTAACTAGTACATGCATTAGAATAATTATTATAGAATTGTTATTGCCATGGCAACGCTCATTATAGAATTATTTTCACGCTTCGGTTACTCTATAGGTGGTATTCTGATACCGTTAACGATATGCATATTAGCAGGTTATAGTACGCGAGTAAAAAAAAGATATTGGAAAAATACTTAAAACTGAGAGTTAAAACACTAAACATTTTACAACGTTGAAAGTGTATCGTTACTATTTATAGGGCAAAGTTTCAGAAATGCTAAAGGCCAATCACTTTCGGCCTCGAGACAATAGGTAACAATGAGACAAGACAAGCACCTGCCGTCTATAACTCCCGCGCACGTTGAAGAGAATGCGCATGTCCTAATACTGAGTGAAATGCGATGGCGTGAATTGTAGATGCGGTGTCTGTAGCAGATATTTCATACGTTTTATTTTCGTAAATTTTGCTAAAAATGCAAATAGTTGTTGATTTAATGTTTAGTAAGACTAAGATTTCAACCCTAAATTGATCTGTCAAAAGCCATAGCCACTAGCCGTATGTGTATTGGTAAGGTGTCCCTCAGAATCCCTAATAACGTTTATCCCAACACATCGTTTGTTCGAATTTTAATTTGCCCTAAACTGGTTTTTAGCTGGGTCAGGCAGCTTTTTAAGTTTTCCAATTATATCTGCGGTTCGGTTGGGTCAGGGTTGTATTATAACAACACTAAAAAGTTTTAAAATGTAAGCGGTAATGGCTCTAGGATAAACGAAAATTCGGACAAACGATGCACTGGGACAAATTGCACCTTCAGAACAATAGTGACCTAATGCAGAAATTTTAAATTTCGAGTTAGGTCTCTATAGTAATAAATTTATGACTTGAAGCTTGAAAGCTGAACTTTTGAATTAGGTCACTATTGTTCTGAAGGTGCGAAATGACGATTAGGGTTTCCATACGGGAGCCGTATTGGTATTTTACCCAGCTGCATACTGCAGCTAAAACAGCATTAATTAAATGTATTGTCACCTAAAGTTGCGTGCCGTCATTTTCCACCTTGGCAAATGACATAAGGGACAGAAATGGACATTAGGGTTAATATACGTTTGTAAAACTTTTTATATTGTTTAAGCCAATACAAGCAGTGGATTGAATCTAGCCTGTTGATGATGAAGCCAATTTTATAAAATCAGAATACTGAATCGTTTGCAATTGTTAATTATTTATAAAGGATGATTTCCACCAAACGGCTCGCATCGCATCGGATTGGAAATGATGCGAACGGATGCAGCGACAGCCGATCGCGTCTTTTGAATTTATTATTGTCTATTTATTACGGAGTCGATCGCGCGTCGCAACACACTTTCGGATACGATCGCGTGTCGCGTGAGACGCGCGCGGTCCAACTGCTGTTCACGGCTTGGTAATATAGACTTTAAATAGTGTGTACATGATTTAATATCGTTTGACGATTGTAAAATCCTTTCCAATCCGATCCGACGCGATGCTAGCCGTTTGGTGGAAATCATCCTTTAGACAATATTTCAGAAATAGGTATCAATGAGAAAGACGAACACATGCCATCTATAACTCCCGCGCATGTTGAAGAGAATGCGCATGTCCTAAATATTGAGTGAAATGCGATGGCGTGAATTGTAGATGCGGTGTTCATAGCAGATATTTTACAGGATTTATGCTTTTTCGCAAATGTGACTAATGTTTTTTTAAGATGTTAAGTTGGACTTACAGTGCTTGATCGTAAAAAGTACTAAGGTAAAAGAGGAAAGAGGAGAGTAGTACAAGAAATCATATGGTTTCGATGTGGTTTACGCAGCAATTTATGCTGTAATTTTTGAAGTAAGATCGAAGAATCCCGGATCCACCGTTACACTTTTATTTATAAAAATAAATGTTTTTTGTTTTCAAAATTTTGTATGCCAATTTTCGTAACGAACAGTGCAGATTCCAAGCAAAGTAATTGCCAATACTCAAAATGTCAGTGACGAGTGATTTTGAAAAATAGAAATGGCTAGACATTAAGCTTTTGGCATAAATACGTTTACGTTCATTGCCACGATTCGTCAATGTAATAAAATATCAATACAGCAGATGCGTCATTGGCACTGAAGAAGTTAGTAACATGCGCGCTCGGCGTGATCTCAAGCGGTATAAATTTACGCTACGACCATTAAGCCGGAGCCCCACTGCTGCGCACGCTACGCACGGACACGCTATACACGTCGCCCACGTGGGTCCATTGGTCTGGATACGGGTGTTAACATTTTCACAGCAACCAATGCCACGTGGCTACGTTGGTCAGCTGCGTGTGTCTACATTCCCCACTGCGGGCCACGCACATCCACGCACGCGCGGGGGTTGCGAAGCCCTTGCAGCCACCTTTCCACTGCAACACACGGGCAGCGTGGGTTGCGGTGGGGCTCCGGCTTAATGGTTTTCGTGCGCAGCGTGCTCGTGGACTATTGTGGAAGTATCTACCTACATTTTCATACAAAGCGTTTTTGTACCCACGTGTGTAGCTTGACCGTGCGCAGCAGTGGGGCTCTGGCCTTAGCTTGAAGAATGAGAAACTATTTACGACAGCCGAATTATTATTAAAGCTTGAAGACGTAGGGAAGTGTCACAATGCGAAATAAAATGCTAGATCGTGTTTTAAACGACATTTGCTTTTAAAGATTGAGAAAACAAAAATCAGGGTAAATTTGGTTTGAGATGAAGTAAAATACCGGTCAAGTGCGAGTCGGACTCGCGCTCCGAGGGTTCCGTACGTCGCACTTTTGACCGGTTTTTTTTATTTGTGTAATAAGTAACGATTTATTTACAGAATTCAACAATAATACAATTAAAAATTAAAACTAAACGTATTTAAATTAAAATAAAACTAAGCTACTCAAATGTTAAAGATATAAATAATAATAACCACTATAAAAAGAACACCCCCTCTAGCAGTTCCGCTCGCGGCATGGTCCCTATGACACTGGCTGCATTATACCTCTTTGGAAGGCACAATTTTTTATTTTACTTTAGATTTCTCACTATAATCACACCAAATTTGACGGTTGTATGTTATTTTAATACGGTGATGCTTTGACAATAAAACAAAAACAAAAAACTTATTTTTTTTTATGACAAGGTGAAGGCACGCAAGCACTCAGGCCACCTGATGGTAAGTGGGATCTGAGACCCATAGACATTTGAAATCTCAAGACTACAATCTCAAAACTGCAATCCTTAGACTTCAAATGCGTTGCCAACCCTGAGGACTAAGATGGAATGCCTCTATGCTAGTAATTTCACCGGCAATTGTTTAGGAAACCCCCGTATCACTTTACTTTTAATTTTTTCTAATATTTGCTAAAAATCTATCGTTATAACACTTCTTGTGTTCAAAAAAACACAAGCTACCGTACACGGCTCAAAAGATAGAAAAGGATGGAAGGACGGACAACAAACACTCAAAAAAATGAGAGCCAACAAAGAGAGATTTTCACTTAGTTGACAAAAAATGAATACAATAGTTAAGATATTAGTTATATCAACCAAAGCTGATAGTAACAAACAGCAATTACTTCAGTGATTCAACTAACATCTTAGTTGATGTATCTAACGTCTTAGTTGGTGTCTCTATCGTCTTGTTAGGCTCGTATGGGATCAAGACGCTTATGCACAACAATCACAATCTTGTTACAAGCGACCAATTATTTTTTTCAGTGAACGCTTAGTAATAGGGTCCCGTTTCGTACCCTTTGGATACGGTACCCTAAAATCAATTTAAATATAACAAAACCATTAGGTTCCGATTGCATGTCATAAGTTGAAATACTAACTGATGCGTGCGCTTAATGCGTAGGATCGATACTAACGCCAACAATTTCAAGATGGAAAAGAAAATTTACTTTAGTCCTGATTTATCCAATCCCTAGATAAACACATTTGTCGGTTTAAGTTATTCTAGCCTCCTAAATAAAAAGGACGCATGAGCAATTTGTTAGTCAAAGTAAATTTAACCTTAATAATAAAGAAATAAGGTCACTAATACATGCGCAATTCTATGAGACATACGCCCTTTTTTCTAAGGAGGGCAGTATTGTTCTCCGTTTCTTTGTTATACGATTGAATACGTTTGAGCTGAAATATTATTTTTAGATATAATCAATTCGACTAATAACTGAATACTTTACTCAAGAGCATATATGTTTGTTGTTATTCATGTACATACTAACACTAGTTTTTAAAGATTATTATAACTAACTAAATATGGACCCAGACTCCGAAATAAATGATCTTTTTTATTTATTTATTTATATATTCAAGAATTTAGGGTTTTACTTAGGAAAGCAGTGAGGTATGTTCAAAACATCGTTTGAATAATACCCGAAAAGGAATAAAAAATAAAGAAACACATCCCCCTATTTATCATATCAATAAAAAAAGAAATATGTAAGTAAAAACTTGATCAATAAATAACAATTTTGATCCATTTTTAATTCAAATGACACAATGGTAACACTTTTTTTACCTATAGGTTTTCCAATATAATGAATCATTCATTTATTCCAAACTAGTAATTCCTTTATTCAGCAAAGATCTCTCTCAGAAATACGATATTAATTCAGTGAATACTACATTACGGTTTCAGCAGTCTGCCGAGGGATTTTCTGGAAAAACATGACCCCACTAGATCTTCTTCAATTGAGTAACAAATTCGATGTTCATTTTCTAAGAAAGACCCACAAAGCAAACCATTTGGTGTTGACGAAAACCTAAACAATTCTCTCCACAATCATATTTTTACTAAACAATACAATACAATACAATACAATACAAGCTGTATTAAGCCAATATCTTTATAATTCTTATGTATTATATGTATAAATTTAAAAAAAAGATACTAAGTGAGTCAACAGGCGGTATTATCGCCAAATAGCAGTAACTTCTTAGTATTATTGCAATTTGTCAAGGTTTAGTTTATCTAAAATCCTAGGATTTCAATTCATGATATCCAAAATGATGAAAATATTTACTGGATTAAACCAGTTTCATCCTGAGCGGCAGTGCCCAAGGGCCGTATTAATAAACTCAGCTTGGCCGTGATCCCCGTCACAAGATACGTCACAGTAAACGTCAAGCCATAGACAACTGTCATTAATGACGCATCTTGAGATGACTGTCTGAAGTCTGATGGGTGTTTGGTCGTGGTCGAAGTGTATCTGTATAAAATAAGAAAATGTGCACGGATAATGAATAACATAATAGTAGTTTATGGGACTGGTGCATAATGATGCATTAATACACGAGCGTGGTGTGGTTTTATTAAACGAGCCGAAAGACGACTTTCATCATAAGATTACACAAGTGTTTTAGTGCCTAATTATGTGTACAGTCGCATACATAGCTTTATCCACATATATATCATAAGTATTCTATAATATGTGAGAAACCTGTATCTGTGGTTGACCTGTATCTTAATGTACTAGGTTCCAATCTTAATTTTTAGATTAAAGTATTGGTCACAGATACCCTAAGAAGAATGTGAACATTAAGATGCAACCATGTCGATAATCGATACTTTAAAGGCATATAGATACTTTAATGTTAACATTAGAACACATACACATACAGTGTACGTTAATATAGATAGGCCATTTGTTTGTCATTTCTGAACATTTTTTTTAATTTTATTTAGGCATCAAACAGTCACAATGTGTTAGGTGTTTACGAGTACAATATTAATTAATGATAAGACCTGGAGTGCCATAACTTAAATGATAACAATTTTTGAATTTGGAATAAAGGAACGGTAGAAGTAAATTAACAAAGGGCATTGTGTAAGTTTGTATGAAGAGAATTGTCAATTTATTTTTTTCAGTGGCCTCCGATGATTTTTACATAGTTATTTAAAGGAACTCTAAATACACATAGATATATATAACGTATGGCATTAAATAATATAATATCAGAGCGGAGATATTAAGGATTTAAGTGTTTAGTTGTTGGTACTAGAAGTACGCCCAGGAATTAATGAGCCTCGTGTGGTTGCCGAGTTAGAATAGTGCCACTCCATGTCTTCCCGTGGATGTCGTAAGAAACGACTAAGGGAATAAAGGCTTGTAGTACTGTCAGGCGATGGGCTTGCAACCTGTCACTAATACGCTGGTAAACATCTTAGCCTAATTGTGCAAATTGTGGTTATAGAATTATCAACATGTTTTTAGAGATGTTTGTAATTCTGTAGCTCTGCCTACCCCACTCTGGGAACGAAGGCGTGAGATTATGTGTGTGTGTAATTTACCACTTTTAATGGCCGCTCACCTTGAAAATGTATAACTTTTACAAATGACAACATTTACCCAAACCCCTTTAGAAGTTTGCAAGTTAGTATTGGTAATAAAGATGACAATAACCGACGATAATCTATAGAAATAATACGAAGTACTCATTTCACAACATTTCTTTGAGAAATGAATCACAATAAGCTTTTTAAATGATAGTCTGTTATTGGAACTAAAAATATCGATATGAGTCTAATTCTTATTACAATAGTTGAGACAGCGATTAAAATATGAGTTTGAATAATAATTCGTGGAAGAAAATGGAATGACAAAAGTTTTCTCATGACGTGCAGTGCATCGTGGAACTTTAAATGAGATCCTACCAAGAAGTGAGGGGGAGTCGATATAACTGTGAATTAATTTAAAAAGGAATACAATGTCAAATTGGATACGACGAGATTCTAAAGTCAATAATTTGTTAACAGTTAAAGAATTATAATAAGAGATATATCCTCGACCCATTCTATAGTCAAGAGATTTAATGAATTTCCTCTGTACAGTCAACAGCATAAATAAGTGATCATTTATGTACCTTGTCGCTTTCAATCGTTTCACAATTTTGTATGACATTTCAAACACAACGTTAAAGTGACAAGGTACATAAATGATCACTTATTTATGATGTTGAATGTACTTGCTCGATCCTATTGATGTGACATTTGTAATAAGGACTCCAGACTATGCAGCCAAAATCCAATCTTACAAGACTAAAGTATAAAATATTATATCGCACCTTTAGAACAATAATGACCTAATTCAAAATTTGTGCTTTCAAACTTCGAGTCATAAATTTATTATCATAGAGACCTAACTCGAAATTTAAAATATCTCAATTAGGTCACTATTGTTCTGAAGGTGCGAATGTTATTTCTCTGTGAAAAGGCCTACATACACTGGATGCATGGCTTAGTATATAAAAAAAACAGCTATCTAGCCTGTTCATAAACACAGCCTCCATGTTTACACTAAAATTAAAAAAAAAAGTTTTTTTTTTTAAATACGCATAGTGGCAGAATGTCATGATGCCTGTGCCACAATTTTTTGTGGTATGATAATTAAAAAAGAGGACTTTGCCGGCCTAGGCCTGCGCGATTTGTATGAAATTCCATAAACGACCTCTTGTCCTAGCCGCTCCTGAAACGTCATACTTGGCGGCCTATTATAAGGAACATAACATCAATATTTCATTGCATGTTTGAGAAAAACTAATTGTGCTTCACTGTATCACTTCAATCAGAACGGTTCTTCGTGTTTCTATGTAAAATCAGTCGTATAATACGAAAACGTTTTTTTAATCGACGATAAAAGAGGGGAAACAATAAAAATGCCTACGTAAATTAAATGGCTTCGAGATTGTTAGGACGCGGTTCTAAGATATAAGCTGAAGCGGAAGCGATTAGCGGAGTTGTCATTGAAAGTGAAAAGCTAAAAATAGTTTACCATTTCTAAGGTCCTATATGGCGATCAAGTAAGTCTTTAATAAATACTGGTTCGTTAATCAGGTTCTAAAAAAACAAGTTGAAAACGCACTCAATTAGAACCAATACATCCAACAAGTTTTTTTATATAATAGCTTTAAGCAAGTATAAAAGCAAACTGTAGTTATTTTAAAGAGTGACTTGAGCCGCTTTATACTGGCGAGACGAGGGATGACAAAATTTCAATACTCCTTTAGCGTATCACGGTGGGAATGGTCTGTATTCGCGAGAATCTCCGCGACAATAACTAAAACTTTTTGATGCTTTTAACTCTGCAATAGAGCAAAAATCTAGCAACGGCGCGGGAGCTATCTAGCTAGCCATTTTTTTAAATATAATACAACAGCGGGCCGATTATAGTCGTGTCTATCGACGTAGATAAGCGTAGATAAACCATCTGTCACTTTCTGACCAGTATGTAAGTGCGAGAGTGACGGAAGCTTTATCCACCGCGATAAAGGCGACCATAATACGGGCCCAGGTTTGCACTTATAAGCATACGTTAAATTCGCTAAAATTTTAAAAAGATCCAAAGGGCCTCTTGAAGCAAAAAGGTGAACCTAGATTCACTCATAAATTCAGACGTGTCAAAACGGGTACCGTCAACTGCTGCAACTTTGCCAACTAGCTACAACATTACCCGTTTTGTAAAAATTTGATTTTCTACCAAAGCGTTATCTATTTTTTACTAATATTAATGGGAGAAATACTATCATTTACCTGGCAACCCATTTCAAAAAAAATATATATGGCAACACTGATAGTTTTGAACTCAGTCGCTGTCAAAGCTTGTAAAACGGACATGTGTTTTTTCGGTGTCTCCAAAACTTTTGTCATAACTCAGAAAATACATAAGAGAGTTACTTGGTGAGTGTTCATATGGTAAGTAATAATGGTCTTTTTGTTATTTCACGTACTTTTACTTGTAAATGTAATGATTTACAGCTAATTACGAGGATGGGTAATGTTGCAAAGTGTTTCTTAGAACATACATGCTTCAAGTTTGCCTAGGGTTAGGGTTGTCACTATTTACTCGATTACGAAAAAAAAAGATTGATGACGCGTGCGGATCTTAATATGCGGATATTTGTGTGTTGAATAATGGTTTTTATTAGTCATAGGTACCTACGTAATTCTCAAATTAAGTTATATTTTAGTTTAATAAATGAGACTGGTACTTGTTCCCAAGTAGTAGAATTATTAATATTACTATCATTGTGATTTTATATAAGATTTAATTTAGTTCGACATACTTTAATAGATGTTGGTTTTTTTCTATATTTTTTTTGAGGATTACCAAAGGTTGGTAGGCAATTAAGTTTGCACTTGCAATTTTTTTTTTTTTTTATAATACTACATTTCATTAATACACATAATTTCATTTACATTAAAATTTCATAAAAATACAAGTTGTTTTTTTTTCATCATTCGACTCTTATTCATTCGTAAATTTAAATACCAGTAAAGTACCTAGGTACTCTGAACTACATATTCTGTTTTTCTGTTTGGCACAACCCTAACTATGCTTAAAAATTTGTATGGAGAAAAACGGGAATGCTATTGGACACGCTACAACATTGCCTACCAGCTAGAAAAAAATATATATGGTAGTTTGGTGATTTCCAATGACATCCCGGCATAGACATAACAGTAATGAATTTAAGAATTGGCCCCTTTTTTAGATACTGCATGTAATATCTCTGATAATCCGCCAGGCAAAGTTAACGTTTTTGGCTACAACTTTACCTGCAACTTTGACAGTTTCTACAAGCCAATTTATAATGATTTGAAGCATTTCGTACTGAATTTCATATGCCTTATGATTTAAAATAGCTTAGCAATGCAAAAAAGAGCACAGATAACGTACATTTTTAGAGTTATTTAAAAAAAACATGAATTTCCGTGCAATGTTGCAGCAGTTGACGGTACTATTATTTTTATTTTTTTATACAGCAAAAGGCTCTAAGTGTTTAGTCTATACTAATATTTTAAAGAGAAAAGAGTTGTATATTAATTTATAATTAAAAAATCCAATGACTACTGAAACGACTTAGAAAATCCTTTCATCAGTAGAACTAAACATGTTATCAACAACAGCTATAGCTAGTCAATTATATAGTCTAAACGCTTATGAAATATACCACCACATTAAAGTAACCTACAGCGGTCAGCTGAGTAGCTGCGTCTAGCTCGCACTTTGATGAATAGTCGTGCGTGCTCGAGACAAACAAATGAGTAGGTTGAGTCATGTGGAAAAATAAAATAACAATTAAATATATAAAAGGCCCCGAAATAATGGTGACTCCTTGTTTCGCCGACACCCATTTCATAGAACGTATCACTTTGCAGAATTTTCGTTTCATAGAAAGTTATTTTCTGCTGAACCCGTGTTGATTTCAGGTTATCTTAAATATGATTCACGTAGGTTAGGTTAGTTTAGGCTTGTAACCAACACAAGATATTCTGAAATCAACACGGGTTCAGCAAAAAATTGCTTTTCTATCAAACAAAAATTCTGCGAAGTGATACGTTTTATGAGTGTCGGTGAAAAAATGCTAAACCGATGTACCTTTTAGCTAGGTACCTTTACGTTTGTTATAACGTCAGTGAAATTGCAAAACCGCGTAAGTGACATTTTTAACAAGGAGCAATATGCACCTTTTTAATAAGATAGTAAGGTTTATTTTGCTCTATCATAAATTTGTTAGTTACGCGGAATTGCCGTATCACCGACGATAACGTTTTAAAGATAAAGAACATTAAAATAGTTACCGGTTCCAAGAAAACTGAGAATCTCCACAGCACTATACCTGGAAAAAAACATAAAAATATAAATCAAATATATATATTTTAATTTAAATACGTTTAGTTTTAATTTTTAATTGTATTAATGTTGAACTCTGTACTTAGTTGGATGTAAATAAAGTCCTAAGTTTTAAAACATATATAAAAATATTATTTTAACAATATCATAATCATATCACTAAAGCGCTTTTCACAAGACCTTAACAGCGTAACAAAAACAAAGTAACATTTGAAAATAAGCTACTTATATCACAAAGAAGAAATCAAACATTCTATTTAGAATTTCTTCGTGTTTTCGCATTTATACTTTCTATAAGGGACAACTAGGTCGCAATTACAAATTCTATAATATTACAAGATGTATATATTTTCTCGGTAGCGAGATATTTTAAGAAAAAGGGTCATGCAGTAAAATTCCAGGAAAAACATTTATATTCAAAATTCCTAATGGTAAACAAAGTTTCTTTAGGATATGAAGACAGAAATATATTTTTTTCCTATTAAAGCATCATACAACCGCATAACTACGCATACAACATGTTTTAAGCTACGCACTTTAATTAAATAAAAGGTTATTTGACTTCACCAACAGTAAAACTCAATTGAATGCACAAAAAACGAAGCAACAATCCTACATCGTTATTATGTAACCCTAATCTAAATACAGAAGCATTGTGTCACAGAATTTGGCACATGGTAGGGAACGCCCAGAGACAATATCCATCGACCGATTGGCAGAGGTGCCGCCTACAGCACAGCCCTTAACCAGGCCAAACCCATGGTATAATTATAAGATGGTTGTTTTTTTTTAAATGGCATGATGAAGTCAAGACCAGTCCACCTGGGATGGTATTTGACAGGGCGCCATGCAATCTCAAGACTTCAATAGTAAGATTGCAATTATAAGATAACAAATGCGTTGCACATTGCGTTGTATTTTGGCCATGAACAGACACAACATAATAACATTATTATTGTATTAATGCATAATGGTACTTTTTTTTTCAACTCGCGTTCTATAAACCGATAATAGTGATATCGTAAACGGTATCAGAATTCCACCTATAGCGTAACCGAAGCCTAAAAACAGTTCTATAATGACAGTTGCCATGGTAATAACAGTTCTTTTATAATTATTATAGCATTGTTATTGCCATGGTTGATCAACGGACATCTCAACTTTTATATTACACTTGTCAAAAACAGTTTTTACAACAATTTAAATGTATAAAAATACGATTTATTTTTAATTAATTACCATTAAAATTGGCTGTTTTGCTCGTATAGCAATATGGCGGCCACAGAAATGGCGTTTGGTTATGCTCCGATATAATTAAACGCCTAAAATAGTTTATATTAAGGAGTAATTATAGGTCCCCTAAATCATCATAAAAATGTATCCTTAGCCGCTGAAAAAAAAACAATTATTTTAAACAGGTAACATAATGAAAGCATTGTGTCAGGGCTGACTTCATTCTTCAGGAGGGCAGGAGGATCCGCTTTTCCTGCAGCAGCGTGTAGCTATTGGAGACTTGGAGAGCAGTCTCCAGGATTGTTTTGCAATTTTCTAAGCAAACAGAAAGGAGCGAGCTTCAGAAACAACTAGACGAACTGTTTGTCGACACTTCCGTAAGATTGCGGAGTTTCACAAGTTGGACGCATAAATTTAAATGTCAAGGAATATACAGATTTGCAGGCACAACGTTTGGAGAGAATTCTGTGTTCGTTAGTTCACCATAGTGAGTAGAAATCGCACTGTGCCCGACAGTTTCTATCTCATGTATCACAAGAATAGAAGATAGAAAGTAAAATAGGATCCATTTTTAGAGTTCAAAAGTCAAACTAGGAACCCTGATAGTTTCACTATGTCAGTGAATGTCTGTCTGTCTGTATATTCTGTCTGTATGTCACACCCACTTTTTCGCAGAAACCATCAAAGTTACAAAATTGAAATTGTGTACACATATAGATATTTGCCCCGCGCACTAAGATCAGTCAATCACGAAACAAGTATAAAAAATGTATTGCGTACGTCCCGTACAAGTACGTAAAGCAAGGGTAAAAAAAGTTGTTTACTTTACAACATCAAAATTAAAAAAAGCATTTTGTGTACATACATACATAAACTATCACGATTAGAAAGACTTAATTGGTTCTTGAAATACAAGTGACTTAAGTGTTGATACCTACTAAAAATCATCTAAGAGAGCATTAAATAGAAAAAGAAGAAGAAATACATTTATTCACCAACCATAAGACACACAAATATACAAATGATTCAAGAAAACAATGAAGGTAACAGGCACAGCACGCAAATGTGTGTCCTCGCGGCGGTGAAACGGACACAGCAAAATGCTGAGGTGTCAGACACCTACAGCGCTGATTTTCAGCCAGTACCGGCGGCGGTGACTCACGGACCGCTGTACAAACATACTATACTACACGTGTAAACTACTTACATAATACTTAGTTATTATAGCAGAAAAATAAATGGGAATATAATAATTAAAAATAAAAAGCATACATAAATAACTTTAAATAGAAAATTAATTCATACACTTCTTGGTTTTCGAGATAGATTTCTGAGTTTGTAGTAACGGCGTCGGAACCCTACACTGAGCATGGGCCGACAAGATCTTTTCCAGATTTTTATCTCAATCTGGAAAATATCTTGTCGGCCCATTCGGCGAATAGGGTATTTGCCTAATTTTTTATTAGTATTTAAATTGAAGCTTTTTTACCTTCCGAATAGCCTAGTATAAATAGTTTTTTAATATCTTTAAAAATAAGAAAGATATGAATGTTTAAAACTTGCTTTTAGACGGAGAGGGAAAAACAGTAATATGACGTCATATTACTCAACCGCCATATGAATTACACGCAAAACATCGTTTCGTGAGAAAGAGATAGACAAAAAACTTTAAAAGGCTATAACTTTTTTATTTTAATACCAATTTCAAATTTGATTTTAAATTATTTTATCATACTACGTATATTTATATATTATCCAAATTAATATATGAAATTTAACATCAGGCAAATACCCTATTAGGTGCTTTCTAAGGGCTACGAATGCACTCTCATACTATACAATTTTAGTGCGCATTCAAAAGTTCCACAAATAGTTTTTTTGCCGAACAATGCAGATGCAGATGTGGAATGCGGCGTATGGAGCAATTTTCTTACAGAAAATAAACCGGTGTAGCACTTTTTCGTTTCAAAAGAAGCATTTCTTACTCTTAGATCTAAATAGGTCTTTTTTTAAGAGATAAGGATTAGTAATGACTTTGGTAAGTTTTGCTTGCTACTATTTTTGGTGTAAAATGTTTTCTGTTGTAATTCTCCTCACAAGTAATACCTAACTCCTTCCCGATAACCAAATACCCATATCTCATAAAAGTAATACCTACTTCTTTCCCGACCACGTGACGTCATAAAATACCGCGTTGAAATACTCATGAAACATACAAGAGCATCTCTTAAAAAGCATTCCAAGCCTCACGCCGCGAGTCACACTTCGTTCAAGGACACCTTATCCCATTTCAAAAAGTCTAATGGACCCACTAGACTCTTTGTTAACCCTTCCACTGCTACGTGAGGCTGGCGCTACGCCAAACTCACCTGTTGCCAACGGGTTTAACACGTTACATGCTATTTATCAAATCATTATTGGCGAATAACAATCGTGTTTTATTCAGACGTTGAAATATTTTATGTGGACAATTTAAGGCAAGTTCATTAGGACGACGGCTGATATAGGAGCATGTCTTGGATATTACTGCCTGGTCACGAGTTTGCGTGACAGCGGCAGCGGTAGAGATAACATGCGAGTGTCAACAAATTGTATGCAGGCTGGCAACGATGAGGTGATTTCTATGCATATGTTTCTGTCGCAGCGCTGCTCGCCGCCACGGTAGTCGCTACCACGGAAATTGGTGGCCGACATACGAGTAATAGTGAATTGTTTAGGAAAGAGTTTGTTATTGAGAGATTTATTTAGTTTATAACGTTTTCTCCGGTTCAACTTAACAGGTAGTCTACTACGCACGTTAAAATGTATTTTAAAAAGAGTTTAGCATACCGTGTGACTTCTTGTCAATAAAATAAATAAAAGGATTTTTTTAATTCTATTACTTCGGTTTAGTTTCACGGAATAAAACATTGTAGCCTGGAATAAAAAAGCTTTCTATTAATAAAATAATTAACAAATCAGTTCAGTAGGCCAAGAGATTACTCCCAACCGCAACATACAAACAAATAAACACACACTTTACATTAATATTTAAGTGTAGATGAAAAAGCGGACTTCAATGGAAAGTCTTTTAACGATAAATAGATAGATAGATAGATAAAGCGTTTATTCGATGCTTCAATCACACACATACAATTGTCTTAATTAGTGGAAAAAACAGTATCAAACTAACTTACAAACTAAGTACAATCTCAATCGCATGTGTGCGTCGCAGCAGTACAAAAAGGTCATGGCTCAGCGTATAGCATTGCTCTAGTGAGCAAAACACTGGTATCCTGCCACAACCCCGGGATACGACGAAGCCATTATGTTGCATAGAAAGGAATAATGTCATAAATATATATGTATATAAGTATCCGAAAAAAAAAACATTAAAATGAGGTATGCATGAATTATAAGTTACCTACTTTTAGATAGGTTGGTTAGTAACAAATACTTTAAATGAGTAGTTTAAATTAGGTATGGAAATGAAAGTGAAGTAAGAATTAGCGAGTTAGAAGCAGCAACTGTGACATGTGTGAATTAAATAGCAAAGAAACCCAATACGAACACACCACATAAACCCTCCCCCTAAACAAGAAAATCCGTTACCGAGCAACCGTGAGGCATACCGAGCATTTGTTTTTGAAGCAAAAAGTGTTTGAGTCGTTTAATAAAAGAAAACTTCGATGTTAACTGTCTGAGAGGTGGAGAGGTGGAGATACGTGAAGTCGTCATTAAAAAAAAAACCATCGCGTTCTACGCAGCAATCGATAGGCAAGTCGTAATTAATTAATTTCAAAGCAATATCCTGCCCGGTGAACCAATTAAAACGAGCCTAAACGAATCGAAGCGATCGTAGATTGGCAGCACAAACTTTACCCCTTTGATTTTACGCTGAGAGGATATTTTAGCTTCAGAATTTTACACGTAAACGTGAAGTATCTATTCAGAATTAGCAGTTAATTAATGGCAGTCCCGTCCAACACGCCGTACGGTCAGATGCATCAGTTCGGAGAAGTTTCTTTTCAACTAAAGCAATTTTCTCTGAAACTGTTTGTTCGGCCATTAGTAGAATTGAAAACATTTTAATTTTTCTTTAGTCAGCTAGAAAAAGCATTAAAAAGAAAAGCAGTATTTAGTAAATAAGTAGTGTTATTTTGAATCAAGTAGTTTACAAGGTTCATTAGAGTTTTACAAAATCATCATTTTGCCAAACTATATCATTTTACAAACTTTCATATCGCAAAGGCATACATAATTTAACAATTTTCGTTGGTCAAAAGTCTAACCTAACCTAACTTATTTGATAAGTAAGGGATAAGTTCGCCTTAGTACATTCCAATTCTGTAAATGTCTGTGTTTTGTACAGTAAAGTGTTTACATAAAAACATACATATGTAAGTCCATGTAACATATGTAATAAAGATTTAAGTAGGTAAAAACACATTTGCGCGAAATGAAAGTCTGTAAAATGATATGTTTGTCAAACATGCTTTTGGTCAAATGAACGGACCCCAGTTTGCAACCATATGAGAGAGCTTAAAGTGTGACATGCCTGAATCAAGCCAAAACCTTACTTTATTTTGGAAATAAACTAACGAGTCCAATGTTTGTAAGTTTTCGGAGATCATGTTTCTTCCGACTCCATCACTACTTCAGCAATCAGACGCCAAAATATTGCATTATCATCAAGTTAACATAACGTATGTCAAGTTTCAACCTATTCCAATAAAGAGAACTGGTTCAGAATTAACTTGCGAAATTTCAACTGAACATACTGACAACCGAACAAACATGTCAAGTAAACAAAAGCTGGTGAAAATAGAACATTATGTAGCCGAAGAAATCACAAGCTATTATATGACAGATCAGTCAATTCAAAACATATACATATAATGTTTCCAGTAGCATTGTTCATCTAAGCCTTGACGGCGGCCGCTTGGCGATCTCTCTTCAGCAATTCGCACACGTACGGCATAAATCTAGCAAAGCCGTCTGCGATATTAGCCATGAGGTTGGAGATATCCTAGTTTTTAAAATAGATCTGTATAATGTGATACGTTATTGCTTGTTTTTGTTTAAAGTTTACTTTAAGGTCGATAAGGAGTAAGATTGGAAGCGTTTGAGATGTGGTGTTGGCGAAGAATGTAAAGAATTAACTGGACGGAAAGGAAAACCAACGAAGTGATTTTGAAGATGTATGATGTCTTTCGGCTGACATGATGATGATGATGATGAAACGATGTTAATGTGTGTTTCTGTAATGAAATAAAAACTGCAGCGTTAATCCACACATTTGGCGATAGAATTCGGTAAAAGTTTTGAAGCAAGAACCAAATCAAAATATTTCTTAAGTCTGTTAAATGTATTATTTAGAGTTCAGAGAACATCGCATGAAAGTATTAAATAAAATATGGATAAAAGTTCTGTAGACGAAAGAAACAAACGTAGCCGCAAAAGTACCCTCAACATCAACAAAATCCAATATTTATTATGAGGCTAATCCTCATAACGTATCCTCCCTTGTATAAAGCTTGTTGCTAGCGCTTCGAGAGCGTCCTTTCTGTTTCTATTATTCAGTTTCCAACAGGACCGAGCAAAAACATGTACTAAGCAGGATCTCGTCCCAGCCTGGAGCCCTGCCAACGTACGAAGCAGTCTTTTGTCTTAGATGTAATTGATTAAGATGAGTTTGTTAATCCACAGGCTTCAAGAACGTGTCTTCCATGCGAATATAAGTTTTAACTAGCGATAGTTATAAGTGCTGTTATCGATTGTATTATAAAAATAAAACAATAACAATGAATCGATATAACAATATGACACATAAGGGATCGGAAATACTGAGATTTAGCACTAGCCCCACCGCTGGAATTGACGTGGCACGGTCGCAGCAATGTATGAATAAAAACCGGTCAAGTGCGAGACGGACTCGCGCACCGAGGGACTTATACTTCCGCACCGTAAGAATTATTATATTATATTCTGATTTGAATTCGATTTTAAATCAAATCAGCGCGAGCTCAACACACAAAAAAATACGTTAAAATAACGTTTCTTGTATCGGACCCCTTTATTATTTCATTGTCTTTCGTTTTTTTTTATTTGTAAGTAAATCCGACTAAATTACATAGGTACATTCTGAAAAAAACCCGCGACCTATTACGATTTCAAAGAATTCGAGTACGGAACCCTAAAAATTAAGTAAGAGGGACGTCATAAATTAAAAAAACATTTTTTTTAACAAATTCTAGATACCTAAAAATATATCTAAGAATTATTAGATTATTTAACAGAATCACTAACCATTCTGTGTTAGAATTATTAACGATATTTATTCAAATTTTATATACCTCTATAATATACACGGTCTTAGTTTAGTTTGTAATCATATTAATTAATTCACTTGACGACCTCCTTTATCCTGGCCAACGCTGGCTGAAAAGAATATGGCATCACGCAGCTCACTAGCGCCACAGTTTCACTTTAATGCCGCCTTTGTTGGGAATAGAGTTAGGGATTCTAAGCAAGCGTTGCTGGTAAAAAAACAAAGAAGTTGTAAATGATTGATAATGTTATTGTGGGCCCGCTACACTATCGGCGAATACAGACGAAAACGGGCAAGCACGATAGTGTAGTAGGCATACTCGGCTGTATTCGCCGATCATCGTCTATGATCGCCGATGATCGCCTGCAAAACGTGATTTGTCGGTTTTTCGGGCACCCATCAAACTGAATCGCCACGTTGTTCGTTGAGCTGCCCACACTATCGCCGATCATGGCTTCCCCGGTGGACAATTTATTAGAAAATAAATTGTGTTATATAGTTATTGTATCTACATACTTAGTGTTATTATGATTAATGCTCAAACACCACCATCTTTTTGTCCTCCATTTATTAAATAATAAAGCAGCAACACAATCCATGTCCATCTTGTACTCTTGCCGTTCGAAAACTACTACGGGCGATAGTGTGGATGCTTACACGATGATCGTGCCGATTAAAGACGATCAGACCATCAACGATCATCGCCGATAGTTTAGACGGCACATTAGATTTGATCAGAATGTACTTTTTCAACTTGTGTTTTTCAACCTTTTTTTTTAAGAATGTTAAAGAATAAAAACGTAAACAAAAACAAAAAAAACTAGTTTGTTAGCTTCAGAAACGTTAAGTAAGCAAACTCAATTAAAGAAACAATGATGGCTGGTTGAATAAACTGAACCCTCTCAAGTGAAAATTGACTCAACTCGAATTAAACCAACCGAATCGATTTTTCAAACCAATAGAAAGATCAATCTGGAAAACTCCGGCAATTAATTTAATACGGAACTAATTAGTAAAGAAACCATTGAACGCCCGCCGTATTAGATCGGCCATTTTAAAAAACGTTTCGTTGATAAGGAAAACTGTTAATTTTTTACTAAACAACGAACTTTGACATTTTACTTGACCTTTTTAATTTATGAATAAATCGAAATACAAAAGTCATAATACCACAGATTCCATGTCGAACCTGATAATTCTATGACAAAATAGTTCACACGTCAAACGGATGATAAGATCAGCTGATCGAATGACGTCACGTACTGTTAGAACAGCCATGAGGATAAACAAATAGTTATGGCGCCGCACAGTGGGGCAACGGCGGAATTAATTCAATTTTGGGATGGTCATCAGTAGTCACATTTTTTATCTGATATGTATATAAAACATTTCAAATACCTATGATCTAATAAAATATTGCATATATATGTTATTTTTAACGAGAAAAGACATATTTTAAAAACTATAGAATGTAGAAGAGGAAAGATGATGGGCCACTTGATGCGGCACGATAGTTTCTTTTTGAACATTTTGGAGGGTAAAGTCGAAGGAAAAAGAGGAAGAGGAAGACCTAGGCTCACATACTTTAACCAAATAAGACGGAAGGCGAATGTCGTGTCGTATCAGGAGGTGAAAAGGCTGGCACAGGATAGAGAAAAGTGGCAATTACTCCACCGACAAGAGCCTGGCTCTTAAATTTAATGATGATGATGTTATTTTTATAAAGAAATTAGGCCGCCAAACTCGTACAAATGAACTCGCATGAAATAAACGTTAAAAATACCTTGCATTTGCAAACGGTGTATTCCTCTCAAGTTATTGATTTTGTTTAACATGTTTCATTTATATACAAGAAACATTATTCCTACTATTGTAAATGAAATAACATTTATGGTTTCTCTTAAATTATGAGTAATTTTAGGGCTATAAGAATTTGATAACATTTCTCCCCTAAACATTACATTTCATTGGCTATAACCTTTTAGCTACAACGTCCCTCAAGCTCTAATACAACAATATTTACACATTATTTAATCTAGATCATTATTTAATTGGTTCTAGCTGCAATAATTTGCAAACTTTTTATTACTACCTCATTAAGTGAATGAGCTTATTTTTCTAAGAAAAATACTTAAATGCGTTATCGATGGTAATGAGGGCAATTACAAAGACTATTAAATTATAAAATAGTATAAAAAGGGTATTTACAACATTGTGCATCATTTACTTTTGTGAATTCAATAAAGCAACACCTAATTGTACATTTTATTTTAAGTTCAATCAATGTAGGTTTTATTTAAAATATTAGTTGGAATGATTTTATTACACTTATAAATATATTTAAAATGTGTTTTTTTATCCATTAACCTAAAAAAAACAATTAATTCCGCGGCTCCATACAACGTGCACCACTGTGCGCCGTCAGTGATGTCATATTAGACTAATGATACATGTCTTATTTCTGCCCTTCTAAGCAGTATCCCAAGTTTAATAATCAAAGCAGTTTTAATTCTCTTATATTAGTAATAAGGTTGATATTACTACAGGAGTTTTATCTGCTGCCGCCTGACTGTACTGGCTTAGGGCGCGTACACATAGCGATCCGTTTTACAGGTCCATTATTTGATGGCGTATGTAGTTGTATGAGCGAGTTCACACCCAAAACAGTATTCTGGATCCAGTAAAAAAGAAGATTACAAGGTGAAAAGATCCGTTAAAACGGATCCTGTAAAAATGGTCGTTGTATGTGTACGCGCCCTTAGGAGGGCAGATTTATTAACCGTTTTTATTTTAGCTTGAAATAACATACTAGTCAGGTAAAATCCTAGAAAGTAACCTATATTTTTTTATGAATTCGTTTTGTAAAAACCTGACTGATTCAAAATGGTTTCTCTAGTTATTTTTTTATAAAACACGTTTTTCTCGTACGCCTGTTGCTAGCAACTAATCCACGCACAAAATACCATCCCATATTTTAGCTACCTACTCTACTTCGCGTCGAGCCAAACATAAAAGTAAACGAAATATTATTTATTACTAATTTTTACATAACATTACGTTCCAAATCCACCGCTCAATATTTATTAACTACCACTGTACTTTGGAAGCTACCGAGGTTTTCATACCTGACAGCCTCCGTAGGATAAAAAAAACCTTCCCCGTAAACGTCACCGTGAAAATCGCGCGTCACTGTCAAACACTTTTTGAACACATGGTTTTTTGATATATACATCTTACAAATATTTGGTAAAATTTACACGTCTCTCGATGAATATATTAGATTTGCCTGTGGAAATTGGTATCATAATATTCACGTATTTAGATACAAAATCTAAAATTAAAGCGTATAGTGTTCTTGAGTTGAGACGCTACTTTGTGCCATGTCTAATGAGGAAGTTGGATTTATCCCGAAGTTCTCTAGCATCAGTGAAGACGTTGGCTTTAGATGTTTTTCTGGACTTTGCCGCAAACATTCACGAGTTAAATCTAAGTGGTATAACAGATCTGACGGCTGATAAACTTTCCCAATATACCCAGAGGTGTTACAACCTAAAAACACTAGATGTGACCTTCACTAGTATTTATTTGTCGGAATTAGATGACATCTGTACCGAGTGCTTAAAGAATATAAGTATAAATTTCTTCAAATGGCCAAGAAAACAAAAACGAGACGATGTGTGGGAAAAATGTTTAAAAATATTTCAGCGACAATGCTTCGACTCTGTCCACTTCGTTGTTTTTGAGTTCTTTGATTCTGATTCTCCTATGATTTTCATGAATGACGTACCAAGAACTAAGAGTTTGAAAATAACTGTTGCTGATAACTATAGGGACTTATGGGAAATCGATGAAGAAGACATACCTACAGACATTGAAGGAAATATAGATGTTAATTTTGAAAAACTTAACTATGTGTTCCGTGACTGCAGAGTAACCCACAAATCGTCTAGAAGTCTAAGAGGAGTATCGAACTTAAATTTTAAACAGATAGAATATATCTTCATTATGTATTTAGAAAAGATATATATTTACGTGTCTCCTGTATTCAGTTCAATATTTTCCCTAAACTGTTCAGATTTAAAAATAGAGATAAGTACATACTTGCCTTTGGATTTCTTGCTGGATGGTAACATAATATTTAAAGCTTGGAGTAAATCGCATACAAATTTTAACGACGACTTTTTCAAAAAAGTCCTCTGTGAGTTGACTGATTATTTTCCCACTTATTTATGTATGCATAACAAAATTAAAATGAAAATAACTGAAGCTCCTAGTAATTGGTATTGCATTGACTCCTGCAAAGGTTTCGAAAAAATACTGGACAAGTTACCAGAAAAAGTAACGCTTACGGATTTTTGTAGAAGAGAGGGTAACGTTTTGCGAAGCAACCGCCCTGTATCATTATCATCACCATCAAGTACGTTGAAAAACATAACGTTTCTAAGACTAAGTAATATTTGTTTGAAAGGAGACTTCTTCACTACGCTCTTCTTGCAGTGCAATAATCTCTACACTCTTGACGTTTACATAGAAAAGCGTGGTTTTCAAGGTTCGCATCGCGGTTCTTCTTTGTCTTTGTCCAACTCTATACACTTGGCTAAAAGCTTGAAGAACATGAAACTGACTTCAGAAGACATAGAGTATGAGATGATCTTCGATTCGTTGTGTCAATGTCCAACGTTGGAGAACATTCACATTTGCGAGTATGAACGAACGCTTGCGGACAACGAAATAGACGCTAATAATATCGTGTTGCTCATAGAGAAATGCCACGGTTTGTACAGCTTGTTTATCGAAGCCGACATGGCCCCAGAGAGCCTGACTTTGCTCATGTCGCCGATGCGAGTAGCTGCGCAAAAGTTAGAGAGAGATTACTTGTGCATTGAAGTATGCGATTGCTACGGTGGTTGGAATCCTTTTGCTGATGTGTTTAATCCCAGCCCTTTGCATATACTAGATTGATGTTTTGACGTATTTTAATTAAATAAATAGTTTCTTAAACTAATATTTTTTGTTAATAGTGTCAATGTTTTTTTTAAATGGAGAAATATTTGACGCCACGACTTTAGTTTATTAGCAACGTTTGGTGGTGACGTCGTTGACAATAAACCGAAGACATGAGCTTGAAGAGCGTAAGCTTCATTAAAGAACAAAACTTGTATTTTTTTAAGTACGTTCAAAGTCATAAAGTAATATATATACATTCCTAAGGTGTCAAAAATATCTACACGCCCCTATGCCACAGATTATAAGGTCTATGTTTACATATATTTGGCATGATGGCCGTATAGACATTCGTGCTTTTGACTGTACTTGCTACTGTCTTCTGATACAGCTGGAAATTGCGCATACATATGTTCGACTCAACGTTATATTGGTCTCAATGACTGATTTCAGATAAAATACAATTGGTTAAAAAAACCTTGAATACCCAATTTGAATACAGTGCAGAGGTATCTCAAACATGGAGCACGAATATCTTACCCATTCAAAGCAAGAGTCTACTGAGTCTTACGACGGTTATCACTCACAAGCCTCGAGGCGCCATAAATATATAAACGGGTCTCTTTTTCAGTTACATGCCCCATTAATTACCCGGGTTATGAAATAAACATTACAAGCTCTTTTACATTTTGTTTTATAAGCCTACAACGTAAAAGGATTCTTTCAGCAGACCCTACAAAATAAATTACAGCCTTCCAAACATGCTGCCATCACGTTTTTTTCATAACCAAGCGCGACATTGGAATTGCTGTTTCCATGCAACTTTTGCGTTTAATTCCTAGAGGATAGGAGTGGTTGTTGGGTGGATTGCGACGCATATTCTGAAGAGAG
Organism: Acleris literana; assembly: GCA_946894065.1. NCBI lineage: Eukaryota > Metazoa > Arthropoda > Insecta > Lepidoptera > Tortricidae > Acleris > Acleris literana. The sequence goes on from OX335671.1 coordinate 4,922,954, forward strand.
ACTGTCTACAAACGTTCATATTACGTCGAGGTATATAATCAAGTTAATGAGATCGGTCTCGGGTCGGAAAATCTCCGTCGACGCCGTGTCAACAAAGGTTTCGTGTTGACTTTTCAACATAATGGTTTCGGTATTTAGATTGTGGAGTTTTTGAGTGCTGCGCAACTGGGAACGTTGTTTAAATAGTTACTTCTATAATTAAGTAGAGGAGGAGTGGAGGAGTGGAAGTAAAGAGCTGGTTAGATGAGCAACAATTTCACGGCAGTGTGTAACCGACAACTATATGCGTCTTGCTTTAATATTTTGGATTGATTCTTCAATTTAATTAGTTCTGCCAGGTACTTTACGTCTCACGCGTAATTTTATGACCTCATGACAATCATTGAATTCGGAAACGACCCGCGATATACCTAATATTTATAATTATCCTGGTGTCTTGATTAGGACTTGCTTTTTTTTAAACATCCGCGTCCGAATCAGTTGGGAGCTATGATGCTGTTGAAGATTAAACGAAATGCGCTTCGCCCCCTACTTAAGCTTAACCGCAATGTATTCGTTGCACCCCCGCAAACTATTTTTTATGTTTATTACTTTTTTTTTTATTAATCACTCCTGAAATACTGCTCAACAGATTATAACACGCCTCTTTTGTACGAGTGACAAAATCAAACGTCCCGAATACGTTTCATATAAATGGGAAGTCCATATTCCCTATTTTTAATGTCGAGCTCAATCCTAGGATGGGACAGGACAGATCCCCTTAGCTAGTTACAGCGACAAGGTACAAATTGGCTCGCGTACTTGTCAGCTTTCATGGAATCCTGTTACCAGTTTACGGGATTTACACTTTTCAACTTCCATTCCTTTGACAGAAATCGAATTTTCTATAGACTGAGGAAAGTTTAAGGAGGAGTTCCATCGATTCTGTTCTTGAAGCTCCTTTTCAGGTAGTTACATCATAGGAACAAAATATATGTAGGTTACGTTATAGCGGACTAATTTAGCCTAATTAGATGTTAGAATTAGACTAAACTACTTTTTTTATAGGCCCACTCTCAATAAAACTTAAGACACCCTTTTAAAAAACTTCGTATTGTATTAAATTGGAATTTATGAAAATAATATCGTTACTACTTTAGAAAAAACTCGTATCTGATATTTCGAGATGTATGAGTTTGAACTTAATTCTCTTCACTTTTAAGTTTAAAATCGTACATCATGAAATATGATATACGAGGTTTTTTCAAAGCAATGGCGATATGTTATTTAGATTATGTTTACACGTTGTTTTTTTATTTACTCAAAGCATTCAAAGTGATTTGTGTTCTGAGGGCCCTGCAAAGATGCACTACGCTAACTAACGTTTCTATTCGATTCATTTTTAAACCAATCGCGTCACTGGGAGATGACGTGATACGAAAAGTCACGTGGTCTACCGGTGACGCGATTGGTTAAAAACGAATCGAATAGAAACGTTAGTTGGCGTAGTGCATCTTTGCAGGGCCCTCTGTTCTTAACATGAACACCATAGTAGTAGTATATTATTGGGCGTTTCAAAACACATTTCATGTGTTTCGTGTTTTGAAACTCCCAATCGGTTTTGAGGTGTTCTGAAACTCCCAATCGGTTTTGAGGTGTTCTGAAACTCTCAATCGGTTTTGAGGTGTTCTGAAACTCTCAATCGGTTTTGAGGTGTTTTGAAACTCTCAATCGGTTTTGAGGTGTTCTGAAACTCTCAATCGGTTTTGAGGTGTTTTGAAACGCTCAATCGGTTTCTCTGAAACTCATAGCAGTTATTTTATTAAGTTGTAATTGATTCGAAACGCCTTTGCGTTCTTTGATATATTTGGTTCATAACGTTCAATCGGGTTTACGTGTCGCCTCACGATGTGCCCGTAACACATCATACAAAATTGAATGCGTTTTCACCATGCTAAGTCGTAACTTACTTTACATTTGTATTATTAAGTAAAATAACAAAAGCTTAACACAACACACACACTAAGTTGATCAGGCTCAGCATGTATGCAAGGGTCCAGGACCCTCATAGCGCACCGCACCGCTACGGACGGACTTGGTTTGCTAAGGTGTTTTCACAACTTGCTGCGAAGGTGATCAATCTCCACAACAAGGACGAGCCACCCGGGATGCTATAGGTTCCCAGTGGTCTTATGGCTGCATTTTACATGAAGGTGGATTTGGGGGCCTTCCACCAAGGCGTGGGTCATCTGTACCTACCACCGCATAGGCACAGAATCTCCTCAAGTTCAAGGATAACAAATTCAGCGGTTAGTAGCAAGGGTGATCAGGCCGAGCCACAGGTTGCTGGTGCACCCTACCATTCCGCCGGTCGGTCACGGAAGGTGGGAGCACGTCGGTTACATATTTTGTGTTTTATTTATATCAACCAAGTATAAAAACTTCGTTAGCGCGATGTAGACCTGAGCCTGCGATTGGTTAGTTTCTGTGACGTAGTTGTGACGCTAAACATACAATTATCAATGGCAAAAAGTTACTTGAAATTTAAATAAGTTATTACTCTACAAATTACTCAACCTGATTTTGTTTCTTTAACTGTACAAGTAAAGTTTACAATCAGTTGAAGTGTCATTTGATATGTTGCCTTAATAAATTTTTGCATATTCACAATTTGCTTATCTATCACTATGCGACACGGCTATTAAATAATTAATTGTTTTGATGAAGACGACAAAATAATGTACTTAAGCAGTGTTTACATGGTACACAAAATATAATTATAATGGTTTTGAATAGAAAGAAACAATTTGTTTAAAAAAAAAAAATGTTTATTTTAAACAAATTAAGATAACAATATCAAAATGTATGTATGTAAACTCTTTATTGCACATAAACAATTACAAGACAATAATTGTAGTAATTTTATGGTTTTGAATAATATCGAGAATCAAAAGTTGCATAACGAAATTTATTAAAAAATTGATTATTTTAAATGTAGTATATATGTATGTAAACTCTTTATAGCACATAAACAATTACAAGACATAATAATTATACTTAGTAATTTTGTTCAAGGTAAGTATTAAAATATGAACTTAATAAAATCTAATAGCTAACGTCACTTAGTCTTTTCACAATTCGGCTAACTAACTCTTCCGTAGCACTTAACAATTCATCGTAGTTATCTTGGACGACATACTGCACCGTCGTCGTCAAATCCTCACCTTGTTTCGACTCGAGGTTCGCAATAGTAATCTTTATTACTTGCTTCCCCTTGTTAGCTTTTCTAATTACATGCGAGTTTAACCCAATATCTGATGTTCGAGTCCTTCTTTGCAGTGTTTTCTTCTTCAATGTTCGTTTTGATTTTTTCGGAGAATTTGCTAAAGATGTATCCTGATTTTGATTTATACATCTTTCCTGGTACTTCAAATAGGAATCCATGTCTTGGCAATAGGAAAATGGTTCGTCGAATGATGCAATAGTCTGAGATGAAAAAAGTGGGAACTGTTCATCGATTTCTTTCACGCAGTCAATGGGTTGAGAACTCGTCATACTCTGCAAAATAAATGAATAGAATTAGATTTATAACTACCTAACCATTTTTTATTTTTTTTTTTTATTAAAAAGTAGTACATAATTGAGATAGCTGTACTTACTTATTTTGTAGATACAGGAACTGAAATTAAACTACGCCTGTCTAAATTGACGTTCAAAGAAGAACTACACTTATTTTTTAGATACAGGAAATGAAATAAAACTGCGACCGTCTAAATTGACGTTCAAAAAAGAACTAAAATACGAGTATTAAATTGTTGCAGTAACATTTTTCCTATGCTAAATAAGTACACACTTCAAATACAAGTTTAAACAAGTCTTAATTCATGCAGTGTAAAATGAGCCTTAGCGAAGTTCGCGACTACTTTGTAAAACGGCGGCTTCTTTGATTGCAACATAATTAACATGATACTTTTGTTTGTTACACATTTGCTTATTTTGCAAATTGACGCCTGAGGTATTAAACCTTTATAAAAACCATTATTGTTCGTATTTTGTAGTAGCACTGTTAATACAAATCGAGTGTAATAAATATTGAAATGTTGAGAACTTCTGTATTGTGGTGTAGGTACCGATAAATTTATTTTTTATGTTGTAACGCATAACTTTATTAGACACCGTTGCAGTCAATCGTTCTACAGTGAATCAATCATCTTTACTCTACCTACACTGCACTAAAACAATGTTCGTAAGTTTTTAATACATTTAATTACATTGTTATTAACTTTTTTTACACAATATTAATGTTATACTTTGTTTGCAGGTCTGATACGGAATACTGTCAAGTTGAGCTCTCCAAAAAGACTCCCTCAAAAAAGAAAATCGCGCTTCCTGAATCTGAGGACGAAGTTTCTATACCGCGGTAATTATATTTTAAACAAGTATAATGATATTAAAATCTTCTAATGTGTTTTATAAAACGTATAATTTGTTTTTTATAGGTCTAAGAAGCTTAAACTCTCCAAAAAGGCTCCCTCAAAAAAGAAAATCTCGCTGCCTGAATCTGAGGACGAAGTCTCTACACCTCGGTAATTATATTTTAAACAAATGAAACATTGAAACCTTCTAATGTGCTTTTAAAAATGTAAAATTAATTTTTTATAGGTCTAAGAAGTTGAAATTATCGAAAACCCTGCTTCCCGAATCTGAAGAAGAGGTTCCAACTTCATGGTGAGTAATTAAATTACCGTTTTTGAAACTGAATTAAAATAATTAGCTCAGTATGTACCTACCTATGTTCGTATTATTAATTTTTGGTTTCGATTTACAGCACAAAAAAGTTGTCGCAGACGTGTCAACAAAAATATCCGCCTGCAGGCTGGAAAATTGACTCCGATAGCGAAGACGAAGACTTGCGTGTTCAGCAAAAGGAAACGGTGTTCCCGTCTGTTTTGATACGGCAAGTTCCTGGCGGCAGGGTGCGGCGAACTGCACAATTGTCTGGTAATCTTTTTATTGAGTTAAAATTGTATAATGTTGCTGACATAAAAACTGTTGCGGTAGAAGATCGATGGAAGAAGGCTTTAATTAACTTAAAACTTCAGGTAGATGCGGATTCGCAAGAGGTATCAAATATTAATAAAGTTTTAAAATTAAGTAAGGAGCACTTCATCGATGATGGAGTGTTCTATCGCGATTTAAAATAATTAGAATTGATGTGATAGGTACCTTTGTTTGTAATATTCACCGTAATTTTTCTTTTTAAAAATGAGTCTTAACTCAATATTTTGTTCTGTTTGCGAAACATCTGTTGCAAGTCGAGCTTTTTCTGCCCATTTACGAAGTACCGTGCATAAAAATAATATATCTATAGATAACGGTGATGGTGTTGAAAAAATAGCTAGCGCCTTTCGAAGTAGGATAGCGTCTTACCGCGTGCGAGGACACGAAGACTGCCCAGAGCAAACTAGTCCTCCTGCCGAGTTTTTACACAGTGTTCGCGCCCGCGTTCGAAAAATTTTAGATGCAAGACAATCAGTCTTTAAGAGTGTTAAAGTTAACTTTGAATTATTTGCAGAATTTTCTTTACTTAAAAACGATACATGCGACGTTAAGTCTTTTGCGACTCAAAATATAGTGATACATCAGACTTATGATTTCAATGAAATATTTTCAAATCTTTTACACTCTATTTGTCGAAAAATTGATGAATTTCAAGACAGGGATAGTGGTTGGGCTTTTATGCGCAATTTATACCTAGAGGTAAACATCAGTAAATACAACCCACTGCGAGCATCGAGATTCATAGATTTGCCTAAAAATATTAAACTTAAGCGTGCGTGCATCAATATTCAAAATAAAGATAATTTTTGCTTTTTGTGGTGTGTGATGGCTGCACTATTCCCCGCTAAAAGTAATGCTCATAGGGTATCTTCATACCCTCATTATGAAGGTGTTCTAAATAGCGCGGACATGACCTTTCCTGTAGGATTATCTGACATCAAAATATTCGAAAAAAACAATCAGAATATAAGTATTAATGTGTATGCACTCAAAAATAAAACTGAAATTGTAGGCCCGCTTTATAAAACCGCATGTCGGAAACAACATCATATTAACCTATTAATGTTAGAAAACGGGCGTCAAACACATTATTGCCTAATAAAAAATTTAAGTCGTCTGCTTAAACTTCAATTAACAAAACATAACGGACAAATATTTTTTTGTGATGAATGTATGATATTTTTTAATAGTGAAAATAAATTAAATGCTCACGTATGCGGGGGCGTTAAGACAATTTTACCTGAACGGGGTGCGCAAATTGAATTTAAAAATTTTGAACGAATGCAAGATATGCCTTTCATAATTTATGCAGACTTTGAATCATTATTGCAGTCAAATACAGACGAAACGCTTAGTTCAAAATGTACTACAACATTACAGGAGCACGTGCCAGCTGCATTTGCGTACTACATTGTTTGTTCATACAATAGCTCGCTAAACAAATTCGTTTCTTATCGTGGAAAAGACTGCGTAGATAAATTTCTCGAATATTTGCAAATAGATGTATGTAGAATTCATAAAATATATTCTAACCAAAAGACAATATCTATTACAAAGGAAGAAGATAATGATTTTTTAAATTCTCAGTATTGTTTTCTTTGTCGCAAGTTATTGCTTGGCGACTCCGTGAGAGATCATTGTCATTTAACGGGACGCTATAGGGGGGCAGCCCATTCTTATTGTAATATTCGATACCGCTTACCATCATTTGTGCCAGTATTTTTTCACAACTTATCTGGATACGACAGTCATTTGTTTATACGTCAGTTGGGCGAACTTCCTGGTCAAATCAAAGTTATTGCAAAAAACAAAGAAAATTACATATCATTCACGAAATTTTTCATTACAGATCAAAACGGATATATGCCTGTTCGTTTTGTAGATTCATTCAAATTTTTATCAGCAAGTTTGGAAGAACTTGTAAGCACCTTAAATAAAGAAGATTTTATTCACCTCTGTCATTTCTTTCCTATAAAACAGCATTTTGATCTATTGAAACGAAAGGGTGTCTATCCATACGAGTATATGACTAGTTGGAGTCGCTATAAAGAGCAATGTTTACCGCAGCAACATTATTTTTACAACTCAATAAAAAATGACAGTATTTCAAAATATGACTATGAGCATGCGCAACTTGTATGGAAATCTTTCGATGTAAAGAGTTTAGGAGAATACACTGACCTGTATCTTAAATCAGATGTATTATTACTAGCTGACATATTTGAAAAGTTTCGTCAAACTTGTAAAATTAATTATAGATTAGATCCTGCTTTTTACCTAACCGCCCCAAGTTTAAGTTTTGATGCTATGTTACTCATAACTGATGTGAAGTTACAACTCATTGATGACCTTGAAATAATTAGAATGATTCAGAAGGGTATTCGTGGAGGTGTATGTTTATGTTCTACTCGGTATGCAAAGGCAAATAATAAATACATGCCGAATTTTGATTCCAGTAATCCATATAGTTTCTTATTGTACATAGACTGTAATAATCTATACGGTTATGCAATGTGTGGTTTTTTACCTTATGCTGATTTCAAATTCTTACCACAGCATGCAATTAATGAACTTGATATTCTAAAAATCTCTGATAATTCGGATTATGGTTATATTTTGGAAGTGGATTTAGAATATCCAGAACATTTGCATGACTTGCATAATGACATTCCATTCTGTCCTCAAAAATTCACACCTCCTGGTTCGAAGCAACCTAAACTTATCCCAAATTTATATGATAAATATGAATATGTCATCCATTACATGCATTTAAAAATATGTCTTAAACACGGTTTGATATTAAAAAGAATACATAGAGTAATCAAGTTTAAACAAGGTCCATTTTTGAAGCAATATATAGACTTAAACACGCAGTTAAGACAGAAAGCTAAATCCGTGTTTGAGCAAAATTCATGCAAACTATTTAACAATGCTATATTTGGAAAAACGTTGGAGGACCCCGAAAAAAGGTTAAATGTCATGTTAGTTAATGCATGGCGAGACACTACAAATAAAACAAAAAAGAAATATACAGCTGAGCAGCTAACAGGGAGACCCAATTTTCATAGTTCAACCATTTTTACTGAAAATTTTGTTGCCATACAAATGAAGCCAGAATCGATAACTCTCGATCGACCAATTTACATTGGATTTACTGTTTTGGAAATATCGAAAACTCATATGTACGATTTTCACTATTCTGTTATGAAACCATTTTATACATCTAATCTGAGTTTGTGTTATACTGATACAGATTCCTTTCTGTATTCCATAAATACAGAAGATTTATATGCAGATTTAAAACTAAAATTTCACCACTATTTTGATACTAGTAATTACTCAGACAGTAACGTATTTGGTATAACTCGTCAACATAAAAAAGTACCAGGTTTGTTTAAGGACGAACTTGGTGGAGAAATAATAAACGAATTTGTAGGTCTTAGGTCTAAATTGTATTGTATAAAAACTGAAAACAATCAAATTAAAAAGGCTAAGGGCACAAAAAAACATGTATTGCGAGGTGTGGATTTTGAGGAGTATAAAAAAGTACTTTTAAATAAAGAGCGGATAAGAAAGAGGAATATTGTATTTAAATCACTAAAACATGTTATTTTTACACAGTCTTTAAATAAAGTAGCATTGTCGTCAAATGATGACAAACGCGTTATACTAAAGAATCAAACCTCGACGTTATCTTGGGGTCATCAATCTTTGTTTTAATGTAAACAAGTTAGATTTAAGGTGTAATATTGTAAATAAAGGTGATCATTACTGAATAAACGTTGTTTTTTAACAATCTTGTTTTATTTTACTTCGTGTATCATAATCATAATATTCGCACGTTAAATATATCAATGTCACTATTGAAATGTCTGATTAAGTATGAAATTTATTTAGTCGTCACGTCACTGTTAGATTTAACGTACGAATATATATGTGTTTGCAATAGGTCCTAAAATAAAAATGCAATGATTTAATAGCAATTATTTATTTATTTATTTATTTTCTACAGAATATGATAAATTATTTTCAGAATACCATTTTTTAATACATATTACATTTTTTAACGCACATGTTTTTTTATGAATCATACAATTATATGTACTGAGATCTTTACAATATTTTTGATGCATAGATTGAAAATTAGGCAAACCTTTTTCTCCTAAATCTATTACTGTACAATTAGAACACAATTCTATTACCCATTTAACTTTTTCTAATCCTTTTACATATATTTTCTTATTTTCTAAGTAACCATGAATCATTCTTTTAAATTCTCTATAGTCAACATATCCTTCACGCCATAAAATTCCGAGGTTTTTCTCAATCCAGTTCACCTGACGTTTTTCATTTTCCGATAAAGTAGAAAATGCATATGGGGGTTTTATTGAAAATATTTGCGTGTATTCATCTGTACTGTATGCAAATTCCTTAACAATAAATTCATTTTTATACGATTTAAATCCCTGAAGATCCACGAACAAACGGTCAGTCATCATGATATTTTCTTTGTAATGTTGCTTAACGGTTTGTATTCTACAATACTATCATTCAGAATTAGACAGTACGCCGCAGTATTATCGGGAATATCCTGTTCACACTCTAATTCTAGCCGTACATCTATGGCACCTGTTTTTAAGGTTTCGTTTTGATGAGAACAGTCGAGGACGAAGAGAGGGGCTTTCTCTTTAAATTTTTGCGGACTTAACAACGGTGCTTGACTACGTCTATAATAAGACTGTTGAAATTTAGCGTACTGTTCGTATAATAAAGCGTACTTTTCGTCTCCAAAACTTACATTTAAACTTTCATATGGAAAATAGTTTGAGTTCAAAAAAACTTTGACGTCTCTCAAATGACAATGATCAAAGCATGTTATATCTTTGTTAATCATATTTTTTCGGTCCGTTTTTAATCCAATTATAACGAATCGTGGCTTTTCAATTTGAGATGAAGTTTTGATTGACCAAGAATGTTTAGAGGTTTTAGGCAAAAGCGGATACTCATAAAGATCCCAGTTCCTAAATGCTATTTGAATAGCGCGATCTTTTTCTAAATGTTTTAATAAAGTTAATCTTTCCCGATCAGAAACTTTAATATGAGGCATACGCCATACTATTTTAGATATAGTAATGTTGTCTATGTATTCATTTGTATTTAATATTACGCTATTTAAATTACTATTGGATCGTAAAAGAATAAGTTCATGTTTGCAATTAATAATTATTTTATTATAATCCTCTGCGAAACCAAGAATTTTATTTAAAGGCACAGATACAGAAAATGATCCATTGGTAATTTTTGTGCCATCAACGTCCCAGCCCCATAATTTTGACATCGAAGATTCGAGTTCATTCATAGATATAAGAGATTTCATAGTAGTCGTAACCCCGGCGTTTTTTATTTTATCTATTTCTATCCCATTCAGTTCATATCGAATATCTTGAAACATATGTAGTATAGGGTTATTAGTAAACAGAACACTGTTCACCTGCGCTTTTGTTTCTCTATTGATTACTTTAATAGTACCCTCTATGTATAAAGTACTCGCTGATGGTAATACGTAAAGATCTTGTTGATTAATAGGTATACGGATTTCATCGTTTAAATTAAAACTGGTTACGTACGGTTTATATGAATGATATTCGAAACTTTCAATCGTGTTATCATAGCTCAATGGATCTATTAAGCTTAGTATACTCATTTTAACAAGCCTATGTTTTTTAAAAATTGTTTATTATCTTTCGTTAGCTTTGTAAATTGCTCTATAGGTCTTCTTTTCTTGATAGCACAGTGATTACTAATACGTTTATCGTGCGAGACTTTGCTTTTATTGAAATCTATCATTTTTCCGAAGATGTAAATATATTTGAATCTCTTCACCTCGTAAATTAAGTAAATTATTATTTGCGTCTAATATTCTTATTTTAAGTGAGCTTAAGCTTTTTTGGGTAACCGGGAAATAGATAACGTTTTTCGGTGTTTCTATAATCCTATATCCTGGAGGCACATTCGGAACAAACTCATGAATAATGTGGCTTGGTCTTCCGTTTACAAATGATCCGCTCACTATGTCACATTCAACTCGCACTATAGTTGTAGACAGAATGGAGACAGGAAAGGGGGACTCTGTTAATATATTAGCTTGTACAGTTTCTTCACCGAAACCTAGTAACTTGCCAATCGAATTTTCTTTATTAAAGTATACATTTTTAGAACATACTATCGAAGTCTTTAAGGTATTATTATTACACGTCAGTGAAAATGTGCATCCTTGCAGATGTCTTTTGAAGTAATCGTCAAGGTCTTGAAGTTCGTATGACCCTTCAGGAATTTGTACTACTTCGTTTTTACCATAATAAAATTTATTGTTTCTGTAGTCTATATTAGGTATAGAGTTAAAAGTTGACATGTATAGCAACCCACATTCATATTCACCATCTAGTTGAAGAGCTGGTGAATGATTCGTAACCAGGGTAGAAGAGGTTCCAGTTATAGACAAAGTGAAAGACATCGTGTGAATGATAAGGTTTTTATTGCACAGAGACATTTAAACGGTCGCTCCAAAATTGTTTTAAATATTTCAAACATAAATGTCCGCAATTTACAGTGTCAAAATTTTGATAAGTGTTGTAGTTATATGAAATTTCATGATTTTTTAAATACCTTATTAATTCTAACGGTGGTTGAAGATCACCATAACTATTAAAATATTCACAATAATTATTATCTTTAACATAGGCTACCCAGTGAGTCCCCTGGTTTTTAGAACTGTCTAAATTAACGATTGCACATTCTACTCTGTTAGGTCGCTTTGGCAAATTATCTCTCATATAAACACCACGAAAATGAGGAATATCTGTTGAGTATTTTAAAAGATCTATATTAGTGAGAGCTCGTCTAGGTAACCTTTTATTTAGTTTTTTGAACTTTTTAAACACAATCCTTTGCCGTTCTTATACGGTTTTATATGTAAACCTTTTCCTAATGCAATAGATTCCATCATTTTGTTATGGCGTTCTGATTCGGTTAAGTTTTTCTTTGCAGCTTTGTAATCAGCAACAGCTTTTGCGATTCCAGCAGCTCCTCCTGCTAACGAGCCTAACGCGGAAAGTCCAGCAAAAATAGGTATCAGTGGTAAAATACCTCCAGTTTTTGGGATCGGTATTAAGCGAGGAACTCGTAATTTACTCGTATTGTTATTACGGAATACTTTAATTGCAGCTGCGAAAGCTTGGCTAATTGCAGTGCCTTTATTTTTAGATTTGTTTTTCTTTAATTCAGCACGTATTTTAGATGTAAACTGTTTAAATGTTTTTATCCCCGCACCGATTTTTATTTTAGATTTCATTAGTTTGCTAACTAACCATGATGCAAGTTTTTCGCCCTTTCCAGCGTTTTTCGAGTTTAATCTTTGTTTAGCCATTTTATAAAGTTCTAAATCTGCACGGTGTCGGTCATCTAGATTAGAATGTTTATCGTAAGCAATGTCGTGCTGCATACACGCTTCGTCCAACTCATTAATTCCCTTATCACCCCTTAGCAACCGTTTGTGCAATTTTGTACCTGGTCCACAATAATTATACCCAGGTAAGTGCAGCTCAAATGGTAAGTGATTAATAGCACTGTTTAAAAGTCCTCTCCCTTTCATATCCAATATAATAATGACAATTTTGAATACAATAAAGTTAATAAATATACTCATACAATGGCATTTCTATCAATCCAGCTATTTTCGCTATCATTAAGCCCTAACCACTTTACATACAATTTTTCTCCCCTCTTTTTGATCACCTTTTCTATGAGGTAAACATCAGGATGCTTTGTTTTCTGAAGTTCTTGTTCGTAAAATGAACCGAGTATTGTATTTTTTCGTTGATCTTCAATAAGGTAAGTAACTGGACGAGTGTGATTTACATGTTTAATAGTAAATATTTCTGTCGACCAATTCGGTGTATAACCTTTATGAAAAGCACTTTTATACTTGCTTATGCGTACATGATCTCCTATATTAAATTTATTTGATTCATAACCTAGATTGGATTGCGCGTTTTCGATGTTTGTCTTTACTTTGGACTCATTATCAAAATTAACATCAAAAGGTTTAAATTTTGTTGTATGATGCATAGTTTGATTATAGGATTTAACTATATCATTCAAAGGTTTTCCAACCCATTTATAATTTCCAATGAAACTAAAATATTTGTATAGTTTATTTTTGAGCGTTTTTATTAACCTTTCAACAATAGATGCTTTTTTAATTGAATACGTGGAATAATGATTTATTTTTAAAAAATGTACATAACGACCAAATTCATTATTATAAAACTCTTTCCCTAAGTCTGTCTGTAAGTTTATCGGTACTCGTTTTGATGATTTAATAATTTGTTCGAAAGAATTTTTAACTTCTATTTTCGTTTTAGATTTTGTTGGAATACACCACGCATACTTTGAAAAGGCGTCAATTACAACCAAAATGTATTTATATCCTCTATTTATCTTATGTAAATTTTGTAAGTCAATCAAATCTGCTTGCCACAAATCATCAATTCCTTTTAATATAACTGCTCGTCGCTTAAAGTTTTTTCGAGCTGATCTGTGTATCTCGTTCACGACTTGCTGCTTTGCCATTGTTTAATTTGTTGAAAATATCGTCTATTTCCCTTTTTGAATAAAAGTTCAATTTCAACTGATTTGCCAACTGATGAATTTGAGAATTTATGTCATCAAACATAGAATCTAGATACTTCTTCTGATAAAGGTTCTGAACGAGCTGATCGACGTACTGCTTATTAACTGCATCATCAGGTGACAATGGATGTGCAAGTCCCTTTAATCTTAATGATTGTAAATCGAAATGTCCATCATCTGATCGGAGCAAAGCATTATTTTTAAGTTCAGAAACTTCAGATACACGCAGGCGTTTATGAAGATGATGACCGAATTTGTCTATATTCATTTTATGTTCTATTTGCACGTCAAAAGTTCTGCCTCGACTAACGATAATAGTAAAGTAACTGTTTTATATATTGACATTGTTAACTAATCCTGCTTCTTGCAGTTCTTCAATAACAGATATGATTTCATTATCCAATCCTGTATTACCAGCTTCACGAGAAGCTATAAGCAATTTTAATCTTTCAACTAATTCGTTTGGGTTATCCCAATATACATATGATACATCGGTTTTAACTTTTTTCATGGTCGATAATCCTTCACCACTTATTAAACGTTCTTTAGCTAATTTAAAAAGCGGTCTTATTACGTATAAATATTTCATGCCTTTGTTGCTTTTAATTGGTTTATTAGGATTAAAATCTCTTCTATGTGCATTAGTTTCTAATAATAAGATTTTATAATTGCGTTTATCATCCTCAGTTACAATATTTAAATCCGGTACTTTCTTATATAGCAATTCGTTTAAACCTGGCGTTAAATAGTAAGTATGGGCATTTACTTTTAATTTTTTATCATGTGTTGTGTATACCGGACAGGATCCCAACATTAGCTTGTCCCGTTCCGTTCGAACACCAAAAGGTATATTTAAGTTGGTAATATAATTCTTTTGAAATTTAGGATCATCACGAGGAGATGCGAAAGAATCTGTCGTCTTAAATGAAATATCATTTATTGAATCCTGATCATTAGTTTGTTCACTTTCCACTCCATCGCTTACATCACTTTCATCGTTGTTTGATGTGTTATCCTCTTGATCTTCATTATCAAGACTCGATTGAGAAGATTTCCTCACAACCGTATAATCATGAATAGATTGCCTCTTTTCTTCACTAGGACTCAATTTTAATCTTTTTACTGACTTTCCCCATCGAAATCCGTCATTTAAATCATCATCATTAGTATTTAAGTAATTATTCTCATTTTTAACTTTAACTATTTCATTAAGTGGTTCTGTTATTGGTTTCAATACTGATTCCAACATCATATCATTATCAGTTTTCATATTACGAATCAGACTAACTTTCTTTTTAACGGCTTCGACAGATTTAAGTACTTTTTCTTTCAAATTTTTCTCGTCATTGATTTTAAGATTCATGTCTGATCTTGATGGTTTTCTATGAAGCAATAAATGTTTCATAATAATGCATCATGTATTATAGTTAATCCATAATGATAAATGTGTCAAAACCCATTCTATAACATCCTGAATTACGAGTAGAATCTTTATTTATAACCAAGTAACTATATGGCAGTTTCCATACTTCAGCACACATTTCTCGAAACTGTGACCAAGACATATCGCTTCCAACGTGCTCATCATAAACATGACGTAAATTAACATCATCTTGCTTAAATAGAATTATTAAGTTAGCATTATCTCTTATTAATTGTTTAGGTATTTTACTATAAGTTTGATTAAGGTAGAAGCTATCAATATTTTTATGACGTCCCATTGCAAAGTAATCCCTTATGTTGTTTTGATTTTCACATGCAACATCATCAAATATAATAATTGAGTTAATGTTAGCTTCATGTGGACTTAGTACTTCATCATTCTCACTATATTTTTTAAATTCGACTGATGGAACCAACATTAGTATTTTTTCTAAATACTGATACATAGGTTGGAAGAGAGTTTTAGAATAAAGATAAAGGTTTTGAAATCGTAGCCCCCGTTCATGCAGCAGAAGACCGACCATTAAATTAGTTTTACCACAGTTAGAAGGACCACAAATGATACTTCGAATTGTGTTCGGTAAAAGCTCTCCATGACGTGAATTGCGATCGTGGCGAACTGGACAAACGACTTCTAATTGCAAGTTTTGAAGTTGTTTCACAAACTTCATATTTCCAAATATAAAAACAATATTACTACCTACGTGTTGTAAGCATGAAATGTCTGTACCCAATGAGAGTAGACCTTCAAGATATTGAGTAGTTATATGTGAATATGTTCAGGTTTTTTAAAACTGTATGAACTTCTTAACCGATTGAGCATTTCAAAACACCTCAAAACCGATTGAGAGTTTCAGAACACCTCAAAACCGATTGGGAGTTTCAGAACACCTCAAAACCGATTGGGAGTTTCAAAACACGAAACACATGAAATGTGTTTTGAAACGCCCAATAATATACTACTCATAGTCGCTGGTTGCCGTAACATCTATTTTTATTTGATTGAGCTCATACGTTTTTATTCATCTCTATTTGATCTTCAATCATATATCCTTCCAAAATTATTCCACATTAATCCAGGGCAGTGGCATCGTCTCTCTAGCGCCATTCCATCTCAGCCTCCTGGGCTGGCAACGCATTTGCGGTCTTAGGATTGTAATCTTAGGATTGTTGTCTTGAGAATGCAAATGTCTATGGACAACAGATCCCACTTACCATAAGAGGGTTACCATGTCATAGCTATGCAGTTCAGTTTATGACGATAGAAAGAGACAGACATATAACTGCTATAGCTTTGACCCTTACACTCGTCCTAAACTGAATTGCTTAGGTCATGGTAACCCCCCAGGTCGCTTGGTCGCTCGTTTCCCTTCATCATGACAAAAAAATAAAAAAAACTGTCTATTCCTCTGCGTTTTGCTTGTGTAGCTCTTACCCGGTAACCTTACTTAATTGTCTGACTATACATTGGCTACCACTCTGATTGGCCTACATTTTTTTTTAGCCCTTATTAGTGTCCCACAGCTGGGCAAAGGCCTCCCCTCTTTTACACCATTTGTCCCATATAAAGAGCAACCGCCACTCGCTTCAAAAGGCGTCCAAGTCATCCTGCCATCTCTTTACAATAATGTTCAAGTAAATATCTTGCAGAAATTTGCAACATGTGTTGTTTTGTCTTTAAACACGTTCCGGCAATAAAAAGGCTGGTTTCACAAAAACAAATAAAAGATCTTTCATAACCGTTAAAACTATATGAAACCGAGCAAAATGTGCTGTGAATTCAAATGCTTCTGAAACTGGAGCATAGCTTAAAATTATCTGGTTAGTCCATGTATATCTTTTAAACGCCTCAAAGTATCTGTTAACACTTACTAACAACCGAGGCCGTTATAAGCTGTTAAATCGCACAAAGTTCCAGAAAAAGGAATAGAGATAATGGAGTCGTATATATCTGTCCCTTGTTTTGCCTAGAACTTGCCAGATTTTTGACAGCTTAAACTACAGCCTCTGTTATGTGTAGCGATTGTCAAATTGCTACGTACAGTATTGTTTCATGCCGTTTTCATTTTTCCATTACACTTCCATTTGCCCATGTGACACATCTTTTGTTTTAAACGCAGCTTGCATACTGTTAAAATTCACTAACACGTTTTAGGCACTGGGCTCTTTTCTACTCGGTCAAACCAAATTGCATAAGTCATACTATCGTATATATACTCCGCCGCCATACTATCGAGTCAAAAAGAGCCTTATAATGTTGACAATACGATAAAATTTCAAAAGAAACTAGATTTTACCGAGTCGAATAGATCGCCTGAGACCAAGCTAGGTACTTTTAAAATTTGTCAGAATCCCCAGGCGTTTGCGGCGGCCAAGTGAAACTTCTGCTGTTACAAAATCTTCCCTGTCCGGAATAACATTTTCAAGAGCCCCACAAAATCCACCGTCAACGGACCGGAAACGTGTTGCAAAGTCGGATGCTACGACAAATAACTTCCGGTGCCCCAGTACCTACTTACAGACTTATCTGTGCCGACGGACAAAAAGAGAACTAATGTTCCACCTTAGCTAGTACTTAAAATCGTTTGACAGTGGCGCCACTCGTGTATGAACGATATATTTGTGTGAGCGTATTTACTGGTCGATAAAAATAGAAGTTGGCTATAATTCACGGAAAATCGGTGACGTTTTTCGTGTTATGATATAGTGGTCATTTTTATTGGCCAAGGTCTGGATTATGAGATTAGTTGCGAGATTTATTTTATGGCCACTCTAGCGTGGGGGAGTTTATTCAATTTTATATAATTTTCCGGGGTTACTGCACTTTAAAAATAATGAATGTTATCCTTGTCATGTACATACATTTATTAAGTTTAAAAAGAAGCTTCACAAAATAATTCAGTAAAAGGCAGTGACTTTCTGGTATTATTGACGTCTATGGGTAACGGTGAATAAATTACATAATTTAATGACGCCATTGTTTATTTTTTCACGTGAAAAAGAATTAAACAATATCCGAGTTTTCTTATGGAAATAGAATACCGCCGCTATTAACATTACCAACACTAGAAAGGTTGTTGGTCCAATGCCGACTTTTCAGGAACATGGGCATTTTTCTTCATTAAACAAAATCCTATACCAAAATGTTCGGAAACACCAAAGATATGAAGTTGGTTCAACAGTATCACCGTACGAAGCAAACACTGCCAACTGAAAAGCGGGTAAATTCTATTCGATGAGGGATATGTTTATAGAATTCGGATTTTCGACAAATCATACGAGAGTGAAACTCTGTGTGTAGTAATTTTAAGAACACTCATAAATCATCAAAAATCCTATTTAACACAGATCAATTACAGCAATTTGAGCCGCTTAATATACTGAATTTTTGACAATACGAAACGTCGACTTGCAAGGCATGTTTTTTGGCAGCTTAGGACTCGAATTCTGAACTTATTCACAGTACTTATAAAAAGATAAAAAAAAGATGTTTATTCAGTAAGTAGGCCGCACGGGCACTTTTACACGTCAAAAATCTAGCGCTTCGCAAGAGACCACTGTTGAGAAGAAACGCCGCGGCCGCAAGAAACTCAACAGTCAGACGTTTTTTTAAATATTACTTATACAATTATAAAACTTAACCTAGCATTATATAAAACAATGAATTTAACATTAAAATATATATATCATGCGTAGTTGAGCAGGAAAATGTGTCAAAACTCAGTATGTTCGGATGAAATAATAATAATAATTAAATATATATTATACATATACTTACCCATGACGGTGCAAAACAACCAGTGTTGATACATTCTCCTACAGAAACCGTGTCAGACAATAATTATACCTACAATGTTTACATAATTTTCTGACTAATCTATTACTAATTTATTTAGGTGTTTAATTTAGGCCAAGCATTTTTATCTGTTAGATAGTCCTCGACCCTATAGTAAGCTTTCGACATCAACGACTTTTTCAAGTAATTTTTAAGTGCTGGAATTGATAACTTTAAAACTTCATCAGGTAATTTATTATAGAAATGAATGCATTGCCCAACAAATGATTTATATACCTTACGGACACGACATTTTTTAATAGCAATTTTATTTTTATTTCTTGTATTCAAATTATGTATATCACAATTCTTAACAAAAGAGTCTTGATTTTTAATGACATAAATAATATTCTCATAAATAAATTGTGACGCTACTGTCAAAATATATGTGTAGATAATATTATGTATGCAACTGTACAAAATTAGGCCTTAACACACTCGTGTGATTTATTATGAAACTTACCTTCGGCTCGTTGCATAACACCACAAGTGTTTTAAGACCCCTCATTATGTATCACTTACATAAACTATTATAACACATGCAATGTAGTACAGAACTGTGGCAAAGTGCATTTACAAAATTCCAATAAGCAATCTCATTGTGTCGGATACAGAGCGTGCGGAGAAATCCCATTTATCTCAGTGGTGAATAGTTCTGGATATAGTCTATTGGCCGTTGCCAAACGTATGGGAATAAACTTGGGACGGGGGCATGGTGATGAGGAAAAGGAGGTTTTATGAAACCATAACTTGTGGTAGGACCTTGTGCAAGGTCCGTCCGGATCGCTACCACCATCTTATCCTTTAATCTAGCGTCAAGCAGCAGTGTTCGAATTGTTTTGTTCCGGTGTGGGGATAAGTAAACCGGTAAAATAACTAGTTTAACTTTTTTTTTCCTTTTGATATATACTAGCATAGATAATTCAACCTCAGTTTCCAGGGTTGGCAACGCATTTGGAGTCTATGGTTTTCTGTCTTGAGATAGAATTCTTGTCTATGGGTCTCAGATCCCACTTACCATCAGGTGGCCTGTGTTCTCGTGTGCCTTATGCTCTAACATAACAATAATCATAAACAAAACACAAAACTTAAAGTCCACTGAAATATGAACTTGGAAGCTTTGGAACTTTGTCTTGAGAACGTATTTATAAAACTGTAACTAGTGTTAACCGATTAATCTGACGTCGTGTCACCACCCTACTACCATCGAGATATCCAAAAAGGATGACAATACTAGCGGCTGCCATTGTGGCGTCGTTATTTTCATGCTTACGAATTTGTTACATGTCTGAGTAAAGCAAAGTTGAAGAAATGTTCTCACTATTTTATCGCTTAGTGTTTTACTCTTAAAACTAGGTATATAAAAGTAAAAAGTCAAGTGTGATTCAGACTCCAGGGTTCGGTAGGTACCGCCCGTCTCACACTTTTGCGATTTTTTTTTATAATAGTGGGAGGCAGTTTTTCCTTAGGGTTTGCTCTAACCTTACCAAATTTGACTCTTGTATATATTACCAAATTGACGATCACAGGACACCTGATGGTACATGGGATCTGTGACCCTTACACATTTGCATTCTCAACACTACAATCTGGAGACTGCAATCCTAAGAGCGCAAATGCGTTGCCAACCCTGAGGACTAAGGGGAACGCCTCTTCGAGTATGCTACTAATTTTACTAATTGTCTTATTCCCACACCGGAGCACAACAAATTGAACAGATGACACCGAAAAAGTGTTTTAGTTGTTGTTTTCATTTAAAGTGATATATTGTTATGTATATGTTAGTCTGTAAGGTTTTTGTTGATAAAGTTATTCTTGCGGTAGGTTAAACATGCAAAACGCAGTCTACGATAAATCCGCTCCGCTTATCACTATAGCGTACCCAAAAACACCGCTGTCATGTCACAATGTCCCAAATGCGTACGCGCCGGTTTGTTTCGAAGATTTATTTTGAACCGAGCAAAATCGCGATCTTTGATGCTCGACCTATACTGCCCTCGTAAATAAAAAGGACGCATAAGCAATTTCATAGTCAAGGTAAATTTTACCCCCTACCTTAAGAAATAAGGCCACTAATACGTACGCGGTTCTATGAGACATACGCCCTTTTTTCCAAGGAGGGCAGTATAACGACGCGGGAGTCGGGGCAATGACCCCGATATGAATTATATAAGTTACTATGCTAATATATTTTTAAGTCGGATCCGTTATCGTGATACAATTGTCGTCAAGTCGTTTGACTGAAAAAACGGAGACATTGTATTAGCGACTTTACCTCGATGCGTTAAAGAACAAAATCCTGAGGCACTCAGTTATAAGGGACGCGGCAGTCTGGGCAATGACCCCGATAGGAATTATATAAGTTACTATGCTAATATATTTTTAAGTCGGATACTCGTTTGACTGAAAAAAATGGAGACGATTAGCGACTTTGTCTCGATGTGTTAAAGAACAAAATCCTGAGGCATTCAGTAAGGCTTACAATTTACGTTGATTTAATAATGTACCTAGTGTCCTGCCGCCGTCCGTATTGTTATGTTTTATTTATTAACAGCATTGCTTTCTTTACAAATAAAGAGTAGGACAAGACTTAGCGATGAAGAAAACGGTCGAAAACAGAATTTAATGTGATTAAGTGATTGAAAAAATAAAAACTCCTAAAGTCCAGCGTACAACGAAGTTTGCCAAATTTTCTTTCCTGGATATAAATAGATAAAGACTTCTAAACGACTTATAACAACTCATTAAGGTTGAAAATCAAATGCCTCTTCAAATAAATAAAAATGGGAATTTGTCCGCTATCGAGTTAAAATGAATAAATAATATTAAATATTTATTGTAACACGGCTGTATAATTAAATTAATTTAACTTAAATGAGTCTTAATTACCATACGCAACGGAAACATAGTTCAACCATTATAACTAAAGACTTAGGTCATCAAAACCATCGTTAATTTTTCTTGTACAGCTAGCAACAAAAATACAGTCGAAGGCATTACTATTTTTAAAGTCATTGGGTCAAATGTGCACACAGATTTTATCAATGGCGAGTCGTACGAGGTTAAATGTTTTTTTACCGGGGTCCCCTTCTTATAATAGACCCTTATTTCATAGACCATAACACTTCGCAGAATTTTCATTTCATAGAAAGCTAATTTCTGCTGACACCTTATTGTTTTCAGATTATCTTAAGCATGTGTTACGTAGGTTAGGTTAGGTTAGACCTGTGACCGCCAAAAAATAATCTGAGAACAATAAGGTTTCAGCAAAAATTTGTTTTCCCATGAAATGAAGGTTCTGCGAAGTGTTATGTTCTATGAAATAAGTGTCTATAAAGGGTACCTATTATTTTATCGAAACACTTTTCAACGAACGTATCATTATGCAGAAATTTCATTTCATCGAAAGGCATTTCTCACTGCATGCGTTTTTTTTTTTTGTCAATTCTAACCAAACCTAACCTACGTAATTAATGTCTAAAATATCCTGAAAACATCTTGGTTTCCGCAGAAACAACCGTTCGACAAAATGAAATTCGATGAAATGATACAATCGATGAAGTGAAATTCGATAAAATGATGCGTTACCGTCTATAAAACAAGGGTAAACCTTTTGTTCATAAATGTACATTAAACCTATTTTAGTTAAAGTATTAAGTGTCTCTTCAATAAGTGTCTGTCCAATTCAAAAACCATATTGACAGAAAGGGTAGAGCATATTTCAAGTACACATTAGCTATTGCGCGTTTATGAATAAGATAGTTAATTTATATATCATCACAGTTCCCTAGGCCGATACGATATAGTCGAGTTTGTCATTAAACTGTACTACTTATGTTGCTAGCTGTACAACATCATGTGTAAAGCCAAGTCTTTGGCTAGAACTAATAGTCTGGCGCGCTCAGATGGAATTTTTAATGATCGTGGTCATTTTGCCAAGATGTATCGTTTTTATAAACTGGTGGGGAAGTTGGCCAATGGCGAAAGTTTGCTGACTGAACGAAGTGAGGTCTAAGAACCGTGTTAGTAAATTGAGCTTAACCAGTCGACTCTTAAGAGATGTATCTACTTTTGGACAATATTACAATGCAATTAGGCGAAAAAGTGGAAACATCTCTTTGTACTCGATTGATCGACACATCAGACCCAAGATGTCAAAATAAACGTCAAGTCATAGAAAACTGTCATTTTTGAGGTGATTTCAATCAATGCTATTTATTAATACGGTCTTGATAGTCAACTGATATGGCATTCGCATGTTTGATTGAATATTTCACAAAAACTTGTATTCCTATTGTATGTGTGCTTCTTTGCCTTCCCTATGCCATGAAGATTCAGGAATGTAAGTTTATTTTGCTTTTAGTGATAAAAGTTCATGTTGAACTTTTTGAGCAATCGTTTTTTGTAACAACATAAGTTTATGCCTTGTATTTGATTTTGTTACGTTTCAAACAATATCGTAATACACTGGTGCAATTTCGAAGCGCAAATCATAGCAATAAAGTTCAATTTTGATTAAAGTGTCTCGTGTTTGGTTCCTTCGTTATCGCTCGTATTTGTCTCAATTACTCTTCTAGATACCAAATTTCATCAAGGTCTTATAATTAGTACTCGAGGTATTGTCAAATGTGGGTTTATGAAACGAGCCGAAGGCAAGTTTCATAATAACATCACGCAAGTGTTTAATGCCTAATTATTTACAGTTACATACACTACTTTATCTACCCACATATCATAAGCCTCCATGGTGCATTCAGGAGCCGCATATTAAATTTTAACCGGTAATGGCGGTAATGAAAATATTGAAAAGTTTTCTGGCAGCTGTCATAGTTTTTTTTTAATTCAGAGACAAACTAGAGTCGGCTCCAACTATCATATCGTTCGATATCTTACTTACGTGCGACATTGTCCAATTTTGTATGCAAATTGACAATTCATTTCGAACTAAACGTCATCTCGACTGATCGTCTTTTTGTATCTATGTAATGTAATTTTGTATTGTTGCGAATAAATGTCTCCTTATCTTTATCTTTATCTTTTGATATTAGAATAGCGGTCAAATCAAATTTCTTTGTTTTTCAGAGACGTACGAAATTTGAATGTCATAAGAACATTGAAATGAAAGATTACTGCCGCAGATAAAAAAATTGCTCTAACAACAGAGTTGATTATTATGCTGGTCATAATTTGCGGTTTCTGAACGTATCATAGAGGGTTTATGATATGAGTGTAGATAAACATATAAATAAATGAAATGAAAATGTTTATTACATAAATGAAACCCTATAAGAAGTAGAAGCAATACAGTTCATTTTAATCAGAATTATTTAAGAGAAATATTCTCGTATCTTGGACCACTGGCACCTCAGTGCGGGAGTAAGATTTGTGGTCGAAAAACTTTGTCCATTAGGACCCGCTGCCCATCGCCGGTTACTTGTCCTGTTTAAGAACATTCTTTAAAAGTTTACGGGTTTAAATCTTTGCCTGTTTCTAATCCCTGTGTTGAGGAACTCTATTAAACTCCTTACAATTTGTTGAGTAAATCGTACATTTTTTGTTTTCCTTGTAACATAAATCAAATATACTTAAGTGGTTTGAAAGCAGGAAAACTTAAGTGTTTAAATGGTAAAATTAATACAGAGACAGAAAATACAGGGTGAAATCTAAGTCGTGAAATAAATGATCACCTCTGTGTTCTACCCACGAATATGAACAACTTTCACTATGGGACCAACTCTGAAATCACGAAAAAACAGTCAGCTGTTTAATAGAAAAGTTTAATACGTAGGTACTCGACTAAAATGTAGCAGCTTAATTTTTTTCCTGATTTCAGAGTTGGTCCCATAGTGAAAGTTGTTAATATTCGTGGGTAGAACACAGAGGTGATCATTTGTTTCACGACTTAGATTTCACCCGGTATAACTCGATGAAAAGTTTTACTTATTTACTACTGTGAATATTGTTCGTGATTCAGAATATTTAAATGCCCTACATAAAAAATATATATAATAAAACAAATCATTATCTGTCTCAATGCTGTGCTTTATGCTGAAACATAATTGAAAATAAAATTTAAATCTCCTTAATTTATATAGGGTGATGGAACCAGTAATGGACAAGGCACCAATAGTCCAATAATGGACACTTGATTCTTATTTAACAAAAGATAAGGGTTATACATTTGTTTTGCAACAATCAATTTAGGACCGTATTAAATTTGAATTAAGAGTGAAGTGTCCATTACTGGTGCCTGTCCGCTAAAAGTGTCCATCATTGGTGCCGTTACCCTATTGTAATGTTAGTATAAAGGGGGCTTTCTTCTGCTGTAATATTTACGTCAAGTCCTGGAACACCCTGTATATTTAATACAACATTGCACGTACCTACACAAAACATATTACCTGGTCTCGCAACACAACGTGAGTCTGAATTTACGTTCCAACTTGTAGCAAACAATCTACCGATTACTTTCGCATCCGTTACTAGCACTCACGGCATCCGCTTGCGTATTCCGCTGCAGTGTGTTTCGGACCGAACCTCAATGTATATTCAGGGCCAGGCGTCCCGTTCATCATACAAAACGGTTAAAATATGAGTTCTGGGCACTGAATTTGTTATTAATGGCAGTTTTTGTTCCAAATCGTAATAAGCGTATTAATTGGTAACTTGAGATTTATGGAAAAAGTTGTTGCTAATTGATGAAAGATTAGTTTTGTTAACGTTTCTATGTACTTATTTGTTTTTTAAGGGGTTATTAGGGCCATCAACTTTTCGATGCCTAAAATATAAATGAAAATTTAAGATCCATTTAAAAAATTCGTAGATATCTTGAGATTGTTTACAGGAGCCCCACGTTAAGTCTAATCCAGGTCTCACTTTTTACTGTAAATTTAGCCGCTATTTTTGTTATTTTTCTATATAAAACAAGAATTTGCTGCTCAAATTACCACTACGTTACCAGTCTCCACGTCCCCTTGCAAATAACGACCACTGCGTTACTATATTAGCCTTTTTTTAACCCAACCCCAGACAATTTGGTATAAAACATTATTCAGGTACGTAGATCAATATCTGAAAATTGTGTGCATTTCTAATGTCATCAAATTTTGTTGAAAATTATTACTTTAAAATAACGTTCACGTTAAGGGATGTTTTCTTAGGCATCAAAAAGAAGAATGGCCCATTGGCAGTCTTTTGATACTTAGTAGATTCAAGAGATAGTTTAGCTTTTTAAGCATACAACTAGGTCTTTCGTATGCATGTATTTAAAATACATTAACTGTACAAACAACAAAATAAACAACATAATAGGTATGTACAAAGGCGAACTACTACTATATCTTGAAACGTATTGTTATAATATTTTTAACGATATTTTTACCTTTATTGACTTGATAAAGGTATCGTTTAAATATCTACTGGTTTCGGAAGCAAGATGATTTAAAAAAGTGGAATGTAGGCGCTGTTTTGTATAGAGGTAAGTAAAAACTTAATTGAAAGCCCTTAGCTTAGGTAATATGGCCTAAAATAACACGTCTAAAAATAACAGAGATGTAAAGAGAGCTAACGTTCAGGTTTAATTACGAGTATTTACCTAATGTTTGTTATTTAGCAAAGTATCCCAAAATAATTGCGTAGGTATTTTTATAAAATAAATGATTTTCTTTCATTATCGTAGTAATGATCATCGTGAGTATCAAGAGGAAGAATTATGTTTGTTCGTCCGTTGAAGGTAATCTCTGGAATGGCTGAACTGATTTTAAAATTATTTTACAAATATGAAGCTAGCCTGTTTGTGCAAAATGTGGTTACAGAATTATCAACAAGTTTTTAGAGTTGTTGGTAATTCTGTAGCTCTGCCTACCCCACTCTGTGAACGAAGGCGTGAGTTTATGTATGTATGTATGTATGAAGCTACTTTAACCATGACCAATAAACCAAGTATTATTAATTAGTTTGTTTATACCGGAGCGAAGCGAGGGCGGACTATATAAACATACCTGATTTAATTTCAATAAAACATTGAACTAATTAATAAGTTAACTGAGCATTTCTCAAAAAATTATGAAACTCATTAACACCTCCAAATAAAAAAAAAAATGGTAGGTAGGTAGAGAACATGAAACTATGCAATAATTAAATAATATTCTAATGTGTCCCAAAATATTTATGGAAAGTTCCTTTTGTGTTACCAAAAACCTATGAATATCGGTAACACAAAAGGAACTTTCCATACAAATATTTTGGGAAACATTAGAATAATTATTTAATTATTGCATAGTTTGATGTTCTCTACCTATCTTCCATTTTTTATTTGGAGATGTCACTCAAAGTGGCAAAAAAATTGAGAAATGCTCAACTAGCAATATGAGTTTTATGTAACACCTGTATTATACATAAAAACACTCCTCTTGAATCATCTATCTCTATTGATGAAAACCATATAAAATCCGTTGCGGAGCTTGAAAGACCTAAGCGTATAGTCAACAGCATAAATAAGTCATCATTTATGTAACTTGTCACTTTAACGTCGTGTTTGAAATGTCATACAAAATTGTGAAACGATTGAAAGCGACAAGGTACATAAATGATAACTTATTTATGCTGTTGACTGTACATACAGAGATAGACAGCGGGAAGCCACTTTGCTATACTATGTAAAGATTTCATTTTCAAAGCTATTTTGAGCACAACGGTCCATTCAAATGTTTTTCATTTCGCGTGTCATGTAGGCGTTAAGAGCGGGTACACATTGGGCGCTCGGCGCTGCGTTGAGCGCGCGTTGATAGCGTACACACACCGCGTTCAGCACGGCGTTCAGCGAGCGAGAGCGAGTACACATTAGGCGTTTTGAGGCGCGCGCTTTGGTAACGCGCGTTTTGAGAACCAGTAGTTCTTATCTAGGTGTACATATGCAATCGCGCGTTCAAATGTACAACAAAATGGCGGCTCATGTATCTCGAAGCGCACGGCTGACGCCCTTCCAACGCGCGTTTAAACGAAAATCTCAAAGCGCGCGTTCGACTCGCGCTTGATCAGAAACGCGCGCTTGCATGTGTACACCTAGATAAGAACTACTGGTTCTCAAAACGCGCGTTAGCAAAGCGCGCGCTTCAAAACCCCTAATATGTACTCGCTCTAAGAGCTCGAGTGAAACCTAAGAGGCTTTAACGTCCGTAATACCTACGTACAAAATATGCAGGTATTATATCAAAGGTGTCTGAGGATGGTCTAAATGCACTTAAGGGGCTACCAAGGGCAGATGACCTTCGATCTGAAGCTGTAAACTTTCAGTTGTTGTTAAAACCTATTTGAATTAACACTGCTGTTCTAAACTAGCTGCCATCTCAATTTTTCTTTTACAAGTCACTGATATCGAGATTTATGCTATCGAAGTTTGACATTTATACTCCAAAAAAGTAGTTTTTTGGTCCTTATTTCCATATTTTTCACTTTAGAAAAAAATCCTTCGTTGAATTTTTACATATATTAATGAAGAATATTTAGATGTAGTTTTCATTTCAATTAACGCCAAGATGAAAAAGTTAGAACCAGTTTTGTGTTTTTATAGCCATGTTTTTAAAAAATTATATAAAAATAACCAAGGGTTATTTTGAAATTCTGTTCGTCAGAATCAAAGATGAATATATGGATAATTATAATATATTTTTTCATAAATTAACATTCAGGTTTGACTGAGTTATAAGAACTTAAACTTCATCAAAAACGTCTGTTATGGGCATGGTAGCCCCTTAATGTTTTATATAAAAAAAACTCAATATTATTCAGTTATTTTTCTCATACAGCGTGTTCCTAAAACCAACGACACAACGAAGATGGCTGATGAATATTTCCAAAAAAATGTAGGTACTAGTAAATATATTTAAAGTTAAAAAATAACCTCTATTCCAAATGTAACTTACAGTAAGTTTGACCGGGTTGAACAAAAAAAAAAAACCTGTTTTTATTGAAGTCGTAATTACTTAATCTGGTAGCATATCAGCCGTCCTATTAATCATCTTTGCTTAAGAGACACTATACAATTTTTTTCTTACAATATCAAAGTAAATAAAACACTCATAGACAATAAATATTATATTTAAAAACTTCGAGTTTTGCGGGGCAAGGCTCACAAGGGCTGCCAAAATACGAAACTCATGATCTCCCTCATGAGAACCCTGTATCATTTCAAATAGCTTTGAATAATATTATAAACTTTATTGTAACTAAATTTATATTTTCATTAAACTCTTCTCAGCACAACCCTTAAGAGGATTATGATGCTAAATATTTCCATACAAAATGCGGTAACATTTCTCTCCCTCTCCCACCCACCGGCTCAAATTTGTGACCACCCTTTTTTGTCTCAATTTAAAATACTGAAGAAATAAATGATTTTTTTCTTCCCCGAAAATTAAAAGAAAAGGGTTATGTGTTTATCATCTTATATATGTATGTTTGTTCCTTTGTGTGGCGCTCTAGAAACTAAACGCATGGACCACTAAAGTAAAGTGTCACTAAAAGTGTCACTAAAGATATGACAGTAATTAAAATGGCTGCTAGACGCCATATTGTAAAAAAGAAAAAAAAAAGTCGACGAACTATGACAAATGGGGTATCATTGAATAGGTATTTAAAAATCATCTTTAGGTTTCTTTAATATTTTTTCATTCTGGACGATCATTTAGTATTTATACCGATTTAAAGTTGGTTAGCAACAACAGTCGGGTTTTTTAAAGCTTGCTTTTTACCGTGTTGAATAGAGGCGCTGGTCTCACTGTCAAATAAATAGGAGCTGTCAAAACGTTAATATGATTAAAATCTCAAGCCAAAATGAACTAAAACAAAGTAGAAGGCATTGACTAAAAGCAAAATGTATCAAATCTGAAGGCATCTTCAAACTTTCGCGTTGAATACGTATGTTTACATACATCAAAAGGTTATAGGGTTAAGCTTAATAAGTTCAGGGGTCGTATCTTGGAGCTTTCCGAGGTCATTACACGGATTAATAAACTTGTTTTAACCTATGACTGATCACGTATAATTCTTTTCATCACACTTGCTCGGAAAGCGTGTTATAACACGCAGGCGTATAGGGCAGTTATAGCCGATTTAGCTCCCTAGGGAGTTATGACTTTAGTTTTAAAATATAGAATCCACTCGTACATCATTTCAGACTAAGGAGGCGTAAAATCAGCCAAGGTTTATTTTCTATATTAAAAACTTGGCTACAAACCAATTTTACTGTATAATTAAACTTATAAGGTACATTTATCTGCATTACATTTATATTTTACAATTATTTCAGAGACATTAACAATTATTTTATTAAATTTCATATTGAAATTTGGTACAATCTGGCAGTACCTTTGGCCTGTCAAGTTTAAAAACCAAAGCAGTTCTAAGCATTATCTGTGGAATACTATATTGAAAAAAGTTGACGAAGTTTTTTAGTGAGTCGAGTTCATTTGTTTGATTGTTGTTTCCAAAGCGATTTTTTTTTCTATATTTTTTTATTTCCTCGCAAATGTGAAGAAAAACATTGTGTGTATCACGGGCATTAAGGGGATTACAAACTAGTCTCTCGTTAGCAATCCCCTTCATACCGCCCTTGATGGACACATTTGTGGCCACTAGTTAGTAGCTTTATTCCACTTTGTAGCGTCCAAACTGCCTACAAACAGAGAATCCACCGAGTGGGTTTCTGGCATTGAAAGTGTTAAAAGACATCATAAAAAAGAATGAGAATAAAACAGAGCGATGAACTTTTGTTACAATATACGTTGCCTTCACTAAATTGATAGCAAGGGCGGCCAGGACATCTGTTTCAGTTAATCATCTTGGTCCTAAATTTAATTTTAATCAAGTCACTGCTTGAAATTTAAAAAATAACGGACAAGTGCGAGTCGGAGTCCCACCGAGGGTTCCGCACATGACATGGTAAACTCAATTCAAAATTTGGACCGCCGTTCGTTGCATAAAGCCCGTGTTTTCTTTTGGGATTTAATTAAAATTTTATTGTTTTCAGATTTTTTCCTATATTTGTAGTATAAGACGGTATAACTTGCCAAATTTCATAGATCTAGGTCAACGGAACATACCCTATAAATTTTGATATCCTTGAGAGTGTCGACATACGTTTTTTGCGGCAAAAACGGCCGTATCTTTGCTTCACGTTAACTCAGGAGTTTGAGTTTTGACAACTTCAAGGGACAGTAGACCTTATTATAATTATGGTTTTAATTTCAAGTCGATACCTCCACGCGTTCCCGAGATAAAGGGTCTTGACAGACAGACGGACAACAAAGTGATCCTATAAGGGTTTCGTTTTTTCCTTTTGAGGTATGAAACCCTAAAAACAGGCCCTGCTATTTAAATAAATAGCTCAAAGTAGATTAATTATACCAATTTACTAAATCAATATTTTAACGTATTGCCAAGCAGCAGCGTTCGCATTTTTGTGTTCCAGTGTAGGGATAACAACCGGTGAAATTATTTTTTCCTTTTACTAGCATAGATACCGCATTTGAAGTCTTAGGATTTCAGACTTGAGATTGTAGTGTTGAGAATTCAAATGTGTTGTGTGCTCTGTCTTCTTCTTCGTCATTAAAAAAACATTTAAATAAGCAATTACATAATAGTCATCATAAACAAAACACAACTTAAAGTACCACTGAAATATGAACTTGGAAGCTTTTCCCAAGAAATTTTAATTGCAGGAGCGTAGTTTATTGTATCATTCTCTCATTTGTGTTCATATTCCGCTCCCACAATTCCAGGAATATTTCATAAACGTACTTTACTCTCGCTGTTTTTCGTTGGGACTGTATTAAATATTTTATTACTTACGTTAATTTGTTTATTTTAGAGTGTGCCGAGCGTCCATGCCTCATTGTAAATAATAAAATAAAGTATCAACTTGAAATCGAAGAGTGCTTTTTGTTGTGCAAATGAATACACAATGCATATTATATATCATAAATGAAAAAGTTTAATGACCTTCGTGTAGTCAACTTAACGGAAAAATGTGACGATTTTTTTCCGTTAAATTACTCACTCATAATTAAATTAAATTATTTCATATAACCTATGAATTGTGCATCCATTTGAAAAAAAAAAAACTAATCCTCAATGTCAAGACACAACTTTAGTTTATTAGTTCCCGTGGGTGTCGTAAAAGGCAACTAAGGGAGCATACAATTTTTAGCACCTTAGGTCACCCTATGGTAAACCATCAACAAAAGTATTTCCAAGTAGGGCTTCCAATCCCGGCATACCGGGATCCCGGTATTCCGAGATCCCGCGCTATTTTCCAGTCCCGATTGTTGCGGGATTACGAGCGCGGGATCCGCGGGATTTGCGGGATGCAATAGTTTGGCAGCCGACACATTAGATATGTTGTTATCTTTGAAAAATGTCAACTGAATGCTCACCTAACTAACTAAAGTTTTAATTAGTACTTTTTCAACATTCTGTCTTGGTTTTTGTTTATTGTGTGTAGGATTTTGTTATTTTTTCTATAGGTTTCTTCATTATACGCGGGATTCCGCAAACACCGGGATCCCGTGGGTTTGAAAATGTTCAGTCTCGCAGATACCGAGATTGAAGATAGGCTGCGGGATTGGAAGCCCTATTCTGTCCTCCTTAGAAAAAAGGCCGTATGTCTCATAGACCCTCATATTGTAGTAGTGAACTTATTTCTTAAGATACGAGTAGAGGGTTAAATTTAATTTGACTACCAAATCGCACAAGCGTCCTTTTTATTTAGGAGGGCAGTTTTTCCAAGGACGGTTGGTGTAAACTTAGCCAAAACCTTAGCAACATGACATGATAAGTAAGTTGAAAGAAAAATACATTGCATCGACCCCAAATAAATTGGGATAAGAGTAGGAGAATGATGACCTTAGTTTATTAGAAAAAAAAATAGTAATGAGGATGCCACTGGACTCTCGCCTCGGTATAATCTTAAAGGCTAATGGGCGCTCTACACTATCGGCGATAATCGTTGATGGTCTGATCGTCTATAATCGGCACGATCGTATTAGTTTTCGAACGGCAAGCGTACAAGATGGACGCGGATTGTGTTGCTGCTTTATTATTTAATAAATGGAAGAAAAGAAGATGTTTGTGCTTGAGCATTAATCATGATTAAACGAAATATGTAGATACAATAACTATATAATACAATTTAATTTTTAATAAATTTTCCACTGGGGAATCAATGATCGGCGATAGTGTGGGCAGCTCAACGCACAACACAGCGATTCCCTTTGATCGAGCCCGAAAAACCGACAAATCACGCGCAGGCGGTCATCGGCGATCATAGACGATGATCGGCGAATACAGCCGCGTATGCCCTTTACACCATCGTGCTCGCCCGTAATCGTCTGTATTCGCCGATAGTGTAGAGGGCTCAGAAGGTTTTGTTACAAAAGCTACACAGATTCTATTCTGTCCATTTCCATATAATTCCATAAACCCCTAAATTGAGTGATCTATAATAATTTATCTTTACTAAACTACAAATTTAAAATTTATTAAATCGGAACATAATGGGCAAGGCTAACGCCCTTAATTATAAACGTGGAATAACCGTGAGGTAAGCTAAACCATGCTTTGTCCTTATAGTCATTATGACATTTGAATTTGACAGATAAGGACAAGAGAAAGGAAGAGGAAGGAAGTTCCACGTTTATAAATAAGGGCGTAAGACATTAATTTGCCCGTAATGCCCTCCTAAATAAAAAGAACGCATGCGAAATTTGATAGTCAAAGTAAATTTAACCCACGATCTTAAAAAATAAGGTAACTAATACATACGCGGTTCTATGAGACATACGCCCTTTTTCCAAGGAGGGCGTATGTCTCATTCGCAGTAGGCTAGCTACGGCGTAGATCCGTAGCGGTCGGTCGTAGACCTTTACACAAATTGCAAGCCTACGAGACGCGTTATTTCGAATTCAATGAATTATGTACTAATTTGAAATGGAAATTGAGTTTACATTAAGTGTTGAAGAAATAGTGTTTTTAATGTGCGTTTAGTATAAATACATATAGTTTACGTAAAAAACTGTAAACTATGGATACATTTACAAGAAAATTTTGAAAAGAATTTTTGGGTACATTGAGTGTTTTAGTTTTAACAAATTGAACAATATAATAATCATCTTTTGTCTAAACAAAATCACTTTGTTTTGG
The DNA here is from genome assembly GCA_946894065.1 of Acleris literana. NCBI lineage: Eukaryota > Metazoa > Arthropoda > Insecta > Lepidoptera > Tortricidae > Acleris > Acleris literana. Next base: position 4,957,161 of record OX335671.1, read on the forward strand.
TTAAAGTTGGGTCTATTTGCTTTTGACGCAAATTCAAGAACCGGAGAGAAACGTGTTGTGACGCAGCAACCTGTATAACTTAAAATAAACGTCTTAAGTTAAAAGTAACCACAAAAGAGGGGTTCTCTTTAAGTTATGTCACATTATTAATTTTATGTTTAAATATTTAAGGAGCTTCGTTTTTTTCTATATTTTAATACTAATATCATAACATTATTCAATTTATACGTCATTAAAATATGAAATTTGAATTAATAAATAAAACACAAACACCTGTTAAAATTTACAACATCACTCATATATGTAATATTAAAAAACCCATACAAATTTGAGATGTCATCATCACGATGTATCGCCAACTGTTTTCAACACAGCTTGAAAATTTTCTTATTATTTGACATGACAAGTTATAGTACTTTATTTAACTCAGCCGCCATTACTATGGTGACGTTGACAATACGAATACATAGAAATAGAGGATGTCGGTAGGGGACGTCCTAGACGGACGTACGGTGATCAGATTCGCGATGTACTGACTAAGGGCCAAATCAAAAGTACCCGAAACCGACGTACGTGCATGAAGAGGGTGACGAATGTAGAGGAAGCGAAAGTTGTATGTTTAGACCGGTGCACCTGGCGTTCCATAGTCTCTAACTACCCCATTGGGAGACAGGCGTGAAGGTATGTATGTATGTGTAGAAATAGAGGTACTGTTACAATCACACCAGTTTCATACACAGACCTACAAGTAAAAGAACATATTGTACACACAAAATATAAACATATCGATGAAAATAAAGCACGTTTAGTCAATTTCCGGTGTGCTTCAAGCAGAAAACTACAAACAGATCCTTTCCTCTGCGAATGTCACCCTTCAAACACAGTCATGTTCCGAACGTTTGTTATAATTGTAGGGAGTTCATATTTTAATACGACTTTTTGTATAAAGAAAAGGAAATTTCAAAAACGTTGTATGTACCTACGAGCTCTTCCCACGATTCCGTCCAGATAAAATGTCGTTTATCACTATTCCCTCAAGGTTTCAAGTTTTTGAATAAAAAGTACTCTGAATCATTCCCTGGGCTACAAACTAACTCAAAATAATTCACATTACTATAACTCTGCCCTCCTTCGAAAAAAGGGCGTATGTTTCATAGAACCGCGTATGAATTAGTGACCTTATTTCTTAAGCTTGGGTGTACAATTTACTATCAAACTGCATATGCGTGCTTTTTATTTAGGAGGGCAGAACTGCCCTCCTACGGAAAGAAGTCACATCTACTATATGAATTGTATTGCACTTCCAACCTTATTATAACCTTTGAGAGTTTAATATGCTTCTATGAATTAAATGCCTGTGCCTTTTCTCGTACGAAGGGAAAATATCTAAACACATTTTACTGAGAACTGAGATATATCTTGTTAATACATGTTAAATTATTGTCCTAGTGTTTCACTGAAAACTGTCAAACCTTAAAACATACAAGGTTATATTAAAACCCCTATCCCTTTTCAGTGACGGTGACAAATTACATTTGTATCCATTGCAAAGTAAACGAGTTTCTATATCACTAAACCCCATAAAACTACGCAATGTACAGTGTGACTATTTAACTAGGTAGTTAATAATCAATTAAAAGAAAAATAACATTTAATAGGCTTGTTAAAAACACCTTTTAATGTTTAAAAAATATTTGTCATTATGTGTTTTTTTTAATTTACCTTAACATCGCCTCGTGTGGTTGCCGAGTTAGAATAGTGCCACTCCATGTCTTCCCGTGGATTATATGGTATTTGGGAATCACGGGGCTATTTGGGAATCACGGGGCTATTTGGGAATCACGGGGCTATTTGGAACAAAGTAATCATAAGCTTTTAGACTTAGTTGATATATTTTTTGTAATGGTTGTGATAGAACTGTAAAACTTGTTGTCAGGGTTTTCAGTTCTACTATTGCCATGACAAAAATATATCAACTAAAAGCTTATAATTACTTGGTTCCAAATAGCCCCGTGATTCCCAAATAGCCCCGTTTTACGGTATTTTAAAGGTCAAGTTTATTTTCAACGTCCTTTCGTTTTGTGTTGCGAAAAAAAAAAGGTTATTACAAGCCCCAATTATTAATGACTAAGTCAAACGCCCATAATAAGATTTTACTACGAGTCTTAAATCCATATTTATTAATACTTAGTACTTAATTAAGCTGTGTGGTTGCCGGCTTAGAATAGTACCACTCCATGCCTTCCCGTGGATGTCGTAAGAGACGACTAAGGGAATAAAGGCTTGTAGTACTGTTAGGCGATGGGCTTGCAACCTGTCTCTAATACGCTGGTAAACATCTTAGCCTGATTATGCAAAATGTGGTTACAGAATTATCAACAAGCTTTTAGAGTTGTTGGCAATTCTGTAGCTCTGCCTACCCCAAACTGGGAATAAAGGCGTGAGTTTATGTATGTATGTATGTACTTAATAGTCTTTACATAGTATAAAAAAAATCGCTTCCCACCGTCCGTCCCTCTGTTTGTACGTTTAGACCTTTTTAACTACGCAACGATGTTAAATGCGTAATTAATTAATAGATAGAGTGATTCAAGATGAAGGTTTTATGTATATTAAATTGTGGATTATGTACTGGTGTTACAGAAAACTTACATAAACCGAAGCGAAGCGAGGGCCGGTCGATTAGTAATAAGTATACCTAGAGATTTTCCTAGCACTAACGACGTGTTGTTAGTGCTTGACATAATAAAAACATCGACAATCCTGTTATCGATAAGTGTACCATTTCAATGTCATAGACTGATTTTCACTGAAGTATGTAAAATATTAATAAATTGATAGTTTTGTTATTATTATTTTATTTTATAACGCACCACGTTGTTATATGAATCATATGAGATATGATTAGGGTTGCCAACCGTACTATAATATATAGTATTGTACTATATTTTGACTCTGTGTACTAAATACTGTTGAAGAAATATATAGTACGCAAAAATACTATATATTTCGGTCAGTCCTTATACATACGCCGTTTGGATTGGCCATTTCAACCTGATTTTAAGCACTAATGTAGTGGAGTGGAGAAATAGGCTTTTTTCAGCTCAGATAGTGGCCCCAAAACCAGACAGAATGTTAGTAAGTGGTAAATATTGTGAATTATATTTAATGAATAAATTAACACACTTTTTAAAAAGTTTTTCTTCAAAGCACTATATTTTCTTTCTGTGTACTATATTTTTTATGCCTTGGGCTGGAAAATACTATATTTGCCCAAGAAATAGTTGGCAACCCTACACATGATTGTAATTTTTCCTTGATGATATGATTTCGCTATGTTCTTATAAGGTACTACAATGGGTTTTAGGGCATTGTGAATATTTTTTTATAACTATATAATGTAATGATGTACGATTATTTCCTCTATGACGATGAAGTGGTGATTATCGATAACAGGTTTGTCGATATTATAATTATGTCAAGCACTAACCACATGTTGTTCCTGCTACAAAAATATCTAGGTCTGGACTAATAAGTTAAATGTTATGTAGAACCGCTATATTTTAAAGTGGGAACACCAACACAGATAAACAACGATTGGGTCAAAATTGGGTAACATTACCAAAACACTAAAAAAAAGCCTTCATTTTCTTTATAATGCTATCACTAAGTCAATATTTAACTAACAATTTTACTTATTCAATATAAGCGTAACCCAGGTTTACTTCAAAAATTTTTTCAACTACGCCTAAATAATGACGACCTGTTGAAAAACCTTTAAAAAATTACACCCAAGCTATTCAACTCGGACTGTACACCTTAAATGCTAAAACGCTGTAACCACCATAGTGACCGTTCCAATTCCAATCTTAACGCGTTAACATTAAGCCCAAATCAAATACATATGATCCGGTAACTGGATAAATCTACAGGTTGATTATTTTTAAACCTAACTTACCGTTGTAAACACTTTGTAGTTAGTCACTTGACACGTTTAACTCGCGGTCGATAGAAGCCACGCGTGCGTCTAGCTTCGGGGCTGCGGACAGACTGAGGGCGGAACACCCTGTAGGGTTGTGTTTGTATGCGTAAGGGCTTTATGTTCGTTTGTTTTGTTTTGCATATAATATTTGACATTACGTGCGATTCAGTGCGATATGTTCGTGAAAACTTGGGTGTTTGTTTAACGTCAAACGTCAACGTTTTAACGTCAAAAGAAAGTATGTCTTGAGGAAACAACATTCTGAGATTTATATTAAAATAAAACATATTATGTGACAACACAAAAAGAATAAGGACACATTTTAGAGTATAAAAAAATAGAGAGTTGTTTCATGAAATAGGTACTATAACCAAAAGTGCATAACATATCAAAGACTATATGAAAATGTGACTTTGTTGCTTCAACATGTAATGTACCGGATTAATAACAAACTAACCATACCGGCATACATTAGAGGCTTTTATGTAGAAAATTTTAGAGCAATTTTGGTGATGCATAAATTTACAATGACAACGTATTTAAAACTGTTGACATACTTTAAAACTACACCATTAAAGAGACAAAACAACACTGATGACGTCATCGTGCACTAATGATGCGTCTGACCTTTACAGGGTGTATTTTTTATCGCGCGAATTAAATTCATAACAGAGCAATAATACTAGCTTTAAAAGAGGTTAAAAAGATTGCAAAGTTCAGTACCGAAAAACTATATTTTTTAACAGCTTAAATGTGTGTGTGAGATCTTTAGTAGGAATATCAATGATTGCGTCAAGTAAAGAAGTAATGGAGGCACAAGTGTCACTTTTCTTACATTGTCTATCGTAAATTTAAAAGATAACCAAAGAAAATATTGATAAAAGCCCTAGGCATCCTAGTAGCTTTGCTACCAGATTAATAATGAAGCATTTTGTGCTGTATCTATTTGTTTTTTTTTTCATTTTCTTTAGTACCACTAAAGGAAGCCTGCCGTTTGGCCAGAATATTTTTGGCCAAATGTATCATTTCCCAAATTTTAATTTCCCTAAAAGCTTTCTTTATTGTTTATGTTTTATATCCGAGATATCGAAACCGTTCACTACGTCTGTTAGGTTAAGTTACACTTGAGACTGTATAAATAACTACATATATGAAAAGCAAGCTTTAAAAACGCGACTGCATTTTTTATACTCTCGTCCATATACCTACATAATGTTAATAATTGTCATTTTGCCATTGTTGTTATATCAATTTAAACATTTTAGGTATCCTATGTCACCCGGGATGACGTAAGGATTCTAATGATACCTAACACATCTAAATCGGTCAAGGGATTTAGAAGTTATGGTGGAATAAAGAAACTCACATACATACAAACATGAACCCTGAAAACATTACACTCCGTTTTATGGGGCAGTCGTGTAAAAATAAATCAACTGCGACGGGAAAGCACTTTTTGAGAAATGAAAATTTGGGAAATTATACATTTGACCAAAAATATTTTGGCTAAACGAAGGTAACCCACCACTAATACTACTTATGACCTGTTGTTTGTCGGTAGTTAAACTAACTAATGGTCAAAAAACGCTAGGTACTAATGGTTAAAATCTCAAGGAAAAATTACAAATTTTCGATTCCTTTTTCGAATTTTAACAATTAGTTGAGTTAACTACTGATCAAACAACAGGCTCTTAGAACTATTTTAATAAGGATTTTAATCATTAGTAACGTTTTTTGACCATTACTTAGTTTAACTAACGAACAAACAACAGGCCATTAAAGGCAAAGCAGTACCTTTTCTCACGAATGACCCAAACGGGCTTGTAAAATATCCTAATTCCATCCCTACTTTCCTGTAAAACGTCACGTGAGACAAACTAGCAATGTAATAGCCATTATGAAACTATCAAATAACCGTTAGGAGCTCACAGCTGTTTCACGCTCAATAACTAATAACGCCATAAGAAAATATCAGCTACACAAAACTTACGACCTTCTGTAAACAAACGTGTTGTATGCGCCTAAACAGCGTAAAGTTGTAAGTAAATGCAAATTACGTGACTCTTACGACTTTCTAGCTAGCAGGGTTCACGGTCAGCTTTGGGAAAATAATTTTACCTTATTTGCGACCTCCCTGAGGAAATGGGGGGGCCGTAAGTCTGCACGGCTTTGCAATGTTACATTATGTTTCAAGTATATTATGAGAAGTAAAGTCTGGTCCACTTTGGCAAAGTTGAATCGTAAATTTTAACCGTCACTAAACATAACTTACTGTTGAACAACCTGCTTGGACTGTTTTGTAACAGTATTATTTTTTAAGAAAGATTTCATGCTTAAAAAAAATGTACTATTAATATTCCGTCGTAGTTGTCACGTGTTTCAATGTAATTTGTGGCGTTCCACGGGTAAAGGTACGTTATGGTCGATATGGAGTTATGAATATCCCTGTAATCTACAATTCATAAGCAATCAATAACAAAAACAACCAACTCCCTAAGTTGTGCAGTTACGGAGATATTTTTTGTTTTAATATTCTTCAAAATACATTCTAAAAAAAAGGACATTTTAAAATAACTTTTTGGCTATATTTTTAGCTGAATAACATAAATCAAACATTGAAAAATATTTATAATCAAACTTTAAGCCTTCTATACTTCGAGAATAAGCAAAAAAGACCAAGTTATTTTCGTACCATTTTATAAAACACTTCGTATCTCCGAAACTAAAACCCGCCATAAGGTACCTTTACCCGCGGAACGTCACATTTTTATTTTTTTGCCTAAAGTTTATTGCAGTAAATGCATGATCTACAGTGATCGGAATAGGTAGAGTATATTTACCTAAAGTTCGCAAAAGGACATGGCATAGAGTGGTTACAACCGGGTGAAATTTTAATATTTTTTTATTGAATTCCGGATTCCTGGTATTTTTAAGTTTAGTTAAATATACTTAACCTATTAAATAAGTTACAGGCCCCTTTTATCACAAACTAACATAAAATATCCCATACCGTGAGTAAATATTAAGTATATTTTGCATTAAAATACTTGAAATCCGGATTTCAATAAATGTAAATTAATATTTCATCCGGTTGTAACCACTGTATATTATGTGCTTTTAAGAACTTTAGGTAAATATACTCTACCTATTCCGATCACTGATGATTTAGCATAGGGATGCATCCCACATAACAAAAACTCGAAAATGTTTACCTATAATCAGCACACTATTACGTGTAGTAGAAATTTTAAGCGAAAAAAAAAACATGCATTCAAGGTTTAAGTTAAAATAAGTTTCTGTTAAAAATGGTTTTGTTACTGACTGTACTTTTTTTTAAGTCATTATCCTGCTTATTACTACCAAATTAATGAGTCCCAACACGGTAGGTATACATTAACTATAGCGAGGATCCTGTCGTGACCTTTCGACTCCGTCATCAGATCAGCTCTTACCTATAGATAGGTACCAATAACTCCAGACAGCCAAAGACTCGTGCAATCAAAATTCTTCCTTGTATAATATTTCAAATAGCGTTTACAGCGTATTTAAAAGTGTATCAAATAGTTTGACGTTTTTTTTAAAACAAATTGTGTTTGTAAACAACATAAGCGTAATAAATGTTATAATTTATACTGTATTTTATTCAAATTGAATTTATTACGTTTAAATGTGTGATCTTATTTAATTAGTGCTTTATTTCAGTGTCATACTAAATCCTACGTTTCTTTTCTTTTTTTCAAGGATATGTTGGGACTGTGTTTAATATTATTAACAATTGTTTTAAATTTCCTCACATTGTTGGAGAAAAGCATTATACAAGCCTCGACCGGGAAGGGCGGTTGTTGGACTCGTATATAGCGCGGCCTCGACTGCGTCTCAGCCACGCTATTTCTACTCGTCCCCCAACGGCCTATTTCCCGGTCTGTGCAGTAATGTACTATTTTATGGCAAGGAGACGGCACGCGAGCGCTCAGGCCACCTGATGGTTAGTGGGTTCTGCGACCCATAGATATTTAAAATCCCAAGACTACAATCTCAAAACTGCAATCCTAAGACTTCAAATGCGTTGCCAACCCTGAGGACTAAGATGCAATGCCTCTATGCTAGTAATTTCACCGGTTGTCTTATCCCCACACCGGAACACAGCAATGCGAACATTGCCGCTCGGCGGTGCAAAATATAATATAATATTATAATATTGCATTGTCATCTGGTTTAAAAATTTTATGCGGTCTAAATTTAACATTAACAGGGACTGGTTCAAAATTGACTTGCAAGATTTGACCTTAACTGACATACAGTCAAGGACTTTAATTGTTATGCCACTGTGGAACCCTGTCATAATGACAGTATCAAACCACATGAAAGGAATTACGCTTAAATGAATGATTAACGTTATGCGACAGGGTTCCATAGTGGCATAACAATTAAAGTCCTTAACTGTACAAACATTGCAAATAAATAAAAAGCCTTTTCAATGATATAGTCATATTGATAGTCTAGTCATTTTGATAATCTAGTCATTTTGATAATTTAGTCATTTTGATAATCTAGTCATTTCAATAATATAGTCATATTGATAGTCTAGTCATTTTGATAATCTAGTCATTTTGATAATCTAGTCATTTTGATAATCTAGTCATTTTGATAATCTAGTCATTTCAATAATATAGTCATATTGATAATCTAGTCATTTTGATAATCTAGTCATTTTGATAATCTAGTCATTTTGATAATCTAGTCACTTTGATAATCTAGTCATTTCAATAATATAGTCATATTGATAGTCTAGTCATTTTCATAATGTAGTTATTTTGATATCATTATTTTTTGATACTATGGACATTTTGATAGTGTGGACATTTTAAATTCGTCATTTTGTACAACTGGACTTTCCGGTATCATGGACATTTTGCTACTCTAGACCAGATGTCCCGGAAGGATAAAAACCTTGCTTGTTAAATAATTATTTTCTTCATATAAGTGGCCCTTATGAGACGGTTCAAGGTTGCCCAAAGGACATAAAGGGCTTTGCTCGTAGTTTCTCCGTATGGCGAATAAATGATACATGAGATTGATGAGATACGCCGAAAGAATTAGGATTAAGCTTACCAATATTGGGCAAAAACAATGCTGGGCTTAGGCCGGATTTACACTAGGGTAGTTAGAAGTATAGCATGTGTCAATTGCAATTGCCAAAGATGTAAAGTATTGTTTGACACATAACCTCAAATATTCATCAAGAGTGTTTTTATTTAAAATAACGTATAATTAATAGTTATTTAATCATGAACTAAATGTGAAAGTAAAGATCTAGTGTACAAATCATTGCTAAGACCTCACTTGTTTTTTTAAAAGCACGTGATTATCGAGTTATTATGATAAATTGGTTCGTTTGGTTGTGTTTACACTTTTACCAATTTCGATTGGCACAAACTATAGTGGAAAATTCGTAGCAACTATAAGCACTTAGAAATAGCAGTCTCACATAAGAGTAACATGCCTGAATTTGCTTCATTGTTACAATAATTTATCAGCTATAAGTCCAGGGCCTATTATGGTCGTGTTTATCGATGTGTACAAACTTAGATAAAACATCTGTCACTTTCTGACCAGTACGTAAGTGCAAGAGTGATAGGTGCTTTATTCACCGCGATAATACAGGGGCTGCACACTTACCTGTTTATTACACCAAGTAAACTATTAGAAAGAGGATCGTTTTGTATTTTTGTATGTTTGTAACATTAAACTCAAAAACTACTGCACCGATTTCAAAAATTCTTTCCCCATTATAATGCTACATTATTCCCGGCTAAGTTTTATTTTTCTACGCGGACGGAGTCACTGGTAACAGCAAGTTACATATAAAGGTATTAAGCTACAACCTGAAATTCAAACTTTATTTAGAGTCGTGCGACTTTCAGCATGACACTCAATCGTGCGGCTGTTTACTTAAAGCCTGCACAATAAACACGCAAAATCGTAATAAAAGTGATGAATGTGTGTTATCACGAGTTGCCCGTGCGCAGGGAACGCGTTAAATTATATGGGTTTGTCTACAAATGTGAGGAAATTATGAGTTGATAACATCTTTTTGGTTATTGTGGATGGGGAACTTATTAGTTGTTAATGGACAAATGTAATGGTTGTGTCTAGTAAAATACGACGTTTTAGTTTTATCACATGACTGAATAACCAAAGGTAGGTTACCTAATGAGTTTAGTAGTATATGTATGAGATAAAAATGTGACTACGAGTTGTAGTTTTTTTCATTTATTTATTATGCCAAAGATACACATTGAAAAAACATTTGGAATAGTTTCGCCAAACTGCGAAGCAGTTAAAAGAGTTTAATAGTATATATATATATATATGCGTGATAAAAATCGTTCATTCAACTTTAGGTCCTAGACCGACTAGTGGACCGGCGTCGCTATTGCCTAACGCACTCGCAATCGCAATCGGTTTCAAAGCGGAGCAATTGTTTTCATTTTGTATGCAGACAAGCCTTCGATTTTCAAAATGAAAACGATTGCGATTGCGAGTGCGTTCGGCAATAACCTCTCTAGACAAGATGCATTTCGAGAACGCTATCGTTATCGAAAATGTACAAGATTGACGTAAGCTAGTGGTAAGCGTCAAGCGCTTATGTCAAATCCAAACATTTTCGTTAGTGTTTAGCATCTTGTCTACCGACACTGGACAGATTCTAGTAAATGAGGTGTCATATGCATTGTAAAGAACGTGCAAGTGTGATAAGCTTCATATACAGGGTGCGACAGTTCCACCCAGCAGTGGTTGGGTATTTAATTTTCTTAGTCAGTCTTAAAATCTTTTAGTCAGTGGACTTGACTGAATGAATGAGGTTATTTCAATCTAACTTTTAGAAACTAACATCGCTCTCAACTCAGCTATCTCATTAAACGTGGTTGGTCTCCTTCACTTCAATAATCAAACCGACAGTTAAATTGCGAAGGTAAAACCGAGCGAGAAACGCTCCTTGGAACCCAGACAGGGCTCTAAAAGGACGATGACCTTTTTACAAGCGTGTCTAATTTATATAAACGACCCCTAAAACTAGCCTCTCCGACCTTTAAGGTATAACTAAGTATGTTTTATGTTGAAATTAAATGCCAACGAGTTGCCATTTATAGTGAATTTGGACATTTTCAAGTTTGTATTAAAAGTAATTTATGGATGTGAACTCTTTATTGCACATAAACAATTAAAAAAGTTTGCCTCAATACAGATAATGTACTAGAAGTAGAATAAGCAACGACAATGCAAGAGGATAGAAAAATTAACAAAAGAACAGAAAATAACTTAACCGGTTAACCAGCCTGATTCTGTGTTACAACACCGGTTATTTTTCGGTGTTTTCATGTGATTCGTAAGGTGAGAATATGATTCAGAGAGTGATGTAGTTTTGACTACAATTTACGAGAAGAGTCTAATCTTCACGGCGTTTTGTATGGATCTAGTTGAACGGTACCCAGCCAGCTAAAATTGTTCGCATGATAAAAGCTAAGCTTAGATTAGGCTATTATAAGAGCGGACTTGAGGACGAGACGGATGTTGAATCAATCGATAATTATATTTATTAAGGCTTCGAGACGATATACCTGATACACCGATATACCTACCGACGATGCTTAACCTCGTAAGGCCCACCATACTGCAAACAGGGAGTTTTTTGTAAGTGCGACTTTGAATCTACCATCAATGCAATAAAGTTCAATAACGTTTGTTCGATAATGCCATTTTCAGTTTACGAACATAGAAAAATAGACCTTATTGTTATTGCAGCACAGTCCAAATTAAATTGCCTTGATTATGTACATGCTATTGTACACTGGGCCTTATGAGGTTATTATTGGTCCGTGGACATTTAAATCTATCGAGCTCTTTATACTGGTTTAGATAGTCTTATTCACTGTTTATTCAATAACTAAAGAATCGACACTACTGTTGGTAAAACATCTTACGACTTGTTAGATTATTTTCCCGAAATATTTTAACTTTTATGCAAATTTTATTCGTAATAATTCGCGATCTTATTTTTTTTCAGTCGCATTTATACCTAATATACCTAATTTGATGTAAATTTGTACTTAGGTTTTGGTTATGTTAGATTCTTAGAAGAGCCGAAGGGCGAGCGCACCAAGCAATACTCGTGGACTTACAAATCTATTTTCGGAATGCGGAAAAATACGTCAGCAAAAACGCGACACGGAAAAATGCGACTGAGAACTTCGAATGGCAATTTTGCTACAAAGTAACAACGATTGACAAAGTCGATCTAACAAATCTCATATAACCCTACACCGATTTTTACATCTGATATGACGACTTTTCCGTGGGAAACCAACATATGAATCGAGAGCGAAATCGAATTATCCAATAACTGGATGCCCGGCCGGTGTGTGGGCTAATGTAAATGACTCCCCGAGGAGCCGTGAGCCGCTAACTAGATTACCTAGTCTGATAGGCTTACTTTGATAGTATTTTTAGGGTTCCGTAGGCAAACGGGAACCTTATATACCTACGCTGTCCGTCCGTCTGTCCATCCATTCGTTCGTCCTAACTGTAGAGCCGTATCTTTTAAACTGTAATAGACAGCGGTTTTTTGTAAATATGTGTTTACTAACATATTCTCAGACCTTTAATAACCGTTATTTTCGTGGAACGTTATCTTTCATAACTTATCTTGGACGAATAACGTTATACTATAACGTTATTTGACGCCTTACCTATAGCGGTATCCATTATAACGTTATCAAACAAAACGCTATACATATAACGATACTTCGGTAAGCGCTATAATAACGTTAATAACCGTTATTTTCAAGTAACGTAATTTTTAAATCTGCGTTTGTTATTTGCATTTCAAAATGCACTTTTTGTGACAAAGCAAAGTATTTTAGCTGAATATTTGAAAAAGGACGGAAAAAGGACAGAATATAATGAACGGACATCGAAAGGACGTTGGTTGCGATGTCTAAACGGACAAAAATCGTCCTTTCTGGGACATCGGCCAGTCACGCAAAATGCCTACCTAAGGAGCGGCAACAGCACGTAGTTTATAAGTTTCATAACGTTATTGTAGCGTTATTTAAGTGTAACGTTATTACGATTACGTTACGAAGTAGCGTAACGTTATGTAAAAAATATCGATATATATGTATATAAACGAAATTTTGCGCACTAACGATATATAACGTTATGATAACGATATTATTCGTAAAGTTATAAAGGTCTGCATATACTTTTTTAAAGATACTCGTAATTAAATAATAAAGGGGTCCCCATACAAGAAACGGATTTTTGAAGTGTATTTTTATTTTTGTTGTATCGTTAAAACCGAAAATCCGAAATAAACTGCAAAATCATAACGCTGATTTGATTTAAATTGGCTGATCAGTTAACAAGCAGCGACGCAAGCGATAGCTTGTCAAGTTGAGTTGCAAGTAACAAGTAGAAAACTAATAATAAGAGTTTTGTATCGATTTTTACAATATTTCTTGCAATTGGTTTGCTCCACTTTGGATGTTTCATTTCTTTCACATTTTGAAAGTTTATTTATATACAATATTAAAAGTAAATCTTATCCTATCATTAGAAATGCTATAATTACAAAATGTCTTTGTAGCGTTAAGTCCACCATATCGGATTACTAACGATATAAAGTTTATATAAATGAATTAAAACAATTTAACAAAGTCATCGATAGTAAATCAAACTAAGTGACAAACACAATATTTCACAAAAATTACATTAGTGCCACGCGCGAATCAGTCCGAGGCCATCCGTTTTTTTTTTTTAAGAAAGTGATTATTTTACGGGTTTCCTTTATTTAAGCGCGCTTCTGTTTATCATATTATTTTCTTTACGATTGAACTTTCTAACATGAATATAAACGAGAAAACTGCCAACTATTTTCACTGGAACATCAACACATTATAAACTAAAAAATACAACTAGGTATATTTTAAAATAAACTTTAATAGAACTTCTATGAACTTGAAATAAAAGGAAGTTGTTTGAGTTGATACTGTGTTAATCTAGCAGTGCAATTTATTAGTTCACGGTAACGTTTAAACACAGCTGTGTTAGTTTTTGATAGACTATGATTTACACATCCTGTATAGCTTCAAATATTGTGCAATATAAGGATACCATCATCATCAGTGATCGGAATAGGTAGAGTATACACTCGTGGACAAATAATACGGATCGGAGTGCGTTTTTCATACTAAAGAGGCTACTTTGAAGCCTTGGTTCCTCGCCGGAGGATGCTTGTAGTGACATCTGATGATGGATACCCCGAGCATCGATACAGGACTTCGAGAGTGCCTAGGATACCCAACTGATTGAATCTGTGGTAAACGCCGGAATTGTGCATGGTCAGGAAAACATCTAAAATTGCAATAAAATGTAAGGAAATCCAAACGCTGACCCAAACTCTCTCGCTGTGATGTTATCTGATTGTGCGATCAGTTAGGTATCTTAAGAACTTTTGACAACCTCTATTGAACCTAGGAGTATCCACCATTAAACCTCACTCAAAACAGCACCTGCCGAGGAACCAAGGCTTCGAAATAGCCTAGAATAGTAGTTTATATGAAAAACGCACTCTGACCCGTATTATTTGACCGCGAGTGTATTTACCTAAAGTTCGCAAAAGGACATAATAGAGAGTAAGTACAACCGGGTGAAATATTTATTTATTTTTATTGAATTCCGGACTTCTGGTAATTTTCTGGTACAGTCGCCATCAGATATATTGTAGCGGGCGAGGTACTCAAATATTTCGGAGCAGCATTACTTTTCAATAAATTCGTTATACTAGTTATGGTCAATAACACCAGAACATGCAATTTGTCATAAATATAAGAGCAGCGACTTTTCAATAAATTCGGAACATATAACGAGGTAAAAATATCAGAAAGCACAGAACGTCAAAGGTATCTACACACTCAGGGTGATCATAAAGATCGGAACATTTATGGAAAATATACCTTAAGTTTGTATCACACAGTTTAAATTCGTTACTATAATTATTATGCACGTCGATCTTTGGCATAACGTATTTATGTTTTGTTTGGAATTCGAATCTACTCGTGGCGTGTACACGACATGCATAATAATTATAGTAACGAATTTAAACTGTGTGATACAGACTTAAGGTATATTTTCCATAAATGTTCCGATCTTTATGACCACCCTGACTGCGTCGATACCTTTGAAGTTCTGTGCTTTCTGATATTTTTACCTCGTTATATGTTCCGAATTTATTGAAAAGTCGCTGCTCTTATATATATGACAAATTGCATGTTCTGATGTTATTGACCATAACTAGTGTAACGAATTTATTGAAAAGTAATGCTGCTCCGAAATATTTGAGTACCTCGCCCGCTACAATATATCTGATGGTGACTGTACTAGTAAATGTAGTCGCAAGGAAGTCTCCAGTTTATGACTCTGTTCTACGATGTTTAGGTAAATATTCTCCACCTATTACATAATTAGATATAAGGAATGAGTTACAGGCCCCTTTTATCACAAACTAACATAAAATATCCCATACCGTGAGTTAATATTACGTATATTTAGCATTAAAAATACCGGAAATCCGGAATTCAATAAAAATAAATTAATATTTCACCCGGATGTAACCACTCTATATTATGTCTTTTTGCGAACTTTAGGTAAATATACTCTACCTATTCCGATCACTGATCATCATCATCATCATCATCATCATCATCATCATCATCATCATCATCATCATCATTATCATCATCATCATCATCATCGTCAGCGTATAGCAGTCCACTGCTGGACATAGGCCTTTAATATGGCACGCCAATTAATGGCTCGATCCTGGACCTCCCTCATCCAACCGCTGCCAGCAAACCTCCTCACTTCGTCTATCTATCTAGCTGGCGGCCTACCACTACGCTTGCCCGTGCGTGGTCTCCACTCCAAAACCAAATCTTGTCCAACTATCATCAGTTCTTCGACATATGTGACCAGCCCACTGCCACTTCAGCTTTCTAGCCTTCCCAGCTATGTCCACCACCTACAGACCAATCAAATGAGCAGTCACAGAATAATATTCAGGGTCGCAAGAAGAAAAACTCTTTCAAACAACGAGGTCGTATTGAGTTCGAAAAAATCGACAGTTTGTAAAGTTGAAACTTTTAAGCTGTTGCGAGTTGGGAGTTTCAGATTTGAAATTCCGTTTTAAACTTGTATTTTTAATACTTTTGCCTCGTTTATGGTCATATTACGCAGCGTGAACGAGGATGGATAATGTACTGTTAAAAAAAAACTTACTTAGATTAGTTATAGAGGTATAGTCACGGTTAGAAAAGATTCGTCACATTTGGACCTTAATAGCGTTGTAATAGAGTCGAAAAATGACGAACCTTTTTTTGCCGTGACTATTACAAAACGCGTCTCAAAGTAGAACACTTTAATACACTCGGTCTTATAATTAGCTGCACACATTAGTGCTTTGTCACTTTAACTTCATGTTTGAACTCCTGCACTAATTTGTTAAAGGCGATAAAGCGAAAAGGTACTAAATTGTACAGCTAATAAGACCATACCTAGAGCTATATTCCATTTAGTTTTAGCCCATCTTGTTTGTAAATACTGATCATAGTGGTCATATATAACGCTATCATAACGTTGATAATATGATAACAATACAGGAGCAAGATACTTAATTATGGTGAATCAAAGTGGAATAAAGGTTTTTATGACTTTTTGTACGGTTATGCATAAATTAAAATAAATTTATTTGCATTACTGGATGGCATGGATGCATACTAGCGAAATTCAGTACTCTATGCTACTCGACAAAACAATATAACTTTTGACATGTTATCCTATTGTCAACGTTACTTGACACATATCCAAAGCGATATGGTTTTACCGAGTAAAATAAAGACCCAAAATGTAGAGGGAAATCAACAAAATCTACTTAGGGCTTTCGAATAAGTTCATTTTTTTTGGTATGTAAAATGCAAAATGAGCACATAGGCCATGACAAAGTGGAATAGAACTCCTGCAAGGCCTATTATGGTCATATTTATCAATGTGAATATGCATGGATAAAACTTCTGTCACCTTCTGTCCCGTATGTGAGTGCGCGAGTGACAAATGCTTCATCCCCATTTCGTGTAGATAAAGGAAAAATTCACCAAGTTATTACTAAGTTATAAATGTACTAAGTGAGTTTTTCCTCTATTATCATCATTATTTCAGCCGAAATTGTGGTCTCTACTGCTGGACATAGGCCTCCCCCAAGGTTTGCCATAAGGTCCGGTCTTGCGCCGCTTGCACTCAAAAAAAATGAGAGCCAACAAAGAGAGATTTTCACTTATTGATATAAAATGAATACAATAGTTAAGATATTAGTTATATAAACCAAAAATGATAGTAGCAAACAGCAATTTCTTTAGTGATTCAACTAATATCTTAGTTGATGTATCTAACGTCTTAGTTGATTTATCTATCGTCTTGTTAGGCTCGTATGGGATCAACACGCTTATGCACAACAATCACAATCTTGTTACAAGCGACCAATTTTTTTTTTCAGTGTGCATCCATCGGTTTCCCACAACCTTAACAACGTCGTCAGTCCACCTTGTTGGAGGCCTACCTACGCTGCAAAAGCTCTCCTCTTTCTCCATAAAGACGATATTTCCACAGCGATAATGTCGACCGTTGAAATCAAATAAAGGAAGACACAATCTGTCAGCCGCTTAACCAGCGTCGCTGCGGCAGAAAACGGAACTATTACTATCGGGCAGATTTTCCATTAGGTGTTAATTCTAAATTTAAACCCAATTCAGCCTATATTCAATTACTAACGGCCAAGATCAATTAATAATTTATCCGAATCAGGAACTTTTAGAAGACGTCCGTCTTAATTTGACATTTGAAGGGTAGCCTGCCCTTTATTCCACGACCTGTTCTCGAAGTTCAGGGTTTTGTGGGGAATACATAATTAAGTTGTCACAGCCGTGTTAATTCCGGCCAGTGAGAATCTTCGTAAAGTTTAGGCAGGTTTAAAAGAATAATGGATAACAGTCAAGTACTATTAGTTGCACTACACCACGGCCTCTATTTTGTCCGTGACTTCGTCCGCGTAGAATTAGCTATTCGGACATCCCATCTTGCGGGCGATTTCAATTATCGTTATTCCCTCGGGAACTTTTACATTTTCAGGGATTAAAAGTAGCCTATGTGTTCATCCAGGGTATCACCATTCCAAATTTCATCCAAATCCGTCCAGCCGTTGCAGCGTGAAAGAGTAACAAACTAAGACATACACTTACACAAACTGTCGCATTTATAATATTAGTGAGATAAGGACACGACCTATGCCGCACACACACACACACACACACGCACACACGCACGCACGCACGCATGCACGCACGCACGCAAGCATACACACACACACAAGGCCACCTGATGATAAATAAAATTTGAGACCTATAGACAATTTCAACCTCAAGACTGCAACCCTGTATTAATAAACTGATCTCAACTGTAATGCTCGTCTCAAGATGCGTCATAAGTGACAGTGTTCTATGGTTTGACTTTTACTTTGACGTATCTTGTGACGGGCATCTCGGCCATCTTGGCCCTCAGACTGCGAATTTGTTACCTACCCTGAGGACTGGGATGGAATGCTTCTACTAATAGGCAGCTTCATACCTGACTTATAAAAGTTTTTTAAGTGAAGTAAATCGAGGATCGGTCGCCAGTGTACAATAGGCCTACTAATTATCTAATTTTCAAACTCTCTTCATAACACTAGGCACCATCAAGGACTTTCATTGTTGATCCACCATAGAACCTTGTCAAAATGACAACGTCAAGTGACGAGATAGGAATTACATAGGAATTAATCGTTGATAGGAAAGAATCGCTAACACGTGGAAGAGATATTGGTCTCTTAACGAAGTTATGGAAAACAAGGACATGCCAATTAAAGATTTAGAAAAGTATATAACATGTGCATTCTGCCATGTTTAACATATGGCTGTCAAACATGGTCACTGACAGAGAAGCTAACTAACAAAATAATAGTATGTCAAAATGGAATAGAAAGAAGTGTAGTCAGAGTAAAAAAAAAGATAAAATAAGACTAAATAAAATCAAAAATATTACTCAATTTAAGAATGTGAATAAAGTATGCGGAACACTAAAATGGAAATGGACAGGACATATGCTGAGAGAGAAAAACGAGAAATTGACTAGAATAATATCAGAGTGATGGCAAAAGAGGACGAGGACGACAAATGAAACGTTGGGAAGATGACATTAAAAGAGTTGCTGGTTCAGAATGGACCAGAATGGCAAGAGACAGAGACAGGTGGAAGTCTTTGGAGGAGGCCTTTGTCGAAGGACAAGCTGTTGTTGAGAAACCGATCGTTAGTAATTAAGTTGATACCTTTGTACTATTGTAAACTTGTTAAACAGCATTAAAGGCTTATTTTATTTATTTTAATCGTTGGTTTTATGCGGCAAGGTTCTATAGTGGTTCATCCAATTAAAGTCCATGACCGTACTATCGCGATCGTTAACGTGTGACCCATTTCGAGAAAAATAGGCTTGAAGTCGTCAATGTCATTAGAGATGCCAAATCATTTGTAACTTTTAGGAGACTCAACCTTATTGTTGTAGGATGACAGAATGACTTAAGACCTAAGGTGGGTCCCAAATTTAAGTTCGCGACCGTACATGGCCTTAAAGTAGAATTTCATGTTAATGCTAATAAGTTGAACGACTTACATAAATAAATAATGAAGTGTCAATATCCAGCACGCCTGTCATTACTCTTTAGTCTGCATAAAGCATTATCCTGACTAGACTTGTCAGTAAACTTAATTTGAAAGCAACTCTATGTACTGTGCAAACACGACCTAATCCCATCTAATGCTTCTAACTTAGGTGTAACTTAGCCCGCGTTCATTTATTTGTGTAGCCATGCGGTTTCGGCTTATAAATTTAATTATAACTGTTGGAATAATGTTACATTTAATGTTGCTAATTAAAACTGGAATGTCAACGAAATGTTATTTCAAACCACTTGTGGATTTGTTTTCTTTATGGAACGACTTGCGTTTTCCGCGATTTTGCCTAGGTATTTAAATAAATATTTGGCTTATTTCAACGGGGTAGTTTAAAATTCACAATTCAAAATATCTATTCAGTAAATTGGCCACATGAGGGCTCTTTTACACGTCGGTAACATGGAGTTCATCTACTAGCAATCTACTAGTGATCACGATCAAGTATAATGATGATTTTATGTTGAACTTACTTGAACCATTCTAAATTTTTAAAATTCACCCGCAAATCATACAACAAAATCCATACGAAAATAAACTATTCTTACAACTTTTTTTTTGTTTCAAATATTTAGAAAAGAACATATTTTTTTGAAAAAAAAAACAACAGTCATACAAATTAGCTAAATTTAAAGTTTATACTCGTAGCTTCTTTAGTTTCAGAGAAAAACTGTTGTGACATAAAGACAGACGGACAGACACTGAAGACTCTAACCATAAGGTATCCTTTTTTACCATTTCGGTACGGAACCCTAAAAACAAAGATTACCGAACTTTAAGGAACTGGTACGAGTAGAACTGTAACTGTGTCTTAATATCGGAATATGTATGTACAGTCAAAGACTTAAATTTGTGACACACCTTAGGTCCAGAGTCAATCTGACATTCTACAGCAATAAGATTGAGTTTCCCATAAGTAACAAACAGCTTGGCTACTCTAATGACATTGACGACTTAAAGCACATTTCTTTTTACAAGAAATAGATCTTAAAACATTCGTGACCATATATAATTATGTAAATTGTTTATTGCACACAAATCAATTGCAATTAAATTATTACCATAAACTTAATGTTACATCTAAAATAATCGCAAACAATATCCAGTTATATTTAAAAAATCTTCAACTATTTAACAATCTCATGACATTAAATTACGTCAATTCGTGCCGAGTTTGACGTTATACTAATCAAAGTTTGTCCGAGGAAAATGCATTTTTCCAGGATGACTTAAATTTTTAAACTTTAGACAGAAATTTAAGTAACTTCTTCAGACCAATTTTAGGTTTCACGTCAATTCTTTTGAAAGCGTATACGAGTATAACTGTTTTTTAAATCACTCTTACGTTAAGTATGTTATTGTATTTTATGTTTGAAAAAATGACCTGCTGGAGTTTCTTGCGGCGGCGCTTCTTCTCCACAATGCTGGTCTTGTCCGAAGTGCTAGTAGACGCGACGTGATAAAGAGCTCGTATGTGACCAATTTAATGGATAAATATTCTGAATTTTATTTGATTTATAAATGCAAAAATGTGAGGTAAGTGGGTTACACTAATTTAGATTTAATTTAAAGGAGAGATTTAATATCATATTCTGATATTCACATAGTCAACTTTTTATCGCGAAAACAAACACTATTCCCATGGTATGGTCGACGCGGACAAATTCGCGAGCATAAGCTAGTTGATAATAAGAACGAAACAAAAGAATAACACAGCTAAAGTGTTATTTAGAAAGTTCAAATAGGCGCATCAGTTTAAGTGGCCCGAGATTAGCGAACGCCGAGATTTCTAATTGGTTTTCATCAAACAAAAGAACTTTTCTTTTGGCAAGCTCGGGCTAAAAAGTTGGTTACTATTTCAGAGAACAAACTTCAGAGCATTATGTACTTTACTCGTTTAAATTAACACATTTTTTATCGAAATTCCAATACCCTATAGTACAGATTAAAAAAGAACTTAGTTTTGTTTTCAGTTAAGTTTATGATATGAATGAAAAGGATGTATACTTATAACTGTATAGCACAGCAAAGCAAATAAAGTAAAATACCGTTAAAATTAACATATAACAGGTACATAATAAAGCTTCTTAAAGCTTCTTAAGGTACGAGTGCCGATAGTTACATTACTTGTTAGCAAAGTCATTTTCACTATTCCGAATGGCGTTAATATTTTGTGAATTTTCATTTTTAAGTAAATGTTAACAATTTTCATGCAAATTTTAATAGTTATTGAAAACAGTTTTGACAATTTATCACAAAAGTTGAAATTCCAAACGAAACGCCATTTTTTTGATATCCATATTGAACATTCATTTTCATACGCTTTAGTTAGCCAAAACAGCTGATCTGAAAATATTGATAACTGCATAGCGTGGCTTTGTTGGCTCAACCTTAAGATATGCAATTATATTTTGGGGAAATTCAAGTTACCAACAAATGCTCTTTAGAGCCCAAAAGAGATGCATAAGAGCCATTTGCGGATTGACATCATCTGAAAGCTGCCAGCCTCACTTCAAGGGCCTAAAAATATGAACTTTGCCATGCTTATATATCTACGAAAGTTGTGTTTTTGTAAAATGTAATCCTACAATGTTCAAAAATAAAGAACCAGCACAAGGCCATAATCTTCGCCCTCGGAGCCCTACATTGTGCGCTGTAAAACTGCCCTAATGCAGAAGAACGTCTTTGTCGTGGCTCCTAGGCTATATAATAAACTACCCGCAACAGTAAAAAACTTACCCGTTATTAAATTTTAAAATAAACTGTTTAACTACCTTATTAAGAAATGTTTTTAAAGCATTTTAAAGAGTATTTAGACGAAGATTACGTTAGCGTTTAGTTGTTTTAGCTTTTAGCAGTATATTCAATATTTGTTAATGAATATTTTATCTTTATTTTTTAACCGCTTGTTACAAAAAATGTTAAATGTTAGATTAATATATTTTGTTTATTTTTGTTTGCTATCTAGGCACATCACAGCGGAAATATTGTATTAAATACCTGCTCATACCTGTGTTGATGAAATAAAATATATTTGATTTGATTTGATTTGATTTGAACGTAACATAGTAACCAAATTACAAATCGATGGATATTAACCATCTATTTTTAGTAATTTAATAAGTAATTTTGTTTTTAATAATATACTTAATTGCAATTGGTATTAAAATATTTTTAACCGTTTATTATACAAATTAGGATCTCAAGTGTTCACTAAACGCCAAGACTAATATCCGGAATGACCATAACCATGGTAATAACAATGCTATAATAATTATTATAGAACTGTTATTACCATGGCAACGCTCATTATAGAATTGTTTTCCCGCTTTTGTTACGCTATAGGTGGTATTCTGATACCTTTATCGATATCAATATTAGCGGTTTATAGTTCGCGAGTAGAAAAACATTTTTATCTACACTCATATCATAAGTCCTCTATTATGCGTTCAAAACCCGTAGGAAATGACCAGCATTACCTGTGGTAGTAGGTGACAGCGATGACAGCTGTTAATTTTGGAAGATGTTCCAAATTTGCATGTCATTACCTTACAATATACGATAACGTAATGAAATTACGTTACAGCTGTCATCGCTGTCACCTACTACTATAGGTAAGGTAATGCTGGTCATTTGCCTTTCGGCTTCTGAACCCATCTTAGACTACTTATAATATGTGTGTAGATAAAGTATTGTACGAGACTCTGCGTAATTAGCATTACGCAACCGTCACGTAAACTACTATAACCGCACATAACATTAAATGTATTACTTTGAACCTACTCGCATACATACATAAATACATTAAATCACGCCTGTTTCCCAGAAGGGTAGGCAGAGACCATTTCTTTCCACCTGCTACGATCCTGACAAATCTCTAAAATATAAAGTGTAAATAGCAAGTTCTACGCAAAGGAGACTTACTTTTATTTTTTAAAACAAAAAATACTGCATTAATGGATTTATGAAAAAAATCCTCTTTCTTAACGGGGAATCGAACTGGTCGAACATGACAAAACAATAAAGTCGTGTTTTATGATACAGATCGAAAGGATCATTGATAGTGATTATTTTTGTCTATAACACATACCTACACCTTTAAACTAAATAAAATCCGTAAAAACCCTTCTTTATTATTTTGTCATATTCGCCGGTTAAGGCAGGCAAATTTTCAAAAATTCATTAATGCAGTAATATTTGTTTTGAAAAATAAAATTTAGTCTCCTTGGCGTAGAATTTGCTATTTCCAATATTTCAGGTAGTTGCCGTCCATGTGGCGTTCGTTTTTTCCATCCTGTATAGTATCTTTGTGAATAAATCAAAGGATAAAGTTATCCTCATCAGAAATCAAACACAATTTTCCAGAACATAACCTATCTCTATCATTTGGAACTACCCTTATCTTATAGGCCGGGAGAGTGTTTCGGCACTGTAGTAGACATTTATTGAAATTATAGCGTCGTATCTTTCGGGAGATCTTGACCCTTTTCGGGATGGAATTTAATGGCCTCGAGTGTAACACGGTTCCTGAAAGAAAAAGTTAAAGTTTGTTTTATATTTAGAATGATACTAAAATTAGAAGTAAACCAGATGAAATAGTATAGATAGTGTAACATCAACTAAAAACATACGTATTAAAAAGGTATTTTTTGTTATAATCAACTAACAACTTCTGCCCGCGAATCCTCGAAGAATTCATCATTTTAATTGAAAAGTAATTTATTTCGGGATTAAAAAAAGCCTATACGCTATTCTAGACCATTATCTATCTCTATGCCAAATTTCATCCAGATCCGTTCAGCCATTCTGGCGTGATTGAGTGACAAATATCCATAATTTCGCATTTATAATATTAGAAAAGATAAGAGAACATACAGCTTCTATAAATTTATTTTACGATATAAAAAAAATCTCTTGAATTAATGAGCAAAACTAACTAAGTTACATAAAAGTTACTGAAACTACATAAGTTTTAACTACATTTCTTTTTTGTACAATGATTACTTCCTTGATATTGGAACCTTATTTATCTATTTGTTGTTTATATCTGTCAAAGTTTATGGATGATTCAAATAAGGCATTTCAAAGCATTAATTTACCAACATTGTTTCCCAAAGCCTGACGCCATACCATTACATTTATTAAAAATTATAAAACGAATTATCACTCCTTTACAATCTTTTTCAAATGAGAGCTCCATCTATAATTAGCAAGTCCAGAAATCCCGTTGGATTTTAAGACCAAGAGGCTTATACAAGGGTTTCGGATCGGGTTTTCAGATAGCGTTACTTCATATAATAATTGCGTCGGAAACTCTGACAGCACCGGTTTTAATGTCAATGAACGGACACCGGAAAATAACGGACACGGACTAAAGGTATAAAAAGCTAAAGGCAGTATATTCTGGAATATTTCACCTGTGCGGTTCCATCGGGTACTCCAGACTGCTACCACATCCAACCCGCTAAGAATCACCGCTAGAAAACCTGCTGTCAAAAAAAAAACCGGCCAAGTGCGAGTTCGACTCGCGTGGAGAGGGTTCCGTCTCTACACCATATGCCCGAGGCGCGCACATACGTTCGCAATTTTCCTATATTACTTTGAACGCTCAAACTTCTTATAGTTTTTTCTGTAATCTATAGGTGAAGAACTATTTTCCATATATTTCCAAAATTTTAGGCACAGCAGTTTCGGAGATAAGGGGGGTTGTATGGCCAATTTTCGACTATTTTCTTAAATAACTTAAAAAATGTTTATATTAAAATTATAAAAATAAATATTTGAGATACTCACAACAGGCCCTTTCATTTGACATGTCACACAATGAGGTTTGCAAAGCTTTTTTCTTAATTTCCTAATTAACCCCCCAAAACTGGGTCACTGACTTACATATGTGTACTAAATTTTAACTCGATCGGTCCAGTAGTTTTGGAACAAATCGGCTGTGACAGACGGACAGACAGACATACGCATGAGTGATCCTATAAGGGCTCCTTTTTTCCTTTTGAGGTACGGAACCCTAGAAAAAACGTATCCAAATTGGTTCACCTATTTAAGACTGCTACGGTGCCACATACAGACACACACACACATAGCGGTGAAACTTATAACACCCCTCTTTTTGCGTCGAGGGTTAAAAAGGAGGATAAAAAGTAAATCCTAAAACCTGTCATTCCAGTACAAACTATAAGCAAAAACACAAGAATAGGTTACGCATTGTACAAAATGTTTATGAGTGTGGTTGCGTTTATCGCGTGACACAATGTGGATAAAGCATCCGTCACTCTCGTAGTAATATATACGTGTCAGAAAGTGACGGATTCTTTATCCACATTTTTTCACGCGATAAACGCAACACAGGTGTGACAGGGGACCTAGTAAAGACCTAGTTAAGTGGTAGATTGAAGTAAGCTGATGACATATCTTGTTGACCGCTATGTCAACTCGATACATTTCGAGTCGATAGAAAATAGAAACGTTAGCAACGTTAGCATCTTGGGTACGCCTAAAAGAAGCTTAGAAAACGCTAAAGTAAACGGTTTTCGAAAACTGACTACATTGTACAGAATTTATGTAAGCTAAAGATAGTAAATAGTAATAAGTTTTCTGCTTTCATAATTTTCATCTACAAACCAATTATAAAGAAGTGTTTGACCAAATTTCGTTAACCAACGACCATTAATAACATAAACGCTATTTTGCTTGTGGAGCAAGTAAGCTAAGCAAATGTTTGCATAATATCGTTACGCTATTTAATTCATAGATAAGTTATAACGGATTTTTAGTTGAGTTTATATTTGTGGTAGTTTATGATGTGTACGGAACCCTTTTAGAGAAATTTATCATCCTTGGTATTATTTGGTTCAGCATATAACTACATTGAAAACTCAGTAGGTACATACGTGACGTATAGTGTTTAACAAATAAAATTTGCAATCTCAAGACTGCAATCGAAAGGCTACAATCTCAAGACTGCAATCCTGAAGGTGTACTTACATGGGCAAATTTGATAGTCAACAACAACTGCGGCGGCAATACTAGTTTATTCTTATTTTGTGTCACATAATGAGACGACCGTACTGTTAATGGGCAATTAGAACTCAAAAAATTGCAGCGTAAAAGGGCCGTGTTAAGAAAATGATCTTGACTAATGCCTTTCTCAAGATACGTCAAAATAAACATCATGTCATAGAGAGTCTTGAGACGGGCATCTCAGTTTATTAATGCAACCCCAAGACGACTCAAAAAGTTATTTTCTCCATTGGTTTATGATCAAAGTGAAACTTCCCCCTTATAATCTCCTAACTTAACCAAGCACATGTAATAAGCAATGAAACTCGGCACGCATACGCTCGCGAATTTAGCATAAATCAGCTAGATGGCGCTGGGAGTCGAGCCAACCAAATTAACAAACGTAGGCGCAGCGTACTGTGCGTAATGCTCTGACGTCCGCAAAATTATTCATCATTAAACGTTTAATAAATATTACACAGTTATATACGTTAGTAATAACAGCGGCACAAGCAGATTTTGCACATAAATACATATTAATTTTGTAGCCTCCGCGATATTTTTATTTGCTACGGGCAAAGTCATAAATATAAATGGTTCGTTCACATGATCGCCGTAACTTTTTCAACTAGAGTTAAAATTATTACCTAAAAAAGTCTTAAGGCTTAAGATAAACTAACTCAAAAAGTCATGGCTCTAAGCGAGTTATTTTAAACTGTCTAATACCACACAGGAACACAAACAGTGCAAACACTTTGCGTAAGGAATAGTGGTAATGATGGACGTAGCGATATGAATCCTGAAGGAGATCCTTACACCCTCAAAAAGCAGCTTAATATTATAGAACAGACTTACTTATTATCACGCTTGGTTTATTAAATACTATAGTTCTGTGCCCATAGTACAGAGGCTTAACTGCGTCAGGTGTTTATCTTGCAAAATTGTAAGTAGCTTATTTGAGTATAGCAAGTTTCTGTGATACCTACTGTAGAGGAATTTGAGTGTTTAACGTAAATTTCCCCGGTTATACATTTTCCACGTCCATCTCGTGTCGTATTGAAATTTTTTAATGTATAACAATGATTTACCTATTATATCAAACTGGAAAACATTCAAACTCCTTCTTGGTACATATTTCACTAGGTACGTATAAAGTAACCTACGTTCGTATTTTTATCAACAGAATAAAGTAATAATCCTTTCTGCTCTTAGTTTAATAGCATGCATAACGATATCATTCTAATTCTAAACAAATTTACAACGTTCATAAATTCATCAAGTCTGCATGCTACAGTCCTCCTATAAAACAAAACTAAAGCACAGTCATATTATTATTCGAAATGTACAAATTAATCTGATTCCCAGCCGTGCGTTTCGATCAATGTCTATTATAACATTACAAACGCTATAAAACTACAATTAAAAACGGTATAAATAACTCCAAAACACGATCAAAAACAATCTTAACATCATCGGCATAGCATTTGAAATTGGATGATACTAAAATGTCACATGAGTCGACGACTTGGCACAAGTAATTGTCTGTCGTAGTACGCTAGTAGACTTCCGTGATCTATTCAGAGAAGGTTACCGTCTGACCGGAGTCATTTTAGGTCGAAGTAATTATGCTCGAGATCTACCCTAACTGATTTGGGAGAGGCATCGGCATTTGTACACGTCACTAATTACAAAACCTCTTTCTATCCGAATGCCCGAGACTGGTAATATTTTAGAACTGCATGTATATACGCGTAAATTTGTATGTCGGTTCTTTTTTTCCTGGAGGAGATCAAACGGATGGCTTGATTTCTGCAAACCAGGCATCTTACGAGTATATTTGTCACTGAGTATAAAATGCTATAAAATTATATAATATAACATTAGTACCGTGTGCATCAAGGGTGGTAAGAAGGGGATTGTTAACGAGAGACTTAGATTAATGACTCGAGTTTGTAATCCCCTTACTGCCCGTGATACACACAATGTTTTTCATCACATTTGGGAGGAAATAAAAAGAAAATTAGAGAAAAAAAGCAACAATCAAACAAATGAACTCGACTCGCTAAAAGAGTTTGTCAACTTTTTTCAATATAGTCTTCCAAGGATAATGCTTAGAGCTGCTTTAGTTTTTAAACTTGACAGGCCATAGGTACTGCCAGATTGTACCGATTTTCAAAATGAAATTTAATAAAATATTTGAAATGTCTTTGAAATAATGGTAAAATATAAATAAAATGCAGATAAATGGACCGTATACGTTTAATTATACAGTAAAATTGGTTTGTAGCCAAGTTTTGAATAAAGGAAATAAATCTTGGCTGATTTTACACCTCCTTAGTCTGAAATGATGTACGAGTGGATTCTATATTTTAAAACTAAACCCATAACTCCCTAGGGAGGTAAATCGGCTATAACTGCCCTATACGCCTGCGT
Source organism: Acleris literana (assembly GCA_946894065.1). NCBI lineage: Eukaryota > Metazoa > Arthropoda > Insecta > Lepidoptera > Tortricidae > Acleris > Acleris literana. Next base: position 4,986,462 of record OX335671.1, read on the forward strand.
GTTATAACACTCTTTCCGAGCAAGTGTGATCAAAAAGTATTTAACATACATAGATGACTATATCAAAACTAGCAGTCGGGTTTTTAAAGCTTTCTCTTTGTTCGACGTCATAAAAACATTTGTCCAGGTCTTTTGATCAATTAACTAATCGAACCTTCCATTCACTGACTGACTGTTTCAGGGGAGTCATTTGGTCGCCTTCGTTATTCTCACCGAGCGATTCCAACGGAAGACCAGCGCTAGTTTCATCGCCAGTAAATGCAGAGTTTGTCACGTTTGATGACAAATATCCGTCATATCTTTGTTCTTCATGTTATTATTCTTTAATAAAAAAAAATGCGTTTCAATGTTACTTGATCCATTTTTCACCGCTTAACGCAAGCCTCTCCAAACCACCCCGGACTTTGACAGCCTGTATCTATCAATATTGGGCGCCGCCTTTTTTAAGTCGTCATTGCAGCGTGTAACAGCAGCCCTATATTAGCTGACTACTACTTTATATGATATTTCCATCTGTAAACCTCAATCTTAGCCATAGAGCGTTGTAAATAATTAAATAACACACAATCAACTCATACCCTTATATTTTGGCTTTATACACGGTCATTGAATGTTGGAGACTATATACATAAGTGAATTATATAATAACCAGTGATCGGAATAGGTAGAGTATATTTACCTTAAAAAAAAAGGTAATAGGACATTATATAAAGTGGTTACAACCGGGTGATATATTAATTTATTTTTATTGAATTCCGGATTTCCGGTATTTTTCTGGTACTAGTAAATGTAGTCGCAAGGAAGTCTCCAGATTATGACTCTGTTCTACGAAGTTCAGGTAAATATACTCTACCTATTACATAATTAGATAACTAACATAAAATATCCCATACCGTGTGTAAATATTACGTATACTTAGCATTAAAAATACCGGAAATCCGGAATTCAATAAAAATAAATTAATATTTCACCCGGTTTTAACCACTCTATATTATGTCCTTTTGCGAACTTTAGGTAAATATACTCTACCTATTCCGATCACTGATTATAACGCTAATATTAAAAAAAATGTGTTCTTTTACAAATTTAACTCAGTAAAGACATTTTGAAAAAGTCCGGGGCGTAAATAAGACACCTTGATAAAGGTAATATATCTTACAATACACATATAGAACTAAGTGTGTTTTAAAATAAGCCTTCACGAGTAAATTCCTAAATGTAGGACATGCGGCTCACCATATTAAATCTGGCTTCATAACTCCCTAAATCGCAGATACAATCCCTAATACTGCGAGTTGGGAACCACGCAAGCCTTAAGCCGCCCATTCACAGCCCGACCGCTTATTAATAACCCCAATAATGCGAGTATTCCAGCCCCCAAACACAAGGACATATCTCCAATTACTTACCAAACGCAACTTGAACTTACTCCTGGCATGAATTAGGTTGTATATGCTGCAAATGATATAAAGATAGGTACATACCTTTATGCTTTAAAAGGATAGTATTGTGGCAGAATGCCGGATTTATCGCAGTTGTTGTAGGGACGCGTGGCGTGCCCTTAAACCGAATCATTAGGTTCATTGTGATTTTCTGCGTGTTTTGCCCATTTGGGCGTATTAAAATTAAACACACAATAAAAGGTGCCGAACGGGTTTCACAGAGCGATGCGATGGTATACAATTTGTTAATATCAACATACATTTTGTTTTAATTTCTGAAATGCTTTGTCATTGTAGGGACAACACGAAGATTATCGGGTCTAATTTGTTTGGAAATTAAGTACCTTAGCACTGAATTCGTTTATAGCTAACTTATAATAACTACATATCAAAAACTTCCTTACTAAGTGACTGTCTACTTAGCAATACAAAACATACCGTAACGTATCGTTGCGTTGGCTTTAAATGGGGCTGTATACGTTGTTTCCAGTCAATGAGTTCGTTAAATGTCATTTTGACCTTAACATCCTCACTAACTACATATAACATTTATAATCATTCGAAGTAGAAAACAATATTTTACTTAAAATATTTATTGAGTTACTGCAATCAACACGGTAAACATATTTTTCAATAATACATTAATAGACAAATAAGACAGAAGGCCAATGACGTGTAGTATCAGGAGGTGAAAAAGCTGGCAGAGAACAGAGAAGCCTGGCTCTTAAGTTAAATGACGATGATTACATAAACAGACGAAGAACACAATAAGATTGAGAAATCTGAACCAGACATTTCGCTGTAGTGTGATGCCAAAAATTACTCACGTCAAAATTACATTGTTAATACTTTCAGTTTCTACGTTCGGCACGGTGTAACACAATCACGCTCAAGAGCGTCACAATTAATTGCATTATTATTGAAAACCACATTTCCCACACACAAGGATCAAAATTCATTGTCATGCTCCTCTTCTCTCTCCTCGCCAATGTATACACTCGGCGAGGAGTTTCTGTAAGGAGTTTTGAATATTTTGCCCTTTGTCTGTTCCTTTGTTGTATTCCATATTCAATGCTAGAGGCGTTTAAGTAATATGCTTATAACAAAGAGAAACAAATTATGGTATTGTTTCATAGTCTTTTTTATTAAAATTATATTTGGGATTACGTTTACTACGATGGACTAATCCAGTCTTATGAACGTCCTTTTTTCATCCTCTTATAAACTTAAGTACAATTTGTTTTCAGTTCCAATTGTTATCTAGCCGCGATTAGAAAGGGATTAGAGATGACAGTTTTACCATAAACTTACGTCAAAGTGCATATGAATTGACAGCTATTCCAATCCCAAACTAATCGCGGTTTCATAGTATGTGAGCGTCTTTTATCAAAACTTAAAATACTTTTCAACCCTCTTTTCACAGCTTTAATTTAAAACAGAAACATCTCGTAGTAATAGTAAAACTTTAATAACCTTGCACATCCGTACCTACAAATACATAGCAGATGTAACCGCAATTTTGATAATCCTGCTAGTCTACAAAACACCGCCCAAAATAATCTCAACTTTACACCCTGTAAAATAGAGTTGTATACGTTAAAATTAAGGTTACATCATCTCCTGTTCCGTTCTGATAATTTCCTCTAATGAGACACACGAAGCCTCTGAGGGCGCTGTTCTACAACCTGGAAAGCAACTATCAAAACCGTCGGTGAACTTAGATAGTTTGAAGATAAGGTTGAAGATTCAATAATAAAAGTGTTTGGAAATGTTATTTTCAATGATATGGCGGTGCAAGTAGAGATGGTAATTAATGATTGCTAAACAATTTGAAATTCGAATCACACAATTAGGTACACGATTCTTGATTGGTGTTATCAATCAATTATTGAAGGTAATCACTTGTACAGAACACATTATTGATTTTATATTAATGCTGTCTGCGGTTACAATATTGCTAATGAAATATAACGTGTGTAAAATTTACAAATAATTATGGTTCGATTTCGATCTTTGGTAACTGTACATGAATTCACAGAGCTGAGTATTGAATAAAATAAATCATGTCTTGGATTGACATTCAGAATATTAATTATTTTATTAGTCAACGATAAAATCAAACCTATCCTTGCCCTGAATAAAAGCATAACCTATAGCGTATATATTAACAATAAAGAAACATAATCTATTGTTAAAAAATAAAAATAATGACATTCTGAACAGATATTACACAGCTAAATAAAAATGTATCAACTTTTATAATATTCCAAAGTCATTTGAATGGTAAAGCAGTCCAGAATCTTGAAAAAAATCTAACAAAATATGCTAAAAGCTTGAGAACTCCGAATCTAAAATACATTTGGACATTGATACCCCTAAAGAGTGAAAACTGAAGACAGTTTAGTGAACTGAACACAAAAATCCTTTTACCAAGTGAAATAATGTCCTAGCATATTCTAAATAGTAGATTAAACATAAATAGCTTTGCGACATGCAAAGTGTATGTAATATTCATCGCTAGCTGTCTGATACGTAATCCGTGTAAAGAGAAATCATATTATTCTTGGATCGTTCTTGGTACAACTGAGAAAAGATAGCGATAGTATAACTGTTATTTATTATTCCCAAAACCAAAATAGTAAAAGGAATTATCTTTGACGCAAGATCTTTTGTCGTTATCCACTGCTTATCGAGCGAGACGAGTCTTACCGAAATCAGTGAGAACGTTAAGTACCGCTGTATACGCTTAGGTCCTGTTGCCACCTTCCTACTTCATTATCATCATCAGTAACATTGTCATATTAAGGTGATATAAAAATAATGTAATGGGATAGCTTTGATTCGATTATTTTTAGCAAAAGTGATTCATTTGTTGCTAAATGCTAAAAATAGCCTACCAAAATACAGCAGTTACCTAATACCCATACTAAATTTTATTTATTAAAGGCTAGTGCCAACACAACCTGACCTGCTGTTGTTCTGAGGGCCCTGCAAAGATGCACTACGCTAACTAACGTTTCTATTCGATTCGTTTTTAAACCAATCGCGTCGCTGGTAGACCACGTGACTTTTCGTATCACGTCATCTCCCAGTGACGCGATTGGTTTAAAAACGAATCGAATAGAAACGTTAGTTAGCGTAGTGCATCTTTGCAGGGCCCTCAGAACTATAAATCTCGTCGAAAAGAATTTTCATTTTTTTATTTTCAGTAATCTTTTCTAATAAGAATGGTTTTTATCTTGGTTTAATGCAAATCGGTTAGGCCGTGGGCCGTGCTAGTAAGCTCAGCTGAGATGCCCGTCACAAGATACCGAAGTCAAAGTCATAGAAAACTGTCATTTTTCACGCCTCTTGAGACGACAGTTGAAATCAGTTTATTAATACGGCCTTAAGATCTATCAGATCTCAAAGTTGAGGTCACCATTATATCAGGTTTTTATCTATTTTATAGTAATTAAGTACCAAAATTCGCTTGAATCTTTGGACTTGTAAGCTCATATTAAAATATTGTAGGACATGACGGTTTACTCAGTAATCCACTCTGGGACTCTCGGGAAAATTATAAGCAATTTACAACCGAGAGTTGAGCTTGTCTCAAGTCGCAACTTACACGAACAGGTAACGGAGTGCGTAAGCACTTATCTATTTACATAAATATTATCTTTGGATTGTGTTTCAGTATCTTGAGAGGGAGAAATAATTGAATTATTAAGTATGCGAAGGTTTGGATCAGACAACGACAAGGGAACCATTTGTTCGTCGTAACGAGTTCGAAATATGTCAGGTCGTTGTTGAAAATAATAAGACGTAGTTTGACACAAAATCAAATTCAAGCCCGAACTCGGATGAAGGCAAGAGATTAAAATTTGCTTAGTTTTAAGCAAAATATATTTAATCTTTTTCCCAAGTCTCTAAAGAAATAGCAATACCGGCCTGCACACGTAGAGTTAGGACCGCGGGAAACGCCACGCGCCATTCCAATCTTCGCTCCGAACTGTACGTGTAAATGCAACTGTAATAGTAAAATAGTAAAAAACCTACGGTTCGGACTGGCGCGTGGAATGGCGCGTGGCGTTTCCCGCGGTCCAAACTGTGTCGTGTAAAGGCCGCTAATGAATGTTAGAGAAACCGCCGATTCGTAATAAATCCTTTATCAGAATAACGAACGAAAAACTCTTCTTTTGAGCCTTTAATCCAGCTAGGTCTCTTAAGGATCGCTACAGTTACTACACTTGACAGGGGCGTAATGGTTAGCACACGTTGTCTGCGGCTCTCTTTTTAACTGCTCTTCCACGATAAGGACGCACTGAGCAAAAAGCAATAAAATACACGATTTGGTAGCCAAGTCGCTCCCCAGTCCACACTTCAGAACTCACTAGCACTTCAGCTATTTTACGAACAATTCTCGAGCACTTAATTGTATACTTAGCAATTCTAGAAAAGTTGTAAAATTATTAATATTCAAATTCCCTATTCAATATTCGGGCAATGCTCAGCAAGTTTTTGGTAACTGAATTAAAAAGGAGGCTCGGGCGCTATTGGGCTAAGTAATCCGAAACGAGACTTTTGTATTTTTAGCTGAACCCCAATCCCAAGATAAGTTTATTCTAACATGAATAAACTTATCTTGGGATTGGGGTTCAGCCAAGAAGAAGAGCTTAAGAATATCGCGAGGGAATTTTTTGTATTATAACAAGCAGCTTCCATATTCTTTATTTGAGAATGAGAAGAGGATTCGACAGTTAAAAACGATCGCAACTTACAAAATCTGTTTTCAAAGAAAAAATATTTCTTACAACGTTCTTAGGTTTACCAAAATATATTGGTGGAGGAGTTTGAAGACGGCCGATAAATTATATTAATCCGAAACCTTTTACATAATCAAGCTAATATTACAATAAGCATGACACAAGCCGTACGTCAATTCAAATCCCACGACATTAATTATTATTCGTGTAATGAACCCGTTTGTCTGTTTAATTAAGAATGCGTCGTGGCTGCATGTGGCGGTTCTATAGACAAATACAGCTTCCTCACCAATAAATTAGTTGAACTGAGTAACTAGAATAATTTTCCGTATCACTGATGAAAATAATATAACAGCCACTTCAGACACAAAGGTCCTCAAGCTTCAAACTAAACGATGCTCAAAACAGTCACACTAAGGCAGTTAAAAGCAGAAATCAAACAAGTTTACACGCGACCGTCCCGCGGGGTATACTTGGGGGGGAGACATAAAATCGATATAGGGTAAAAGCAAGATGGGATTGCCCAGCGAAAAACGAAAGCGTCGTTCTGTCCTGCAATGTGGTCTTTAGTTCCAATAGGCAATATATTATATATTAACTACGAACAAATAACAACAGTAAACCCGCTCAAATCCCAGTAAGCTATCAGCTGCGCTGCCACGCGTCCCCGGCATATTAACTTGTCCCGTGATGCGTTGTAAATTTAGTCACAGGTGGTCGTGACATGAACCCTTAGAGGCAAACATGTACGTATAGCATTCTGACCTACAAACACAAATCTAAACTTTTAATAATAAATATTAGTGGAAACTCTCACGCAAATTAACCAAGCCGTATTTTGACCCGAGTAACTTTATGTAAGTGCCAAACTCTTGATGTTCGAATCCGACTTGTACTTGGCTGGTTTCTTTTGATTGTTGATGCTGAATTGGGTATCAGTAGACTTCAAATATTAAATTAGTATAAAAGAAAGGAATACCAAAAATAACACATCATTTAAATAACGTTCCGGACTTTACAAATCTTACTAAACATAAAATTTGGCACAAAGATAGATTATAGTCTGGAATAGCACATGGGCTACTTTTTATTCCGGAAAATCTGAGAGTTCCCTAGGGAATAGCGATAAATTCTACTCGGACGGAGCCTCGCGCAAAAGCTAGTTTGTTATAAATAACTTATTACAACTCCCAAAGTTGAGGAATTATAAAATATGGATATTACATGAGGAAGGACTAAATAAAATATTTCTGGCTAGATTACATGAAGAATGAATTTTGTATAAAAGGTGACTACTGAGCAGGGATCGGTAAGATATATCTAATCTTTGGCGGCGGCGTTGTTGTTCAGTTTTAATGGAGGCGGACTCAATTTTAATTAATTAATATAATTCTCGGGATTTCTGAATAAATAAATTACGCCAGCATAAATACATAATTAAATATTTACATTAAATATTTGAAATTATTTTCTATGTATAGATTTACCAAGTGTAATTTAAAGGTAACACATCTAACCTAACCTAACGAAGTTTGAGGAGCAAATTGACGAAACGTTTTATCCTACATGCAAAATGATTAATATAAAAGTTTTGTAGAATCCGGGAATCAAGGAATTTATATTATTAAATAATATTTTAAGAAGCCGTCGCTTTTATTTTCGTCATAACATTTTCCGGGATTTGGCCAAGTTTAGGTAAATAGATATCATACCGAATTTCCGATCCCTGCTACTGAGTCAACAGCTGATCGAAAAGTGGGAAAGTGAACATGTTGTGCCGACCTCACTTAAAGTGGGACAAGGGCAGGAAAATGATAAATAGCACATTTATGTTGTAAGCACTGCGGGATTTTCGTAATGGGGAAACGGCAAATAACCAGGTTGAAATGGCTATAAATAAGTAAACCTCCCCTAGGAGGAGGGTTGTTTCTTTGGGCAATGTGCCCTTTAATAAGGATATCCGTCACGTTCAGAAAAATAAGTTTGTCGCAAGTAGTGGAGTCTGTAACGTCATTGGTAGATAATATCAGGCACGCTACGTTTGAGAAAGGTTACGGTAGGGATGTATTAGTTTAAGCAGATTAAAATGAAGAAGGTTGTGGTTAGTTTAGTTTAATGAGTAGTAAGATCACTGTTGTATCTTACCTTATCGTATAGATGGGGTTCATTCGGACACTCTTCGACTGTTTAAGATCTTTTGTGCAACTATATCCTCTTACACACTCATCTGTTCAAAGGCGCAAGTACATTGTGACAGACGGGGATTCGAACTCGATACCTTACGATCACGAGTCGACTTCCTAGCCACTAGGCCACAGACGCTTTTTGGTAGTTTTACTTGCTTAATTTGTATCTTATAATTTTCGCTTGCCTAATTATTTCGGAAGCCGCAAGGTACGAAAGCCACACACGTAAAAGGATTACTTACCTTACAAAACTTATTTGTCCGTAATTTTCTTCCCTCGAACGGTATCAGAAAAGTATTGGAAGCGTTCGAGGAAAGAAAATTAAATTAAATTTTAAACGCTGAGTCGAAACAAAACCAAACAACAATATTGTTTATTCTGTTTCGTCTGAGTTAGCAGGGATGAGATTCTACACAGTAAAACCTTATTGCTTTTAATTGGTTTCCGTATTGTCAACGGTTTGACAGCTCTTATTTACTTGACAGTGATGGCGGAGTTAAAAAAAATCACGAGACATAGGAAACCAGGGGGTTAAATTTTATGACAGGTAGGGAGTTCCTATATCGATAAACTCAATTATCGATGCTTGTTTTATATACTAGTGATCACTCCTGTAAAAACATTTTTTTATTAAAAGTGTAAATATTAAACAAAATAATAACGTAATTCCGTTCTTCATTTTTCAAAACAATTTTGAAACTTCACTCATCATAATGTTTTTTCATTACTATTGTTAAAATAAACTATCAGAATTTGTTCCAAATTTTCGGGCGTTTAACACCTCCGTCTTGGCTTATAAATCCATTTCAGGTGGCTAAATTTTCAATTTCTGTGGAGGTAATAGGGGAATTTTATGCCCCTATTACCTCCACAGTTTTTTTTTAAATATGCTATGTGACACTGTCTTCAGAACAATACTTACAAAAAAATACATACAATGCTGGGGGCGATCACTAGTATATAGAAAAAGCACCGATAATTGACTTTATCGATATAGGAACTCCCTACCTGTCATAAAATGTCACCCCCTAAATTCCTATGTCTGGATATCACATCTTGACGTATCTTGTGATGGGTGTCTCAGCCAAGATGAGTTTATTTCAACGGCACTTTAAAGTAATAAGAGTTAGAATTAAGTTCACAACCGCACAGGTAAAGTAGCTAGAAAATTGTTTACCGACAAATTAGCGATTCCGAACAGGAAGTGCAAACGTTGACCGTCCGAAGATCGAACGAGTCGTGCCGGGGAAACGTAATGCGAAATTGTTGACAAATTAACTTTGATAAAAATAAACAATCACGAGTATCAAACCTACTGTAACAATTTACAATAGACTATTTCCTAGTTATCAAGTATACTTCCGAGGAAATTTTAAGGTTATAATTCTATTCTATTCTGGGGTCCTAGGTAGGTAGGTAGGTTAGGTTTAAGTCTAGTATAATCCATTCATGTACCTACATGAATGGATTATACTAGACTTAAACCTATTTTTTTATTACGAGTTAAGTCGACTTGTACCCTTTTTCACTAGAACCCCAGAATTAAGTACAAACTTACGTTCACAAAAAGCCTGAGTTGCTGTTATTTCATCGTCTTTTGCTGCTCATAAAGATTTTTAACACATTTCATAATTTCTAAACGATAATCAATCACAGAAAAATATAAGCAATAACGACTTAGAAAAACAAAAAATTGATATGGTAAAATGGAATATAGTGACACAAATCCAAGATCTTGGGTATGTGATTTAAATCTGTTATCGTATTTAATATTGCATTATTTAAACAATATCTATCTAGCCCAAAATTTTAACTAACGAACTCATTAGAGAGTATCATCCCACTTCATACACGTAATAAAATCGCCTGTTTTGACAGAACTTTAACACGCTGTTGTCAATATTTTAACATTCTCATTCTGAATGCCCTTGTCTAGCAAACGACGCCTTTGAAACCGTAAACAATCAGCTGATATTCGCATTGATGTCCTAAAGCCCAGCTCATCCGCGGCCCACCGGGCCTCTCGGACAACTGCCCTCTCCAGCTGGACGCAGACGCGCATCAAAGCGAGCGACGTTTGATTAATTACTGTCCGACGCTGGTGCATTTGTGCGCCAATGTCAGAATGATATGGTAGGACTATGCAACCGGATTGTTGAATATTTTTATTTTTTACTAGCTTTTATGAACTTGCAATGTATGTATGTAAGTATGTATGTAAGTACGGGTCAAATTTCGCAAGTTAAATTTGACCCATTTCCCGGTTTTCGATGAAGCTGAAAAATTGTATACACCTTTAGTTCTGATGACAATACAATAATATAGTACCATCGAGCTGGTCTGATGATGGAGACTCAGGGTGATCATAGGAACTCCTAAATTACACAAGATAAACCCGTCGTGTTAGGGCTCTTTAGAATCGTCTTGACGAGTAGATGCCGAATGTGCAAAAAAAAGTGCAGTCGGCAACAAAAGCTTGTCCCAAAAATGATATTTTTGACAGAAACTTATTTAGTTGATCATTTCGCTTTCTATAAGATTATAGCTTGGAAAAGAGGTTGACCTGGTACGCGGGAGTTCAATATACTTAAGTGGTAACCACTTCAGTGACGAGTATTTTACTGATCGACTTAAAAAACGAGTAGGTTTTATGTTTGAGTCTATGTTTGCTTCTTTAATGGCGTCATCAATAAAATATGATAAATTGGCATCCGCTTAAAAATCACTGTCTATGCTATACTTTCATCTCATTAACCCCTCAAATTGAACAGTTTCAGAGTTACCTTTTTAATACCTACCAGTTTCATCTTCTTAAGTCTTTCTTTAGTTTAATTTTTCAAGTTCATTTTTTGTCTTGCAAAGTTTATTATGAAAACTAAAACGGAGGTCTAAAATAACTAAAGCCACATAAAGTACAAATTATTATGAATGATGGTCATGTCGTTTCAATCGCGTTAGTTAAAAGCATCGGATGTAATTAATTTACGATTTTAATCATAAAAATATGTCTCCTATTTTCCAGATATCTCTGTCCCTCATAATTCGTTTTGTGCAAAGAGGTTAGCTATCCAAACGACGATAGGCTCAGGCAGACGAGTGTGCTGCTCGAATTATGCCAATATAGGTTTTGGGATGAAGGGGCAAAGTTAATTGATGTTTCTGTCGGGTCTTGAACGTTGCTGAATCAGTGTTTGGTTAAACACATGGTTTGTACGGTTGGTTAAATTCCAATATGAGTTTAATTTAAGAGGCTGATAACCTGGCGCATTTTTAAGTACTAAGTAGGTACGAAAGTTGAATTTGCATAGAAATTCAGTTTTGTCATTAAATACCTTGACTTTGACCTGACCTCACCTTGACTTGTTTTGACCTTTTTGTGAAATCCGAACATAGTTAAAGGAAAACTAAGTATGACCGTTCAACTTGATTCCTAGACTCATAGAATAAGTACTAGCATAGAAGGCAGAGTATAAAAACAACTACTTAAAGACGTATGTTTGAGCTTTTTTAGGGTACCCAATGGAACCCTATTAATATGTCTTCGCTGTCTGTCCATCCGTCCATCCTAAATTTAAAGAGCGGTATCTTTTGAGCTGTAATAGACAGCTGGTTTTTTTTTTTCAGAATATGATCTATTACGGCGAATTAAATGGGTTACTAGACTTTAGTTTAATGGGTTACGTCGTTTTGAAATAGTTTCAGTTGTCCAGGAATATTTTTTTAAAATGCAATTACGTGATAATAAAAAAACCGGCCAAGTGCGAGTCGGACTCGCGCACAAAGGGTTCCGTACCATTACCTATCAAAAATCACCTTTGTTGTCCCTTAAATATTTATTTTAATATAATTTGATTATTTATTTTTAAATGTATGTATGTATGTATGTAAATACTTTATTGTACAAACGGGAAAATAACAAACAACAAAATAGACAGAAACACAAAAGTTATGTACAAAGGCGAACTTATCCCTTTAAGGGATCTCTTCCAGTTAACCTTTGAGCGATTGGCAAAAGTTTGAAAAAATAAATAGCCAAACGTACAACAATGAAAGGGACTAGATGTTTCATAATTACGTTAATATTAAATAACCAATTTAAAGTACTAAATAAATATGAGCTAGATCTTAGTTAAATAATTTAATACAATGCCAAATGGATAGATGGATATATACTTATATAAATATATCATTATATATAAATTTATATATATAAATATATATATATATATGAATAGACAAAGATGAAAGGACAAAAATGTCAGTCTTCGTTCAAGGACAAGAGTCAGACCAGTGGTTTTTTAGTCTTGATTTAAGCGATGCAACAGATTGAGACCGCCTTATATCCACTGGGAGTAGATTCCACAATCGCACAGAGTGCACCGAAAATGATTTAGAATAAATCTTAGATTTGTTTGAAGGAAAAGCAAGGGACAGGTTGACGCTCGACCGTAATCGATTCTGGGAACCAGTTGCCATAAAACTGAACCGTTCCGAAAGGTAAGGAGGGGAATGAGGATAGAAAAGAACGTTAAAAAGCAACGACAGGATATGAATGTTTCTACGAAATCTAATGGGCAACCAATTCAGCTGAGAACGGAATTCAGACACGTGATCAAATTTTCGCAAGCCAAATATAAAACGAATGCATACGTTCTGTAGCCGCTCCAGTTTATCAAGCAGCTCCTCGGGTGCGTCGAGATATGCGATGTCGCCGTAGTCAAGAAGAGGAAGAAGAAGGGATTGTGCAAGAGTAATCTTGGTGCGAAGGGGGAGGAAGTTCTGCAGGCGCCGAAGGGAATGAAGGGATCCAAAGAGCTTCCGACTAACCTCCGAAACATGAGCCGACCAAGAAAGCGTCCGATCCATAGTGAGACCCAAGTTTTTGACCTTGCTAGAATAAGGAATTGGAATACCATCAAATAGCAACTTAGGTAACACTTGGTCAGACAACTTTGAGATGAAGTGTGGACTACCAACAATAATTGCTTGCGATTTCTTCGCGTTGATCTTTAACCTGAATTTAGCCACCCAATCACGAATAGCGGCAAGGTCGGAGTTAATAAGGCCAATTAGCGAGGGAAAATCATCAATACTGGCCGCCGCATAAATCTGCAAATCATCTGCATAAAGATGGAAAGAAGATCGGAGAAAAGAAGTGATACCATTATAGGTTAGAGCGGGCTGGTTTCCGCAACTCGACGACTTAATGTATGCGCCTTTTTTGCGTGCTGGGTTTTGGCACTACTCTTGCCAACCCAGTTCTACCAGGAAGCCTAGCAAACCCTTGATGTTGCCGACGGCTTCCGGTAGCGACCTCGGTGTTCCGAGGTGACGTGCCCGGTATGTTGCCACCTCAGGGCATTCCATGATGACGTGGGCCGCCGTTTCCTCCGCCGTCATACAGGCTCTGCACAGGGGGCTGTCTGTAACACCTAATGTGAACAAGTGTTTGTTAAACAAGGCATGGCCAGTTATGGCTCCAGTTAGTAATCGGAGTTGGGCCCTTTTGAGGAGTCGTAGCTTACGCGATAATCCGGGATTGATTATCGGAAGGGCTTCCTTACTTTGCCTGCAGGTGTTTAGGTTGCTCCAGTAGTGTTGGTGCTTTTCCTTGGTGACTTGGCGCAGCTTGTTCCGCAGCCAGCTGGTCGGCAGGGGCAGAAATGGTTCAGGACCTATTAGTTCCGTTTCTGAGCCCCTTTTCGCGAGTACGTCCGCCGCGTCATTACCTCGAGAGTTACTGTGTCCCTTAATCCACTGTAGGGTGATGGGGTTGATGTTACATACCTTAGAAAGGGCGTTGTGACATTCGTATATTAGCCCTGATGTTGCTGTGTAGCATTGTAGGGCTTGGAGAACTGATCGGCTGTCGGAGAGTATTCGGATAGGGAGATCTTTTACCTTCCTTTGCTCGATCGCTGTTATAGCCATGATGATGCCCACGCATTCAGCCTGGAAAACTGTGCTGTGGGCTCCTAATGGCGTTGAGATATGTATGTTTAGGTCTTCCGAAAAAGTACCTGCTCCGGATCCCGACTTTGTCTTGGATCCATCTGTGAAGATCCTTACTTCCCTGGGGTTGAGGCCTTCCCACGGATCCTCGTGCAGTTGTATTTTGTACTTCTTGTCGAAGATGAACTGTTTTGGTATTCTGTCGGTGGCTGCCTCTATGAGCGGCTCCTCATTGACCGCTTCGTAGAGAATTTCGGTGTGTGGTACCCTGGCGGGTCTCCACAGGTGCAAGTTCCTAAGACGTACCGCTGTCGCTGCCGCTTCCTGCTGGATGAAGAGATGCAGTGGCGGGAGGTCGAGCAGGGCTTCCAGGGATGCTGTGGGCGTAGTCCGCATGCATCCGGTGGCTGCCATACCGGCTAGTCTCTGGAGTCGTTGTAGTTTTGCTTCCACAGTGGAGAGTCTGGTGCGTGGCCACCAGACTACCGCACCATAGGCTATGATTGGTCGTATTACTGACGTGTAGAGCCATAGGATGATTTTGGGGTGTAGTCCCCAGGTTTTACCTACCATCCTGCGACACTGCCAGAAAGCGATTGTTGCCTTGTCTATCTTGTTGTTTAGGTGATTGCTCCAGTTCAATTTGCTGTCCAGTATGACTCCTAGATACTTTACCTCATTTGATAGCTGGAGTTCTGTTCCAAACAGCTTGGGGAGTTGGTAGTTGCCCAAGTTGCGTTAAGTGATACCATTAATAAAGATCGAAAAGAGGAGAGGGGATAGAACAGCTCCTTGGGGAACACCAGCAGAAAGATCTTTCCACGCGGAAACATCGTCATTGACCTTGATCAGCTGGCGCCTCCCAAGAAGATAAGAATGAAACCACGAGAGAGCGGAAGAGGTGATATTGTAGGTTTTGAGAATACCGAGGAGGATGTCAAAATCCACAGTGTTGAAAGCACTGCTGAAGTCTAACAAGACAATAACAGTGAGTTTCCTATTCTCGATATTAAGACGAATGTCGTCGGTGACCTTAACCAAGGCAGTGACGCCACGGAGCTGGGTAATGTTTGACCCGCAAGGGCTTTAAAGGCGCGTGTCGGTCGAAAATCGCAAGCAACTTGCTGGTAAACACCTCAAGCTTCAGGTCGATGTTGTCCAGAGCATCAATAGATTGCCAATTTACACTATGCATATCAGAGAGCAAGGCCTCCCGATTCACATTTCCAAGATTACGGCGAAGAATGAATTTATGCCTGCGTTTCGGGGGTCGGATCTTAAAAGAAGCGAAGATAAGATCGTGGTTAGAAAAGGCGACATCGTTAAATTGACCGTGACTGGAAACAAAGTCATGGGAAGACGTGATAATGAGATCTAAGAGAGAAGGGGGACCGTTATGAATATACACCTAAATATTCTGTGAATATTTAGTTGAATATTCAGCCTCTACTTGTTACCGTTATTAATATCAAGCAAAAAAACGCGTTTGTTGTCTTATATTTATTTTAATCTGTTTTTAGTATTTATTGTTATAGCGGCAACAGAAATACATCATCTGTGAAATTTTCAACTGTCTAGCTATTACGGTTCATGAGATACAGCCTGGTGACAGACAGACGGACAGTGGTAATAGGGTCTCATTTTTACCCTTTGGGTACGGAATCCTAAAAACCATGAGACTCATGTCGCATTTTTACAGTAAAAAATAGTAAAAGTAAACATCTTAATATGAAAAACTGTTTATCAGCAACATTATTAAAATTAAATCTACTATCTTATTATAGTAGTTTACGTGACGGTTGCGTAATGCTAATTACGCAGAGTCTCGTACAATACTTTATCTACACACATATTATAAGTACTCTTAGATAGGTTCAGAAGCCGAAAGGCAAATGACCAGCATTACCTAACCTGTGGTAGTAGGTGAAAGCGATTACAGCTGTAACGTAATTTTGAATTTACCTTATCGAATATAGTAAGGTAATGAGATCCAAATTTGGAATATTTTCCAAAATTAACAGCTCACGTACTACCACAGGTAATGCTGGTTATTGTCTACGGGTTTTGAACGCATGATAAAGGACTTATGATATGAGTGTAGATAAAATACCTTACGGCATCAACTTCAAAGCATTAAATCGAACGACACATCGTGAAAATAAAATTCAAGTCGCTTCAAGTCTCGGGTATGGCGTCTGTTGTCACAATCACGGGTAAATCTTACTTAACCGGGACTGTCCCAGTAAAATGTAAATATATGGCCACCTAAACCTGAACTGAAAAGTTGCGGGTACTCTACAATAGTCAGTGTAGTGTGACAAGAAGACGAGTTTTAGACTTAGGCCCTGTTGTTTGATCAGTAGTTTAACTAACTAAGGTGGTGGAACCAGTAATGGACAAGAACCCAATGATTCTTCTTGATTCTTATTATAAGGAAGATAAGGGTTATTCATTTGTTTTACAACAATCAATTTAGGACCGTATGAAATTTGAATCAAGAGTGAAGTGTCGATTACTGGTGCCTGTCAGCTAAAAGGGTCCATCATTGGTGCTGTCAGCCTAATTGTTAAATTTCGAAAAAGGAATGGAAAATTTGACACATTTCCTTGAGATTTTAACCATTAGTAACGTTTTTTGACCATTACTCAGTTTAACGACCGATCAAACAACAGGCCATTAGTAAAATGATTTAGAAGTAGTAGTCAAATTTATAAACTTTGTAGGTAATCTATGTGAACAATTCAATACCAATAATATACAAAAGTAAATTTACATATTTTCAAATGTATTATTGTTTGTTTGTATGTATGTTGGGGTTTATCTCAAAATACATTAATAGGAAGCTACATTATAACTGACTAATAAAGGCTAAAATTTAGGTATGTACATAAATTCGTTCGCCCGTGTATTGTACGTCACTTTTGGGGTCCTGTACCCAAAAGGTTCCAACGAGACCCTATTACTAAGCCTCCGCTGTCCGTTTGTCTGTCCGCCTGTCTGTTTGTCTATCAGTGGGCTGTATTTTATGAACCTTAATAGACACTTGGTTTTTTTTATAATACAAGCGTGTTTTTTAGGGTTCCGTAATCAAACTAGGAACCCTTATAGTTTCACCATGTCCGTCCGTCCGTCCGTCCGTCCGCAACCTAGCTCAGAGACTCTTAGTACTAGAAAGCTGTAATTTGGCATGAATATACATATAAGTTACGCCAACAAAGTGGTAAAATATATAAAAAAAAAAAAATGTACCTCCCCTACACGTAACGTGGGGATGTAATTTTTACTTCATTGGTTCTTGAGTTGTAAACGGTTTAAATGTTTATACCTACCCTAAACTCATTGCGGTGTTGGTAAACTGACCGCGACCTATGCCGATGTATGGGGAGAACAGTTTTCCAACGGCAAAGTTAAGTTTGTCGCGAGCTCTAATTTGTTTGGAGTAACGGCTTCGGAACCCGACACTGAGCATGGTCTGACATGCTCTTGCCCGGTTTTTGTTTGTTGTTTTTTGCTCGACCATATCAATCGCTGTATCTTTTCAACCGTAATACTTAGGTAGATACTTGAAATTTTACAGAGTGTACTAAGGCCTATTAACAACAAAACAATAATTGTTAGTTCAATCTTAATTGCAACGGAACCCTTCGTGCGCGAGTCCGGTCCGGACGCGCAAAAAATGTGTTACATTATGACAAATGATAATATAACATTTACTTATCGCCACGCTTCGCCGACATTTCGCCGCCACGTTTCGCCGACATTATCTCGCCGACACTCCATATTCAATTTAATTTGAATATTCGAATGTTCTATTGCGGTTAAATGATCCACGCTCAACCCCTTTTATTACTAACGGACAAATCGATTTTACCGTTTAAATAGAAATCATTTCCATTGAGAATAACTAGCTTTTCGTGATACATTGCGTCGTTGCAATAGCTCTCGGCTCTAAAATGTTAAAACAACCCGTCAATGGATTGCTACAGGCATACAGGCTAACGACGAATAAAACAGAGGCTTAACTCTACTGACTGTCATAATTTTCTGCACATTTGCGAAATCACACAATATTTGACACTTAAATCGAATTGCTTGCCAAAAGAAGTTTAAGGGGCATAGGTATCAGTCTCTTGCCCAGTTGCAAAAACCGGGCAAGAGCATGTCTGACCATGCTCAGTGTAGGGTTCCGAAGCCGAAGCCGAAGTTAGGTAGTAAAAAACAACAAGTATGAACTAATTCTCTATTTCAAGTTATTTGGTGCTGTCTTAAATGATTTTAGTAGGTGTAAATATTTTAGTCGCTTGATGCAATCAAGTCTACTTAGTCGTGATAGTTTTTCTTTAAAATTCGTTATTATGTGCTTTCATCTAAAGTAGTTTTGGCTGTAGAGGGGGGGGGGACACTTGACTCTAGCAAAAAGTAGACCTAAAAATTGCTTTTGTACAAACCCGCAATATTTTTGAAAGACCTATCCAACGACACCCCACACTATGAGGTAGACGAGAAAAAAAATACATTCGCACTTTACATATAGGGGAGGTACAATAAAATAAAATACAAGATTTTATTTTACCACTTTTTTGGCGTGACTAATATGTATATTCATGCCAAATTACAGCTTTCTAGTACTAAGAGTCTCTGAGCTAGGCTGTGGACGGACTGACGGACATGGCGAAACTAAAGGGGTTCCTAGTTTGACTACGGAACCCTAAAAAGCCGTTTGTTATGTCATCTTTATTGACGTGCTGTCATTTTTCATCTTGGGAAATTAGAAAATAGCAGGTGTCCTAATATGACGAGTAGTAATTAACTACACAAGCCATTCTCAAAGTCTGCTAATGCCTCAGCAACAGCTCTGCCGAAAAATCAACGTATGGTCGTAAAAACCCGGTTGTGCCTAACTTGGGTCACCATAAAATATAAAAAGATTCAAAATGGTTCCATCATAAAAAAAATATGAAAACTGATGGTCCTTAAAATCCAAACAGCACTTTTTAAAGCAAAATCCTGCATAATATAACTCAATAGCTACATGTCATGTAATCAATTATATATTTGCATAAAATACTCCATCTCGCAACGTTTCCAACTTATCCCAAACAAATATAAACCCTCAACACAACTTACTACTCAACACAACTTAAAACACTTGTCAAACTCAAAACTTACTGTGATTTGTTTCCACAGGGTCACCCTAAAGCGATAGAATGTTGCCATACCTGTTCTACTTGCGTTTCAAAACTTTTTTGATTTATGCGAACAGCTGAAGGCCTACCAAAGCATTTTTCAACAAACTACACGCAACTTCCAACCTTAGATATCGTAGCGCAAGATTGAATTTTCACGTCTGTTCCACCATCCTTGAATTTTAGTTTTCGTGGTTGCATTCTAAAGCTTACCTACTGAAAACAAAGTTGATTTTTTAATGTGTGGTTTTAGGGTACATTAGGTGCGCAGCATTAACTTGACACGTAGTAAGTGGATAAAAGTTCAACACGTCAGTCAGGATTTCACCGCATTCGGGGGAGAAATATGAGTTTTTCTTTTGAAAAAAGAATTTGTGACGTATTTGGAACAACTGTCATATCACTTTAGTTTGTAGAGTGCGGGCAGTAATCTGTCTGTTATTGCCGCAGTGCAGAAACCACTTACTTTATGGCGTTGTATTTTTGGCACATGTTGTTATTGTTCAGTATTAGGTACCTGGAAAAGAAATGTAAGGTTAAATGTAATATTAGTCAGCTGTTTTGTTACTGTGTCTTTGAAAATATCACAAGAAGTTTTATATTTTTTTAAGAATAAGTTCCATTATATTAAAATATATTTTTTTTAAGAACGATTAAAACATGTTGTTATATAAACTAATTGTGTCCTCTCGACCGTTTCTTAATTTAATTTGATTTGTAAGTCCCAGCATAAAGTTAAAACCTACTTTTATTATATTTAGGGATATTCTGTTCTTGAGAATTATTTCGAGAATCTTTAATTATATTTAAAAAAAAGATAACATTCAACATGTTTATAATGTAACTTATAATTTTAATAACTTTAGTAATGCAATGCTAACGCATTTTTAATACGTGCACTACTTATACTTTTGTATACGAAAAAGTGTTAAATTTATAAAAGTGTGTATTGAATCGAAAGGTTTTAAAAAATAACATCGGAGAAAGCTACAGGGCTGATAAAATCGATACGGCACGGCGCACAAATGTAATATTTCTTACTTTACCAAGAAATTGTACGGCCATTAAAAGCTCGCCGTGTGGACAGTGACCAGAATAAATCAGCAAGATAATAAAATATGTCGAAAAAATAATAATTGCCGGCTGTCAAATGTATTAATAAGCAATATCAATAATCATCATGTCATGTTTCGAGATCATTGATAACTAAATGATCACAGGAAAGTTTTAAATTTTGCACGGAAACTTTAAAAAACGCACGATTACAGCGAGTTATTTTGACCTAAAACAATGAAGCTAAATACAAATGTAAAAAGCCAAAAAAAATAGTTCTTTTATGGTTCCTTTCAACGTGAAGCGTTTACCGTAGCAGCTTTGTGTCCGCGCCAATAATAGACCAACACGTTTAAACACCATTAAATTATAAATTCTAGCTAAAACGACATAGTTATAACTAAAATATAGAGTTTCCAGGAGCAACTTAGCCACTGACTGATGGCCAATAATACATCAGAGGGGTTATTATCTTATATAGTCCTTTACGCTCGCCGTAAAATGAACTGCATAGCCATAATAACCCTCTAGGTCATCAAATTTTATAAAGTCGACCTACTGTTCGTTAAAAGTTTACTGCATCAAAGTGCGCCGCGACTAAATTACGAAGGTCGTAATGCCGTACACTTGAAAGACAAACTTTTGGAATTCCTGACATGCACCAATTACCAGGAATTCAGGCGTTTCAGCACAAGAACGTGATTACCGAGGTGAACAGCGCAGGCTTATCAACGTTAAGTATAATACTTATTTACTAGGAAATAACTTGTGGGCCTATAGTATGGTTGCGTTTATCGCGTGACAAAATCTGGATAAAGTATCCGTCACTCTTGTACTTATATGCGTGTCAAAAAGTGACTGATGTTTTATCTACATTTTGTCACGCAGCCATATTAGGCCCGTTGACATTTATCATCATTTTTATATCCTGGCCGAAAAGCGTTTATGTGATCTGATGTTCCTTAGACTGTCTATCACCTATGTACCTACGTATGTATCTAAGGGTTCCATAAGGTTCAAGTTAATTAACCAATTCTATTGCAGATCTCTACAGAAAACACTAAAGTAAGCCACATTGAATATTACTATACTCCGTTTGTTTAGGTACTTCAATAAATGTAAACAAAACAACCACGTGTTATAGTTTGTCAGCCAATAGAAGCAGAACACTGATACGACAAAGTGCGATAATAGTAGATTATACATCGAGGGGATAGAGCACTGTTTTATGTCACGGGCGCGATATTGAATCCTGAGCAAATGAGGGACTCCAGATTTAATTCCCGAGCGCAGCGAGGGTGTTACGAGTTCATTCCTGAGCGAATCGATACTCAATACTAGTCTCAGTCCATACTCTAAGAATATACATACATACATACATACCTTCACGCCTTCATTCCCTGAGTGGGGTAGGCAGAGCTACAGAATTACCAACAACTCTAAAAACTTGATGTTAATTCTGTAACCATATTTTGCACAAACAGGCTAAGATGTTTACCAGTGTATATTAGTGACAGGTTGCAAGCCCATCGCCTAACAATACTACAAGCCTTTATACCCCTAGGCCGTGTTGTTTGATCGGTAGTTAAACTAACTAATTGTTAAAATTCGAAAAAGGAATGGAAAATTAGACACATTTCCTTGAGATTTTAATCATTAGTGTGCCGGCAGGCACGTTTTGTAATTGTTATCAATTCACGTATTGATGAATTGCATTTAGATTAGATATTATCTGTACGTGTATCTAGTGCACATTAGTGAGTACTGTAGGAAGTTAACATTGTATATATACGCATGTGTAATTGTAATTAAATTAGATTGAAACTGACTGACAAAGTGGTTACTCTCTCACCCCTCATCAACATGGATACCTCCGGTAAAATTAGTAACGTTTTTTTACCATAAGTTAGTTTAACTACCAATCAAACAACAGCCCTTAGTCGCCTCTTACGACTTCCACGGCAAGACATGGAGTGGCACTATTCTAAGCCGGCAACCACACGGCAAAGAACAAGAAATCTAAGAATATTATTATACATAATATTGTTACGGATGGCATACATTCCAAAGTTCCCATCGAATCATCCCAGGGGAACCGTAAATCCGATCCGAATAATAATTGGAAATGGGGGACGGAACAGTTTCTATTATTATAGGAATTACGGGAGATATTATCAGACTACTACGTTTCCAGTGGACTTTCCCAAAGTCGACTCATTTTGTAGCGTTAGCCCGAGTTTTATATTAGGACTAGAGGACGGCCGTGACTTCGTACAGTCAAGGACTTTAATTGTTATGCCACTATTGAACCCTGTCATAATGACAGCGTCAAACCACATGACAGAAATTACGCTTAAATGAATGATTAACGTTATGCGACAGGGTTCCATAGTGGCATAACATTTAAAGTCCTTGACTGTACGCGTAGAATTAGTTTCCCGCTACTTCCCTTATTTTAACCCCTAAGGGGGTGAATTTTGAAAAATCCTTTCTTAGTGCACCCCTAGACCTTGTAAGGAACTTACATGCCAAATTTGGAATCTCTACACCCAGCAGTTTGGGCTGTGCGGAAGATAGATAATATATTTATCTACACACATATCATAAGTCTCTATTATACGTTCAAAACCAGCATTACCTGTGGTAGTAGGTGACAGTGATGACAGCTGTTAATTTTGGAAGATATTCCAAATTTGGATATCATTACCTTACAATATTCGATAACGTAATTTCAAAATTACGTTACAGCTGTCATCGCTGTCACCTACTACCACAGGTAAGGTAATGCTGGTCATTTGCCTTTCGGCTTCTGAACCCATCTTAGAGTACTTACGAGGGGTGCCTTTTAAGTTCTGTCGTTTGAAAAAACCACCGTGATATGTAATACACTTTTTCATTCGATCGAACCAGTTTTCGAAACACTTATTCCATTCCGAAGTCGGGGTCTCCAAAATGGCCGTTTTGTATGCCTCAACCGCTTCTTCAGGCGTCCGGTACCGTTGATCACGAAGTCAATGCTTGATTTTTGGAAAAGTGAAGAAGTCATTAGGGCTTAAGTCTGGACTGTACGGCGGGTGATCAAAATTTTCGACGTTCTTTTAAAAACGCAGTTGTCTGCCGGGCGGTGTGCGAGCTAGCATTATCGTGGTGCAGTACTATACGACGCCTTGGGTTATTTTTTCGGAACTCACCGATAACTTCTGGTAAACAAACAGTGGTATACCAGTCAGCATTAACTGTTTTACGATCTTCGAGCACGATGGTCGCAACGTGGCCACTTTTCGCTACAAACGTGGCGACCATTTTTTTCGAAGTGCTCCGTGAGCGTATTACTTTGGTCGGTTTTGGCTCATCTTGAAACACCCAAACAGTCGACTGCTGTTTAGAATCCGGATCGTAGGCATATATCCAAGATTCGTCACCACTGATAATGTCATAAACGTGTTTAGAGTCTCCTCGGTTGAATTGCCGCAGAGTTTTGCGGCACCATCTAACGCGAGCCGTTTTTTGGTCTTCACTAAGTAAATGTGGTATCCAGCGTGAGATCAATTTTTTTACACCTAAGTGATCATGCAATATATTTTGAACACTGGTCCCTGAAATGCTTAATGAAGCTTCTATCTCGCGGTATGTCGCATGGCGATCTTCGACGATCAGTTGCCGTACAGCATCAATGTTTTCCTGGGTTACAGCTGTTTTTGGTCGGCCTTCACGATGCCTATCACTAAGACTAGAGCAACCACGTTGAAATTCCAAATACCAACGTTCCACAGTCCGGATGCATGGTGCTTCATTTTTAAAAACCGTAGTCAGCTCTTCAAAGCACTGAAGACGCGTTAAACCCCTTTTAAAGTTGTAAAATATTATCGCACGTAAATTTTCCTTCGAAATTTCCATTTTCACAACCGACTTGTCAACTTTGAACCGACGCTGTACTAAAACGAATCGGCCGATCTCGAGACATTCTTTTGTTTTTGAATTCTAAATTCAAATATTTTAAGATGATACTAGTTTTTTTAAAAATAATCACGGGAGTTTTGCAAACGACAGAACTTAAAAGGTAGCCCTCGTATAATTATGTGTGTAGATAAAGTATTGTACGCGACTCTGCGTAATTGGCATTACGTAACCGTCACGTAAACTACTACTTATTACCATTTTATTGGTATATTACTGTAATGCTTACGTTATTTTATTTAAACGCTAAACTTCTTTATTTTAAAACGCCAGGGATATCATGAAGACTTAAGAGGATTGTGAAGCTAAACATTTCCATACAAAATGCGATAAAGTTTCTCTCCCCTTAAACCTAGTCAGATTTTTACGATTTTTGAGAATGTTGTAGATATCATGAAAAACTATGTCCATACGTTTTCCTTTCCAAGAAAATATTACTTAGAGAAAAAAAAATCTAAAAAACAAAAAACAGAAATTTACAGACCTAGTTCTTTATAATAACTACAACATATTCAAAAATCGTGGAAATCAGACTTGATTTAGGAGATGAGAAACGTTATCGCCCGGAACTAAATTTGTATAGATTTTTTTGACAGTTACGCGATTTTAGCGGCGCTTTACAATCCTCTTAACTAATATCAAATACATTTAAGTTACATTTGAAACTTATTTTAAAAAGGGCTCTATTCTATTCTGTAAAACTATAATACCGTCGTGTTAACGGCGTTCTTGCAGAATAAGATATCTCTACACATTACTCGTTATACCATAGTAAGCATCTCCCTAAATAGAACAGAAGAAGAAATGGTAAGAAAACAATTTATTCGTGTCGTTACCCGTATACAAAACATCGCATTTATTATACGACAAACGTCAGAGGAAGTCTTTCGACATGACACGCGATAGCTTTCCGAATGTCGTGACACGAGGTGTCCAAGAAAATTGCGCGACTTCGCTGAAAATCGTTGTCGACATGTCCAGAGCTTCGCGTGACTTAGACTTGACTTAATGTCGTGACATGTCGTACGACATTTGTCCCCTTACAAATACGATAGAATTAGAGGTGAACCGTAAGAGCATTTTAGCGTAGTGTGAATTAAACGTTTTTGCACATTAGAGTAGAATGAAAAAGTAAATTACTAATTTGACCTGTGCTTAAATAAGATGTAGTCTGCGAATGTCATCGTTATCCAAAACGTAATGAATTTATTTATTTCATCGTATGGCATGATGCAAAGAATATACAGACAAATAAGAGGCTACAAATTAAATTGAAGAGATTTAAGCCACTCAGTGGCTACGTCTTCAGGCTGATCAGGCCTTCGGGGGGCCCGCCTGTGTAACGCGAAGCAGGATATTCCTGGATTATATGGTGGATTGTTTGTACCTCTGCACCGCAGGCACAGGCAAGAAAATCTATCCACCCACAGCGGTGTGTTTATTGGGCGCACCGTCCATGTCCTGTGCGTAGCCTATTAAGGTTGCACCAGTATTGTCTTGGGAGTTCGGTGCCCTTAATTTTGGTTCCTGGGACAATTTCAGAGCCCAATTTACCCGCCTGATCTTAGAAGAAAGGATGCGCTGCTGAAAGAGGTACGCAAGATCAGTCAAAACCCGTCCCTGCCCGTGGATTCGGAGTTTTCCAACCCTACCAGACACCGGTTAAAGTCAAGAAATCCGTCTTATAGCATTCCCAAAGAACTCTCGCATTGCGATTTTGACCCAGTGGCTGAGTGGTCAAAAAGGTGGAACGTAATGAATTGAGAACATTTTAATAAACTTTGGAAATTGTTACCTTCGGTGAGACTTCAATACGTAACGAACGAATTAAATAAGGTGAAAAATACACCTTAACGTAAGGTACATTTTACTTATTAAATTTGTTAGTTACGCGGTATTTCAGTATCACCGACGTATGGTAGCGTTAATATCCTGTCTATAGTTCGTTTATTCGAATAGTATGCTTTGCCAGCCTTTGAAGTCGCCGAAACCGCTTCGTGCGCACCGCAGTTTACGCTGAGAGACTAGGACAGAGCTATACAACTGCTATAGCTCTGTCCTTTACGCTAGCCGTGAAATGAACTGCATAGCCATGTCATAATAACCCCGCTGTTATCCTATTGTCAACGTTTTGATAGCTCTTATTTACTTGACAGTATGTCGGCCGAGTTAAAAACAATACCATAACACGACAAACACAACATGGTTTTGGGCGTTTTCTAAAAAAAGGGACATGAACTTTTTTTTCCAGGATTCGTTTTTTTTTGTTTTTCTTATTCAGAATCGTTGATACTAGAGATCCTCATAAAAGAAAAAAAGTGTCCCAGATTTTACTCTCTCTCTCTCTTACAGATACCAAAATCGCTATAGGTGTGCCTATAATATTTGAGGAGTTCTCTTGATTTCTCCAAGATCCTATCATCCGATCCTGACGTGTTGACAATGGGACCAACTAGAAAGTATACCCATTCAAACAACGAAAAAAATTTTCAAATCGGTCCAGTGGTCTTCGAGTAATCGGGGAACATACATAAAAAAAAAACCCGACGAATTGAGAACCTCCTCCTTTTTTTGAAGTCGGTTAAAAACAAGAATCTATGTCGTTGCATTTTATTTATGCTTTTACCATTCTACAGTTTAAAAACAAAAATGCTTGTCATTGCTTTTCATAAAACGTGCTTTTGCCAGGTGGTAAAAGACAAAATATTGTCGAATATGAGCCAAACTAAACGCTTAATGAAGAATATTTTTGCTCCCAGCTTTTACTGCTTTACCGATGTTAATGGAAACGCACAATAATAACGATATATGGGGAACCAATCCGGGCGAGATTACGTGGTTAATGTGTGTAAAGATTGGTACATTACCTCTCTTTGTTACGCCTATATTTATGGTTATAGCGCTGTCTGCGGGCATTTGTCGAGCTATTAGGAAAATATCGCCGTTTAGACGTAATCGAAGGTTCTTGATTTATTTGCTATATGAAGGCCAAATTCATGAAGGCCATTAAAATATACTAGTACACCATACTATGTGATCGTAAAAATAGTTAAAGCTGCCGGCCAGATTCTACTGTCTTGACAGTAAATTGAAATATATATATAGAATTGTTAATATTGTACATTAATTAAATAGTAATGTTCAGTACCTAAACGGGAATGTTTTGTCTCTTACTGTTTTTCAAGCACGTGATGATACTTTTCGTGATCAGTTAGTCTATGGTTTTTTTGCGCTACTGTGTGTGTAGCGGGTTTTTTAAAGTGTAGGTACAATTGAATTTTAAGAGCAAATACTGCGCTGCGTTAGTAGTCTTTTGAAAGATGCGACAGTGTTTGTTTTAAAGCTATCTTTACTCCAAAATAGGCAATTTAAGGCTTCTGAAGAATTCTTTTTTCTTTATTGTTCCTTTTGGCAAAATTAGCAAAATCATTATAAAATGGCATAACTTATAGAACTGCTCTTCGCTTGAATACGGCTCATTCATATTAAAGTGGTGAGACACATGCTTATAGGCCAAAAAATGTACTTATATTTCATATTTTTCTTTATTTCGCTTTGTGCAAATATCTTTAAGTATTAAGTTTTATTCCTAAGTTATTTCCCTAGAGAGTAATGGCGGAGGTCAGACAAACAGTAAGATTAAGATTTTGAAACACTATGTACATAAGAGAATCAGAATTGGCGGATCTGAGTTTGCTAACAAACAAACTAAATCCAATTTCTGTCTGCTGGCAGAA
The DNA here is from genome assembly GCA_946894065.1 of Acleris literana. Taxonomy (NCBI): domain Eukaryota; kingdom Metazoa; phylum Arthropoda; class Insecta; order Lepidoptera; family Tortricidae; genus Acleris; species Acleris literana. The sequence continues at coordinate 5,014,723 of OX335671.1, forward strand.
TTTACTTATTAATTTCATTATTTACTGTACCAAGGTGATCTTATCCGGGGATTTAAGTGCACATTATCAGAATGTAGACCTTAAGATGTAAAGTTGAGGACTGAAAGTGGATTTAAAAATAATTTTAATTACTGTGTATACGCAATCACAATATATTTTTATCTCCCTCAACAAGACATCAGCAAGATGATCATATAACCCAATCTTTAAGATACATTTACGACTCGTCAATGACATCTGAAAGTGTCAACAATGTGAATATCGATACTTAGTTCATCATTTTAATTCTTCGTCATTCGTCGACAAAATCTCAAACAGCGAGTCTAAAATAGCCACCATATGGTACAGCCATAAATTACCACAATTTGACTAGAAATGACACAATGAGCGAGATATTTCAGTTTGATATACAGATATTATGAAACGAGCGCATAAAACGCTTTGTTCTTGGCTAAAATGAGCAGCTGTAAATTAAAGAGTTTTAATGACCATGACTGTGGATTACGTTTTTTGTTACGTAAAATATACAAGTTAAAAGACAAATAAACATTTATTATACATTCGTTTATTATGGAATATCTTATCTTATCATACAGATTGGTCCTTTCAGATATACTTCTACCATTTAGGACATTTTGTGCAATAACCCTCATAAACAGTTCGATTATACAGGTTACCTCACCATAAGAGCATCGGGTAATGTACTTTAGTTAGAAAAAGTTCAGTGGCAGCCGCGGGTGTTTCAACTCGGTCGTTACGATCACGAATGGATACCGTAAGCCACCGACGCTATCATTTAAAGTAGTTTTTTTTTTTTAATCCTTATTTTTTGCTCAACAATACTTTGTTCCACTGTCATATAAAAGATAGAGTTACTTACAGATAAATACCGGCAAATAGTTTTCGGGCATCAGTTCTTTCAAACCCAAAAATGTTTAAAGGAAACTGTATATTTAGCTGTGTGAACTATGTGTCTACTCTGTAAGTGATTTTTTAAATATTAAAACTGTTAGTAGATAATAAGTTATGTTTAGGATTATGAATATTCTTTAGTTTGTATGAGATGCAAGAGATATGTGCAACTAAAGATATATAATTTTGCATGCCCATCCGAGCAGAATGTGGCGGACAGCGGGCTAAAAAAATGTTCATACTTCTCATAACCCATGTTCAGCCAATAAACTATTTCATTTTATTTAATTTCAAAACAGAAGAAATAATCACACAAAACTTTTGTTCCAAAACTCTTAGTGTGTTGTCTCAAAATGACTACAAGAACATTACTGATGGGTGAAAAACGTTCAAAATCCCACACAGATATTTATAGCAATAAAGATATTTTTTGGAATGGTAACACTTTATTGCGATGCATATGAGAGCGGGTGCGGAGCGGTATTACACCACGGTTAGAAAAGTTACAACAGTTGACGATACTCTACTCTTCTTAATAATAAATATAAAAATAAGTCCTAGCTTCGAAATCCAGTTTATACTGTATATACATCGTAGATACCTTGTGAAATTTTACCCTTTGGAGGACCAGACATCTTACGTATCATTTATATACACGTCAAAGCCTTTGTGACGTATTTTACGATCAATTTACCGTATTTCTAACCGTAACCTTTGTGTTATACGCACCGGGGACGCACGTGAGTGTCTGAATTTATAACCCATTTTCGTATTTTAATGGAGTTATAAATCAGGGTAATGCTTGAATGGGGGAATAATTGACAAATGACATTTCACTTTCTTTGATTCGAGTTTTAAACGTTAATTTAAAATAATAAAAATCTTAACGTTACCTACGTTGTAAAGTATTATTCAGAGTAATAGAAACAGGGTGTTTGGAGTTTGGTTCCTGACCCGACATGTTTTTTTTTCGTAGCCTATATGAGTGTCCCACTGCTAGGCAAAGGTCTTCTCTCTTGATCTCCATGAGTCCCTATCTGGTGCCTCTTCCGGCCAGTTACTCAGGAATGAGCCCAAGTCAGAATATCTACGTAGTTAAATAATATTCAGAGTAATAAATTTTGTTTGGGTGGTTCCTGACCTAACATGATTTAGAAATTTATTTATTTATCTCAACATGCGAGTCTGAGCCTTATTACAATATAAATATTTAAAATTGGTTGGCAACTGAGGACTAATATGCAATCGTAATCGTATTCTGCTTGTTAGTGAGTAAGTTTTGAAGTTACTCGTGTTCAACATATTATATTATGTGTACTGTTTTTGTCCTAATGTATAAGCGTTTCGGTGTATTAGCTGTTAGCTTGTATGTTTCTGAAATAAATAAATAAATATCTCCAGGTGTACCGTAGCATTTCTTTCATAAGTAGTAGTAGTAGTAGTAATTCTTGTATTTTCTCGCTTTTATATAAATTACCTATTAATTATTATTATTATGATGGCCGATGGGGTCAGAAGGTTCTTGAGTGGCGTGACGACCGTGTAAAGATCGCGGGAACGCGGTGGATGCGAAAGCACAAGACCGGTCTGAGTGGAGAGCGTTGGGGGAGGCCTATGTCCAGCAGTGGACGTCTTTCGGCTAACATGATGATGATGATGAAATACATTACAGCTTACAAACTAGAGGAAGATTACCAAGAAAAAAATAAGTCGCGCACGACTTGTGCTAGCTGTACAGTTGTATTACCCTCCACATTGAAACACAAAAATCAATGCCAACGTTGCTGCTTGGTTGGAAACGTTTATCGAAGTGATGCGAAAGAACCCTGCTCAATGTCACCACATAAGCGACACCGCATTTTGAACGTTTTACGCTTAACGAAGCTTGCACAAGGTCCTATCATCCACATAAGAGAACATTTTGAAAAATAGCACCCTGTATTCCCAATATTCTTTATCTCATTGCATCATCACCGCAAACAACTCTATAGCCAAATAAATAGCCAATTTAATACGCGACACTTCGGAAATCCAATTTTCTCCCTACACGTCTGGCACGTTTCTACCACACGGCCGCCATAACTCAAGCGGGGATCCTCGGGAGGCAATATCACAGCCCCAGGTGCAATAACTTGGTAAGAATATCTGCGGTGCATAGCGTAATGCACTTGACTGATAGGTTATTGGGTTTGCTAGATCTGGGTGTGGGGTTTGTGAATTAAAGCTGTGTGTCTTGGTTATGAAATATATTCTGTTCTTATACAGGGTGTCCCAAAACTCAACGTTAACCCGCCTTGGGCTGATAGAGCAGCTAAAAAGCTATCGATTTAACCCCTATGTATGCTCAGCGATTTTTACTAGTTTCGAAGACATTGATCATTTTAATCTGAATGATTGTAAATTTCCCTTATGTCCATGTCACGAAAATTCATTAATTTCATGTTTTATTTCATAAGTTTTTCAGTAGCATCTTACATAATTCGAATCATTACGAACCAGCGAAGTTTTTAAACCTATTTGCCTGTTTTTTTTTCAGTATTTATTTTGAGTAATCACATAAAGTTTGTTTTTCCAGTTACGTGTCCCAGTGTTTGCTTTTCTTTGTATTGCTGATTAGATTCGAAATCGAATTCCAATTGGAATATATAATAATACCTACCTACATGTACGGCGGTACAGAACCCATTGTGCCCGAGTCCGACTCGCACTTGACCGACTTTTGCAACTTTTGATTTACATTCGAAAAAAAGGTCTAATAATAATTCTGTATGGCAATGCGTATCCGAATCGAGTGCGTCTCACGAGATCTAACTACAAAATCTATAATTTCATGTTAATAACGTTTAAAAGATATAATAAACGTTAGCTATAATAACAAAATCAATATTCTTATAAGGAATAACGGTCAATTAACATAATATTCATTTTATATGATGTTTTTTTCTATAACACTCACATTATCTAATTTCAGTTCGTATAACATACATGACATATAGCGATCATAATATATATTATCTTTTAGTATAAGGATTATAAGATCTAATATCGTATGCTATACTCAATAGGTCGGTACTGAAAGGAGCGGGTACAGTCGATTTCATAAATATGTGTAAACTTTAATACCTTGTCACTTTAATCGCTGTGACAATTCATATACTTATGGCAGTTTAAACATGACATTAAATAAAAAGTTAAGGTACCTAATAAAGTTTATACATATCTATGAACTCGAGTGTACCAGAAAGGTCTTACTTGTAAAAAAAATTAACCACCCAGAAAATGCCACGAGCAAGACGAATCAGGGAAGAACCGATTTGGTTAGGTTAGGTGAGAAGGCCAAGGCTCCCGCCATGGCCTTCGAGGTTTTTTTTTTCTGCCCAGAAAATCCTGAAAACTGCTTCCAGTAAAGTAAGTATTAAAGTCGTTCTAAAGGCGTTTATATTATAGGTGCATTATGTTTATTGATGTTAGATTCATTGATTTCTATATGTTTTAAATCTTAGGTGTCTTGAACGTTATACGTTTTAATAGTTATAGTAATTGGTATTATATATTAATAATGTTATACTTTATGGAAATAGATATTTTGAAATTATATATTTCGTTCATTATATCCAGTGAATGTTATACTAAACATGTTTATAGAAAGTGAGCGTATATATTGTGAGTGTTATATTATCAGTTGTTATATCTCGTATTACTTACCCAACTGAATCGTATTCGAAACGGCTGTAGTACGAGTACTATTTGAATGAGTGGCTACTATGAAACTTATATTTTACTAGCAGTACTTTGACTATTCCAACATAAAATTAAAACGTAAGTATGAGCACTTGGTTGTGACCATAAAAAATGTACTCTATGTATTCCGAGCAGTGCATGTAGGTTACTTGTGTACACTTGCATGTTCCGAGTTACCCAAAGCCTAAACGGTACATTAATTGCTAAATAAATATTAGCCCGCGTGCTAAAAGGTACTAAAGGCTACGTATAACATGCACCGTGAACGGTTTGAACTAACAAGAAAGTGGAGTATTGAGTGAGACAATAAGGACTTGATTGCACCGAGTAATTGCTCTGTCAACAAAATGAACGATAACATAGAAGACTGGGTTCTAATTGCAAAATGTTTTGTAGAACTGACTCTGGTATAAACAGTTTCTATTTGCAGAGTAAGTAAATATTGGAATTGTTAAAACTCCCGACTCAAAAATATAGCATTGCCATGTAACATAGGTATTTAAAAGTTGATCAGACGACGAAAATTGCATTGAAACCACCTCAAGCCGGTTTCAGACCTCAATGTTCAAACCGCATAATAATTCAAACAGAGATGACGTCTTCGCTACGCTTCGTCTCCAAAATCCGCGACATATGCCATAAGAGGCTTCATTATATGACAGTTGCATAAAAAAATATTGATACGATACGCCCGCATTTACTTACCTGTGAATAACAGCTACCCTAGCGTTAACAGTATGTTTAAAAACAAAGTGGAATGGAGGCACTAGTTTATTCAAGTTCAATTATGCAATTGTTTGATAAATTGATAGCTACCTTCCTATTCATATGCACTCAAAAAAATGAGAGCCAACAAAGAGAGATTTTCACTTAGTTGACATAAAATGAATACAATAGTTAAGATATTAGTTATATAAACCGAAACTGATAGTAACAAACAGCAATTTATTTAGTGACTTCAACTAACATCTTAGTTGATGTATCTAACGTGTTAGTTGGTGTGTCTATCGTCTTGTTAGGCTCGTATGGGATCAAGACGCTTATGCACAACAATCACAATCTTGTTACAAGCGACCAAATATTTTTTTCAGTGTGTCTTTCACCAACGCGTTCATATAGGTTATAGGTTATAGGTTGTGGCGGGCTGTTTTCCGCAACTCGACGACTTAAATATGCGCCTATTTTGCGTGAGAGGGTTGGTGACACTACTCCTGCCAACCCAGTTCCACCAGGAAGCCTAGCAGACCCTTGACGTTGCCGACGACTTCTGGTAGCGACCTCGGTACCAGTCCGAGGTGTCGCGCCCGGTATGTTGCCACCTCTGAGCACTCCATGATGACGTGGGCAGCGGTTTCTTCCGCTGTCATGCAGGCTCTGCACAGGGGGCTGTCTGTAACACCTAAAGTGTGTAAGTGTTTGTTGAATAGGGCATGACCGGTTATTGCCCCAGTTACGAGTCTAAGTTGAGTCCTTTTCAACTTCCGTAGTTTCCGTGACAATCCGGGATTTATTGTCGGGAGGGCTTCTTTGGCCTGCCTGCAGGTGCTTAGGTTGCTCCAGTATCGTTGGTGTTCTACCTTGGTTAAGCGTCGCAGTTTGTTACGCAGCCATCCGAACGGGAGAGGCAATATGGGCTCAGGACCCACTGCTACTATCTCTGAGCCCTTCCTCGCCAGCTCGTCGGCCGCGTCGTTACCACGTGAGTTGCTGTGCCCCTTTATCCATTGTAGTGTGATGGGATTGTTTTTACTTACCTTCGTCAGGGCATTGTGGCACTCAAGTACCAGCCCTGAGGTAACGGTGTGGCTCTGTAGGGCCTGGAGCAATGATCGGCTGTCGGAGAGTATTCGGATCGGAAGATCTATTACCTTCCGTGCCTCTATTGCTGTCGTAGCCACTATGATGCCCATGCATTCTGCCTGGAAGACTGTGCCGTGGGCCCCTAATGGTGTTGAGATGTGTATGTTCAGGTCCTCCGAGAATGTACCGGAGCCGGAGCCTGACCTTTTTTTGGATCCATCTGTGAAGATTCTTACCTCCCTTGGATTCAGGCCCTCCCAGGGATCTTCGTGGAGCTGTATTTTGTACTTCTTGTCGAAGACAAATGTCTTCGGCACTCTGTCGGTCACCGCTTCTATTAGTGGGTCGTTACTTACCAACTCACATAGGATTTCGGTGTGTGGCACCTTTGTAGTTTTCCATAGGTTTAGTTTTTTGAGACGTACAGCGGTCGAGGCTGCCTCCTGTTTTATAAAGAGGTGTAGGGGTGGCAGGTCGAGTATGACTTCCAGCGATGCTGTCGGTGTTGTCCGCATGCATCCTGTAACTGCCATGCCAGCCAACCTCTGTAGTCTTTGTAGTTTGGCCTCGACGGTCGATAGTTTGGTGCGTGGCCACCAGACCACCGCGCCGTAGCTAATGATAGGTCTTATAATTGACGTGTACAGCCATAGGGTGATCTGGGGGGTAAGTCCCCAGGTTTTACCTACCATTCTGCGGTATTGCCAGAATGCTATCGTGGCTTTGTCAATTTTGCTGTTCAGGTGGTTACTCCAGTTCAGTTTGTTGTCCAATATTACTCCGAGATACTTTACCTCAGTCGAGAGTTGCAGCTCTGTGCCAAATATCTTGGGGAGTTTGTAATTGCCTAGGTTTCGTTTGTTTGTGAACATTACCATCTCCGTCTTTTTTGGGTTGACGGATAGTTCGTTGTGCATGCACCAGCGTTCCACGATTTGCAGGGCTGAACGGGTGATGTCACATACCGTACCGGTGACCTTACCGCTCGTGAGGATTACTATGTCGTCAGCGTTCATAATATTGATTCTGATTATAAAACCAGATACAAGATGTATCGACATGTAGCTCAAATTAATGGTCCCTAGCTGCCATTGATTTTGCACAGGCCATAGATGACTCAGGTCGATAACTCTCCTCAGTCCAAGCATAGTATAGTAGTGGCTAGTTTACATGACAAAAAAAAACTGCATGTACATGCAGTAATTGCCGTGATGCATTCACTGTCGTCATTTTTTATAAATTTATCCAGCTTTATCCCACAAAATTATGCAAGTATACAATTTGACAAAACATTGTAAAGTATTCATTAAAAAAAGTTAACAATGTTGTCGATTCGGCGCATCTTTTATTGTATACGAAGCAAGCATATTGTAAGAACGCACATAGGCGTTCTACACTGAGAAAAATAACGGCTTACAAAACAACAATAACGTTTTTTATGTTACACCCACTATAAGGGTGCGGCTCCACTGAGGCGGAGACGAGCGGAGCGGAGCTGAACTGTGCCAATATTAACCAATAGAATCTAAACTAACGTACGCAAGGCGCGCTCGACGTGACCGCATGCGACTTCTATTGGTTAATCGTCTCCGCCTCAGTGGAGCCGCACCCTAAGTATTGCAATAGTAAATAACTTTAACTATTGGAAGATAAAAACTCCCGATAAAATGCTGACCCTTCTTTCAGAGCTGATATCTCTTAAACGGCCCAACCGATTTTGATGAAACCTAGCTAAGAACCACCGCTAAAAAAACCGCATCCAAATCAGTTCACCCATTTAAGAGCTACAGGGCCACAGACAGCACACACACACGTCGCAGATTATAACAGCTCTCTTTTTTTGCATCGAGGGCTAAAAAGCGTGTTTAGCTATTGCCACAGCATTTTTTTTGACGAGTGTTAACTATAGTATAAACAAATTGTATGGCATGGCAAACCACGGCATATACCATTTTTTGGGTATGTCGACTTGACAAGTCTTTTGTAGACTTTTAATATTAGCACAGTACCTAATACAGGCATGAGCATTAAATGATCATATTGTCAGTTTTGTTGTGCCTATAGGCACTACGTGAAAATAGGCGTAATAAATGCGTTACACGGTAACTTTTTTATAAGCTTTTGTTTAACTTGGAATGTATGTATGTATGTATGTATGTAATTTGTCCCACTTCCCGGTTTCCGATGAAGCTGAAAATTTGCATACACTTTTAGTTCTGATGACAATACAATAATATAGCCCCATCGAGCTGGTCTGATGATGGAGACGTAGGGTGGCCGTAGGAACTCATAAATTACACATTATAAACCTGTCGTATTAGGGTTCGTTGTAGTCGTATTGACGAGTAGATGTCGACTGTGCAAAAAAAATACAGACGGCAACAAAAGCTTGCCCTGAAAATGAAATTTTCGCCAAAAACTTAAGTCAGTTAAAATTTCATCAGAATCGATAAATAACAAACAGGGGCCTATTGCATAATTAGACTAATAAAATTAGAAAATAATACAAGTTACTAGTTAAAAATTTACAAGCTGCGTTATTTTGTGTTGCATAATTATTTTGTGTTTTCACTAATTATATTACAAAATTGTGTTGCATAAATTTCTAATAATATCGTAAAAGTTACAAGTAAATTCATCATTATTTACAAGTACTAATAAATTTTGTTGCATAATGTATTTTTACTAACTTGTAATAAGTGTACTAATATTATCAGCAAAACACAAAATTACAAGTAAACAAGTTGGCTGAGTGAGGTAAACCTTTGCCCATCTGTGGACTTTGCAATTAAAAAAGAAATATTGGCGGGAACAGTAAACGTCAACGTAAAACTTTATCTGAAATTTCTAACTTCGAAAATGGGTGGTAAGCGAGAAGAACAAAGAAAATTGAAAATGTGCATCTTAAGTAAAATTAAGGAGCAGAAAGATGTCTTGTTCGGTCCCTTTTCAACAAAGGTCACTAAAGATATTCGCAGTAACGCCTGGAGAAATATCGGTGCATATGCCCAAAGCTTGGGGATTATCAGAGAAAATAAGAATTGGGCGTATGTTCGTGATGTTTGGTGGGCAAATGTGAGAAAATTATCCGTGGTAAGTACCTACAACTTGTCTTCTAAGCGTGCAACTACCATTATTACTTATTATTCAACAATAGGTGTAGGTATGTAGGTGTATATTATACATATAAGTTTTGTTTAGCCTGTATGTTAATTTATAAACAATATACATTTTTTACAACAACTATATCTATATCATATCATATTTTTACTCGACTTCTAAAAGAGGAGTGTAATGTTTTATTGATTTAATGAGGTAGTTTTTTAAGGTTCTTAGTTCACTCGTAGAGGCTGGTCTGGTGGTACGATTTCGATGCAAATAGGGTCGTTAAATTCGGCAAAGCGTCGCAAGGGATACTTTGATTAAAAAAACTAACATATACAGGCTATATCATAAAAACTGTTATGCAATTGTCGTCTACGTATATAAAAATAAGCAGCCGGGTTTTTAAAGTTGACTAATCTTTTGTTATAGGAGAAACGAGATAATGCTAAAAAAACAGGCTCTGGAGGAGGGCCCGACTGTAAAGAAAATGAAATTGATGTTCTCGTTTATGATATACTCGGAAAAGAGTCACCAGTTTTAGAAGGTCTAGGCGTGGATGAGCATCTGCAAATTGAATTGAACCTAGATTCTGAGCAAAAGATACAAGAAACCCTACAAGAGACAGTAGATAATACGTTCGAGACATTAATCAATTCCGAACTTAAACAAAATAATAACAACATTTTAAAAAGGGACTGGAAAGGAAGAGAAGGAATAAACGAAAACAAAGATTTATTACAAAAAAAAATGAAATTAACGTTAGATATTTTGGAGAAAGAAAACATATTAAAAGATCTACAAATAAAAAATGTTGAACGAGATAATTACCTAAAAGATTTAAAAATTTTGGATTTGGAATTACGGTATGGGCTCCCAAGATCCAAGTTTACAAGTAATTTGGAGCAATTTACACTAGCTGTGTTTATTCCAGAATCTACATCCGATAATCAAAATAATACGGATACCGCGTACACAGATCAGGCATAGTCGCAATGTTGACGTTTGTAATAATTAATTTGTGTACTTTAGCAATAAAAACAATGAATTTCATCGATTGTTCAAATTTCTTTATTAATAAAAGTTAAGAAAATAAATGTTTTTTCCTTAAAAAGTTAGTTAATAGTACATTGATGGATGACATATAGCTAGACATCAACAAATTAAAAGCCTGACTCACTAGAAAATCGTACAATTAGTTGTAAGTCAAATTTTTGAAACTTCATAATGATTGGATTTAATTTATGTATTTAAGAGCTAATTTAGGTATTTTCTTACGATGTCATGTTAGCCATGTAGTAAATCCAATCGTATGACGACGTAGTTAGCCTAGTCTATCATGACCCTGCCTGCAAAGCTAGTGGTCCCGGGTTCGATCCCCGGTAAGGTCAAATATTTGTTTGATGAGAATGATGAGCATGAATTTTTTATCTATATAAGTATGTTTGTCATTGTATAGTAGGGTGACGATACCAATGATGGACACTTTTATCTGACAGGCACCAGTAATGGACACTTCACTCTTAATTCAAATTTCATATGGTCCTAAATTGATTGTTGCAAAACAAATGAATAACCCTTATGTTCCGTAAAATAAGAATCAAGTGTCCATCATTGGTCCTCGTCCATTACTGGTTCCATCACCCTAGCTACCCATAGTATAAGCCATAATGATTATTTATATATTTAATAAGTTTCAAACAACTTGACCTACATCTTCATTTTAACAAGATTTAATACTAAGTATTTATGATGACATAGACTGTATTATTTCTTGTTGGCGTCGAAGTGCACTCAATGCAGGAGCCTCATCATTTACATTTCGATGATTTTCTTGTTCCACTGGTGGAGTGAATGATTCCAAATCTTCACCTTCCCGGGCAATGTTGCACAAAGTTGCACAGCAGACAACGATATTTGCTGCAAATTTTGGGTTGACTCTTAGATGATTCAGGCAGGGAAATTTTTCCTTTAATATTCCAAAGGAACACTCTATAATCTGCCTTGTTGCTTTGAGTCTTCGGTTGTAGCGTCTTTCACCCTCGCTATTTGGGTCGTTGTGTAACGGTGTCATTAGCCACGTTTTTAGAGGGTAACCCGAGTCTCCAAGTATAACGCCATTTGGAAATATGTTTTCTTGTTCCATTGCACTGTAGAGACTACTCCTTCTAAGAACTCGTGCATCGTGCACACTACCCGGCCAATTGGCACTTACATAAAAAAATTGATATTGTGGTCCACATACCATCATACAATTTATCGAATGGCCTCCTTTTCTGTCTACGAATGCTGGTTCGTTAGTAGTTGGTGCGTCTACTGGTATGAGTGTTCCATCAATTATACCAATTACATTCGGGAAATTATATAATTCATAGAACTCTTGCACTACGTCTCCCATTCGGTGTGGCCATATAATTATCGATGGAAATAACCTTCTATTAATAGCGTTAATAACGCGATGAACAGTTCGACAAACTGTAGACTTGTCAACGCCATGACCTGCACCAACAGAATAATATTGGCATCCAGTTCCAAGCCAATGAAGTGTAGTACATAATTGCTGTTTCGGAGAAAGAGCACCACCTTTTTTTTTCAACTTAATGTCGCTTGAAATTGCTTGCAGCACACGTTCGGCTTTAATAGGTTTCATTCGAAACATTTCGTAAAAGTGTGCACTATTTTCAAAAGTGAAGTTGATCCTGTCCTTATATACCTTTTGGTGTCGGGTTACTAGATATTGATCATCGTCATCGTCGGATAAATGCAAAATATTAAACATTTTTCGTTGATTAGGCTTTAACTAAATCACTTGTAATTCAAAATTACCGTGGTCCTAAGGTAAGTAGTAATAAATACAAGTTACAACTAATAATTGGAATTTTTAGACTCGTATTGCAACCAAAACTAATAAAATTTACATATAATATTAGTTATTAGGGCTAATACTTTTTGACTTGTATTTTATAACTTGTATTTTATTATGCAACAATAATTTACAAGTTACAACCAAAATCACTAATATTATTAGCTTGTACTTATTCACTTGTATATTTATCCCTCGTATTTTATTATGCAACATAAAAGTACAAGTTACAACCAAAATCACTAATAGTATTAGCTTGTACTTTATTATGCAATAGGCCCCAGGTCACCCGCCTGTCACTACCCTGATGAAAAATTTATCAAAATGGGAGTTCTCATTTTTATAAACAAATTTAAATCAAATTTTATCCCCTTTTATGGATAGCTTACTGCTTAACTGCCGCACTCAGAGGCGTTAATTAAATTTAATACTTGTTTAGTGACTTGTTCTCTTATTCTATTGCTATAGCAAAGAGAGTGACAGCAGCAACTTTAATCAAGCATTAACTTTAACTGACGTCTCTGAGTGCGGCAGTTAGTCACTTTTATACAGCTGTTACATCGATGCATGATTAAATTACACAGTACTTACTGTTTACTTAGGAATATGTATGAATTTTAGTTCACACAAAATTCAGGCTTCGAGTATCAAAATCATTATTCATTTTCACCTAAGAAGCGCAATCTATTATCACGTAATTAGCTTCGTAAGCCGAGCTTTGCGGCAAGCTTTGAAAAGCTCTATTGTCTCACACTCGAATAATAGAGACAAAAGTGGTCGCTTTAGCGAGGCTCCTTTACAATGCTGTTTGGAGAACTGGCTCCCTTCTGCAAACTCACCGATAGAGCTGGCCGGTGGTATTTGGCCGAATATATTCGGCCATTTTTTACCATCACTTTAGCTGTTATAGGGTACGAATGGAGCCCGTATTATGATCTCTTAATCCTGCCAAGTTTAAGTTAGTTATAGAAATGCACTGCCTGGATCTTATTGGGTTATGACAGGATATTATTGCCCCAGTCATCATTGTGGTAGTAGCTATCTGCTTTCTTCTGACACATATACTGTGAGATGCGAGTACGAGTGTGAAAACGATATACAGTCGATGGTTATAGCATAAATATTAGTATGGTCGGCTTTAAACGAGTATACCTACATCTGCACTGAACACTTTAGTGCCTTGTCACATTAACATTATCTTTGAAATGCTTCACTAATCTTTCAAAGGCATTAAAGCGACAAGATACTTAAATGTCCACCTATATATAAAGCCGACTTTCCGTGTTGTTAGTTGGATAGTGACAACCTTAAAAGAAACTTCATGAAATCTATTTTGGTATATTGACAATCGGGAGTCGGAGTAGAAAATAGGTTTTTTTTTTAATCAATGGTTTACATTGGGAGCACTTAATGATAATTGTTATAGTATTTTCCGGGGTTTTAAATGGTCAGCTATTAGATAATTCGAAAATAAAACAATCGTTATGGCAATGCTTCGAGAAACTTAAGTGGATGAGACTATACTTAATTAGTAAAAAAAAAATATTTTTTAATCGGCCATCTTCTAAAATGTTGTGTGTGCGTTTTTGCGTTATTAGAGCTTTGCCCAAAGTTTAAAACGCAGCGACCAGGATAGGGTTGCCACATACCTACTTACGTCGTTTACATAATTTAACTATATTTGCTAATTTATTTCGGCCACACATCTCAGTAAAACACTACAGAGTCACAGTTCTATTGTCCGTCGGGCCATATGACGACGCGTAAATAGTTTGGACTCCGGCGCTATTCACCATCCCAGTGTGTGCAATCAGCTGATATTGATTGGACTTATCGGTTCAATGACCTTGCCTTTGAGAGGTCAGTATAGTTCAGTTAACACGTGAACAATTGCTGATGAAATTGTCGGTTATAAATATTTATAAAATGTAATTTTGGTAGAGATAACCAAATAAAACGGCCAAGTGCGAATCTACGGTTTTCGAGGTTTTTCTCTTTACATATGCTATAAGCAGAATCCGGAAAAATGGGCGTCATTACTCGCAATAATGTGGACATGACTCCATAGATTTTAATTGATCAAATTAAATTACATTAACCTCGTAAGGCTCAGGGTGCAATACGATGTACATAATCAAGACAATTTAATTTGAACTGTGTTCCAATGGGAATAGGTTTATTTTCCTATCTTCATTTACTGAAAATGGCATTATCGAACAAACGTAATTGAACTTTATTGCCTTGACGGTAGATTCAAAGTCCCACTCACAAAAAACTACCTGTTTTTAGTATGGTGGGCCTTACGAGGTTAATTCATTACTTACCCGAAAAATAGTATTCGACAGTGGAAAGGTAAAAATGCTTAAGCGCCACTTTGGCCGAAAATAAGTTATATATACAGTTTAATTTCATTTTTTTTTCTGCGTCGATCTGTCTAGGACCCACGTCGATCGGAGCACTTTTTTGGCGCTTAAGCAGGCTAATTTTTCACGTTTTTTTGAGAACGTGACAACTAAAGCGACGTTTATTTTGATGTTTTTCGTGTTGAAGCATGTTAGTCATTTAACCTTAGGTAAAATTTTGGTATGCAATCGTATTAGTTTTTTTTTATTCTTATCTTTAGTCGAGTTATTACTGTTAGCAATTTCAAATTATTGTGATAAATATTTTTTTTTCGTATTAGCATTTTTATCTTCATGCAATAATTTACTATTTGGCGCTTAAGCAAAAATGCTATTCCACGTTTTTAAAGAAAAATATGTTTAAGCACAATCTAGGTCATCTCAATCTGTAGAATTAGGATGTTAGAAGAATATAAAATCAAAAAAAATACAATTTACTTTGATTTAGTGAAAGTAGACATATTTCATTTTAGACTGTTACACTGCTTAAGTCTTATTTCGGATTCAGTTTCTTATAAAAATATGGGTTTTCAGTACTAGTAAGAATAAACTCGAAAAACATTTAAGAAAATACAAACTTCGCTCGAGTGTAAGCTCCCATTTATCGCATAAAACCTGTTGAATCGGGACACTCAGTCCATGGTGATGACGAGCGCGACAGTGATGATGTATATAATAAGTAAGTGCATATCTTGTGAACTTTGCGATGTCAAGCATCTTGTGTGATAATAATAATACGTATGTGGCCACAGCAGCAGCTAGTAGCGAGCTGTTGGTCCCGAGGGAAGGTCCTGTTCCTCACCTCACGCTTGCCTTCACCGGCCGGTTGGAGTGTACGATGACGAGGAATAGACTCTCACCTCTGGCTATCTTTTATTAGCCGGTCAGAGTGGAGTCGCAAGAGCGTCGTTTAAAGTCCAGATGCACCTTTTTGACCTTATCAACCCCTCTGGAACTAATATTGCCTGTGTGGTACTACGTATTAAGGCTATTTTAGGAGACCCATTTCATTGACTTGGCGAGTCACTGTCTGTCATTTCAACCAAAGTAATTGGCATTGGCGTCATAGGTTTATCAATAGCCTGGTTTACCAGTCCATCTCATTTAGTCTTACACTAACTGGTGACTGCCCGTGGGAGCATACATCTATAGTGTGAACTCAGGGGCAAATGCCAGTTATTGTCCCATCACTTTACTAAATTAATATTGACTAAAGTGCCTCTGCATGTTGGCTTCCGCTGCATGTACGCTTTGCAAAGTTTTCCTTCCTATACATACCTACGTATGTAATTTTTTAATTTTATTATTTTAAATTAAAAAAACGGAATTCAGTTCCGATCTTTCGAAGTAAATACAAGTAGAATTTTGGCTAGTGGGTATAAAATCAACTTTGTTGTGAACGTATCCCGTTATTTGCTATAAAATCAAACACTACAATTACATTTCCTCTTAATTAATTTGCTGTAAATTTAAATGTTATAAAAGTTAATTTCTAAAATCTTCGCTTAGCATAAATTTTATATACTTACCAAAGTCATTTCGTCTACTAATCATCAGCCATAAGATTTATTTAGTACCTATATTACCTTCAAATCTCGAGTATTTACTTGCTATAATCGAACCAACATAGCGAGTGGTTGTGGTAGGCGGAGGGTAAACCCCGCATTGAAACGGAGATAGGAGGGCAAGGCTCGCCATGAAAAATGAACCTTACCAAAATTTTTTGTAAGGTAGGTAGGTTTTTTAATATTATTTTGTTCTTCAGAGCACGAAATAGGAGCCGAAAGCCAAAAGGGCCTCGTCAAATACAAATATATAAAGAAAATAATAAGTATATGAGTGAGGTTTCATATTATCACTTTTAACCGTATTCATTATAGCATGAAAATTGGCATTTGTTTGAGTTTTAGGTTTAAACGATTAAACATTGTGAATATTATAAAAAATAATGATAAAGGTTGTAATTGTATTGTATTATGAATATTAGACATATTAAAATTATAATTTCAAAAAGTTTTAGAACATGGCTTTTGTAACAAAAATTATAGCAAGTTATTTAAAAACATATAACTATTTAGAATATAATTCTATGTCATTTGAATTTATAGCAAATATGTTAGATCCTATTTTGAATGGTAGGTTCCAGGTAGACTGGTAATTCAGGTTGGTATAACTTAGATTCCTAGTGAACTGTTAATAATTATTTTTATAGTTAGCAGAAGGAATTCTATCGATTCAATAGATTTTTGATGATGTTTTAATTGCAATCTGCAAAAAAAAATATGAAAAGGTTATTTTTCAACCGACTCCAAAAATTCGACACGTATCTGGGTCAATCAACTATTCTTTCTCACTAAAATTTTGCAAGTACCTAAGAGTTGCAGGTATCTAAAACTTCTACCAATAATAATGGTTTTATTTATGCAGCTATAAACTTTTCAGGATTCTTTAAAAGGTCATTGTATAGAACCCATTATGTTAGGTTAGGTTTATGTTATAACAATCCCGAAAAGTTTACGATTTCAGATAAAACACCATTTCATATTATGAACCATTATGTATCCCATTATTATTGAACTTTATATATTATGATACGTACCCGTTAAAAAACATTTTGGTACTTCTCTCTCTTAAATGACGTCAAAGTCACTGAATATTAATGTATTAGTTAGAATTTAAGCTTTTAGTAGTCCGTGTTGAAACAAAAACGCTTGCTATAAACCATTTTATACTTGAATTATGAGTAAAATTAGGCAGTTAAGTGATATATAATTTATAAATAATAAATAATTAGTGACTTTAAGTAAATTCACCATCCAAGATAACAGTAATTATCATTCGTTAGATTTTTTACTTTACCAGTTTGTAGAAAGATGAAGTAATATAAGTAAATTTTGTATTTTCTAGACATAAAAAATATGTACCGTTAGTCATTTTTGTTTATAGTTAGTTGCGATTTAAGCATTTTTACCTGACTGACATTTTTGGAACTAGCTACACAATTATTGTTTAAGCGACATCTATCTCTGTAACTATAAGAACTAGGTCAGAACTTGTTTCATAAATAAATAGCTGGCATATTCTAACTTATACATTTTGATTTTCATGGAAATAGTCTTAAAACTTTTTGAGATATGATTTTTTTTCTCAAAAAAAAAACTTTAAACCTCATTTCTGTAAAGTTTCCAATATGGCGCTTAAGCATTTTTACCTTTCCACTGTCGTATTGATCTTTTGCAAGACAGTAATAAATAAATAATACAAATACTTATTATTGTGTAATTTATTAAAACAAATAAACAATATTTTTGACAAATTTTCCATTGTTATTTTATTCCTTTTCACGGCAAAATAAACTTATGCGGTGAAAAGCTCCTTTCGCAAAGGATCAAAATATTTTTCGGGTAAGTAATCAATTAATGTAATTTAATTTATTTAATTGAAATCTTTGGAGTCTTGTCCACATTATTGCGAGTAAAGACGCCCATTTGTCCGATCTCTGGCTATAAGGCATTCATCATCATCATCATCATCATGTCAGCCGAAAGACGTCCACTGCTGGACATAGGCCTCCCCCAAGGCTCTCCACTCAGACCGGTCTTGTGCTTTTCGCATCCACCGCGTTCCCGTGATCTTTACAAGGTCGTCACTCCATCTTGTTGGAGGCCTACCTACAGCTCGTCTCCCGGTCCGCGGACGCCACTCAAGAACCTTCTGACCCCATCGGCCATCAGTCCTGCGAGCAATGTGCCCCGCCCACTGCCACTTAAGTTTGGCTGTTCTTCGGGCTATTTCGGTAACCTAAGTTCTACTGCGGATATCATCATTTATAAGGCATTGCTTCTTGCCAAACTTCATGATCCTAGGTGAACAAGAAGTACCTTATAGGTTTTGATTCCCTTGCGAGTGTCAAAATATGCGGCATAAACTGATTGCGTTGACTTTAAAGAATTTTTATAGCTCCAAGGGATTGCAAACCTACATACATACATACATAAAATCACGCCTGTTTCCCAGAGGGGTAGGCAGAAACCACTTCTTTCCACCTGCTACGATCCTGACACTTCTTTCGCTTCTTCCACATTCATACATCGAGTCATGCATGCACGTCGGTTTCGGGTACTTAAGATTCGGCCCTTTTCCAGTATTTCTCCGATTTGATTCGAAAAAGTTCGCCTAGGGCCCCTACAATGCCGATGAATGATTGCAAACCTGAGTATTCGATATTAATTTAAACTTGATACCTCCACGCGTTCCTGAGAAAAATAGCCTTGACAGACATACATACATTAACTAAGCTAGCGTACTTAATATAAATCAAAAATTATAATCTTTTTAAAAGTCACTAAACAAGTATATTTTCTAAAGATTCCCCAGCACCTAACATCAAAGGTTCACTGCGAAGTCAAATAAATTAGATTTTTACAAATGGATGGGAAATTCCCATTCGATGGGCCCACGGACCTTTTCAAGGGGCCGTTAATATGGCCCAGAGGACAGGTATGCTAATAAAATTACGTGGGCTGAAGGGTTTGTTCCATTTGGCTCTCCGTTTTATTTTTAATGGCACGTTCAAACATATTTTCACTCTGAGACTGGGAAAAATATTAAAGTATTTACGAATATCTGTGATAAACAGAAATGAAAAAAAAATACACAAAAAGGCCCATATTTAAAAAATCGACACGTAAAATCAAAAAATAATATTTAATTTGAAAGTGACACGTAGCATTTAATTTATTTAGCTAGCCTAAGTATGTTTTTGGTCAACACGATAACTCCTTTCGAAAAATGATTGAAATTCGGTGCTCACGGCAATTTTCAATGTACATACATATAAAATAGGCATCAGACACTCAAGTATGTACTATCGTCATTTTATTTGAGAGCTTCTCTCTTGCCAGTGCAGTATTTGCAACTCTTCCCTTTTCCTATATTTATTTGACTTTGCGTAAAACTTTTGGATAAGTTCTATATTTTAAATATATTTTAAAGCACAACTTAATTATATCATAAACTAAATACGTGTTAAAATTATATTCATTAAACGCAACTCGGCAAAGTGATATTTTGCAAGCCTCAGTGAAACATTAATTAAGGAAAATTAAAAGCGAATTAACACTTTCAGCACCGGTCACACATCTGGCGTGTCAATATCACATACAATTACCAATTGACGGCAGCGGACGTGTTGTAAAGGTGCAAAGCGAAACGCCACAGCGCAAGGCAGACGTTTCGTTTGCAATGCGGGCGTATAAATCCGTATAACAGCCACTTTGATGGTTCAAAGCTTTGCTAAATTACCGACTTTGAAGACGCGTGTATCACAGAAATACGCTCACGTTTAAAATTGACGATAAGCCGATATAAGCACGATAATTTAAGGGGGAAAACGTTACCGAAATGTATTTGATCACAGATTGATGGTTGAAAGAGGAATCTAACAAGATAGGGCAAGACCTATTTAAATATTAATATAATAAATATTAAATAATAAATATCAGGGGACTTTTTTCTAAGTACAAGGCTTGTACTATGGGTACTAGATCATTATAACATTTATAACATACTGTACAGGATGCACAAAATGAAATTGCAGATTACTTAATTATCGGTACATTTGATTTCCTTTTTTTACAAGGTATGAAGTTTGTATGCAGTGCGCGCGCGTCTCGTAGGATGGTAAATTTTGCTCTGTTCGACCGCCCGGTCCGCCGCGCCGCCCGCGCCGGCGCCGCCCGATCCGCCGCTCGTGTCGCGCTCGTGGCTGTCGTCGGCCTTTTCTCTCACTCGCACATTGATTGCGAGGTCGTTCTTCCTTCTCGCTCGCACCTTGGTTGCGAGCTCGTTCTTCTTTCTGCTCGAACATTGGTTGCGACGCCGTCGTAAACACATACTTATATCGATTAATACATGATTAAATACAAAGATCTAAGACTCAGAAGCAACTCAAATACTCGAGCTCATCACACAAATGTTATCTATGAAAACCTTATTGTCGATAGCGCTTACGCCGCACTGCGTCACGCGACGTTGTATTTTTATCGGAGCATCTTTAATAATGGCGGAAGCGCCATCGACAATAAAGTCCCTGTTAATAGGTAACGCCACAAATATTTGAAATTTAATGACTTTATTTGGTTTTAGTAAAAGGCTTTGGTAAAAATAAATGTTTTAAAAAACAAAAAACCGCCTTCAAAAACGTAAAAAATAACTTCTTTAAAATTGTAGGCACCTAATAGGTTAGTCCAACTGATGTCGGCTTTTTGTTGAAAATGTTGTGGTCGCCGACTTCAGTTGGACTAACCTATTAGGTGCCTACAATTTTAAAGAAGTTATTTTTTGCGTTTTTGAAGGCGGTTTTTTGTTTTTTAAAACATTTATTTTATTTTATACTTTTTAGTGATCATAATACGCTGTTATGTAGTCCCACTTCTTAGTTGAAATGAAACTTTAAGTTATTTCAAGCGCGCCGCAAGCACCGCCGCGGGAAAGTCATAGTCATATTTCAATAACCTCCTTTTTTGAAGTCGGTTAACAAGTAAATATTCTTCGTTGTAGTCGCTCAACTATCTTAAACGAGATACCTTATCGCCACCCTTGAAATCGGTACCGTTAAGGAGTTCCGGTGGCCATCTGTGGTCTTCATCATCAGTTCCACTTCACCAAATGATACTTTCTGAATGCAAATGCTGGACTTGTTACTAAAAATACTAAAATCGCTATATGTTTGCCTACAATATTTGAGGAGTTCCCTCAATTCCTCACGGATCCTCTCATCAGATTCAGATTTGGTGACAATGGGACCACCTCGAAAGTATACCCTATCAAATCAAAAAAAAATTTTTGAAATCGGTCAACAATTGACGGAGTAATCGGTGAACATACATAAAAAAAAAAAAAATACATACAGTGGAACGTATAACCTCCTCCTTTTTTGAAGTCGGTTAAAAAATACAGACGGTCGAGTTTTTTAATCTCATCTGGTAGCTAAGCTCACCGAAATAGTCTATACACCGTGCCCGGGACGTACCCCAAGGGTTTTAACCATCGATTCTAGACCCTATTTGGAGTATATAGTGTGGTATAACATGTAGTCCAATATCGCATAATTTCCGAGATTTTTATTATTTAAAAAAAAAAAAAACATAATTAATTTAATTTGAACTCTGTCACCTTAACTTAAAGCATTATTTACTAAGAAATTTACTAAATTAATTTATGTTGTACGTTGATGAAATTGCTACTTACAACATGGATCTTTCTTGGTAAATAATGCTTTAGGTTAATTAAATTAACAACGGAATTGTTTTTTAAATAATAAGAATCCCGGAAATTATGCATTATTGGACTACATGTTATACCACATTATATACTCCAAATAGGGTCTAGAATCGATGGTTAAAATCCTTCGGGTACGTCCCGGGCACGGTGTATATACTACAGATTTCTAGAAGTTCATATTTTGACACCGGTAACTGAAACCCTATCTATGATAATCAACTTACAAACGAAATTACTGCGTGACATAATTTTCATGATTGATTACAATTATCAACAATAATCGACTCTCAGGTTAATATTCAGCTTTGCCCAGGGCCTCTATTCTAGGCGGTAAAAAACATTATCGTCTTTGACCTACTGGCCTATTGCCTAACGCACTTGCAATCGCAATTATCTTGAAAGTAGAACAATTTGTTTTAATTTTGTATGCAGACTCGCCTTCGGACTGTCAAAATGAAAACGATTGCGATTGCGAGTGCGTTATTCAATAAGCACACCGTTATGGTATTGTTTTTAACTTGGCCGCCATTACTGTCAAGTAAATAAGAGCTATTGAAACGTTGACAATACGATAACAGGTCAAAGACGATATGGTTTTTACCACCTAGGTCTTAAATAGAAGGTGATTCGGGTTTGCACTTCGCTCTCACTCGCTCTCATACGAGTGAGAGAGAAGTACAAACCCGAAGCACCTCATGCTCACAGACTGTATGTCGTAGTGAAATCGTAGCCACACGGATACATTGCTACGCCGTAGCTAAGTTGTAGCACCAATCAACCAATCATAAGTAACTTATTATAGCGGTACCTCAAGCACGAAAGTTGTTTCATTCTATCGAATAAGCTAAAGTATCGTCATCGAAGCAAAAGGGAATGAGTTCATGAGTTTTTTTACAATTTCAATAAAAGCTGATTCAAGTAATAAATAGTTGAGAAAAAAATAATTGAATAGCTATAAAAATAATCAAGATATAAGCCAACAAAGATTTGTTCCTATCTCTTTCTAGCAAAATAGAATTTATTATGAAGTATATTATTGCCGACCTGTTACATGACGTCACAGTGCATATCGTATTCAGGACAACAACAGCCGTAAATAAATATACCTATTACATAGTATTAGTTACACAAAAGAAGGCCAATGACAGATATCCATCAGTTACTTAATTAAAGAGTACACAAACATAGTGAAAATGTTAACTCATGATAAATGCTTAAAACATACAAGAAACAAAGGTGTTTTTTTAAATGTAAATGATTTGCAAATGTAAATGATTTGATGATCATCATGGATGGACGCACGCAGGCCCAGACGATTGGAAAATAATAATGTCTAAGTAATTCATTTACTTTTACTTGCCCACAAATAGTGACTATTGAATTTAATCGTAATGTACTTTAAGATTTACTATAATTTTATTAGTACATGAAATAAAGTACCTAAAGAAATCAGTACAAACTTTAATTGGCTTATTGGCTCAAGCTGCACCGGTCGGAGAACGGACATTTGTAAATATTATGTTTACAAATTATATTTCTTTGTCCCATTCTACTGTCCTTTTTTAATTTCTTTTGTAAATGTTGTAATGTAAATTTATATTTTTGAAAGTTATATTAATTTAATTTAATTTAATTTAATGTAATTATGTCAATACTGTAATATTGTATGGGTTTTTTGCCTTTAAATAAACAAAATTTATTATTATTTTTTATTATTTAATAGCCAAGTTTTGGCCACCTTTGTGAACCGAGGTTGAACTCATGAAAATATAATTAGAAAGTATCTAAATATTTGATTTAAAAGATACTTAGGTATTGATTAATAGCTATTATTGAACTTAATTAAATTTAATTAATTTTACGTTTAATTTCGTTTCGCATGTTCGTCTTATAAGTCAGATTAAATACCTAAGGTCAGCGTCAATAGAACTTGTGAACGATGTAAACAAATTAGTACTATTTGACACATAACCTCAAATATTCACCAAGCGTGTTTTTATTAAAAATAACGTATAATGAATAATTTCATCTTAAACTTAATATATTAGTAATGATCTAGTGTATAAATCATTGCAAAGACCTCGCTTGATCTTTAAAAGTACGTGATTATCGAGTAATCACGGTGACTTGGTTCGTTTGGTTTTGTTTACATCTTTTGCAAGTTCTTTTGACGGTGACCTTAGGTACTGATTAAATGTTGTCTCAAGTTTTTTTATGTCTAGCCGTGTCGATTTGTCTCGATACCCTCAGACATACCTTAATGTTGTGAAAGGATCTTTAGAGCACTCGTAAAGGGAACATTAAATCTAAGATCTTAACCAGACCCAATGACATCTCGGTGAGATCAAAGGGACTGCGATTTACTATCTTTACAGGGGATAATATACCATTTTACAACTTGGGCCTGTTGTATCTCAGACTCGTGTTGCAGAGTGATCAAGTAGGTTTCTCCATCAAAGATGTAATAAATAAATAACATATACAAAGAAAGAAAGAAAAAGCATTTATTCAGTGATACACAATACAGCACCTAAGTCAGTCGATATATTATAATAATATAAAAATATAGTATGTAATATCAATGGTTTTAGAGTATTTTTTTTGTTGTTCACTCAAAAGCTCTAATGTCTATACGGCCATCGCGTCAAATATATTTGTACATAAACCTTATTTTCAAGGGCATAGAGGCTTGTAGATATTTTTGGCGTCTTGGGAACATAAATATATTTTTCATCACTCTTGCTCGCGTGTGTGAGGGTGTTATAACACGCAAACGTATAGGGCAGTTATAGCCGATTTGCCTCCCAAGGGAGTACATCATTTCAGACTAAGGAGGTGTAAAATCAGCCAAGGTTTATTTCCTATATTCAAAACTTGGCTACAAACCAATTTTACTGTATAATTAAACTTATACGGTACATTTATCTGCATTATATTTATATTTTACAATTATTTCAAAGACATTTGCAATTATTTTATTATATTTCATTTTGAAAATAGGTACAATCTGGCAGTATGGCCTGTCAAGTTTAAAAACTAAAGCAGTTCTAAGCATTATCTGTGGAAGATTATATTGAAAAAAAAAATACAAACTCTTTTAGCGAGTCGAGGTCGAGTTCATTTGTTTGATTGTTATTTCCGAAGCGTAATTTGTATATATTTTTTCTCTATTTTTTTTATTTCCTCGCAAATGTGATTAAAAACATTGTGTGTATCACGGGCATTAAGGGGATTGCTAACGAGAGACTATTAGAAGCCCGACGCCGAAAGCGGAGGGCTTTTAATGACTCGAGTTTGTAATTCATACCGCCCTTGATGCTCAATGTACTAGGATCCCCTTAAATCACCGACCATCACTGCTTTTTCATCAATAAATAATCAATGAATGACAATTTCAAAACAAGATTCCTATACAACACTTTATAGTACAGTCGAGTACAAAGATATGTATACACTTTTGCACATTATCCCATTGAAATAAGGTCTAAAACTGTATACCTACATATCTCTGTATTCGACCGTTCCTATCTAAAAAGCTCTACGTACTGTGATATTTCACTATGTAACTAATTTATATTTCACTAAGAGCCACATGCACCAAAAATTTTGCTCTAGGTTAAGACACTAAGGCTGCGGCTCCACTGAAACGGAGACGAGCGGAGTGGCGCGGAGCTGTGCCAATATTAACCAATAGAAGCCACATGCGGTCACGTCGAGCGCGCCTTGCGCACGTTGGTTTAGATGCTATTGGTTAATATTGGCACAGCTCCGCGCCGCTCCGCTCGTCTCCGCTTCAGTGGAGCCGTAGCCTTACTCGAGTTAAAATGACAGTTTTCGTATAAATCTGACGTTTACTAACTCGAGTTAGTGTCTTAACCCAGTGTTAAATTTTTGGTAAAATAAGCCCTAAGAATACTAGATTGTATTTCCAACTTTAAAAGTCTAACTTCACAAATTCATACTTTAACGAAATCACCACGTAATCCAAGAGACCAGGAAACACCAAAATTGCGCAAAATGTTCCAAATACCTATACAAAATCAAAGGCTTTGGTATAAAATATCCGGCACCATGCAAATTTCGGTCGGAGACAACTCTTTCAATTGCAAATCGGACTCTCATGAATTTGCAAGGACCGGGGTCGCGTGCCGCTACAACGTCCGTCACAAGGTTTCCTGCAGGTTTAGGGTTGCCAGCTATATCTTACTACAACTGTCATTATTGATACATCAATTCTTGTTTAAACCTGGTGTGTTATTCTCTCAAAAAACGGCGGCCGAACGGACGGACGAGCGAATAAAAGCGGCGAGTTTAAGTAGTCCCGTCCGACCGAACAAAACACATTTTAGCCCGTGCATTGTCAATTCCCAGCCTTATACGTTCGAGAAGTCATGCTGCCAAATTGAATACACGCGCTAAAATGTGTTTTTATCGCTCTGTCGGGACTACTTAAACTCACCGCTTGGACCATCACTCGAGCGAACGATCACCTTTGCTTGTTGAGACAATCACAACCCTGACTTCTACCAGAAGTTTCAATTTGGGTGATCTCTTTCTACCCTCTTGTTCAAAAACGGAAAATATCTTTGTGTTTCCATTTTCCCTGAAAGTTGAACTAAGATTAAGGGCTATCTCGAACTTTTTTTTTTCAGGACCCCCTTGTAGTGACTAGGTATGTACTAAATGTACTTGGACATATTTGTTGTATTTCAACAGATCTTTAATTAGATTTTTAACAAAGCGCCTAATTTGAGTGTGTCGTCATCATTATTTATTACCTTGTGATGTAACTTGCTTTTAAGAATAATTGTATTTTACGGTGCAAATAATTATGACAATTAACTGAAATTCCACAAACGTCGTATGTTTAATGAGTAGCTTGCTCTTAGGCACGTCTCACTGACTTCTAGTCATACAAAACTGATGTGTCAAAAATGACAGCGTACAGTTAATGACAAGCGGCGCGTCATGGGCTCACAGCGCGTTCCCATACTAAAAACGCCTTTGACACGCTGTTGTAAAGCTTTTTAGTATACGAACTAGCTGCTTCCATTTTTTATATTTTTTTTAGTTCAAATGAGATGATTTTAGTCACAATACTAACATTTCGGCTCGGTCAATTGAAGTTATATTTTTCCCTCATAATTATTTGTTTATTTATTGACTCACAGGTGACAACCCTACACCAGTTTAAGTATTAACAGCGCCGTAGACGTATCGGGGCGCCGGGAGTGTTTCGTGCACCTTCGCCTCGTCTTTCCACACCGAATCTAAAAAGAAACAAGTGCACATTCAAATTCAATCTAATTTCAATCATATTACACGTTACTCTAGAGATTAAAATAAAAGTGATTTACAGTGTGACTTGCTTCTATTTATGTAAATAATCCTTTTGTTAAATTCAGCTATGTGACGTTCGTATTTTTAGATATGTCAAAAGGTTACCTTGAAAATTTTATGACTTCTTTTGTTTGTTTATTTGTTAAGATTCGCAGGTATTGAAAATACACAAAAAAATCCTTCCGCCCTTTTTATATAAATAATAGTTTATAAAATGTTATATATTGTGTTTATGTTTTTTTATGTTTAAAATTATACGAGTATCAGAGTAAGTGCACTATGCCTTCGCTGAAATAAGTTAAAAACAACATTAGTCACACATATGACAAAGTTAATTTAGGTTATGTTGGTATTGTGTATTAAAATAATTTGGGAGCATAAAGTTATAAAACCCTAATCGACATTTTCTTGGCGTCAATTTAGTGTTAGAAAATCAGAAACTACAAATACGATACTTGTTTAATAAAATGTAAGTATAGCAAATATTACAAAGTACGTTTCGTTAAACTGCTTTTAATATAAGAAAGCACATTAAATTTAAATCACAAATCTAGTTAAATTTACACAGACTACGACTGAAATATCCATTGACAATCTAATTCTCATCATAATATTTACTATTCATCAAGAAAAACCGCTTCAAACTAAAAATACAACTTAAATTTCAAGCACTTTTGCATTGTTGAAATCCTCAGTTGTTAGCTTTTACATGCATCGTTCACGAATTCCGACTTTATGCGGACTACAGTGGGTTCATATTCTGTCGTGGTTGGTTGCTATCTGCGCCACACACGCAGTCAGAGCAAAAGCTGTCGCTGACACGGTACAGTGAATCATTAAGCCGCGTTATATATTGAAGTTCCGGCGTAAAACGGGGTAACCGACATTCTTTGTGAAACTGTGTTGCATATGCATGGTTTTTTAAATCGCATTTCTCAACAAATTATGAAAATACCGTAAAAGAGATCACCAAAAGTGAACTTAAAATTAAAATCGGTCAAGAAATACGGATGATGCAAGCAATTTAAACTGCTAATTAGACAGCGATTAGACAGAGAGATCCGATATGCACTGTGACGTCATGAAACATCATGCATAAGGGTGATTCCACGGGCGTTTCGACCGCCGTCAGTCCGCTGTCATAAATATTGAAAGAATGAGCTACACCAAGCAGCTAACATTCACACAGAGCTATACTGTTATCGTAATTCTTGCCACAATTGATCGAATTTTAAGTATATTATCGCCTATTTCTTAAATACTTACGACAGCGGAGTGACGGCGGTTGAAACGACTATGGAATCACCCATAAATTCCATGTTAAGAGATAGGAATAAATCTTTTTAGGTTTACCTATATCTTGGTTATTTTTATATATATTCAAAAAATAATTTTTGTCAACTGTTTGTTACATGAATCAGCTTTCATTGAAACTGTGAAAAAATAAAAAGAATCTTCCCTAATTGTGAAGCCGAGATCTGCAGTTTTTCAAAAAATATGTATCAAACAATTCGAAATGGTTACGAAATCATAATTTAGGAGGCTTTTTACTATTTTTGGGAAATTGTACCCTATTGTTGGATTTTTAACAAAGTCCTATTTCATTACCTGGTAACGCAATGGACAGTTTTAGACATTTGTGGGGAAACACCGTGACGTGACTTTATTGAACATAATGACAGTCGTCACCAACGTGCGTACGATCAAAAAATTTATCTACGTACATTTTTATCGATTGTCACATTACATCAATGTCAGAAGTCCGTTCCCTAGAGCATAAAGTAAAATAAACCAAAATGTAGTCGTTCATAATTATTTAAATGCTAAAAAAAGAAAACTAAGGCACTTAATATAAACTTTAAAACATCTTACTAATATTATTACGTGAACGGATCGGGATGAAAAGCACAGGGACAAATTATTGACTGAAATAGCACATAGACAAGTTGAACAGTTTCTGACAGAATAGCGATAAACCACTTCTACGCGGACTAGAGAAGACTAGTTTTAAATAAAACAAGACCAGTTTATTTAATTACTTTTACATCGCAAATTGTCGCATTGGATTGATGTAATGTGGTCTTCAGACTCTTCAGTTTAATTGTTTGTAAATCTTAATATTGTTATCTGCTGTTCTATGTGTTTTTACTTATTGTTAATGTTTGTATTTTTGTTACAAGGTATGAATTTCACAGTGCCTTGGCGTTTAACTGTAATGGTGTGTAATCTGTTTTTTTTTAAATAAATTAAATAAATAAATGTAAATCGATTCAACAGAAGCCAACCAACCTGAAACCTCCAAATTTATTTACGGTAACATATTGTGTGTCGCTTACACCTCTTTGTCGTCCCTGACACATTTTATGCACGTATTGCAGCGGCTCGTTCAAATATAGTTAATACAAGCTGCACAAGGTTGTAGCTTGGAACCTGGCCAGTCCGTAACAGAATGTCAGCTAACAGATCACCGGGATTATATTCTCAAATATAGGTAAATCACTGGTTTGGTATACAGTCTAAAGGTTGTAAAGCCAAAGCATATCAATGGCGGTTGTCCCCTGGGTGTTTTTTTGATGGTAAGGAGAAAGAAAACGTGTACACAGTCCACCTGATGGTAAATGGGATCTGTGAGGTATGGACGTTTGCATTCTCAAGAACATAATCTATTTTTTTTAAGGTACATTCAGCTTAAAAATAATTGTTTATTATTAGAACAATTTTCTAAATGAAAACTGGTGATAACGCTAGGGACGACGTTGCCCCTAGGTTTGTATAAACAAGCATTTTGTCTGAACATTTTAGAGTTCCGTAGTCAAGAATGAACCTTTTTATAGTTTCACCACGTCCATCCGTCCGCGGTTTAACTCTTGGTACGAAGCAATTTTAATTTTAATTTAATTTGGCATGGTAATTTAAAAAACACGCAAACAAAGTAGACGACGGTTGTGTGGGTGTCATTGGATAGGTTTTTTTAAAATAGTGGCAATAAGTCAAGAACATTTTTCAATTCAGGGATCCTTTTGCGAAGTATAAGCATTAATTAAGTGTAAGCATTAAATCCTTAAAAGAAAAACTATCACAACAAAGCAGTTTTTACAAGTAAACGAGTAATAGTCAACAAAGTTATAAACGGAACCCTACACTGCACGAGGCCCGATACGCTCTTGACCGGTTCTACACTAACTACCGCCTAACAATTTAACAAACACCTACCAATGACACGCACAGCACCGTTAGGCAGTTTGTCCATTTATTGCTCTACTAGCGTCGACGGGGACAACTTATGGCTGTGTAATGCGAATTTATAGCGCTACTAGTCGAATAGCAGCCGCGTACTTTATAAGCATACTTGGCACGATGAGGAAATTAATGACAGCTCTATTTGAGGAAAATGAACTTTAAAGAAGATTATTTATAACAGAAATGGGATTAGGTTACATATTTTTGTATGGCATATAGTCTAATAATTTGTGTAGATGTTAACAAAAATAATAGGAACGTTCGTTTGGGCTCTTGAATGTAACCTTATGATATACATAAATGTTAATACATACATAAATACATACATTTATTTATTTAAACGTTATTGCACAATACAAAAGTAAAAATGGCGGACTTAATGCCTTAAGGCATTCTCTACCACTCAACCGCTAGGCCAAACAGACATCACGCCTATATTAAATTACGCCTGTTTCCCAGAGGGGTAGGCAGAGACAACTTCTTTCCACCTGCTACGATCCTGACAAATCTCTTTCGCTTCTTCCACATTCATACATCGAGTCATGCATGTCGGTTTCGGGTACTTAAGATTAAATATTAAAAATTAATCAAAAATATAGTTTTATTAATAAATTAGCCACATCTAGACAACATCTAAAATGTCTAACTCATGTGTCAATCGGCGATTTCAAATGCCCTTTACCTGATGTTTTATTAGATCTAGCAAGACAATTTTATTTATTAATACCAGTATTGTATAATCTATTATACTAGCGACTGTATTTAGTTGAATAATTAATATTTCTTTATTAATAAAGAAAACGGATCATGAAAATGTTGTTTTTGAGTAACAGAAGGGACTAGCCGTGTATAGCCCACAAAAGGGAAAGGCAAGTATATTCTTATCAATCAATCATCCAGTTCCTCGGCCCTCGCCGGAGCCAAATGGAGCTGATTTGTCATCCACTCTGCCCAAAAGGGATCCCTTTAGTATACATATATAGGGCACTGGCTCATATGCGGCTACGGTGGGAGAGAGCGGGGCTAAAAGTTACCGAGGTAAGTTGTTACGATTCAAAATAACTCCGCGAGAAAAAGATAAAATATTTTCAGCGTAAGACAAGGCAATATGATTGAAAACGGTAATAATTATCAAGGCTGATTAGCTACAATTTCTTTGATAAGCGATTAATTACTAAATGGTTAATAATTTTCTAAATACAACCTGAACTTTACTTGTCATAACATACAAATGTTTACCTGATAATTCGTACGGCATTGTGGATTAATACCTTAATAAACAGACTTTGTTTACCATTTATTATTTCATAAATAGTAGCTTTAACAGATACGAGCGAGTTACCCCGGTTTGTTAACAACTTGCCCCAAGTTGGGGTAAGTTGTTACTTTCCGACTTTAGGCATTAAAAAAATAATAATGAAAAATCTCACAAAAAATACCCAAACAACTGTCTTAATATCAAAGTTAAAATTATGTAAGTTGATTTTGATCGCATCGTATGAATACTAAAAAAATTCTCAATAAATTTTGCCGTTAACTAAAAATCGGAACTTTTAGCCCCGCTCTCCCCTACTTGGTTATGTGGAGTTCAGAATACACTATTTTGTTAAACTAGCTTATGCGCCCGACTCCGTCTGCGTAGAAGTCGTTTATCATTCCCTCGGGAACTATCCAACTTTCTGGGATAAAAAGTAGGCATTGCGCTATTCCAGATTATAATCTATCTCTATGTCAAATTTCAGATCCGTTCAGCCGTTCTGGCGTAACTGAGTAACAAACATCCAAACTTACATATTTATAATATTAGTAAGATAAGATAAGATAAGATGTATGGTTATTGCTGAGAATTGGGTTCCTCTTCTTCACATACTCGTAACTACATAACGAAATTGGCTTAGGTAAGGTTAAAATTTTAATTACGCTTAGAACTAAGTATATAATAATTTAAAAAAAAAAATTGAAGCCAACCTGATTTTTATCAAAACACCTTTTCAAAAATACCCTATCGTCAATTGTACGACGATGTCTCGGGCTGAAGCTAGTCTAAAATAAAATTCAAAATTGTTTCTGAATTTAGCTTGTAGTAGATTCAATTCGGTGGCAAAATTTGACAGCAAGACTTACGTTACACCTTGCTTCTTCGCAGCCAATTTTTCTTTCGATCCCGACAGTCGGGTCTAAGCTCGCGTGACCTAAAGTTTCAGGTCAAATGTAAAAGAAAAAAAATATATTGTAGTTTGCATGCATTTGTACGTAATGCATAAATCTCTGATTCATGAATGGTGTCAACAATTTGTATGCTTACGTGATGTTTAAAAGTTGAACAATTATGGAATATTTACATGCTTCATTTTGAAATTTACATCTTTTCTTTAAATTAGCCCGAACTATGTATGTATGATAACTCTTTATTGCACAGTCAGAAAATAGCAAACTAAAAAAAAGAAACAGTAACACAAAAGATATTTCGCGTCTCTTTCGGGTCTCTTCCAGTTAACCTTTGAGCGAAGTCCACTTTAAGTGGGTTTTTTTTGGTATCGGGAAGGCAAACGAACACAAAGGCCACCTGTTGGTAAGGATCTGTGACCCAACACCTGCATTTTCAAGATTAAAACCTTAAGACTGAAATCCTAAGACCGCAAATGCGTTGCCAATCCTGAGGACTAAGATGAAATGCCTTTATGCTAGTAATTTCACCGATTAGCATTGGTTAGTCAGGGACATTCGCGGTCGTCCAATTAAGAATTGTTTGGCTTGTTCGTTGCAGCTAGCTAATCCTACAGAGCTCAAGTCGATACGCGTCGAACGCGCAAACGAATATCACCCTAGAGGTGGTCGACCGGGAATGCCCCTGACCCCCGCAAACGAAGCTGTCGCTGCAGCCGGCTCCTGTTTAAGTACCTGGGAAGAATAAGGCTGCGGCTCCACTGAGGCGGAGATTAGCGGAGTGGAGCGGAGCTGTGCCAATATTAACCAATAGAATATAAACTAACGTGCGCAGGGCACGCTCGACGTGACCGCATGCGCCTTCTATTGGTTAATATTGGCACAGCTCCGCTCCGCTCGTCTCCGCCTCAGTGGAGCCGCAGCCTAAAAGGCATATGATTTTGAGTAATGTCAAATTAACACTTTCAGCGCCAACATCCCGCTAGTCGGGTTTTCTACAGGCAGTTTTTCAGCTTCAAACCGGAAAAGCGTAGGGGTTTGCTACGAACGTAGCGCGTAGCGCTTTGTACCAGCGAATGTATTAAGATCCTATATAACATTCAAATATAACATAAACGTTAAATTAATTTACTAAGCCACCTTTGAAGCAACTTCGTCTTAAGAACTATGCGAAACAAGAACTAACTCCAACATAAACTATGCGCGGGTAGATTGTTCAAGATGTTGTGTGGCTAACATATGAAATAAGTACGAGTTGGTTGTTTGACAAAGACTCAGTGATTAGAGGCTTAAGGCGTGAGCGACGTGGGCCACCACCAAAAAAGCATTAAGGTCACAAGTCGCGTTCACGGCTTTTGAGTAAAGGTCACAGCTCATTAGAACGACCCGGCACCCGACCCGCACCGCCTCGCCTCGAACGGTTAGTATTCTTTATATGGATTTGTATGGATGGATTCGTAGCGTAGAACCACACGGCGTAGCGTAGTTGGTGTAGTGAGCGCATGCCCATACAAATCCATATAAAGAATACTAACCGCTCGAGGCGAGGCGGTGCTGGTCGGGTGCCGGGTGGTTCTAATGAGCTGTGACCTTTACTCAAAAGCCATGAACGCGACTTTTCTTTTTGCGCCACCAGAGGGACTCACAAAATGAACTATTAGCCCATTATGGAAGCCTGATCTACCTAAATCTGTGAAAAAGTGACACTATA
Source organism: Acleris literana (assembly GCA_946894065.1). Lineage (NCBI taxonomy): Eukaryota > Metazoa > Arthropoda > Insecta > Lepidoptera > Tortricidae > Acleris > Acleris literana. Next base: position 5,049,284 of record OX335671.1, read on the forward strand.
AAAATAAAATGACACTTCTTACGTGTTCTCAGGTCTTGCTCCGCCACTGTCAGTTATATATAACTTTCCGTTTGAAATCTCCAACTTAAATGAAACAAAATTCTTTGAAACCTCGACTGCCTTAAAATAATACACATGTTTACCTCTGCAGCTTCATGACTCAGGAGTTAGTTGAAAAGTCGTATCTTGGCGACGCGGTAAGCCCTCACTCTCACTTTAACCCCACCATTTAAAAAGCAATAGTCTTTTCACAATAAAATTTAAGAGTCATAGAGTGAAATGCCTTAGACATTAAGAGGCCACCTATGGTGCCACGCCCCCACAAGAATAAAAAGGGATGGCTTTATGTGCTTCCGCGCGAAGCATGTGAGATGGAGATAGTTCGCGCGCGCCTTGACGGCAGAGTCAAATGCAATTAATTGCTGTTTACATTAAAAGCACAACATTTATTGAAAAAATGGTTTACCAGGATTAAGAAGTTACATATCCTCAACTATTGAATCGAAAAATCATCGTTAAAAATGATAGGGTTTCGAAGATTCAACCAAAAACATGCAAAAAAGGTGTCATGTTTGAAAAATAAAAGTATCGAGGATTTTATTTCTAATCGTGTTTTCACGTTTGACAGTCTCAAGCAAGTATGGTCAAGTTTAATATATCCATAAAACAGATACAAAGGCGTCATGGTTATTGAGATCCAGATCTCGGAACACTACAGACTTTAGCATAGGTGGCCTCTTAATTGGGAAGCAACCGATCCAACCATACCTAGCATTGTCAAAACTAAAGTTTGTTCAAAATCTGCCAAACACAATAGATATGAATAGGGTAGGTACTATTGTGTTTTTAATTCACGACGACGCGCCCCGCCATTTGAATTGACGTGGCACGGTCGTGTCAATGTATGAAAATTTAAAGAGTAGGGCGGGACTCCATGCATCACTAAGTACAACGCTAACATTATTTCTCTACTTCTTGAGCAGAAGAATAAAAAGAACAATACATAATAAGTGAAATAAAGCTTTTCATAAAAAACAGCATCACAATTTGTAAACTCGTTTTACACATACATAAAGAGTTCAAAACACCGAGATTTTAATGGGGTAACGTAAATGAAAGCAAATATTTACATTCTTGTTTAGGGAAATCCAACCTTTATTTGTATTGTCGAAAACATCATTGGATTGTATCGACTTTCAAATAACTTCGCTTAGAACTCTTTGGAAACACAATATTTACAAAATCTGTATTACAATATAAAATTAAAATCAGCGGAGATTCAAAAGAGTTGTTTAAATATCATTTTCTCTCTCTGAGATACATAATTATCTGTCTATAATGTCAATTGAAAGTGTTCTTTATTGAATTTACACAACCGTCTCGTAAGATTTATGTACTAAGTTCCATTCTACTCAATAACATACATATTTACAAGCAAACATAATCCCAAACACACTACAGTAGCGGCATCGACTGATGGCACTTTTGAAGTTTGCTCGCTCATGAAGTTTCCTAAATATTGACAGCAAGTATAAAGGAACAGATGTCAAACTTCATTGTTGCAGGTACCGGAATAGTGATGTACTGCTGGTGCTGTAATTTACCGAAACGAATTTCGTAACTAGCTTCATCTTGAGGTTGTTTTCATTTGCTCGCACTCTAGCCTTCATCGTTTTAATCATTACTAACAAAAAACATCTCAAATTCACGTGATGATAACAAAGAACCGGCTTACTAATGTTTCGACGAAAATTATTTAGCAAATTCTTAACTCCCCAAACTACGTATCCCATATTTTTATTTGGGCAAATTTTTATTTCTTATCTCAACGTTTCGCACTGATATCATTTCCCAACTAATGATTTGATAAATTATTACCTGGAATTATTTTAAGATGTCAATTATGTTTTCGTCAAATGTATTGATTGGCATACCTTAATTTAAAAATAACCCTGACCTACCTATCTCTGGAAGCAGGGAACCCGCCATTTTAACGAAACCTATTTTATCGATTATCATTTCCCATAACTCGATTCGCAAAATTTTATAATTATTTAGAAACCATTCATCGAACCTCATTATATCGCTCATACATTTGCTCGTAAAGCCTTTTAATAAAAAAGCAACTCATCGAATTTTACTTCATTATTTTATTTGTACATCGATATAGTTTTTCATCGAAGCGTTATTTCTATAATTTTAGTTCAATGTAAGTTTTAGTTCCCATAATTCTATTATATCGAAAATCGTTTCATCAGTGTTACTATAACTGACAAAACGTTTTAACGACGGTACGTTTCATCGAATGCATTTGTATATTATATGTATATTTATTTGAAAAAAGAGTTACGAAAGAGGTATGGCGAGCAAGATTGAGCAAGACAAATTTGCTTTTCCTTCTCAGTTTACAAACTCAAAAAAGTCACAAAATCGAATCTGTCAACCCCAATTCCACGTGGTCTTGTCTGCCCTGCCCCTAGAGTGTATATAAAAAGCCGGAGGCGCGGAAGGCGGGCAGCCCCCGCCCGCTGTGGGAAAGCGCTGGCACCGAGTGAGCCGTAGCCGAAGCTGCGGAGGTGATCTCTGGTGCTTGCGCTTTCCTACGCATGGGCGAGGGGGCAGCACTTCCCGCAGCGCCGGAGCAGTCGCAAATTCTAGCCCTAACCCTTCTAAACGCGTTGATAACACTGATAACAAATGCATCGTTCGATGAAACGTTACTGGGATGAAACGTTACTGCGATGAAACATTGTTCTTGAAAATAATAAAATATAAAACGTTAACTATGGGAATTATGTTTCGATGAATTGATTCTACGAATAAATAATAGTTCTATGAATAGTAAATTCGATATCCAGTTATGCTATGACTTGATGCAAATTCGAAAGGATTTTTCGATCAATACTTGTTCGGTTATATAAAAGAGCATGAGATGATGATTATGGGATTCAAGAAGTATGTGCAATGATATTCGTGGAATAGTTTTCGACGACATGAAAATCGACAAAACTCATTTCGATAAACTAATAGGTACCCCTGGAAGCAGTTTCGATTTTAGGGTCATAAAAAAAATAACCCTAACTTACATATCTCTGGGAGCAGTTTCGTTTTTAGGGTCATAAAAAAAAATAACCCTAACCTACCTACTTATATCTGGGAGCAGTTTTGTTTTTTAACCGACTTCAAAAAAGGAGGAGGTTATACGTTCCACTGTATGTATTTTTTTTTTTTATGTATGTTCACCGATTACTCCGTCAATTGTCGACCGATTTCAAAAATTTTTTTTTGGTTTGATAGAGTATACTTCCGAGGTGGTCCCATTGTCACCAAATCTGTATCTGATGAGGGGATCAGTGAGGAATTGAGGGAACTCCTCAAATATTGTAGGCAAACATATAGCGATTTTAGTATTTTTAGTAACAAATCCAGCAATTGCATTCAGAAAGTATCATTTGGTGTAGTGGAACTGATGATGAAGACCACAGATGGCCACCGGAACTCCTCAATGGTACCGATTTTAAGGGTGGCGATAAGATATCTTGATTAAGATAGTTGAGCGACTACCTACAACGAATAATATTTACTTGTTGAAATATGACTATGACTTTCCCGCGTCGTTGCTTGCGGCGCGCTTGATATAATTTAAAGTTTCATTTTAACTAAGAAGTGGGACTACGTAACAGCGTATTATGATCACTAAAAAGTATAAAATAAAATAAATGTTTTAAAAAACAAAAAACCGCCTTCAAAAACGCAAAAAATAACTTCTTTAAAATTGTAGGCACCTAATAGGTTAGTCCAACTGAAGTCGGCGACCACAACATTTTCAACAAAAAACCGACATCAGTTGGACTAACCTATTAGGTGCCTACAATTTTAAAGAAGTTATTTTTTGCGTTTTTGAAGGCGGTTTTTTGTTTTTTAAAACATTTATTTTTAGGGTCATAAAAACAAATATGTTATTTACCTTAGCAAATCATTTGCTACACTATTATTTACCACATCAAATTTTACGTAATAAAATATTGAAATATAAAAATGTAGCAAAATAAAAAATAAAACGAAGTAAAATTATGCCAAGGATTGGTTTGCCAAATAAAACTTCGGCGAAAAGTTGGTTGCCAAATGAAATTTGACGAAACATAATTCGGAAAAAGGCAGTACACTGGTACAACAACGTATGACAATGAAGTCACTGCACTTTGACGTCACCGCCGCGGGCAAACTCGCGTCCTAGCTCTGAGTTAACGTGGTTTAATGATTATTTATCAATAATTTCACATTTTGTATATTTTGACACAATATTTCATCTTTCTGACGATGTCTTCTACTTCTAACCACACAGTTTGTTTCGAGAGTTTGATCTACAATTTTTGGGGTTTTTTAATTTTATGCGTTATTTCTTTAATAAACTTTTTAAAAATATAATACACGCACTTGACTGAAATTTTTACTATAATAAAATGGAGTGTTTCACAACACTATTTGTCAGCTATCAAAAGTGCCATCACTCGATGCCGCTACTGTAACGAAACATATATTTTTGAAATCATTAAAAAAATATCCTAAATTAATAATCAAATAGATTCAAACCATATGGCGACCCTCACTTTCAGAGAGGTTATATCTCCACGGTGTAACCGATATTTAAAAATCTAACTAAGAACCATACCGGTTAAGCCGGTCAATCCGTTTGGGAGCTAACGACGCCACACACAAACACACATAGGTACAGTCGAGTTCATAATTATGTGGACACTTTAGTACCTTGTCACTTTAATCGATGTGACAATTCATATATGCAGTCTGAACATGACATTAAATAGACAAGGTACGAAAGTGTATGCATATTTATGAACTCGACATTACACAGATACACATGCTAATTTTATAATACCACTATTTTTTTAATAAGACAAATTGAGCTACCAAGTCACCACTTTCACGGTAATGTCAGCAATAATTTAATTATTAACCTTAACAGCCGTAATACTTCGTGACTCTCAGGGTTGACACTCAACGAGTCAGGCGTACCTTTCCGCGAAGTATAATTATGACAGTCCGTGGGGACGGATTGAGTTACAGACGAAAATTGAGTTAAAGCTCGCAGTGGCAGCCCTGAGTCGGACAATTCTCGACGTGACTGGGTCGCTTTAGGGAGGCGAGTAAAAGAACAATGAAAAAAATAATTCTTTGTCGTTTCGAGTGCTGATGGGTCGGGGTTCCTTAATAAACACCGGCGCCATTATACGGCGGATTTTATCGCGTGACAAAGTTTGGATAATGCATCCGTCACCTTCTGACACATAAATAGTAAATAAGTACGAGAGTGACGGATGCTTTATCCACTCTTGACGCGCGATATAGACGCAACCATACTAGGCCCACTGCGTCATTATATTCTGGGGTGTGATTATCTCCACAACGACGGACGGGCGGACGAACGAGTGATTGTCCAAGCGGCGGCGAGTTTAAGTAGTCCCGTCAGAGTGAACAAAACACAGTTTAGAGCGTGTATTCAATTTGGCAGCATGACTTCTCGAACGTATAAGGCTACCTAATAGACAATGCACGTGCTAAAATGTGTTTTCGCTCGGACCTACTTAAAGTCGCCGCTTCGATTCGCTCGTCCGTCCGACCGACCGCCGTTTTTTGAGAGAATAACACCCCTGTCCAGCGCGATCTTTATCGGTACTTAGGCTAAAAAGCATATTCTTTGAAATGCGCTCCAATCCGTCAAAAAACTTTTTGCATAATTTCATTTCACTCCCTACGAAAAGCATAATTAACGTTAAGCATAAAAACAAATTGTATAATTTTATCAGGCATACGATCAACTAACACTCATTTATCATAACGATCATTTTCTTGTAATGCTGCGGCTCTACTGAGGCGAAGACGAGCGGAGCTGAGTGGAGCAGAGCTGTGAAAAGAGTTAAATGATTCCACAGAGGCGGAGACGAGCGGAGCTGAGTGGAGCCGCAGCCTACGGGGCGACCCAAGACTCCGCTTGTATGTTTCCACTGAAGCCGGATTGGAGACGAGATGTGGATTTCCGTGGAGCCGCAGCCTTATGCATTTTACTTGTTATAACTGTGACTACGTTCGAAATAATTAAAGACGTTAGAAATGTTCCCTTTTTGCGCTATGAACATCATAATTTAAGATACATATTATGCATTTCGTTGTTGTGCATAATAATGACTATCTTTGGTTTATTATAGAGATCTAAATTATATAATTCGTGTTATGCAAAATAAAAATGAGTATATTAGTTTTTATGCAAATCATGACACACCCCATCACTCATCATCGGTCCCTCCTAATCGCTCCGGCATCGTACAGAGGTCATACGACATCGTTTTGTCGGCTAAGATCGTATTCGTCTTACTTTCTCAATTAGCTTATCGATACTATCGCTAGTCTGACTGAGACAGATGTCGTATGTAGCATCTTTACATGAAAACCTACCGCCAAACAAGGCCTTTCTTCAATACGATAAAAACCATATCGTTTTTGACCTCTCTTATTTACTTGACAGTAATGGCGGTAGAGTTAAAAACTAAAAACAATACCGTAACAGGTCAAATAAGATTTTTATTTTACCGCCTTGAATAAAGGCGCAACCATAGATATACGAGTACACATAGATAACACATACGAGTAGATAACGCAAATGCATCTACGTCGCGTGTCCGAATCCGGACTTAAACCCCGACCAAGCGTCGGGGCTGGCCGTCGCTACTGACGTTCCGCGCGCCTGTTGTTGCAGCCGGTCGGCTGTAAAAATTAAGAAAATGCCTCTTTGCGTGATAATAAACTGCAACAGCCCAAAAAAGCGACGACTTTGAATTGATTTTACGCGGAAAATGGAAAATTCTCTTCTCTTGGTACGTCCCAGTTGGTAGAAAAAAGTGACACGGTTGGTTTTCATACAGCTTGAGGAGTTTACGTTATCTATGTGTATTTATATCTGTGGGCGCAGCAGTGTTCGCAGTATTAATGTTCACGTGAGTGTAGGTACCTATTAGGTATCACTATAATCATACCGACTCAGTTGAATATCATCAGGTGAATGCTTTATCCAATCAATAATGAAGCAACGGAAACCCTTTTTCAGACTCTACTGTTTGAATGACATTTCAAATATTCGTACGGAAGCTCATTAGTCCGTCGGTACGAAGTTATTAACGAGCCGGCGACTTGTGATAAAACTTCAGGGCCGAAATTCTCGGTAGTAAAAACCATATCGTCTTTGACCTGTTATGTATTGTCACCATTTAGATCTTATTTACTTGACAGTAATGGCCGCCGATTTAAAAACAATACGATAACGTGTCAAAAGCAATTAGCATTTACCGAGAATGTCTAGAGAGTTCAATTTGTTGTAAGAAATCTTTAAGCCCGATTTACACTGGTCAAGGACAGTCGACAGTGGACAGTGGACAGTGACAGTGGACAGTACAGTAGGTAGTGTAAAATGGCGGACAGTAGCGAGTCAAGTTGCCTTGCCAGTGGATCCAAAATAGAATCGCTTTCTATTTTCTCACTCCACTGTCCTTGGAACTGTACTTGCCACTGTCCTTGACCAATTTAAATCAGGCTTTACTGATTGTAAAAGCATTCTGAGAATTCTGTCGATAATATGCTATAGTCAGCGGTTTCTAATATTCACAGTACTTTGGACTTAATTTGGTAAGGCCCACGTAGAATCTCGTCAGCAGAAATTAAAATCTTGCGCTAGACTGTTTAAAACACTGCCTAAATTAATTTAAACCTTAAATCTATAACGTGAATAACGTTTCTTGCTTTTTTATAGGACTAATTAATAGATATCGTAAAGTTGTAGATTGAGAAAAGCAACAAATCAACTTGGCTAAGATTCTTAAGGGGGTCATCCATTTGCGAGCCGGCGAGCCAACAGTCTAAACCGTTGGCTCGTTGGCTCGCCGACTCTCGTAGTCGTAGTGATCCATTGGCGAGCAAAATTGTCGACTCTCGACCTCCGACTTAGAATTTCAAGCATGCACAAAGAGCCAGCGAGCAAATCCGACGGTGTTTGAGTCCGCAGACTTTTAGTGCTCCATTGGCGGTTTAGACCTTTGGCTTGCGAGTTCGTTGGCGTACCGGCGGTTTTGCTCGCAAATGGATCACCCCCTCTATTATTTTTGACGTGTTTCCGTATTGTCAACGTTTCGATAGCTCTTATTTACTTGACAGTAATGGCGGCAGAGTTAAAAACAACACGATAACACGTGAAAAGGAATATGGTTTAACCGAGTAGAATAGAGGCCGTCACCATTAAATGCCTTTCAAAAGCGTAAAGAAAATAAAAACAAATGTTAAAAACTGGTCAAGTGCGAGTCGGACTCGCACACAGAGGGTGCCGTACTGCCACTCAGTAGTTATTATTATATTCTGATATGAATTCGATTTCGAATCCAATCAGCGCGAGCCAAACACACACTTTACCATATTTAGTATTTGTTGTTAGGTATTCTCAGGGTTTGTACAGTCAACAGCATAAATAAGTGATCATTTATGTACCTTGTCACTTTAACGTCGTGTATGAAATTTCATACAAAATTGTGAAACGATTGAAAGCGACAAGGTACATAAATGATCACTTATTTATGCTATATATAATTTGTGGCGTTAAAATCGGAGCGGAGATTTAAAAAATTTAAGTATTCCGTCTTTAGTACAAAAGTACGCCCAAGTATTTAAATATCTCGGCTCCGACGCACTTAAGAGTATTACATTACGGAACAAAATATATTTATTTTTAATAATTCTATCATAACTTACCACTTTTACGAATGGCCGCTCACCTAGAAAATGTATGACTTTTACAAATGACAACACTTTTACCCAAACCCCTTTGAGTCTCGCATGTTTTACCGTTTTAACGATACAAAAATAAAAATAGGTTGAAAAAAAAACGTTTCCTATATGGTGACCGCATTTGTTATTACACTTTCTTAAAAAAAAAAAGTTTGTGAATTCGCCGCAATAAAACATATTTGAAAAACAAAAAGCCAATCTATTACAGTCCAACGATACAAAACGGCACCCTAAAAATCAGGTCATAAAAAAACTCACGTTACGTCCTTGAAAGTGTCACCTTGAGTACCAATTTCACCATACAATGTTAACCACTTAACAGGCGATTTGAGCGTTAACAGCTGTCACAATGTATGAACTAACTGTCGATTAACATTGATTAAATTTAACATCGTTTGGTGAAATTGGTACTAAATATAAAACTTTAAACCATCAATTTTCTATCATCAATCTCACAAATTGGCATCGAGGTCCTCAAATTATCACCGGAGCGCGAAGTTACTGGTATTGAGTAATACCAATCAGCACTGAATAGGTAACAATTGGAGATCATCGCATTCATACTTTTCAATTTAAATTGCTTACTCCCTTGTTTCATGTAAAGACTTTTCTTCAATGATTGAGTTTAAATCATTTCGTAATGCTTTATAATCAAACACCGGATTGACGAGGGCAAAAATGTACCAGTGCTTGTGATTCATTAAATGTCGACTCAGTTTATCGACATCGATAAAAAGCAATTTTTTTATCATCATTATCATAAGTAATGGCCAAGTTTGAATACTTTAATTAATTAACTTTAATTAACTATAAACAACCGGTACCTGACATTGACTCTGGACTCGAGTCACTTTTGACAACCTTTGAAATTACATTGAATAAAAAATTCACTCAGTACAACAATATTCTTTAGCATTCCGACGAATTGAGAACCTATTTGTTTTTTAAGCCGGTTAAAAATGCGTCGAAAGAAAAAATATCGTTTATCTTCATGGAAAGCTGATAATTCAGATATAGAAGTTATATGTACGACTTACTTTTGCAAGATATCTGAGATCCATATGACACGAAAAAAGTTGTCGATAAACTTAGTCGATATTTAATGAATCACTAGCACTGGTACATTTTTGCCCCCGTCAATCCGGTGTTTGTTTATAATCTCAGCCATTTATTGAATTTTCTGTAAATTAGGATTTTTACAATAGGAAATATAAAAAATAAAAGTAAAAAATATAAAAGTAAAATATATACTTATACAAAAAATAAACATTATAAAAAACCAAACGGGACAGGACTCAAGCTACCGGAGTTGTATTTGTACTTTATCGCATTAACATTTTTGACAATCTTATTTGACATTGCTTACGTGGCCCTAAAGCGACAAGGTACGAAAGTGTGTACCTACTTTTGATATTGACATACATTTACGTTTAAATTTATTTAAAAAAAAACTAGCTGCTGAGTTTCTTCCCGTGTTTCTTCATTGCAGACGTTTGACGGCGCTATTTGATCCAAGTTCAAAAGAATCCGTACCTGAAAAGAAAATAATTTTCAATTAATAATAAAGGCGATAATCCAACCCAATCCAAAATTATGTTAAGATTAGAATATCAATATAATATCAGCTGTTGCAGCGGCTCTGTCTGCGTAGAAGTTCTTTATCGGTAAACCTCGGAAAATGACAAAATTTCCTCTAGACAAGCTCTATCCATACAATAATTTCATTAAAATAGGTTAGAGCAGTTTAGTCGTGGAAGCGTAACAAACGGACAGACAAAGTTACTTTCACATCTTGTAATATTAGTAGGGATATACGTAGTGCTTGTACAAATTAGGGGTCTCAATAAACTGAATAGTAGGTTACTTAATCTGGGTTGGCTATTAAATAAAGTAAAATTATTTATCTACACTCGTATCATAAGTCCTCTATTATGCGTTCAAAACCCGTAGGCAATGACCAGCATTACCTGTGGTAGTAGGTGACAGCGATGATAATTTTGGAAGATGTTCCAAATTTGGATCTCATTACCAGAGGTCGGAATAGGTAGTGCTTATTAACCTAAACTTGACTCATGTTCATTCATGCGCGAGTGAGATGGGAATACGTTATTGAATGAAGATGCAACAAGTTTAGGTTAATAAGCACTACCTATTCCGACCTCTGCTCATTACCTTACAATATTCGATAACGCACATTGCTCGTAGAACTGATGGCCGTTGGAGCGGAAAGGTTCTAGAGTGGCGACCGCGAACCGGGAGACGAAGTGTTGGCAGACCTTCCACAAGGTGGACCGACGATCTGATAAAGGTCGCGGGAAACCGCTGGATGACAGCAGCAGAGGACCGATCGTTGTGGAAAACCTTGGGGAAGGCCTTTGTCCAGCAGTGGACGTCTTGCGGCTGATAATGATGATGATGATGATGATGATTCGATAACGTAATTTCAAAATTACGTTACAGCTGTCCTCGCTGTCACCTACTACCACAGGTAAGGTAACGCTGATCATTTGCCTTTCGGCTTCTGAACCCATCTTAGAGTACTTATAATATGTGTGTAGATAGAGTATTGTACGAGACTCTGCGTAATTAGCATTACGCAACCGTCACGTAAACTACTATTGTGAACTGACCAAATGTGTTTTGTTTTTATCAAGCCTCACTTGATCTGTTTGCATATGAACCTACGAGTTAATGCGAATCTTGGACCTTCAACAGACAATTACATAAGTAAACCAGTTTCGAAGCGATTATAGTAAAAATAACAGAATAGGGATCTTCTGTCATCCTTGGAAAATATCGTTTTTAACCTGAGTAGCGCTCGGGCTTCCAAATTATATAAACCCAATATCAAAAAAACGAGCACTTTCGATCTTTTCAAGTAATTTAGAAATCCCACTGTAATTAAATGAATAGTCATGCTACAGCATTAACTAACATTAATTATTTAAAATCATGATTGTTCATCATAAACAATACTTTTTTATTTTGTAGCATGAAATATTATTTAGTTATAGTATATTTTTCGCAGGGAGGTTTATTTAATTTAGTATGAAGGTAAAAAGTACGACGTATGACCTTATTCTGCCAATCCAGTGGCGTCTTTCACCCAAAAACTCACACAATCATCAAATACATTCACAATCTCGCAATTCTACCGTCAAAGAGCATTTATTACCGAAAGGAATTCAATCGAGCGACTATCAGAACTCGACTAGTGATAAACGGGGAATCGTTCGGCCTTTTATACTCGATCAGAGTCGTATTACTTCGGAATGGCTTCTTCGTGGGTTTGGCTGGAACGAGGATTTTCATTTGCTAATGAATGGTATGCCAGTTGATGTATATTTGTGGGTACAAGATTTTGATTTCCAATCTAAAGATTGAAAATGCGTTGCCAACCCTGAGGATTACCTATGTATGAAATACCTCAATGGTAGTAATTCTAGGACTACTAGGGCCACTTGGAACAAACATTTAACACTGGGTTAAGACACTAACTCAACGACTCACTGAAAAAGAGCGACGGTGGCCTAGCGGCTTAGGGGGTCGACTCGTGATCGTAAGGTACCGAGTTCGAACCCCCGCGATCACCATGTACCAATGAGTTTTTCTAACTTAAGTGCATTAACCCGATGCTCTTACGGTGAAGGAAAAATATCGTGAGGAAACCTGCACATTCGAACAGCTAAGTTGTAAGAGGGTAATTGCACAAAAGATCCTATAGGGTCAAAGTGTATCCGAAAGGGCCCATCTGTAAGATAAAATAAGATAAGACACTAACTCAACTTAAAATGACAGTTTTCGTATGAATTTGACGTTTAGTAACTCGAGTTAGTGCCTTGCTTGCCAAATTTATGGTGCATCTGGCCCTTATACTCACAACGAAGCACAAAAGTGCCGATAGAGCTGTTTGAGGCAAGCGAGTAAAATACTGGACGGACCGTGTACTGCGCCTCTATTCTAAGCGATAAAATCCAAATCGTATTTGACCTGTTATGGTTTTGTTTTTAACTCGGCCATTACTGTCAAGTAAATAAGAGCTATCAAAACGTTGACAATTCGATAACAGGTCAAAGATGATACGGTTTTTACCGTGTTGAATAGAGGCCCGGAGGGGTTATTGCCTACCGCACTCGCAATCGCCATCGTTTTCATCTTGACAGTCCGAACGCGAGTCTGCATACAAAATGAAAACAATTGTTGCATTTTGAAGCCGATTGCGATTGCGTGTTAGGCAATGCAGGTCTCTACCTACTAGTATATTCCCTCATGACATGTTGGTCTAGTGCTAGCGGTCCTGGGTTCGAATCCCGGCAATGGCAGATACTTGTGTGATTTCTCCATGAGTTTTGGATGTTTACCATTTAGGATTCCCTTTAAACATCGAAACAAATTTGTTCGAATGGATCATTCATCTAATTTAATTTCATCGAAACCTAACTTCTGTAGAAACCTTATTTTTTTTAGGTTATCTTAAGCATGGGTTACGTAGGTTAGGTAAGACCTGTGATCACCAAAAAATTATGACTAATGCCTGTCGATGAAATGAAAATTCGACGAATTAAAACAATCTATAAAATGAGTTTCGCGGATTCAAGGGTAAACTTTACTATTTAATTATGTATTTCTCTTTATTAATGAGTTGTCTGCTACCCATAGTACAAGCCTAGAGCTTAGTTTGGGACGAGATCAATATGTGTGAGATTGTCTACTGATATTTATTTCTGTTTTAATTTATTGTTGAACTTCATTTTGTAAACAAAACAGATCGCTATTCGTACAAAGCTTTACTCCTGAGTATACGTAATTTTACAAATCGTTACACTGTATAGGTAAAAACAATAAGAATGTTCGGCTCTATTGTTCATTATGCTGCACAGAAATGGTGGAGAGCCCGGGAGTCTCCCGGTCACCTAAGGGACGTTTTGCGCCACGGTAGACGCAAGCAGATGCAAATGCACTTTACGGCTTGCAGGATACTGCATTTTAACGTCCATTTTATTCGAAAACAGTTTATTTAATGTACGTATAAACGGCCATTTCGTTCGGACTCTGTTGTAGTAAGTGTATAGAGTGGTGTAGTTTATACGTTGCCAGAGGGAAAATTGAAAGTGGGTAACTTTATCATTGTTATTATTTTATCACACTTGTCACTACTAATGTGAGAGTGTGTAAATATCTTATCTACATTCATATCGTAACTCCCCTAAAATATGTTGCGAAACGATAAGCAAAAGGCCTATATTAAGAAACGTGTATCTGTGGTTGTATTTTAATGTTAACATTAAAGTATTGCATGTCATTAAAGCATCGGGTATTGATGTGCTTGCATCTTAATGTTCACATTAAAGTATCGGTGAGTCGGTGACTTGAATGCAAACATTAAGATACATGGAAACCACAGATAAAGGTTTTTCACATATTGTAGGAAATTATGACTTGCATGTAGATAAAGTTATGTATGCGACTATAATTAGGCATTAAAACACTCGTGTGATCTTATTATGAAACTCGCCTTTTAAGCACCAGTCACATAAACTACTATTATGATATTTAAATGAATTACAGTTTGTTTTGCAATAACTAATGCAAATTATTCTCTCTCTTTTTTTCTGTGAGTGTGTCCGTCTGTGGCATCTTTGTTTTCAATGAACCGATTCAAATGCGGTTGTTTCCAATATAAAACTAGTTTAATTGGAGTAGGTTTAAACTAGGTTTAATAAGGATCTGTTGACCCGTTTAAGAGATTTTAGCTCTAAACGTATGACACCTAAGGTCGTAATTACGCCGTTATTACCTATCATTTAAGTAATTACATCCAAGGAAATACATATATACTAATTCCCCAAAATAAAATCACAAACTAACATTTTAATGGTGCAATCAACGTAATTCTAAATAAAAATACATATTTAAATATGAAATTCTGCTAGACTCCTTTGGATTCCATACTTAAGTATTTAACAAATAGGTAATTTGGATACCTAAGACAATATCTAAAAAACTTAAAAATTAAAATCAAAGCTAAACGTACGAGGGGTGATCCAAAAGTTTTGATAATCGATATTAAAAATGGGAGATATGTAAATCGTTATATTTTAATTAGAATGAGCACACTTTCTATATTTCCGAACACTTATTAACGTCATCCAATTGTTTTATTTTACCACTATAAAAATAATTTTACTTTTGGAGGTCAAAATGGCCAAATTTTGTACCTTCACTATGTCATCACCAGCTCGAGATTTTTATGTAGTTGTTTTTGAACATTAGTGAATGAGAAGTAGTAGTCGAAAGTCAGGGCTAAATAACGGGGAGAGCGGTTATCAGTTCTGATCTTTGGTCGACGAGCAGCACCCTTATCAATTAGAAGGCTCTGAAGCACAATTCCTGCCGAAAATTCGTTTTTTTTTTCTTCAGCTTATTTTTATTATTTTGCCATAATTAGGATAGAATAATGTTATATAACTCTCCTAGATTATTTGAATTCAATTGCTAAAAACTAATGTCGCAGTATTTATTTCCTCCTCAATAATCCTGGAAAAGGCCGAAAAAACCACCCTAAATTATGGTGACAGAGCTGGAGATAAAAAAATCTACTGCAATGATACTCGTAACTTATTTATCCTTTAAATTGTAATGATAAATCAAGGTTTAATTTTCAATAACAATATCTTTATTAGTGTACCAGAACTTTTTCCACACAGCTCCAAATTATTAAAAACTAACTCTTATTTTTGCTGTCTTGTAAAATTGTTAATACAGATGTTTCTTGTTTAGCTATCACAGGAAAACAAATGGATAATGTATACATTTTTTTCTCTAATTTAGTTTCATTAGTGTCATGGTATAGTCCACATTAAAAGAATATCATTATGTATATGGTTCTTACTGATTCTCAAAACTTATCGTTCACCCCTCGTATACTTACGAGTAAATATGCTAAAACTCATAATTTATATCTAAACAAAGACCCCTGCGGTATTGTCCCAAAGATGCTGGCAGAATTTCCTCGAATAGTTAAACTGCCAGCTCTTCGGTCTCCAGTCCCGTTACGTAAATGAGCCCCTTCGGAATTCTTTAAAATGAAACTTCACTAGTAACTTAGAAAACAGAAAACACCAGCGTTCCTTGAATCAACAAACTCAGCATCTCCAACAGCTTAATGAAACAAGAACCTATCTCAAACCCTTTCATCAAATTGATCCTCATTCCTTAGACAAACACTTGCCTTCTCTAAAAACCAAGACCCTTGTCGCAATAAGTTAGACGCAGAGCCCCTAGCAAAAAACAAATTACAGATTCTCAAGTACATCGGAAGGTCGCTAATTGTTTTAGTAGCCGGCTGGTAATGGGTGCTAGAGTGGAAGACGCCTGGGGTAATGAATCGAAATTACCCCGGTTTTAGGTCGGGCCAGGGAATATTTCAGCTTCATGGCTAGTTAAAGGATAGTCTACCCGTGTAATTACTAGCGTAGAGGCATTTCATCTTGGCGCTTGGTTGGCAACGCATTTGCGGTGTTAGGATTTCAGTCTTAAGATTTTAGTCTTGAGAATGCAAATGTTTATTGGTCACAGATCCCATTTACTATCAGTTGGCCTGTGTACTCGTTCGCCTACTCCAGGATGATTTTGTTTTTGTCTGTTTTACAATTTTTTATTTCTCTTGCAATGTTTGTATACACAGTCCCAGAAACCAACGTCAACCCGCTGATAGAACAGCTAAAGAGCGATCGATTTAACGTCTATGTATGTTCAACCTCAATTTTTATTTTTGTAATTTTCCATTGTGTCCATGTCGCGTAAAATCATTAATTTCATGTTTTATTTCATAAGTTATTCAGTGGTATCTTACATAATTAGAATCATAACGAATCAGCGAAGTTTTTAAACCTAATTGCCCGTTCTTTTTTAATATTTTTTTTAAGTAATCACATAAAGTTGTTTTTTCCATGCAAAGTGAAAAGCAAACACTGGGACACCTAGTATGGAGAAAAAAAACTTGAAGTGATTACTTAAAAAAATAGTGGCAACAGAAATACATCATCTGTGAAAATTTCAACTTTCTAGCTATCACGGTTCATGCGATACAGCCTGGTGGCAGACAGACAGACGGACAGTGGAGTCTTAGTAATAGGGTCCCGTTTTTACCCTTTGGGTACGAAACCCTAAAAAACGACGCCAAGGCAAATTTCCACACTCGTATATTAATTAGACTCAAACGATGATGGATGACGCGAAGATAATTTAATGGAGTTCAGTGTTTCGATCACAGCAGACGTTTCTAAATTGAGAATGTTTATCATAAATTTAACGTAACAGGGGGAAAGTTTGACAGTCTGAACAGATGTATGAAGAGATAGTAAAATAAATCACACGAAACACTTTCATAACATTCAAGTACTTACTTAAATGTGTCTTTAATAAGTTTTATTTCTGCCTCACTAAACTTGTTTATACTTGGGAGACGAATCTTGAAATACCTTGGGGATTTAAGAGATCCAACTATACGGACGTTACACGTCTTAATAACATTTATAATGTTATAGCCTTTATCTACACTCATATCATAAGTCTTCTATTATGCGTTCAAAACCCGTAGGAAATGACCCGCATTACCTGTAGTAGTAGGTGACAGAGATGACAGCTGTTAATTTTCGAAGAGGTTCCAAATTTGGATCATTACCTTACAATATTCGTTAACGTAATTTCAAAATTACGTTAAAGCTGTCATCGCTGTCACCTACTATCACAGATGCTGGTCATTTGCCTTTCTGCTTCTGAATCCATCTTAGAGTACTTATAATATGTGAGTAGATAAAGTATTGTACGCGACGTTGCGTAATTAGCATTACGCAACCGTCACGTAAACTACCATTTCCATTACATTTTAGTGTCTAGTAATCGATGCTTTTGACATGTTATGGTATTGTTTATGATTCGGCCACCATTACTGTCAAGTAAATAAGAGCTATCGTATAACAATCAAATCGAAAATCAAAATCGTTGACACGTCAAAGGCAATATGGTTTTATGCAGTTGAATAGACCGCTGGGCCTAGTATGTTTGCGTTTATCGCGTGACAAAATGTGGATAAATCATCCGTCACTCTTGTACTTGTATATGTGCCAAAAAGTGACGAATGCTTTATCCACATTTTGTCAAGCGATAAACGCAGCCATATTAGGCCCCCTGGGCCCGTATTATAGTCGCCATTATCGCGGTGGATAAAGCATCGTCACTCTCGCACTTATATACTGGTCAGAAAGTGACAAATGTTTTGTCTACGTTTATCCACATCGATAAACGTGACCATAATAGGCCCGCTGGTGACAATTTACACAGAAATCGACAAGTTTAACATTGACCGCCTACAAAAACTACAATTGCTTATTTTAAACCATTTTAAACCACGAATTAAAGTGAGCGTGTCAACCCTATCCAAGTCATTGGCATAAAAAATAACACTAAAAGAAGCCATCATTCCTTACCATCGCTACTACTACCTATAGGTATGCCTATATGCTGTAGCAATAGAAGGGTGACTATTTGCACGCCACTGCAAATGGTTACTTGCACGCTTATTTTACTAAGTTATGCTGCCTAACCGTGTTCCCAACTGCCATTGTAGAATACCGACGCTGATGCCAGCAGCATCAGAACTCAGGATTTATTATTAAGGATTCAACAGGAAATTCCAAAAACATACAAAGCGATAAAATGACCAATGACAAAATCTTCATTTGACATCATAAAATTGAGCATGCAGCGACTTAATAGGTAACTGAATAAACACAATATTCCATATACACTGCGTAAATCTTTACATAGTATATAACTTCTTTTAAAATGGTAGGTCAGTCCAACTGCATTCGGCTTTTGGTTTAAAATATTGTGGGACGCCGACTTCAGTTGGACTGACCTACCATTTTAAAAGAAATTATTTATTGCATTTTTGAAGGCGGGTTTTTGTTTTTTTAAACATTTATTTTATTTTATACTTTTTAGTGATCCTATTTATGCTGTTACGTAGCTCCACTTCTAAATATTAATGAGGAACTAAAGAACATTTCAAGCTCGCCGCAGACAACGCCGTGGGAATGTCATAGTCATATTTAAACCTAAATGTGATTCGTCATAGTCGCTCAACTACCTTAATCGAAATATCTTATCGCCACCCTTGAAATAGGTACCGTTAAGGAGTTCCGGTGGCCATCTGTGGTCTTCATCATCAGTTCCACTTCACCATATAGTACTCATGAAATCATCAAAAGCAAATGCACGAGTTACAGTGAAAAATACCAAAATCGCTATAGGTGTGCCTATAATATTTGAGGAGTTCTCTTGATTTCTCCAAGATCCCATCATCAGATTCTGACGTGTTGATAATGGAACCAACTAGAAAGTATACCCATTCAAACAACGAAAAAATTTTTCAAATCTATCCAGTGGTCTTCGAGTAAAAGGGGAACATACATTTAAAAAAAAACCCGGAGAATTGAGAACCTCCTCCTTTTTTTGAAGTCGGTTAAAAATGAATTCGCTTTCACTGTCTGTTCGCTTAGATCTTTTAAACTACTCAACGGATTTTAATGCAGTCTTCAGCAATAGATAGAGTGACTCAAGAGGAAGGTTTTTATGTATAATAAGTTCTGGATTATGTACGGGTGTTACAGAAAACTCACATAAACCGAAGCGAAACGAGGGCGTAAAAAAACACCCTCCTTCTTGGGCAATAGTAAAATTGTACGTAAAGAAAGAAAGAAAGAAAGAAAAGAAAGAAAATAAATTTATTGATACAAAAACCGCCGCAAAAACTTAATACGTGCGGCTACTTTTCTTCAACTACGGCTTTGACAACTTTTATATCTTGTACGTCCGGACTAAAAAGATATGCGAGGCGATACACTGTCTCAATTACACACTCTGTAAGCTCTCAAAAAGGTTGTTAGGTTCGTGTAACATCGTTTAGATCTGTATAGAAACGGGAAAGAGGGCGGAATGAATCCGAAGGTACTCTTAGCCACTTAAGAGCGCTTGAGTACGATAGTGTCTGAATCAAGAGCGTCGGCAGAATAGTGTAACCAATGAATAGGGGTAAAAAAAAAACTAATTAGTCCGTCAGTAAGATCATGAAAAAATATTGAACATGTATTTTTTGCTTTATCAAATCAATCAAAATTGACAAATATAATGCGCATCAAAGTTCGGGAGTGGGCTCGTGACGTCACGGGAAACTTCAAAGCACTTTATCTTCGTCATTTTTTGTTTCATTGAGAAAAGATAAAAATGTGTGTTCAATATTTTTTGATAATGTAAATGACGGACTAACTAGATTTTTTTAGGACCCTAGCCTACTCTTATTAACTTTTAGATAACCTTTACTTTACATCTTATGGGAAGACGGCGAATTGCAGAAACAATCTTACATGGTCTTCGAAAAGGCTCATTAATAAGATAAGATAAGAAAGTATCGATAGAACTCAAAATTAACAAATCTCTTGTTAAAAACCAACAAGATTGTGCATGCCGTCGATTAGTTAGTTGCCAACTGAAAACCCATAACCTATATCGGCATAACCGTATTCCTTTCAAGTTGTTAACGACACCACAATGATATAATGAATGTTCATTTTCTATAAGGTAAGGTGGGGAAAGTGCGTCTACGGGGCAAGTCCGTCTAACCAACAATATCTCCTAAAAATATATGGTTTGTCGCACTTACGTCGTTGACGCTCTCACCCCACCTGACCTTACTTAGAGTCAGTTTTAATTTTTGTCTACAATTTCGCCACAAATTAGCCAAAAACGCAAAATAAGAACACTTTCACGATCACGTTTTGCCAAAATGTCTTTCATCTAACTAAAGCGACTCTGGGCGCCATGTGGGCTCGTCGAAGTCGCTCGTAAATTTAGCAATTTGTATGCTAATTCTTGTTCTAAATCGAAGCAAGCCTGAACTAATAAATATTTAGAACTAGCTTTTGCCCGCGACACAGTCTGCTTTAATTTTTTTACTAGCAATAAAATATTCCCAAATTATCATTTTGCAAAAACAAGGGCACCATTTTTTGTTGCCGCCTGTACTAGTACCACAGATAAATAACACACTGTTAAAGGCAAGTCGAACGCCTCTAAAATGTCTATAAATATAGCTGTCTCTATTAGATATTGAGGAATTTACATTGCCACATGATACCAGCCTGATGACACAATTATGACGTCAATGTTTAATGTCACCGAAATTGCATGGATTTGTTTATGAAGAAATCATTTAGTTATTATATTAAATTGTTGTGACACTGGTAGATAATATTAAGTAACCATTAAATTCCTTTCTTGAACTGCGGACCTAGACCAGTGCTTCTATTATAGGCGGTAAAAAAGATACCGTAGTTTGCCTGTTATGGTATTGTTATGACGTCAGCCGCCATTACTGTCAAGAAAATAAGAACTATCAAAACGTTGACAATACGATAACAGATCAAATGCGATATTGTTTTCGCCGTGTTGAATAGAGGCGCTGGGCCTCTATCCAAGACGGTAAAAACAATATCGTTGTTGATCTGTTATCGTATTGTTAACGTTTTGATAGCTCTTACTTACTTGACAGTAATGGCGGCTTAGTGAAAACCGATTCCGTATTAGCAGAGCTCGGAATAGGTAGTGCCTATTTACCTAAACTTTGCGGGAGGACATAACTAAGAGTGGTTAAAACCACTAAAAATAATTATTTCTTATTATTGAATGCGGGATTTCCCGGGATTGACTGTATTACTCAAAAGGCTTAATACATTTAACTTCACTTCTAAATCAGGGTCGCAAACTGCAGGTAGTAAGTACACAGCTGAAGTGTCGGCTACATCTGTTTTTGTTGAATACATTCTGTATGATATTATAATTCTATTTAAATCAACAAAATATCAAATTTAAGGCTCCCTTTGATTCAATTTGATCTATATTATATTGTTATATGACTGATTGTTATTTCAAGATAAATAAATAAATAATATGCAATATAGCAACATTTATAATTAAAGCTAAATGTATTAAGCCTTTAGAGTAATACAGTCAATCCCGGGAAATCCCGCATTCAATAATAAGAAATAATTATTTTTGGTGGTTTTAACCACTCTTAGTTACGTCCTCCCGCGAAGTTTAGGTAAATAGGCACTACCTATTCCGAGCTCTGCGTATTAGTTCAAATACGATACCGTTTTTACTGCCTAGAATAGAGGCGGAGATTTGCGAACGTTAAAGATCAAAGATTATGTATTATTTTTGAAAGTTATCGAAAGTCATGCGTAGGTTCTAGGGATACCCGCTCCGGCTTTTATTTACCCATACATACCTTCACATTTGTCTTTCAATGGGGTAGGTGAAGACTATGAAACGCCAAGTGCGCTGGTCCAAACATACTTGGTCTGCTTCCTCTACATCCATCAACCTCTCCATGCACGTATATCGGTTTCAGGTGCTAATGTGGTCCTTATTCAGTACATCGCGAATTCTATCAGTGTATGTGCGTCTACAGTGACCCTTACCGACATCGCCACTCGCGTAATTAGTACTATAAATTGATTGCTGTATAAAGTTCTATCACCAAAAGCAAATTTTAACATTTTTGCAATATCACACCAATACGTGTATTTATTACACGAGGATTCCAATACACAGACTAATATACCATCAGCAAAATCGATGTTGGGTCGACATCAAAACGATGCAGCCCTATGCAACTTTGCGTGTTACACGCCATTTTGGACTTCGTTACTTGCCTTGATTTAACCACCACAACCGCTACAATCAAAACTGAACCTTAAGTTTCAAGAACGAGGGTCGTTTTTGCGTGTTTCAGCGGGGTTAGTTTATCTCTAGGGTTGTCCAAAACGAATATGTTCGCGTTATCAAGTTTGTTTTCGCAAGTCTCGAATGAATTAGAGCCGTGAGTCAGTATCGGAAAGCCATTTCTATTTCTTAATGTTTTTCCAATTAGACGGAACTCGTGTTTTCTGTTGATTTATATTTAACTTTTAGTATTTTATAAAGCATAATAGTACATTGTGCATCAAGAGCGGTATGAAGGCGATTGCTAGCGAGAGATTATTAGAATTTTAATGAGTCGAGTTTGTAATCCCCTTAATGCCCGTAATACACACAAGTTTTTTCATCACATTTTCGATGAAATAAAAAAAATATACAAAATACGCTTCGGAAACAACAATCAAAGAAATGAACTCGACTCGCTAAACTAAAAGAGTTTGTCAACTTTTTTCAATATAGTCTTCCACAGATAATGCTTAGAACTGCTTTAGTTTTTAAACTTGACAGGCCATACTGCCAGATCGTACAAATTAGTCTGAAATGATATAGGAGTGGATTCTATATTTTAAATCTTAACTCATAACTGCCTAGGGAGGTAAATCGTCTATAACTGTCGTATACGCCTTTCCGAGCAAGTGTGATGAAAACATTTAAATGATGGTGTTTTGCCGTAAGGAGCTTAATTCTACAGTATACGTCGGCTCATCTTGCTTGATCGTAATGTGAACGTCGTAAAAGATCTTGCTCTCAATGAATAGAAGCCGTCGTAACACTCATAACGTCAATTATATGATGACGACAAGATGGGATAATACAATGGGTGGGTTACAGTCGAATATTGGCTCTGTGACCTTACCACAAGATGCATAACGCTAACATAAAATATTTTTGATAACTGACAAAATGTATAGCGCCGCAAATATTCGTCATTATTAAATAATTACGAATTTGTGGCGCTTGCAGTGGAAACCATGGGACCTTGGTCAGCTGATATGAAAGCTTTATTAAGGCCCTGTCCTCTCGGCGACGAATCGAATCGTCCGGAGATCCTAGAGCTGGTGCTTACCTCTCCCAAAGGATTGGGCTAGCTATCCAGAGAGATAATGCAGCCAGTGTCATGGGGACCATGCCGCGTGCGGACCTGCTAAAGAGCTCTTTTTATAGTGGTGATTATTATTTATATCTTTAATTATTTGAGTACCTAGCTTAGTTTAATTTTAATTTAAATACGTTTAGTTTTAATTTTTAATTGTATTAATGTTGAATTATGTACTTAGTTGGATGTAAATAAAGTATTTTACATGTAATTAATATAAGTGCTCGATACGACAGTCCGACTGCAGCTTGCGTCAATTCTTAGGTACATTTTCGAAAACGATAACTGTGGTAGAATGAATTTTATCTATGGCCTACTTTTTATATGTTGAGATAATTATGAGAACGTTGTACCTAATCCTTGTATGCTTCAATTTATTAGAGGGTAGGCCGATAATTTTGTTTATAACTTCAGTATCAGTTGTCTCCTTTACACCACGACCCAATTACTTCAAATCCATTAGTGCGAGGAGCAAATTGAGTAGAAGAAATAATGACGCCATTTTATCGACTTAAAATTACTGTTACAACCCGGCTGACTTTAAAGTAATGGCTTTTCGTTAGGAATTCTAAATTAGGACGCGCTTTTGTTTTAAGTTGTAGAAAAATCAACTTAAGGCATAAAAAATTGAATAAAATGGTACATACCTAGATTCTACCAATGGACAAAAGTGGGCTAAAGTGATACCTCGAAGTAGTTAAATTGCTTGAGCGCTAGAAATACACCTTTAGTTTGAGGGTGCAATGTGCAATTGATATCTTGACCTGAGTTAATCACTCTACTTTCCATTTCGACAAAGTACCAAGTAAACAAAAATGCTTGCATGCTTTTGTATTTTTTTATCGGACACTATTTTAAAACGAGTAAAGAAATGATTCATTTTGAAATCATGGCCCAGTAACAAGTCATAAATGGCTGAGCGTTTGATATTTTTTATTTTCATCATCACTTTCCTTTTAGGGATGGAAATGCAATTTTTACTCAGCTAGTAATAATAAGTAAATCGTTACATTTCGAACAACAGAAATGAAAACGTGCTCATTCATTTAAGTATTTACATATAACATACACATCATTTAATACCATATCGTCCCTTTATACTTTCTAAACGTCGTATCTGATCCAATAGTTAGACAGGAAAAGCACTCATGTTCTCTATAGAATAAATACTACTTTCCTATCTAACTATTCGATCAGACACGAGGTTGAGAAAGTAAAGGAACGATATAATGAACCTGGTATTAAATGGTGTAACTTTAAAAACCTGTTTTAAAATACAGAATCCCAGGACTATCTCTTTCTAATTTTATTTATCATACCATGACAAAACACGATGCCACTTTCAAGATGACAGTAACCGGGAAGCAGGAACCGCTACTGAGGGCCAAACCAAATTTAATTATGGCGTCTGTCACCATAATTATACCTGAGCTTCCTTTTGACGCTGGCCTCAAAGGACGCTTCAGTAACAGGGCAGAGAACATTTTTATCGTTTAGGAAATAACTTTTGAGAATGGTTAGTCCTGTTAACTTTCATCTTGTTCTTGTTTAAATATGTAAAGTATATTTTAAAGGGTCGGGAGGGAAGATAATTGGATATAATTTAAAAGATAAAGTTACATTGCTGTCATTACACGACGTGTTACAAAACAACCCAAAAAAAACTGTAAAAATAATGTCATCCCTAGTAAGCATAGAAGTCGTATGAATGAGAATGTGATGATAGCTTACTAGGGATGACATTTTTTTTTATAACCCGTTGTTTAATTCGGATATCATCGTTATAAGGTATGAGTTCTAACGTAAAGGACAAATAAATGACAATCATTTAAAATTTTACTTGCCGTGTTTCTTACGCCGGTACTTCTCGGGGCAAAGGTTTTATTTTTCGAACCGGTGGTGGCAATGCTTTTTAGCAATCATTCATTATATGATCCTTAAATTGAAGAATAAAGAACTTTGACAAAGATCTGGCCATCTAATATGTTCGGTCAGTAACACAATGATGACAGCTTCCTTCTTTAGATACCTAGTTAATCATGGATTTTCTTTGCTATTGTCATTGGAATCACCTACAAATAGTTTTAATGTAAGTATAATGTATGTATACTCTTTATTGTACAAAAAAAATGCAAAACGCAGGTAGTAAAAAACCAACAACTACAAAGGTGAACTTATCCCTTTAAGAATAAGGACGGAGGTAACGTTGTGTTAAGTTCCTAAGGGTGCGGCTCCACTGCGGCGGAGACGAGCGGAGCGGGGCGGAGCTGTGCCAATATTAACCAATAGAATATACACTGAAAAAAATAATTGGTCGCTTGTAACAAGATTGTGATTGTTGTGCATAAGCGTCTTGATCCCATACGAGCCTAACAAGACGATAGATACACCAACTAAGATGTTAGATACATCAACTAAGATGTTAGTTGAATCACTAAAGAAATTGCTGTTGTTACTATCCGCTTTGATTGATATAGCTAATATCTTAACTATTGTATTCATTTTTTGTCAACTAAGTGAAAATCTCTCTTTGTTGGCTCTCATTTTTTTGAGTGTAAACTAACGTGCGCAAGGCGCGCTCGACGTGACCGCATGCGCCTTCTATTGGTTAATATTGGCACAGCTCCGCTCCGCTTCTCTCATCTCCGCCTCAGTGGAGCCGCACCCTTATTCATATATACTTACAACCACAACTTAAAACCAAAAGATGGCCCTGCGCATAATTCTTAACTATTTCAATTACCAACTGAATCATTTGCTAAACTTCTAATGATATTCTGTTCAGTAACGGAAAATTACAAACCTTTCAAGCTGTGTTCAATTTCGTAACACAAGTCACATGCCATCTTTTCATTAGGGCACACTCCAATCCTATTCTACTAACTTATTCTTAGTCTTATTTCGGCGATTTCGTGGTCGCCGTCTAGCAGACACCGCGAAAATTTATTAATAGTTGTATTCATTTTATGTTATATATTGATATGTATGCTAGTCTGTAAGGTATTTGTAAATATGGGCCTTGTAGTCTGAAATAAAGTTATTCTATTCTATTCTATTCTATTCTTAACCTCTTTGTAAAATGATACAATGTTCCATGCTTACTTAAACGAATGAAAAACTACCGTTTGAACTTCTTTAAGATTGGCTATAAGCCTATCTTTGTCTGGACATATGTATGAGCTTCGCTTATGAGGAAACAAAACCGGCCAAGTGCCAGACGTACTCGCGCAGGTAGGGTTCCGTACAACTATCTATAAAAAAAACATGTTTGTTGTATGAGAGCCCGCTTAAATATTTAATTAATTTTTATTTAGTTATTTATTTTTAATGTAAATATACAACTAAATATATGTAAATATTTCAAAGGTCTACCTGTTGTCGTTATTTTTATCGAGCTAAAAACGGCAAAAAAATCACGTTTGTTGTATGGGAGCCCCCCTTTAATATTTATTTTATTCAGTTTTTAATATTTGTTGTTATAGCGGTAACAGAAATACATCATCTGTGAAATTTTCAACTGTCTATCTAACACTGTTTATGAGATACAGCCTGGTGACAGATAGACGGACAGACGGATGGATACGGAACCCTAAAAATACCAACGGATATTATACTGGCTGGTCTGTTATCCACTTGACAGTCCAGCTCGCAAAGAAGTGCAGGAGAGTAAAAAGGTAATAAGAGGACGGTAAAGTTAAAAAAAACATACAAAATGTGGTAACGTTTCTCTTGCCTTACATCTAGCCCAATTTTTGAATATATTGTAGATATTATGAAATACTAGGTATGTAGGTTCCAAGAAAATGTTTCAAGAAAAGAAACAAATAAAATAAAAAAACTAAAACGTACAAAATAAAAATTTCATGAATACTACAACATATTCAAAAGTCATATTTAAGTACAAGTATAGATTTAGATGCTCCTTTTAAACCCATGCTTCTTCCTGAGTTATCCAACCATAGATAAGGTATAACTCTCGAGGGATTCAATTATCTTGTTAGCTTTTATTCTGCTTTAGGCTCTATTCTACTCGAAGTAAACCTACGTAATAGCTTTTGATATGATTTCGTATTGGTCGGCCGCCATTACTGTCAAGTAAATAAGAGCTATCAAAACGTTGACGATACGATAACAGGTCAAAAGGAATTAGGATCAGCCTGTGTAAAGTCTGTTCCTATTCAGTCTGCCAATGACAGTAACAAGGATCCCTGACTGTAATTGTCTTTAGATAGAGGATGAAATAGTAATGAGAATAATGTTACCTCTAATTAGTTTATTAAATAGGTTGAATATATATTCATCATCATCATCGTATTATATGCTGGGTGCGACAGAGACGAAAACCTCGCTTATCAATCAAATCTATCAAAATACCACTACATTTTCAATGTCAAAATTAGTTCGAAAAAAAATATCTTATTGACAAGAATCTGTTAGTCTAATGGTATTTTCACCGTAAGTGCTTTTCATCAAAAAATACAATATTAAATAGATATAGAATATGACTAGGCTCAACCTTCAAAAGAACGCGAACATGGAGTTAAAATGGTAAATTGATTTGTTTATAAGAGTGACCGAATGAATAGGAACAGACTTTATAATACTGCCCTTCTACGAAGAAAAGGCACAAGTGCAATTAATTCATAGAAGCATATTAAACTCTCAAAGGCTTGTAATAAGGTTGGAAATGCAATACAATTCATATAGCACATGTGGCTTTTTTCCGTAGAAAGGCAGAATAGAGCCCCTGATTTGTAAAACACTACCAAACGAATTTTTCAATTAAACACGATTGTAAACCGAATATCATAGCAGTGAAATGTTTTACTCGGCGAAAACAAAGATATTGATTAAATTAGGATTTGACACCAATTTGCATATTGTGAATTGCAAACGTTTCGATTCAAGCCACGGCTTAAATAAATACAAAGGGGTTTGGTATAAAAAAAAAGTTTAAAAAAACAAAAACCCTCCTTCAAAAAGCAAAAAATAACTTCTTTAAAATGATAGGTAAATAGGTCAGTCCAACTGAAGTCGGCGTCCAACAATATTTTAACCAAAAAGCAGACTTCAGTTGGACTGACCTATTTTTTGCTTTTTGAAGGCGGGTTTTTGTTTTTTTAAACTTTTTTTTTATTTTATACTTTTTAGTGATCATAATTATGCTGTTATTCTCCCATTTCTCAAGAAACAATAGAACATTTCAATCTCGCCGCAAGCAACGCCGTGGGAAAGTCATAGTCATATATTTAAACCTAAATATGCTTCGTCATAGTCGCTCAACTATCTTAATCGAAATATCTTGTCGCCACCCTCGAAATATATACCGTTTAGGAGTTCCGGTGGCCATCTGTGGTCTTCATCATCAGTTCCACTTCACCAAATAGTGCTTTCCAAGACCAAATACACGAGTTACAATGAAAAATACCAAAATCGCTATAGGTGTGCCTATAAATTTTGAAGAGTTCCGTCGATATCTCATGGATTCCACCATCAGATCTTCATTTTGAAAAAAATGGGACCAATCTGGAAGCACCAGTTTTCAAATAAAAAAAGAATCTTCAAAATCGGTTCACCCAGTCGAAAGTTCTGAGGTAACAAACATTAAAAAAAATAAAAAAATACGGACGAATTGAGAACCTCCTCCTTTTTTTGAAGTCGGTTAAAAAGTGTTGTCATTTGTAAAATTCATACATTTTCAATGGGAGCGGCCATTCGTAAAAGTGGTAAATTATGATAGAATTATTAAAAATAAACATATTTTGTTATATGATGTAATACTCTAAAGTGCATCGGAGCCGAGATATTTAAATATTCATACTTGGGCGTACTTTTGTACTAAAAACTGAATACTTAAATCTTTAAAATCTCCGCTCCGATATTATTTACCGCCATAAATTATATATATCTATGTGTATTTAGAGGTCCTCTAAATAACTATGTAAAAATCATCCGTGGCCGCTGAAAAAAAAAAGACAATATTCTTCAAACAAATTTACCCAATGCCCTTTATTACTATCTTGGTTTGTATTATGTAGCTGAATATGAAAACTGACAATTTCAACACGAAAATGTCGTCTTCGTATGTTATTCTAAATATCCTTAACAACCTCCTTATAATTGAATGAAATAGGAAACTCGGTCGGTTCTGTATGTGTTTACATCAAAACTTGCTGGTCGTTAGTTTTGACTTCTGAAGTGAACCGGTATAGAAGCTAGCCTTCTGAGGTTCCCTGTATAATGATAGTACAAAATACGGCCATTCAAATAAAGACCTAGTGCAAATAAAGTAAAGTGTAATTTCTTTTTATTTTATGACTAATGATCAAATTAGAAAATTGACTTTATGTCATTCGTAATAGGTTCATATTCCATTGACAAATTTCGTTGTATAGTGGGCCGTCAACATCTCGAGGACTAGGTAGCAAATACGACCAGATCGTTTTGCGACTATATTATTATCTCCAGACATAGGATTCTTTGGGGCAAATTTTCTTCACAGGTAGGGACTTCCTATATCGATAAACTGAATCATCGATAGTAGTTTATGTCGATAAACTGAATCATCGATAGTAGTTTATATCGATAAACTGAATCATCGATAGTAGTTTCTATAAACTAGTGATCGCCCCTAACATTGTGTGTTTTTGTAACTATTGTTCAACATAGCTTTTTTTAAATAATAAAAGGTTATTAAAAAGGTAGGGAGTAATACACTATAAAATTTAGTCACCTGAAATGGATTTATCAGCCAAGATGGAGACGCTTCACGCCCGAAAATATGGAACAAATTCTGCGCCTTTATTCTAGGCGGTAAAAACGATATCGCAGTTTGCCTGTTATGGTATTGTTATGACGTCAGCCGCCATTACTGTCAAGTAAATAAGAGCTATCAAAACGTTGACAATACGATAACAGATCAAATGCGATATTGTTTTTACCGTGTTGAATAGAGGCGCTGGTCGTTTACTTTAACAATAGTAAATGGGACATTCATGAAGAACAAAATTTTAACGAGTAATATTTTAAAATCGTTTTGAAAAAAGAAGAAGATAGTTAGTTATAAATAAATTTGATTTTTACACTTTTAATAAAAACTTATTTTAGAACTACTATCGATGACTTAGTTTATCGATATAGGAAGTCCCTACCTGTGAACAAAATTTGCCCCAAAGAATCCTATGTCTGATTATCTCGATCTGACTACATCGTTTGCCTACATCGCAATAGGACCAGATCGCTTCGCGACTTCATCTCAAAAAGTCCGAGTTGCAAAATGACCACTTCTTTTGCGTTAATATGTAGGTCAGGTTACTTCAAATGCCCGAAGGGCAAATTTACCAGGAATAGGAGCTCCGCCAGCGGGTCTCCGTCGACATTGCTAAGACAGACATAAGATGAAAAAAACAATATGGTCATTTAGCGACTCGGACTTTTTGAGACTTGGTCGCAAAGCGATCAGCGGCCCTATTCAACACGGTAAAAACAATATCGTATTTGATCTGTTATCGAATTGTCAACGTTTTGATAGCTCTTATTTTCTTGACAGTAATGGCGGCTGACGTCATAACAATACCATAACAGGAAAACTACGATATCGTTTATACCGCCTAGAATAGAGGCGCTGGTCGTATAGCGAGCTAGGCACAAAGCTATGTAGTCAGATCGAGATGTAGTCGCATAGCGATCTGGTTGTATTTGCTACCTAGTCACCAGATGTGGACCTGAAGCTTCTATCCCAATGAAACGACATTATTAAGACAATAAAGGCTACCGACAGTTTCCTTTAGTATCGGTTTTTTTTCATGTTTGGTGGTGTTTTTGCACGTACGCCCAGCGTGTACTATGCGGAACCAGTAATGTAAAATGCTGGCGAGGTTGTTTATCGGTTGTCAAACTATCTCTGTACAGTCAAGGATTTTTAATTGTTATGCCACTATGGAACCCTGTCGCATAACGTTAATCATTCATTTAAGCGTAATTTCTGTCATGTGGTTTGACGCTGTCATTATGACAGGGTTCCATAGTGGCATAACAATTAAAGTCCTTGACTGTACCAAATTTCACGTCGATCAGTTGAGACGTTTTACTGGGATAACGATACAAACAAACAAACCTCATATGATATAATATTAGTAAGGATTCTGCTGCTGGCACAGCGTATACAGGGAGAATTAGAAAGAAAGAGCCGGAAGTTTAACAATAAGTTAAGTATAAACGAGAATTACCACAGATTGTAAACTAAACCATAGCTTAAGTTACCATCAAACTCACGTAAAGTTAACTTTCGTTTAGTAGTAACACAGTTTAACACACTTTTTTATTACCGAACTGCTTAATCTACCCGTGCAAAGTTTGACGAGGACTTAAAGAAAAGAAAGCTATTTCCAGAGTGCGTCTTATCTTGAATCAAGGTTCTTTGAAGGAATGAGGTTTTCCAAGCGACTCGTAAATCTGTTTCATCTATTTTTGGTAAGTACGTTTTTAATTCTGGAACCTTTACTAAGGGTCACTTGCACCAAAAATTTAACACTGGGTTAAGACACTAACTCGAGTTAGTAAACGTCAGATCAGTGAGTGTCTTAACCCAGGGTCAAATTTTTGGTGCAAGTGGCCCTAAATAAAAAAAAACAATAAATAACGTGAATAAAGTTAAAACTATGACGAATACACGTAAAGTAGAGAGCGTACTGATATAACCAAAAGACCCGGGTTATCACCATGTGGCCTATGATCCGTTGCGTTCTCTTTGCCTCAAAAAAAACCCTGTTTACGTACCTACAAGCATGTGGGGTAAATTAAGTACTTATCCTGCACACTCCATCAACAAAGAATTAAAAATTTTTTTTTTTATGCAGGTTGACTCCTAAGTAGTGAACCCAAATTTGTTATGCAAAAATCTGTAAATGTAATATTTTGTAAAAAATAATAAAATTATTACCGAGTCTCATGGTTACCTTATTTCTTGCGTTGAACTGTTAGACTCATACAGATGTAGTAAGATATCCTTTCACATCGTATTTTCTCGGAAATGTTCGTATTTGTCATGTTACTTCGACTCAGTACCCATCAAGACAACGTGGGGGAACGTCGCATCGCGAGAGTGATAATCGATATACAGTGGTTAATACCAGAGTATTTTTTTTGTTAATAAAGATTAAGTTTTTTTTCAGTTCTTTTTAATAGTCATGCCGAAAGCATTAAGACCTGGTAAACTTTTAGATCGACCAGCCTGTGAAATTATTTTCAACATTTATTTATATTTCTTCTTGTTTACCTACACCTAATTTCAGTATATTTGATCTTGGTGGTTTTAACATCTCGGTGTGATATACTTCAAACTCGTGGTTTGACATTTGACACTGATAACTAAAGTAGGTACTCTATTTATTTAATACAAACATGTCACTTAATAATTCAATAACTCATAAACACGTCGGCATCATTGGGAAGTAGACGTGAGTTCCGAGTTTTCACGATGTGAAAGGATTATTCTCTAGATCTGTACATAATTCGTCTAGTAGAATAGGGTGACCACACGGTTGCTAATTTTTACTCTTTAAAGAAATTAAGTTAATTCAAAAAAGTTTAATTGTTGGTTTTTGGGGTTAATGCACTGAAGTCGCCTTGAGTGCTGCGTTAGAAACCATAATTACGGTTCACGACTTAAGAGTCACCCTGTAGAACATCCTTGCACTTAGGTACTCTTAAGCAAGAATTCTTATATTAATTAGTATTTTTCACTGCTCTTTCTAGAACGCTGTCGAAGTTGGAGAAATAAGTAAAAGTTAAAACGTGACCCCAGTCGTTTAACCGCTATTAAAGGATTTATTTAGCCAATGGCGTCGGAGTTATTTTAACTTTTAAAGTTTGTGAAAACTCCTGCGGGATGCGTTTAAAAGTTAAAGTTTAAAGTGTGCCAAGCGGCCGGACGTGGCATTTAAAGACAAGAGATTAAAGATGTTAGCTCAAATTGCAAAATAGACCTGTCTTTGGAGGCCTACGGAATTCCTCCATCATTATAATTTGTATATTTTGTTTTTTTTTTCCTATTATAGTTATTTTTTTAGAAAAAGTAGGACAATTTTTCGTTTGTTTTACGCAAATAGCTCTTTCTTTTAAATGTCAATTAAGCTATTTCAAAAAACACTTTTTTAAATAATTATTTTAACACAATAAGTGCAACGGGACAACTAAGCAAATGGTTTGATGGCAAGGAGGAAACAACAAACGCAAACGAACATACAAAGCACCTGATAGTAAGTGGGCTCACCCCAGAAACATATTTAATCTCAAGACTGTAATCTTGAGACTGCAGTCCTAATGCTGATTACTAGGGCCATTATAATAAACTGATCTTGGCTGAGATGTACGACTTTAGATACGTCTAAGTAAACAGTCAAGTCACAGAAAACTAATTTCTAAGGAGTCTTGAGACGAGAATCTTTCTCAAGATCAGATTATTAATACGGCCCTTAAGACTGCAAATGCGTTGCCAGCGCTAAGATATAATAAGTTTCTGTCAAACATTTCATTTTTGCGAGAAGCTTTTGTTGCCGAGTGTAATTTTTTTTGCAGAGCCGTTATCATCTTATCAAGACGAAACAAATGAGCCCCATCACGGTGGGTCTACGTTAAGTATAGCGGAGATTCGGTCGCCACCTTCTAACTCCATCATCAGATCAGCTCCATGTCATAATAGTATTGCATTGTCATCCAATTTACACATGTGTGCAAATTTTCAGCTTCATTGGAAACTGGGAAGTGGGTCAAATTTAACTTGCAAGATTTGACCCGTACATACATACATTGCAACTATTGCAAGATAAATAAAAGCTTGTAAAGTAGAATGCGTGGAGTATGGAAATGTTGCCTTATTCCCACATCTGAAACAACGCGAACACTGCTGCTTGGTGGCATGTTAAAAATACGACACATTTTTCACACGATATCGATCCAACAGAAAGTTCCAGAACCATAAACAAAAACATCGAGAATCCGTAAGTGACATTACGATTAATGATGCCACATCACTTTCGTCGAACTCCGCTAGGCTAAAACTAAACGACGCCGGCGCATAGATCTTTGTTAGCACATACGACGTTCTGCAGATCACGGTTGATTTGTTACCTCGAAGTTAGGACCGGGTAATTATTATTTATCACTACACGTTTAGGCTGAGGCAGAAACATAAATTATTTTAGGACATTGATAAATTTAGGTGGCAAGGATGTCAGGGAGTTGGAATGACGCTTTACGGGCTATTTGTATGGAGGCTGTCATTTGTTTATGGTAAGGGGGGTTGACTTTTGCCCTATTTTGAGTCGCCTGGTGACAATAATGACACGAGTAACATCTGGAGTTTTAATAAGCGTTTGCATTAATCATAAATTAACATCTGTTAGGAACAAATACAGTCAAGGACTTTAATTGTTATGCCACTATGGAACCCTGTCATAATGACAGCATCAAACCACATGACAGAAATTACGCTTAAATGAATGATTAACGTTATGCGACAGGATTCCATAGTGGCATAACAATTAAAGTCCTTGACTGAACAATAAAAAGCAAAAGTTTAAATCCCGATTGTCTTTGATAACTTCACCTCCTCTTTGCAACGGTTTCCTCATTACTGAGGGTCGCGATCATTTCTTTGGATCAATTTTCGTAGATGATTCGCCGCCATCTTTTTCTATCTGCAGCCAAGTGTAAACCACCGTGCACCGCGAGAGAGCTATGCAAATCAGTTCCCTTACCATGAGTTACAATCACCGCACTCGCTAGCGAGTCGAAAGCTCTGTCCCTCGCACTCTATAAGAATACTGCGAGGTCTGCGAAGGACAGAGCATTTGATTCGCTAGCAAGTACGGTAATTGTAACTCATGGTGAGGGTACTGCTCTGTCCACCGCGTCCGCCTCTTGCCTATGGGAGCCGGCGGACATACAGCGAAGCGCTGCGAAGATATTTTTTCACTGCCTAACCATCAACGTCTTTGGACGTGTTGTAATAAGATCGAAATTAATTAACACCACATAATTTCCGCAAACATGTCTATGGTATAATAGTAAATATCTCGCATATTCTAATTAGAATACACTTCATCCCTGAAGAAACTTTTGTAAAATTACCTCGAACACACTCAGCTCACATGGATACATACCCACATAACATACATAAACATACACCAAAAAAAAATGAGCCTCTTGGCGCAGTCCGGTAAAACATCATGCAAAGTAAAGCTTATTTTATTTATTTATTTATTTAATTACATACACAAAACTATCCTTACAGGCTAACCTAATTCGACAGTGTGAATCGTACCAACAATTTCTCTGAGTCTTGTTATTTTTGTATCTATGTCTCTTTATCTTTATCTTAATACAAACATACAGAAAAGTATAGCAACACCTAAGAGGCTGAAACCTACATGTTGTTCACTGGAAATAACAGCCGTGTTAACTGTAAAGTTAATTAAACTTTGCCCTCAACGGCCTGGCCAAGACTTTGGGCTAAGCGCTGGGCGGCGAGCGGTGAAAAAAGTTGGGGCGGATTCTTATTTCGTGTTCAGCTGTAAGTTATTACGTAAGTTTTGAAACAAAGCTATATGCAAGAGAGAGATGCAGATATTTGCCACTCACTCTTACCCATAGTTGCGTCTCAAAACTTACGTAATAACTTACAGGTGTAATCCCGGCCTTAGTTTTAGGGATCCTATTAAGGGTTGCACGCGCAGGGGGCAAAAGGTAAGTCCCACCCCTATGTAAGTCTATGCTGTCCGTCCGCAAGTCACGAGTCTCTTACTCGTAAACGGCATTCGACCTGTTTTTTTTTATCTTGTTTCAGAACCAAATATTGAATTACAAATTAATTAAAAAAAACGGGAGAAACCTGATAATTAGAACAACGAAATGCAGGGTAAATCTTGAAATCGTTGACCATTTTTAGGGGTTCAGCTTAAAAAACCAGACCAATTATAAAACAATATGTTATGTAGATAGGTACCACATATCACTAGGTACATACTATAAAACAAAGTCGCTTCCCGCTGTCTGTCCCTATGTATGCTTAGATCTTTAAAACTGCGCAACGGATTTTGATGCGGTTTTTTTTTAATAGATAGAGTGATTCAAGAGGAAGGTTTTTTACAGAAACCTTTCATAAACCGAAGCGAAGCGAGGGCGGGTCACTAGTAGTAGGTATATAAACGATAAATACTGGAAACTTAATAACAAACATAATAAAAAACAACCAGCATATTTTGATCTTTGATTTCAAACAATCGTTGCCAGTGCGGTGGTCAAAGTTTTTTGGTATTTTTTCGCTTCGTTTATTAGTATTTTTTTTTGTGACGGGAACCGACTGCAAAAGCAGAAGGAATTTTTGACTTATTTTTATGTTCCTATGATTCTTTGTTCCCTTGTACAGCCTGAAGTCTGATTTCGACTAACTATCTATCACCCTCGCGAGTTTCACTGGATACTTTAATTGTTATTATTTTTACATTTATTTATGTTATACGCGACAATTATATATAAACATGCAGCTTGTTAGACTTTTCAAAACATTAAATACCTACCAGATTATCTCTGTTTAAAACAAAACTAACCCAATGTCAAATTCTTGACCCTTTATTGATGTTCCTCTCCGCTAAATAACCACAAAAACACTATATGTGATTGCTTTCTCTAACTAATCACTGGATAAAAGGAGAAATCTCCGAAAGGCTTCACGAAATAAATATCAGCCGTATTTTCTGTTAATCCCTAAAGAGGTCGCCGTTGATCTTGGAGGCTAGACAGGTCGTAGGCGGATCACTAATATTACTAGCATAGGTTTGGGGTTTGGGATGGAACAGATGGTTAAGTAAAGTACCCCAACAAAAATGTTATACTATGACAACTTTAGTGCGTTGTCATAGTAAACTTCAAACAGGACAAAATGACACACATGACAATGACAGTGACATTCACAATGACAAGGTTCTAAGTATGCTCAGCATTTTTATTGGGTGACTATACAAAGCTTCGAATATATTTTCGGGGTATTTCAAAAAAATAACACCCGACTTATTTTTTCTTCCGAGTTTGGAAAAACATGCACGTTTACTTGGGTCATCATCAAAAAACAGTATTTCCGAGATTTCCCCAATTATTCCTCGTTGTCAATCTTGTTACCAAAATCGAATACATTTCTTGGAAACAAAACTCTCTTATATTTTTCTTAATACCGGGAATCAATCCCGATACCGCTAGCTCTGTAAGCAGGGTCACTACCTACAGGGCTAATCCCGTCGTCAATTACATATAGAGGAAAACACAGACAAACAAAGACTTTAAAACTAAGCTCCATGCTAAAATAAGAGTTAGTTTTTTATGTATTAAGTATATTGCTGTGCCCTAACGGGGTTTATGCTGGATCATTGTACAATAACAGTTAAGAACTTGTAAAACCCATAAAATGAATTATGAATTATGAATTATTATTATAAACACAACGCCCCTATTCGGGTTAGATCTTTAGAGTACTTGTTTACTTATTATATTTTTAACTTGCCCTAGTCCTGTTCTGAATCTTGAAATGAAATCAGATTCATAACAACTTTATTATTCAGCTGCTTCACTGTTTTTGAATCATACTGTAATGTCATAATACGAGACGTAGATAACTTTGAAAGGTCGCCGTCCTGCGAATCGCTCATACGATTCTCTATTCTATCTCGTCAAACACATAATATGTTTTGGTGTAGCAAGTTGGATATTGGTAACTGCGAACGATCACGCAGCGCATGAATATTGAAGAAGGTTGTAGGTATTGGACGTAATCACGAATAGTGAAACATTGGACACCTTTCAGTCATGTAAGGGGAGCTTATCGGAATATATAGGGTGACTACGAGCTCGTGCTTGGGGCTTTTAAAATGAAAATATCTACTCTTTTCAAATTAATTTTATAAAAAAGCAGTAAAAACAAGGATTGAAATTCCGAGTTCTATGTAATAATGGTATTTTTTGTTTTATAATGTTTTATAATCTTAATAACGGTAAGTTTTTTTTGTGTTTAATGCACTTTTTTTGGGGTTTGTCGAAGTTACCGACGCATTATTAGGTTTTCAATCCGCCATTCCACATTGCCATCCATTTATATTATTTTAATTAATTAATAAACAAATATTGACAACCCCAAGATGAAGCACCAGACTTCTTATTTGTTGAAATCAAGCAACTGTTTAAACTATTCGAGGGGACAATTAACAAATAAAAACGGGACGCGTCTCCATGGATTAAAAACACTAAATTGAACGCTTAGAACCTTATTTTAGAGAAACCACAAAATACTGGCCACATAACAATCTATTAACCAGCTCCGAATTTGAATTTAGAACACAATTGAGCCGTACGCCGCGGCTCAGACAAGGCCGACTTTCAGTTAGCAGTAAAACCGCCGTAAACCGTAAATGTGTCGCCGACACCACTCTCCTAGGTTAAAGCCACAGATGTATTAGGAGAACTGGTATCTCCTTTATCTTCTTTATCTATATCTTTACATAGTATAAAATGAAGTCGCTTCCGCTGTCTGTTCGCTTAGGAATGAATAGAATAGTGAATGAAATCGCTCAAGAGGAATGTTTATATGTATAATAAGGTCAGGATTATTTACAGGTGTTACAGAAAACACACATAAACCGAAGCGAAGCGAGGGCGGGTTGCTAGTTACTCATGTAAGTGTTTTTGTGAAACGATTTCTTTTTGTGCAATAAAGAATTACTTAATTACTAGTTCTTATTAAATTATGTTAACTTTAGTAGGTAAAAGTTTTAAAAAAACTCATTGTTTTTTGGAAATCGTATTTTTTTATTGTTGTTACCTACCTGAGGATTTATATTGAGAAGGTGCTTGCTAGTCCAGAAAGTACATTCATAGTCATACACTACTGTTCTAGACAACTGAAAAGAAAAGTAGAATAAAGACAGAAAAGCTGACACTTTCCATTAAAAAAAAAAAACTAACATACTTGTGCCTTTGACTTAACAATAAACTTCATTCCCTGTCGGGAATCTTCATCTCACGTTCCATCTTGATAAAGTACAATACAATACACTTTACCGCACACGATACAATAAAAAGGAATAATAACAATTTTAATGGCGATCTCTTCAAAGCAACTTTTACAATAGAAGAGATGTTCAAAACTCCTTACACTTACACGATACATTAGTAGACAGAAGTCTTATAAAAAATGTGTCTTTTTAAAAGGTGTATCATTATATTCTTAAAACCATAAAACATTGTATTTTATTTTATACTCGTACTATCACATTAATTATCTTTTACAACCGTTAACTTGAAAAAACGAAACCATTACAAAAATTGTCTTTGGATGAGCGAAGTGTAACCCAATCCTGAACATCCCATCCGTCTACGATAAAATACCCAAATAGTGTTCCATTTTGTAGCCTGGATTTCAGAGCGAGAAGTGCATCGGGCCGAATGCACCGAGTTAACGGCAGGGTCTTATCCAAAATAGTATGGGTGGCTGATCCCGTTAACAGGTACAACTATTTGAAGTTTGAATTCAGATACAAATGTGGAATGAGATAACAATTGTGCCAAAACAATATGTTGAGCATGTTTTGCCTATTCTTTTTGCAGTCACCATCTGTTTATCATCATAGCTGAACTAACCAAACTTTCTGGGTCTGCGTTAATAGAGTGAGGCCCACTGCTGCGCACAGTCAAGCCATACACGTGGGTAAAAAACGCTTTGTATGAAAATGTAGGTAGATACTTCCACAGTAGTCCACGAGTACGCTGCGCACGAAATGACGTTACTGTTACACGCGTGGTCTGTTCCGAAGTGCCTGCCGCTAGCGCGCGTGACAGGCAAAGCCCCACCGCGACCCACGCTGCCCGTGTGTTGCAGTGGAAAGATGGCTTCTAGGGCGTTGCACCCCCGCGCGTGCGTGGATGTGCGTGGCCCGCAGTGGGGAATGTAGACACACGCAGCTGACCAACGTAGCCACGTGGCCCACACGTTTTACGTGTGCTTGCATTGGTTGCTATGAAAGTGATGACACACGTATCCAGACCAATGGACCCACGTGGGCGAACGTGAGCGTGACCGTGCGTAGCGTGCGCAGCAGTGGGGCTCCGGCTTGAAGCGGTACTTTACGCCTGGACAGCTGTTATCTCTGTACAAGGCTCAGGTCCGACCAAGCATGGAGTACTGCAGTCACCTCTGGGATGGTTCAGCTAAATACCAACTAGCCAAACTTGACTCGGTGGAACGCAGAGCTAAGAGACTTATCGGCCGCAATTACGCTCAAAAGCGTCACAGCCTAGCTCACCGCCGTAAAGTTGCCTGCTTGTCGGTGTTCTACAGACTGTACTTCGGGGAGTGTGCACAAGAGCTCCACGAGCTAATACTGCCTTCTCCTTTCTACCATCGGACTTCCAGACGCACTGCGGGATTCCATCCGTGCCTGGTTGGAATTCTGCTTCTTCGAACGAAGCGCTTTGCATCATCATTTATAATGCGTACTGCAAAAGAGTGGAATGCGCTTCCGGCGTCTGTATTTTCGAGTGCATACAAT
Organism: Acleris literana; assembly: GCA_946894065.1. Taxonomy (NCBI): domain Eukaryota; kingdom Metazoa; phylum Arthropoda; class Insecta; order Lepidoptera; family Tortricidae; genus Acleris; species Acleris literana. The sequence continues at coordinate 5,090,642 of OX335671.1, forward strand.
CCGAACCAATTTAAAGCTAGGCTGAAAAGGCATCTTCTGGGTGAACTCGCTTCATCGTCGACAAAATCTTCGCCTTTCCGAGGCAAGAGATAGTCAAGAGTGAACCCATTTTCAATTTTTTTTAAAAGTACAGCGTAAAACTTCCGAATCCATCATAAGATTAATCTCGCAAGTCTCATAATATTACACTATCATTGGGATCACGTTTTTTTTAATTTCGATGTTTTATACAAGCTTACTCCATACCATTCAGGCTATGCCTAGTGAGGGAGTCAATGTTGTCCTGAAAAACGTGTCTTAACTGCTTTTTTCGGTAAATATGACGACGCGTGAAGGTACGGTCACTATCGTTAATTCGGGACCCATTTCGAGAAAAATATGCTTGAAGTCGTCAATGTCATTAGAGATGTTAAGTCATTTGTAACTTTTAGGAAACTCAACCTTACTGTTGTAGAACGTCAGATTGACTTTAGACCTAAACTGGGTACCAAATTAAATCTCGTGACTGTATGTTTATTTTGCCATGTTTGACACTTCGGTGTGGAGAATGGGTTGAGAATCATCGTGCGCCTTGAGTGTAATAGTTTTTTATCTGGCTGATTGTTTTGCGGAATATCGAAGAATAATGGTCCAGAATAGCTAAGTAAACTAAAGAAGGCAGCTAACTGCAATGTCGTAGCATTATTGGTAGCTACATTACATTTGAAAATGGTGATACTATTACTATGTCGTTAGCGACTTTCTTTGATAATACGGCATAAGGGTGAATGTATTTTGATAATTCAAAGAGAATTTGTGAAACGTCTAGAATCTGCCATTTCGACATCTTCGTTATTAAATATGTATGTATGTATGTAAACTCTTTATTTCACAAAAATATAAATATTACAATAAACACAGCTAAAAACACAGCAAAAGAAACAGCTGAAAATATATATTTGTATTGTATTCAGTTAAATAAAGCCTTGTAAATTGATCCAATATTGTTAGAAACACGCTGTAGGTACCTACGCTATTCAATTTTCTAAATCCAACATCGTTTGTTATACGTCTGAACTTGATGTTTACGTAACTCTGCACTATCTACAATGGAAAGGGACCTAGTTAATTAGGAATAGAGTACCTGCAGAAGCTCTGGGGTGTGATTCTCTCAATAATGGCGGTCGGTCGGTCGAACGAGCGAAATCGCAGCGGCGAGTTTAAGTAGTCCCGTCTGAGCAAACAAAACACATTTTAGCGCGTGCATTTTCAACTTGGCAGCATGGCTTATCGAACGTATAAGGCTGCCTAATTGAGAATGCACGCGCTAAAATGTGTTTTGTTCGCTCGGACAGGACTACTTAAACTCGCCGCTTCACATTCACTCGTTCGTCCGTCCGTTCCTCGTTGTTGAGAGAATCACACCCCAGCTCGCCAGTCTCATAATCAGAGATTGGACAAGAGGGCGTCATTACTCGTAATAATGTGGACAAGACTCCATTAAATTACATTAATTGATTACTTACCCTAAAAATAATGTTGATCCTGTGCAAGGGAGTAATAAATAAATAATACAATAACTTGATATTGTGTAGATTAATTAAAGCAAATAAAAAGAAGGTAATTTTTATAATTTCCCTTTCACGGCTAAAATCAACTTATGAGGTGAAAAGCTCCGTGTTAATGGAGAAAACTTAAGTAGATTAATATAATATTAATGGCCACTCCTCACGTCTTTGTATTATTTATTTATTACTGTTCTGCAAAGGATCAAGATTAAAGTTCAGGCAAGAAATCAAATAATGTAATAAATGTGTTGACAATATCAATGTAATTTCGTATTTTTTGAAATGCAATGCAATTTATATTGTAATATTACATTGATGAATAAATAAACTAAACTAAACTAAACTAATTTGTTTAATTAAAATCTTTGGTGTCATGTCCACGTTATGGCGAGTAATGACACCCATTTGTCAGATCTCTGCTCATAATATAACCTACACTGTCATCGGGGTCACATATTTTTAATTTCAATGTTTTCCTCGTGTGGTTGCCGAGTTAGAATAGTGCCACTCCATGTCTTCCCGTGGATGTCGTAAGAGACGACTAAGGGAATAAAGGCTTGTAGTACTGTTAGGCGATGGGCTTGCAACCTGTCACTAATACGCTGGTAAACATCTTAGCCTAATTGTGCAAATTGTGGTTATAGAATTATCGACAAGTTTTTAGAGATGTTTGTAATTCTGTAGCTCTGCCTACCCCACTCTGGGAACGAAGGCGTGAGATTATGTATGTATGTTTTATACATGTTTTACTCGATACGATTCAGGCTATGCCCAGTGAGGGAGTCAGTGTTATCCTAAAAAACCTGTCTTAACTGTGTCTCTCGGTAAATATCACGACGCGTGAAGGTATGTTTATTTTGCCATGTTTGGCACTTCGGTGTGGGGAATTGTTTGAGAAGCATCATGCGCCTTGAATGTAATAGTTTTTTGGGTTCCGTAGTCAAACTAGGAACCCTTATAGTTTCGCCATGTCCGTCCGTCCGTCCGTCCGTCCGTCCGCAACCTAGCTCAGAGACTCTTAGTATTAGAAAGCTGTAATTTGGCATGGATATACATATTAGTCACGCCAACAAAGTGGTAAAATAAAATCATGTTTTTTTTAGGTTACTTCCCCCCTACACGAACTTGAGGATGTATTTTTTTTTTCTCGTCTACCCTATGTTGTGGGGTGTCGTTGGATTGGTCTTTCAAAAATATTGCGGGTTTGCGAAAACAATTTATCGATTAAGGTATCCGTTTATGAAATATTAAGCTTTAAAGCGCTAATTTTTGTTAGAGTCAAATGTCCGTCCCCCCTACAGCCAAAACTACAAATACTAAAAATCTGAAAAATATCTTAAATGAAAGCACATATAATGAATTTAATAGGAAAACTATCACGACTAAGTAGACTTCATTGGTTCATGGGTTACAAACGGTTTAAATGTTTATACCTACCGAAAACTTATTTGCGGTGTTTGTAAACTGACCGCGACGTATGTCGATGTATGGTGATAACAGTTTTCCAACGGCAAAGTTAAGTTTGTCGCGGATCTAATTTGTTTGTAGTAACGGCTTCGGAACCCTAGACTGAGCATGGTCCTACATGCTCTTGCCCGGTTTTTTTATCTGGTCTCTTGGCTCCACTTGCTTTGCGGAATATGGTTTAAGATAGCTAAGGTAACTTAACGCTGCCGTACGTAACACCGAGGGTTCCGTATTTAAGATTTCCATACGATACCTTACATGACACGGTTAACTAAATTCAAAATTTTGACCGTCGTTCCTTGCTAAAAGACCCTGTTTTTTCGTGAAATTTGTGATTTAATTAAAAATGTATAGTTTTCAAAAAAAACCTGTACTTGTAGTATAAGACGGTGTTACTTGCCGAATTTCATAGTTCTACGTCAACGGAAAATACCGTATAAATCTTGATTCCCTTGAGAGTGTCGAAATAGACGTTTTTTACGGCATAAACGGCCGTACCTTTTTCTAGGTCATCTTAAAAGTTTAATTTTTTCACAGTTTCAAGGGACTGTAGACCGGAGTATATGGTTTAAATTTCAACTTAATACATCCACACGTTCTCGAGATAAAGGGTATTGACAGACAGACGGACAGACGGACAACAAAGTGATCCTATAAGGGTTCCGTTTTTTTCCTTTTGAGGTACGGAACCCTAAAAAGGCAGCTAACTGCAATGTAGTAATCGTAGGATTCTATCCTCGTCGTGCCCAAGCATTTTTTATTTATACTTCCGATTTCTGCCCAATGTCCTCTACAAAGGACAATTTGACATATACAATTTTATTTCCCGGTCAGAAACTACCAAATCGAATGTGTCCTTTATTAAGAACACTGGGCAGGACGAGGCTATACTCTATTGGTAGCTAAATTAAATTTGAAAATGTTGATATGCCTATGCTACTATGCCGTTAGCGACTTTCTTTGATAATACGTCATAAGGGTGAATGTATTTCGATAATTCAACGAGAATTTGTGAAACATTTAGAATCTGCCATCTCGACATCTTCGTTATTAAATAAACACAGCTAAGAAATATATTTGTATTTGTATTGTATTCAGTTAAATAAAACCTTGTAAATTGACCGAATATTGTTTGAAACACGCTGTAGGTACGCTACACAATTTTCAAAATCCAACAGCGTTTGTTATACGTCTGAACTTGGTGTTTACGTAACTCTACACTATTTACAAAGGAGAGCAAAGACCTTGTTAATTAGGAATTGAGTACCTACAGAAGCTCGGAATGCTTGTACGGAACATTTGGACAAAGCAGAAAAACAACTTTGTTTTTTCCATAAAGTATAGGTAGTAGTACCAAGAATTAAAAACATTTGCCATTTTGTGAAAAATATAAGTACTTACACTTAAAATATGTTATGCCATTGCAGCTCAGAGGGCCCTGCCAAGATGCATTGCGCTAACTAGCGTTTCTATTCGATTCGTTTTTAAACCAATCGCGTCACTGGCAGATGACGTGATACGAAAAGTCACGTAATCTACTAGTGACGCGATTGGTTTAAAAATGAAACGAATAGAAACGTTAGTTAGCGCAATGCATCTTGGCAGGGCCCTCTGGTTGCTAAGTTAGGTACATAGGATATCGAAATACCGGTACGTAGGATAGGGAAATATCGGTATTAGAGATAATCTCATATAGTCCATGTTCTGTCTAAATACGAGTAACCAATGTAAAATAGTATTTTTTGTTGTACAGTAAATTGAAAAAAAAAACAGCGAAGAGGACGTTCATTTTATTTTTTGATTTCAAACAGTATCGTGTTTCCACTTTAAAAATACATCTTGTATGTTGCGGTGTACGTCGTGATCGTGACCCTTAATCAATGCGTGATTGATACGCACTTGGCCTATTTAACCCCCGACGCAAAAAAAGGGGTGGTATAAGTTTGACGTGTGTATCTGTGTATCTGTCTGTGGCATCGTAGCTCCTAAACGTATGGACCGATTTCGATTTAGTTTTTTTTATTTGAAAGCAGGTTTTCTAGCGATGGTTCTTAGCTAGATTTCATGATAATCGGTTGAGCCATTTAAGAGATATCAGCTCTGAAAGAAGGGATCACCATTTCGGGAGTTTTTATCCATCTAGTGGTTATTTCATTGTATGTGGCATTATATATGTAAATGGACCTTATTGTCGATGGCGCTTACGCCGCACTGCGTCACGCGACGTTGTATTTATATCGGAGCATCTTTAATAATGGCGGAAGCGCCATCGACAATAAGGTCCCTTTTAATAGATAACGTCACATGTGGCATTATCAATGCAAAGGGACCTTATGGCGGATGGCGCTTCCGCCATTATTAAAGATGCTCCGATATACATAAATACAACGTCGCGTGACGCAGTGCGGCGGAAGCGCCATCCGCCATAAGGTCCCTTTACATAGATAACCTCACATATTGTCTACCTACATCTATTTTAAGTCAAGCTCCAGTTTACCACAATGTGTTTAATTTTAAAACAGCGAAAGTTCAAAATATGGCTTATAAAAAGCCATATTAACTTCTTTTTATATCAGTTAAACAAGTTTACTATTAAAACTTTGTTCACGTTTAAAACGCTACACCGGAAAGTTAAGTCAAAAAGGTAAAAGTAGAATTTAAGAGGTAAAGTAAATAAGACCATCCCCAGTTGTCGACACAGTTGCTTTTGCAAGAGCAGTTTTGGAATATATGCGTTTATTTTTAAAAGAAGGCAAAACAGGTGTTTTTTACAGTCCCTAAAGTTTGAAATTAATTTTTATTTCCCAGTTAAAATGAAAATTGTGTCTGGAATAAATTATCAAAAAATGTGGTTGTTGACATCGTTTGGACTTACAATTTAAGGTTTAATTTAAATTGGAGTATTTAGGACTAGTTTGAAATATAACTTTAATTAGATCGCCTGAAAGAAAATTAAATTATATTTAACTTTAGTAGTTGCCTTAACATTTAGGGCTGATTTTTCAATCTCCAGATAACACGATCTGTCAGATAAATTGTAGCTCTCTTATCTTTCTTATGACAAAGAAACGGACAGAGCTAGAATTTACCTGACAGATCGTGTTATCTGGAGATTGAAAAATCAGACCTTAATAAAATAAAATCTAGAATAACTGCGCCATCTTTTAAAAACTGACACCTTGGTGTTATGCAAATATTTATCAGAACCAAGTGTCAAAGTTATCGAATCTAAAATAAGGAATTATTTAATGCCATAAGAAGTATTCATTTAAAAACGTTGAAATTTAGAATTTAGATTTACAAATTGAATTATAAAAAACATAAATAAATTAGTATACTATATAGATCGTTACACAGCGGGCTCTAAAGTAATAAAATAATCGATTACCTAAGGGTTCAAATAAAACAAAATGAAATGATATCTTTACCGTGGGACCGATTTAGATTTTCTATGACTACGGCTAAAAATTAATTAATACGTAGGTACGCGTACGATTAAGTATATATAATATTATAAATACGGAACAAACACGTTTTTACTACTTCATGCAGAAACTAGACAGATTTCAATGAAATTTGGAGTGGACATTGTCTTATACTCTGAATGAATACATAAGATAGCTTTTATCCCAAAAAAACTCTACGTCAATATCTTTTTGCATGTTTTTACTAAATTTTAAAAGTAAAGTGGTTGTGCGTATACGCCGTCTCAACTTATTAAGGTGAAAAACGTAAACACAAGTCACTCAAACACGTTAATAGCCGTTACTTTCACTCTTATGCTGGGCATTCACGCACGCGCCGTTTGTCTCGGCGACAGATGGATTGTATACAACTGGATGGGCGTAATATTTTGACCACGGGCGCGCCACGCCACGCCTCAACGGTGCGACATCACGGAGCAGACTGATTAGAAAATGGTAGCCAGAGAACGCCATTTGGCTTGGCGCGGAGGCGTGGCGTGTTCGAACGTTGAATTTCGACATTCACGATAGTTCCATTCGGATGGCGCGTTGGCGCGTCGCGTTGGCTTGCCGTCCATTTGGAAATCCAACGGACCGCGCCAAGTACTTTTAAACGCTACAGTTTTGACATCCACGGATCGAATTTGGCGCGGCGCTGCTCTATTCGGCTTGTTGGAGCGCTCGTGAATGCCCAGCTTTACGTGATGACATGACTACTGATGTGCCAATGGAAATTTTCCAAAATTGTGGATCATTTCATGGAGGGACATTTCGGAAACTTCTCACAATTTTGTATGGGGATTGAAACTTTCCGTTTCTTAAATTTCAATTTCCTATATTTCCAGTGAAAGTTTACGGTAATTTCTTAGAACTTTTCCAACTTTTTGGAAACTTTCCGCAACTTGCAGATCAGTATACATGACAGCCTATAAACGTTTGTAAACTTCGGCGTTGCCGACCGTAAGGTAAACAATACAAAATGAAAGTTAACTTATGTTGAAATCACACACGTTACTTAAGCCGTCGTTAAACATCGTGAGGAAACCTGCACATTAAAATAGTTGAGTGTGTAAGAGAGGTAATTGGAGAAAATATCGTAAATGGTCGTAGTGCATCCGAAAGTATCTTAACAACACAGATAAGATAAAAAAAGTAGCAATCGCCTGCATCAAGAGTTACAAAAAAACATCTGAATGCCCAATTTGTTTGCATACCAGAATCGCAGAAACGCCACGTTTTCACCAAAATTATCACCCCGTATGTTCAGAAAACATTTCACGCGATAAATTCGTACAAAATCGGGCCAAAAGGAAATGGAATTTACTCAGAAATATCGGATTAGTCACGTTACTTTGTGTTTATAACATCGACAAAAATGGCGGCTATTGGAAACAAAAACCAACTTATTTTAACTGGTGATTTTGGCGCTGTTGTCTACGTGCAAAATTAAATTTAGTATGAAAAGAAATAGGTTCTATTTTGCTCCGCCATCGACCATAATTTTGCAAGATAAAAGCGTTATTGCAATAGTGTCATTAGCAAAAAGCTTTTTCTTTTGTTATGGTAATAACTAATAACGCTTGAAAAATTGACTTGAGTGCTTAATGTGTAAATGTTGCGTGGAGTGACTTTATGTGAATAATAACTAACGATTTAACCATAGTAATTATACTTAACCACTATTTTATACCGTAGCTGGTATTTAGAAAATGAACAAGCAATTTTTAGTGTTTTTATTAATAAAAACAAAAGTGTTTTGAACGAAATTTGATACCTACACAGTAAATAGCGCAACTAACTTATGGTCCATACCAATAGACTTGTCATATTTAATAAACACTTTTATATTTAAAAATGCTCCTTTTTAAAATTAGTTAATTGTAAATAAATAATGGCATAAAAAACTGTTACAAGATTCAAAAAATAGACCTTTGTTGGTCTGGTTTAGATATAAATCGAATACACTCAGATTGATTGCGGACCTGTAAATACAGGACACCATGTATGTACTGTACTGACCCCATCTCGAGTCAAACCTTCAAGCAAGAATTAAATTGTCTTTGGTATTTGACTGGTTAGAAAACGGCGAGAGAGAGTGTGGGGGTTGCTAGGGAACGTTGACGGTGGTTGACGGGAGTGATCGACGGGCTTGTAAAAAATGTATTTCTTAAGATTTTTATTTGCTTTTCTTGATAGTAATAGTGTTGTATCTACAAAATTTTCCTTTAAAATTAATAATGTGCGGAGTGTATAATGGTGAATAACATAAAAGAGGTGATCTATAGGAATTTTGCAAGGAGACGTTAGAAGGTTCTCGTAAGTTTCATGTAGACAAAGTCTACTTAAAAAGGTAAATATTGTAGTCCTACCGTTGTTGGAAACACTTATCTATAAGAAATCATGTTCATGAATAATTTGGTTTATGGTTTGAGAACAAGAAAATCGAACTAGTGATTTCTCATAGGTATTTTAATCTTTCGTATTTGTCTTATCATTTAGGATAGGAAAGCTTGGGGATGAGTGTTCTGGTTGAGGATCTGAAAGACGAATGGAAGGGTGATAGTCGTTGTTTAGAAGGGGTTCCGTATGGTGTTCAATTTATTGTGAATGTTTGTTGTGTTTCAGGGTATAGTAACAGAGTAGGGAAAACTTTCGTAGTACAGGGAAACCTTAGTTGCATATTTAACTTTTCATTTTAATACATTTCACGCGGATGCATGATCCTGTGAGCTCCGTCGCCTACTACGAGGGTTTCTAAGCGGTTTGGAGTCGCTGTCGTGAGAGCTCGGTTTGCGGCTGCGCGTCCTTGACACCTCGTCGGGACCCGAAGCTAAGTGTTGTCTTTTAGTGGTTATTCGATGGGTGCATCGTTGCACTTAGGGTAGTAGTGCAGTTGGTTACGAATGACATTTGATGACGTCACTTTCAAAATATTTTGAATTATGGAAGGTGTCATTGCAATTTTGACAACAAGGTTATAAGATGATTCGTAGCAAAGCTGTCCTTGTTAGAACATGTTTATTTGAATATTTTTCTTTGACTTTGATTTTTTTTTATTTACGAATATTTTCAAAATGTTTTGAGTTTCGAAATTTTATTTTTTGAAAGGAACAATTTATTTAAAAAACAGAACAATTTTTTAAAAAATAAATTCTTAGAAGCAAATCGTATTGAATTTAAAAGTGATATACGCTGGTCGTCGGAAAACCAAACTAGTGATAAATTTCTTTGAATTATTTCACGGGATTTTAATTCTATTGCGAAACTAAAAATTATTTAAAGGTAAATAATTTTATTGTTCATTTGATATTCTTTTATAAATGTTTTTAATCAAGGGAATTCAAAGGATTATTAATAATTCAAGACTGACCTAATTCTTTTGGATTTTGTGTACCTTTTAGGACTCCATGTCTAATCTTCAGTTTATTGGAAGAATCTTTTCTAAATTTTTCCCATGCTGTTTGGCTAAGATTATTTAATTTTCTTTCGGCTCTTATAATGGGGATTACAGTTTTGCTTGTGTCCTGGCAATCTAAATTACAATTTATTTTTACCTTTTCCCTTAAAGCATCGGATATTTACTCCATGTTTCTATTCGAGTCGAAGAGGGTTTAGTGTCTTGGTGAAAGTTATCAGCGGGACACAGACGTCGATGACATCTTACCGCCACTAAACATCTTGGATTAAAATAGCAAGCAGAGACACTTCACAGCGTACGCCCAGTATCCATCCAGACTTCACAGACTGCTTCAGTGTGTTGAAGGCTCAAGGTTAATAGCTTCAAAATTTATCTTGGGGAACCGGGGGTCGGATTTGAGTTGCGTCAAGAGTCGATCTCACCTCTGGTCGAAAGACGTTAGTTAGTTGAGGTGACTTGCTGGCTTGGTTTTTATGATCTCATGTCGGCAAGGATGCCTGCGAGTTTAGCTCGGCAACTGCTTTCTACTCCCGGCTCTCATGTCGGTTCGTGGGGACTCGACTAAGCGAAGCGAAAGCTGAGCGTGTGGTATCGGGTGCCTTGACGGATTCGAAGGGGAGGAGACCTCCAATATTCTGGGTTTGCTTTGATACCTGTCACACTGGATTGCAGAAAACACACACATTCCGTCGTCCTAAATATCCGAGGACACAAGAGGGGTAGTTTAGGTCAATAGTCTCTCCTTCCAAATTATTAGGAGAAGAATTAAATCCTGTCTCTTGGAGTGACTATAATTTGTCGGGCCCTCTGCTCTTTTGGTTACGAGAACTTATTTTGACTGACTTGGCGACGTAATGGAAACTCTCCCCAGACAAGTTCGAGACAGGCTGGCGGAGTGTGACCAGTCTGGAGTCGAGCACATGAGCAAGAGCGGGGAGGGGCTCTGCTTTTACCAGATCACAGAAACTTGTCGAATTTCCATAAACTGAAGTTCTCTAGTCGTTTCTTTTCCTCAACTAATACAATTATTTGAATTCCCTTATTCTTGAATATCTCTTCAATCAGAAGAATCTGTTATCCCTCATTCTCGCCCTAGGAACCATGGGTTACTAAAACATTAAAAAAACACACAACGTAGCTTTCATTATTTCGTTTGGGAAATCTCTTTTGTCTTCCGGCCCGCCAAACAGATTAATAAATAAAAATATTTTATTTTTTTTATATTTTATAAGGCCTACCCCCTGGGGGTGGTACAGTACCTACAGACTGGACTATTATATTTTCTCCCAAATACAACACCCTGATTACCTTTGGTCATGTTAGTCCATTTAGATAGAGCAACGCCTCGACTATATAAAGGTTGATTGTAGACCTCTAAATGCAGACAACATACAGACTGGACTATTATCATTTCTCGCAAATACAACATCCTGATTACCTTAAGTCATGTTAGTCTGTTTAGATAAAGCAAAGCATCGACTATAGACAGGTTGATACTGGACCTCTAAATGCGGACACCATACAGACTGGACTATTATCATTTCTCCCAGATACAACACCGTGGGGACCTTTAGTCATGTTAGTCTGTTTGGATTGAGCAAAGCCTAGACTATACGAGGGCAGAGTGAGAAGTCTGGTAAAAATCATATTAGGGGTATTTTTTTCACAAATTAATTAATGTCAAGTTGTAATGCAGCCTTTTTGGAGGTAAATCGTATATTTTTAGCCAGTTCGCACGGCTAGTTTTTTTTTAAGGCTATGAAAAACAAAACAATCACTTTGGTGTTTGCAAACATGGAGAAAAGTGAGTTTCGTGTTCTGATTAAACGTTATTTTTTGCGAAAAAAAAGAAATACGGAAACAAAAAAAAAATTAGACAAATATTACGGGAACTTTGCTCCATCGATTAAAATGATCCACAAGTGGTTTACGGATTTTGGTTGTGGCCTTACAAGCACTGCTGACGCCGACCGACCGGGACGCCCAGTTGAAGTCACTACACCAGAGATTATCACCAAAATCCATAACATCGTATTGAACGACCGAAGAGTAAAGGTCCGTGAGATAGCTGATATTGTAAGCATTTCAGACGAACGGTTTCGTAATATCCTTCACACTTGTTTGGATATGAAGAAGCTCTCCGCCCGTTGGGTGCCGTGATTGCTCACAGTGGATCAAAAACGCACTAGGGTGACCCTGTCAGAGGCATGTTTGGCGAAGTTTAGGTGTAATGAAAAGGACTTCTTGCGTCGTTTCATAACTGTTGACGAAACCTGGATTCATCATCATATACCAGAAACCAAGGAGCAGTCAAAACAATGGATTGCTTCAGGTGAACCTGCACCAATACACCATACAGACTGGACTATTAACATTTCTCCCAAATACAACACCGTGGTTACCTTTAGTCATGTTAGTCTGTTTAGATAGAGCAAAGACTCGACTATATAAAGGTTGATTGTAGACCTCTAAATGCGGACACCATACAGACTGGACTATTATCATTTCTCGCAAATACAACACCGTGGTTACTTTTGTCATGTTAGTCTGTTTAGATAAAGCAAAGCCTCGTCAATATACAGGTTGATCGTGGACCTCTAAATCCGGACACCATACAGACTGGACTATTATCATTTCTCGCAAATACAACACCGTGGTTACTTTTGTCATGTTAATCTGTTTAGATAAAGCAAAGCCTCGTCAATATACAGGTTGATCGTGGACCTCTAAATCCGGACACCATACAGACTGGACTATTATCATTTCTCGCAAATACAACACCGTGGTTACTTTTGTCATGTTAGTCTGTTTAGATAAAGCAAAGCCTCGTCAATATACAGGTTGATCGTGGACCTCTAAATCCGGACACCATACAGACTGGACTATTATCATTTCTCGCAAATACAACATCCTGATTACCTTAAGTCATGTTAGTCTGTTTAGATAAATCAAAGCCTCGACTATATAAAGGTTTATTGTGGACCTCTAAATGCGGACACCATACAGACTGGACTATTATCATTTCTCGCAAATACAACATCCTGATTACCTTAAGTCATGTTAGACTGTTTAGATAAAGCAAAGCCTCGACTATATAAAGGTTTATTGTGGACCTCTAAATGCGGACACCATACAGACTGGACTATTATCATTTCTCGCAAATACAACATCCTGATTACCTTTAGTCTGGTAGCGAATGTGCAACCGTGCTATTTGCGACAACCTTTGTTGCTCAAGAGTTAGAGATACCTAGCCTGACTTATTGCTGGGAAGGCTTTGTTAGAGCCCGGAGTCGTAACCAGGTGCGATAGGCAATTTCGGAAGTGGGATTATTGGATACGCTTTGGTTGGTTCGCGGAAAGATAAATAAGGTTGCGGGAATTGTATTAATTTCAGTATGTTAGCCATTCTAGCGTGTTTTTTTTTATTTACGTTGGAAAATTAAGGCTAAATAGAATTATTTGTAAGAATAAGCATTTGTTTGAATAAATAGTTAGCTAGCTAGCGGTCCTGGGTTCAAATCCCGGTGAGGGCAGATATTTATGTGATGAGCACGAGTATTTGTTTCTGAGTCTTTGGTGTTTTCTATGTATTTAAGTTTTTATTTGTATATATAAGTATTTATATCGTTGTCTAGTACCCATAGAAGTATTTATTTAATTAATTAATTCTTACTCAATTTTTTTTAACGCGAAAATGTGTTTATAAATAATAAACGAAACAAATTTCGTTTTTAAGGTTCACCGCCTTAGCCGATCGATGTGAAATTTAGTGGAAAGATATTTCATCACTGAGTAAAATTTCAATATTATTGATAATTATGAACTCTTAACCCGGCCCATGTCATTTTGTGAGAAATGGGTAGATATCTCTTGGAAATTTCAAAACAAGGCGTCATAAACTGTATCAGTTTTCGGTAGGTAGGCCGTCCGTTACACCCTGTATGCCTGTATATGTCAAAGTAATAAAATATTTTTAGCATCCAGAACCATCGTTTGTTATTGTGAAACCATTAATAGTAATATCACCTAACTATCGCTTATCTAGTTAATCGTAAGTCGTTATATTATTTGCGACGCTATTACGGTCCATTACGGTACATATCGACAAAGGAGCCAATTACAGCGCGCCGATAACGACCGGGCGCTGAAATATTTTCACTTAGCGGTCGCGTTCAGAGTGGGGTGCCACTCGAAGTCACAAAACATGGAATACAGGGGGTTGCCCGCCATAATACACATATGTAAAACTAAAGGACGCCCGCGACTTCATATGCATAGAACTAGTTTCCCTTGGCAAATCCTGTTTCGAAAATCCTTTCTTAGTGCACCCCTAGAGTACTTAAATATTCCTTCCAAATTCCTACGTTCAGCAGTTTAGGCTGTACGTTATCTGTTAGTCAGCACGGAATAGAAAAAACAGTGGAAGTGGCATGAGCTTCGCTTAGTATCAGACTTGTTGTCGCCAATACTCAAACTATCATAAAAACAACACGCCACCATGGAAAATGTTTTTGGTGCCGCTATCGTTTTTACATTCCAAAATAGCACAATAAGGCATGCTTCTGGATTTATTTCCTTTTTTAGAAATATCGAAATAAGCGATCGCGGCAAAAGTATGGTAGGTTGCGCGGAACTCCGCATTACCATGCCACACGTTCGACAAGGAGCTGACGAAGGTCCAGAGACTAGCATGCCTAATGACAACCGGGGCAATGAGGACAGCTCCCACACAAGCCCTGGAGATAATGCTAGGACTGAACCCTGTACACCTCGAAGTGGAGAAGAGAGCCACAGAACAGTGGTATAGAATAAAAATGAGCAGGGAGTGGATCGGATCCGAGATGGACAAGAGACACGCAAGCATACAAAGGGAGTCAATGGTGGGCATGAATATGCTCATGATTAACAACGACCTAATAAAGAAAAGGAAGATTTTCGACAAGAAATATAGAATCCATATAGGAGAGAGAGATAGTTGGGAGACAGAGATACCGGAACCCAGAGTGACATGCTTCACGGACGGTTCATGGAAGTCCTCAACAAAAAGAGCGGGGGCAGGCATTTATTACCAAGAAGCGAATGAGCACACAACGATACCACTAGGAGGCTTCACCAGTGTATTCCAGGCAGAAGTGTATGCCATCATGAAGTGTGCGCAGAGACTCAAGGAAAGAAGTAATATAACGGGGAGTCACGTTATAATCTACTCAGACAGCCAAGCAGCACTAAAAGCGTTAGATAATCCAGTAATCAAATCCTCCCTGGTGCAGGAATGCAGAGATGAACTGAATAATCTAGGCATAGCATCCAAAGTGACACTGGCTTGGGTACCAGGACACAGTGGAGCAATAGGAAACGAGAAGGCAGATGAGCTGGCCAGAGCAGGGGCGGACCGACGATATCTGGGCCCGGAACCAGCACTTCCGATATCTGCAACGGTAACGAAAGGAGTCATCGCCAGAAGAATAGAGACAAAGACAAATGAGGCGTGGATAACAACACAAGGGTGCAGACAATCCAAACTCATGATAGGAAGGGTAAATAGGAACAGAACAAGGTATCTACTAAACCTTGGTAAGTACAATCTAAGTATACTGACAGGGATCTTGACTGGACACTGTCCACTCAACAGACATTTGACGGTAATAGGAGCCAAACAGGATCCTCGATGCCCACATTGTGGCAAAGAGGAAACTAGTCAACACGTTCTGGCCGAGTGTGTGATGTACTCGTCACTGAGATATCGCACATTCGGGGAGGACGCACTGACAGCAGAGACACTTAAAAGCATTAACCTTCAGGACGCACTATTGTTCTGTAGGAAAACAAGAAGATGGGATCAGTGCTGGATGGGAGCGCCGCAGAGCCAGTAACCTGAGACTGGATCAAGGGGAACAGGGCGGAATGAATGGAGAGCCACTCGACCGCCCGCCTGCCTCGGCGGCGTCCCCACTCATCATCATCATCATGCCACACGTTACACGCCCACACTTCTACTGTTTTTTCTGTTCTATGGTTAGTCAGTCACGGAAAAACTTAAGATTAAGATTTATGTATATGTATGGATTAAGATTTTCGTCGTTTTCATATATATTGAACTTGCCAAATGAAGCGTTTTACGCGCGATTCAATGCGCACGCTTCGTCACGCGCGATTGCGAGTTATAAGGGGTCCATGTTCACCAAGCTCTTAAAAGATACCTTCTGATAAATCCTTTTTCATATTTCTGAAGGTTATCTTAATAACTACCTATCTTTTCAAAAATACACACCCTGTTTGCACACACTTTTCGTTTACAGTTTGGAATCGAGCGTTAAAATAAGTTACTAACAACATTAGTTTAGTTTAGTTTATTTATTCATCAATGTAATATTACAATATAAGTTGCATTGCATGTCAAAAAATACGAAATTACATTGACATCGTCAACATTAATACAAAATAATAAAATAATAATCCAAAAATAAACTCAAATAATCAAAGACAACATTAATAAACAAGTAATAAACGGTTAGTTTAAAAAAAAGTATTACAGTTTGAACGTCCACAAAGACACCCATTAACCTACAGTGTTGCTATGGCTGTTAAAACACAGCACTCGCCCGAATGACTCCATTTTGTGTCGAGCTCTAATAATGGGCCACTCTCTTATTTACGACTATGACCCTGGAGAATTACGGAACACCTCGCTAATATACCATGTCAGGGGTGCAAGATGCATTGTTACTCGGCCGGATTGTAGTTAGTATTGCTTTAATTGATCAACTCACTCTCTCTCGCTTTGTGTTAGTCTGTTTGTGGTATTGCAGTGCCAGAACGAATAGATAATGTTGTGATACGGTAATGTAATGTTTAATAATAAATGACTCTTAAATAAACGGCGTAGATCCCTAAAAATACTCTTTTATAATATGCAACAATCACATTAACATTCTCGGGGCAAAGTTTTTATTTTTCGAACCGGTCGTAATGCGTTTTGACATTCATAGCTGCATTATATTATGCCTAAATTGATGAATAAAGAACTTTGACTTTGACTTTCAATGGATACGCTTTCATGTAGGCAATCTCTATTTCGTCTACTTCGTGTATAAGTAAATTGGGTATTTTAACATTACATCTATCATGTTATTGTGACTGCTGTTGCCGTTTTAGTGTCCCATTATGCATGTGTATAGAGTCAGCGTATAAGACTATTGTATATTGTTCGTGTGTCTGAAAAGAAATACGGTATTAGGAATCCATAGTTTTAATTATGTATCATCTCTCAACAAGCAAAGGTGATCGTTCGCTCGAGTGAAGGTCCAAGCGGCGAGTTTAAGTCGTCCGTCGTTTAATTGACAATGCACGCGCTAACCGGCCGGCCGCCGCCGACCGGCCGCCGTTTTTTGAGAGAAAAACACACCTGCAGTGCGTCATCTATGTTTGTCGAGGCGCGCACAGACGGCTTCGACACCGTCTGGCGCAAAAAGTCTGCCTCTCTCCTGAACAGAATGCGCGGGAGTAGCATCCCGAAAATGATAGCTAGTAAGTTTGATTGTCCATTGACAAAAATACTTAGCGACCGCACCAAATCCCTTTTTACGATTAAGTACTAACCTAGACTAAGATTTACTAACACCAACGGACCACATAGTTGTCTTAATTTAAATTTAAATAAATAAATGATAAAATCACATTAATATTTGCTTTGAATCATATCGCTATCATACCTTTAAATTTGTGTTAGCTCTTATTTACTTGACAGTAGGCAGCTTTATTGTTAAGCAATTTGGTCTTAAATACGATGGGTGTGTTTGACAAAAGTGGAATAGAGCCTACACTATTACTGTAAAATATTCATAGCAACTCGATTACCAAATGTAGTTATCAAATTGTTACATAATTCATCTTAAATGATGTAAAACGAGCTGCTTCTAAATAAGTAATTAATTTGTCTGCGTATTTGCCAACTTAAAATTAATACGACATCAGACCCCAAGAAGATACAAACAGAACAATTATTTTAATTAAAACTTGAGATAATCTCGAATATGAAAATGTATAAAGGCAAATATTAATTAACATTACCGTTGAATTTCACTGTAGCTTAGTTTTATTCTGAACGAAGAAGTAATTGTTTACTTTTCATCCATTTTGAAGTTAACTCAGGAGCTGGTGTAATATTATTTTAGGTAGCAGAACTAGCTGTATAAGTTCTTACCTACCTAGGGCCTGTTTTATAAAGCTACAAATTACAATTTACAGGTTACAAGTTTCCATTTGACACAACCTCGACCAATAACGACTAGCCATTTGAGCAGTGTTGCCAGTGTAGCTTTATAAAACGTGCCCTAGTCGTACTTCTCTAGATACAACAAAAAATACGTAATACTTTACAGAGCATGCATTTTTTTTACGACCACTCTTTGACATGTGGTATAAATAGTAGAATTGGAGACAGTAAATTGAAGACGTAGAAAATAGAATAAAGACCTGTTGCACAATCTACAAGTAAATTTATCTGTCATTTAAAGTTGGCTCTTTACTTGTCTATTTTTAAGTGTAAGACAGAGAAAGGGCTAAATTTATCCGTCAAATATACTTTACTTGTCGATTGTGCGGTAAGAATAAGAGAAGAAAGGAAAAACAGAAGGACAGCGTTAGAGAAGGTAGTTAAGAATGTAAGGGAAAATGTTAAAGAAAATATATGACAATATTGTACCAAAAAATCGAAGTTGCCATGCCATAAAATCGAGTAAAATGGAGGACGTAGTTTGAGCTTCACTGACACAAGCATGGCTCTCAAATAAAAAAGAGAAAAGTTGTAAGGCTACAGCTACAGGGTGAAACGAAAACGCCGTTCAATAAAAAAACCGTTTTGTAAATTTGATCTAGGGTAAAACATTTCTTGACTACGTGAGGTTAATGTAACAAAGCAGGAATTTTTTAGTAGTTTAATTTACGACTTTACTGAAATATAAATAAAATTAATCCACTGGTATGTGTCAATTTAAAACGCAGGATAATACAGTGGTTCTAAATGTTTCTTTATAACACCTAGTAAATGTAGTTATTGACAAATTTTATTTTTATTTTTTGATTATGTTTAGATGTTTACAAATTGGCCATTACTTAATTTTAATAAAAAATCTTATCTTTCACTAATGTAATAGACTGACATCATAATTATAATAGTACATTACTACAGAGGCCGGGAAGTAGCAGGGAAGACCGCGGCGCAGCGGCGGCGCACCCGACGCAGCGCGGATGACTGAGCACTGTGGGTTACTTTCAATGTTTATGCACTCCTAGTATTTGACGTTGTAATTTTAGTTTTAATTTTATATGTTTGAGAAAAGCACTATACATACCTCGCCGTGAAATGGGTTGCCAGCCTCGTAGCCTCTTAATTGAATTAGTTAATAACGTAGTTTCTTTGATTCGATTCCAGCGCCCTTGCAGAGTTTATGTTTGGACTAAATATATTTTTAAGATCATGTATACACGTAATGCAATGAATAAATGAGTATGAATATCAGTATGAGACAGGTGAAAGGTGCGCTAACTACCGTGATTTAATAGGAACAAGAGCTGCTTCTATGTAATAATTTATAACTAACTCACACGCGGCTTACTTGTATACCAAATTAAAGCTTCGCGTACCCGTGTACGTGTTTTGTATATAATATCAAAATATTCAGATCAAATTCCACAAAGCTACGGTCTCATTAGTTCAACCGTTTGATCTCAGGTACAAGGAATTCCTTCCCGATTATATCCGATTCAATTATCTCGTCTAAAATTAAGACTGGAACAGCTTTAGCGCGTTTAATTAATCGCCAAAGTCTGCTTCTAGCGGTTGTACGCGTGGTTGCAACAGACTGATAAATCACCCAAAAATTTTGTTTTTTTAAATGGCAGAAGGCAGATATAAATGAAATGAAATGCCATGGGTTTAAAGTGCATAAACTGGTAAACTAGATTAAGAGGCCACCTATGGTGCCACGCCCCCACAAGAATAAAAAGGGATGGCTTTATGTGCTTTCGTGCGAATGTGAGATGGAAATAGTTCGCTCGCGCCTTGACGGCAGCGTTAAATTCAATTAATTGCTGTTTACTTTAAAACTACAACATTTATTGAAAAATTGTTTTGCCAGGATTAAGAAGTTACATATCCTCAACTATTGGATCGAAAATCATCGTTAAAAATTATAGGGTTTCGAAGATTCAACCAAAAGCATGCAAAAAACGTGTCATGTTTGAAAAATAAAAGTATAGAGGATTTTATTTCTAATCGTGTTTTCACGTTCGACAGTCTCAAGCAAATATAATCAAGTTTAATATATCCAAAGAACAGATACAAAGGCGTTATGGTTATTGAGATCCAGATCGCGGAACACTACCGACTTTAGCATAGGTGGCCTCTTAATAAAGCGGGCGGGTAGGTCTCTACTTGCCATCCATATTTTTACGCATAATAATCATTACGCATAAAAATCGAATGTCATAAAACGGTTTTTACAATAGAAAGGGTTTTATTTTAATTATTATTAAAAACTAACCTAACCTAACAATAGACGTTTATTAAATTTTGCAATGTCAGCCTAAAAGGGTGTTATGCCGATCGATTTTTATGCGTAATGCTTATTATGCGTTAAAAAATTATGCGAGTAGATAGGCCCCCAAAGCGAGCTACTCACCCAACTGCTTCAGGGGACATCTCGGAATTTAACCTTAGGGTCAATTAGTTGAAGCAGCGGGGGCAGAAAATTGGCAATAGACTCCTGCCCCCGCAGAAATGTGTGAGAAGTCCGCTTTAATCGACTATAGTAAGGTCAATCTAGGATGATTCCTGTGACAGCTCAATAAACACGTATTACCCTAGTTTCTTTTATTAGCCATAAATACTAACAAAACAGGGAGTTTTTTTCAGTGGGACTTTGAACCTAACATCATGGCAATAAAGTTCAATTACGATTGACCGATAATGCCATTTTCAGTTTATGAACATAGGAAAATAAACCTTATTCTTATAGCAACACAGTTCAAATTAAATTGCCTTGATTATGTACTACCTATTGCACACTGGGCCTTACGAGGTTATACAAACCTTGCGAGTTGCCTTCAGTAATTTAAGTGGTTAAGCACTTCTTTTCATATGCCTACCTTAGCTTTAAAATTATGAAATACGGCTGTCACAGGCATCATTCTACATTTGCCGAACTATAGTTATTAATATTAATGTTTAGCTAAACTGATGTATAGGAAAAATAATGCTCCATCAAATTGCACAATATTTTTGCCTTTATTGTTGTAAAATAAAATACGATTCGGTATAGACACATTTCCAATTGAAATTTTCATTAATGGCTCTCACTCCTGTCAAGATGTATTTCGCCAATGTAGAGTAACCTATAGACAGACACCCCTACGGACCTATTAGAGCAGTGGTTCTTAAACGGTGGTCCGCGGACCACTAGTGGTCGCAAGCCATGCCAATAAATAAGTGACAAGAGTCTAAAACAGTGATCCCCAAAGTGGTCTATATCGACCCCCAGGGGTCGACGACGACCTGCAAGGGGTCCATGTGAGCGGAAAAAATAAATGGGGGTCCTTGAGAGGAAAATGGGGGTCCACGATAGTGGATCCCATTTAAACAGGTGTGACTTTAATTTTGGCTTTCCATTAGGTAAAGGAATAATAATACTTTCTTATAAATATATAAATATACACATAGCTATCTATATAAATTATGTTTTAATTTTCTCTGCGTGTAAGTTTATATTTTGTAAAAAATATTTTTCCGTGCTAAATTTTCATTGTAACCTGTGTCAATTTTTAGCCGGCTAGACCTCCAACGTTATCCGTGCATAAAATCCTTACTAAGTTTTTACGTGGTAATGATAACCTGATAACGTAAGTATTTGGTAAGCAGGGGGTCCACCCAAAACCGAAAGAAATGCCAAGTGGACTATGAGACAAAAAAGTTTGGGGACCTCTGGTCTAAAAGAACCCTTTATTTACTTACATTTATTTACTGAATATTACCTCCAAATCAATAAACCAACTGGGTGGTCCACTGCATAACGGAAATTTTGTCAAATGGTCCCCCAGGACTAAAAGGTTAAGAACCACTGTATTAGAAAAATGAGTCCATGGATATCACACACGAGGACTATTCGCACGTTCAGTCGAACAAGGGCACAATGTATAATATGCAAACATAGGAATCCAGGGGGCATTATGACAGGTAGGGAGTTCCCATATCGATAAACTCAACTATCGATGCTTTTTCCATATACTAGTGATCGCCCCCAGCGTTGTATGTATTTTTTGTTATTATTATTCTGAGTAAGTATGAAGTTCACACAGCATATTCAAAAAAAGTGTTCTGCTATTACCTCCACAGAAATTGAAAAGTCATTTACCTGAAATAGATTTATCACTTTTATCAGCCAAGACGGAGAGGTTTGATGTCCGAAAATTTGGAACAAATTCTGATCGTTTATTTTAACAATAGTATATGAGACAATTATGAAGAAAAAAATAATGATGAGTAAAGTTTCAAAAATCTTTTTGAAAAATGAAGAAGAGAACGTTGTCATTTTGTTTAACATTTACACTTTTAATAAAAAAATGTTTTTACAGGCAAAACTTGGAGTGATCACTAGTATATAAAACAAGCATCGATAATTGAGTTTATCGATATAGGAACTCCCTACCTGTCATGAAATTTTGCCCAATTGTGCCCTTGTCCTACCAAGCAAATGTGCGTATTGGTCGGTAAAAAAATGTTTTCTCTTGTGGACTAAACAGAAGCACATGGGGTTAGTTCGACGCGCTTCTATCACGTCATTAGATACACATAACAGCGGGCCTAGTATTGTTGCGTTTATCGCGTGACAAAGTTTGGATAAGGCGTCCGTCACCTTCTGACATGTAAATAAGTACGAGAGTGACGGATGCTTTATCCACATTTGACGCGCGATGAACGCAGTCATACTAAGCCCGCTGGTAGATCACGTTTATCGATTTTCTCTAAAGCATTTATTATTACAAGAGTAAGTTAAGAATTATGTAGCAACCTACATTCAGAATCTCAGTCAAACCCACTCAAACTTTGTAACGAATCTCTAAAACCTACACAGAAACTGTAATAGTTGAATCAAATAAGAACTCACCTTTACCATTGTTATCCGTCGGAAAACTTCACTACCCGTCTTTAACTTTGCCCAACTTTTGATGGGTGAAAAGTTTGGGAAACACGTGATTTCTTACCTAGAATAATTTGTCTGTCTGGAAAAAATGGCCAAGTGCGAGTAGTTAGGTATGTAGTTTTTTTCCAACAACCGTTGTAACAAGCAGTTTTATTTCAAACGGTTTTTCAAATCGTTTCGTGAAAAAACAGTTAAATTTAATTCGTGAGAAACGCGGAACGAACCAGCACTAGAATTATAAAACTTTGTTAATAATTAAAATAGCATTTCTCTCCGAGAGCAGTATAGGTAACGGTGTTATTTATTTTTATTTTAGTAAGAAATAATTAGTTTTTAAAAACAATCAAAACAAAAGGCTAGGCTGTGAAATTCATATTTCTCTTCATACAACATCGTACTGGTAAATAGTAATTCTGATCTGTGTGTGAACATTGCTTACGTGTTTATATCACGATACATAATTGCTATATGTACATTTACAAGTGTTTAATACTACGTACACTATGAAATAATTTATCTAGGCTACAGTTAATTTAGGTTACTAAATATATTTGGGCCGCCCCAGGAAGAGATGGAGTGATGAGTCGGGATAATGGGACAAGAACTGGAGGGAAACTGCTCAAGATCGGATAGAGTGGAATAGGGGGAGAGAGGCCTTTGCCCAGCAGTGGGACATCATGAGCTCATAATAATAATAATAATAATTAATATATCGGTAGGTGTAAATGGTTTGCAAATAAACAACTTTTTTTTTATACGACGACGTTGGCAAACAGCCCTACGGCCTGCCTGACGGTAAGCGGTTACCGTAGCCTATGGACGCTTCACGAAGCTACAAGTTACAAATTACAAGCAGAACTCTTTTTCTAGCAAAAGGAGTTAGAAAGAGACTTCCGCTTGTAATTTGTAACTTGTAGCTTCGTGAAACGGGCCTCAGAACTATCACATGCGCGTTGCTGACCCTTTAAAAACCTATATTTAATCCTCTGTTGAAGAACTCCATACTATAAAAAACTGTTTTAACAGACAGCTGAAAATCACTACTTTTTACCCGACTGCGGCGGAGCCCAAAAGGAGGGTTATGTTTTTCACCGTCATGTATGTATGTATATCCAGTTCTATGTTCTCCGCTACTGCAAAAACGGCTTGGACGATTTTGACAAATGAGGTTTCATTGGATTCGTCTTCGCAGCGAGTGTCATAGGATACCTAAACTGTTAAAATTGAAATAACAACAATGGCCAAATGACAATTAATAACATTATGTAGGTATATCGACGACAGTATAAAAAATGCAGTCGGGTTTTTAAAGCTAGCTTGTCATTAATTCCACAGTTATTTTCAGTTTGATAAGCTAAATACTTGTACTTGATAGCGCGGTAAACCTACAACAAACACCCTTCACAAAGTACAAAAACCTGTATATTCATAAAGCTCTTGCGCAGCTATAACTTTAACACTGTCAATATAACCTCAGACAAGATCAAACCTCGAGCCAAGTCAAGCATAAAATGAAATTACAGTTTGCTCTACATATTACAAGAATACCGCTACCACAGATTATAAATTGCAACGGCTAGTTCACTCGACCAGGAAACCGCTGGAGCTTTGGCGCAAAACATTTCGCTGTTGTGGTTTAATAGCTTCGGGTGTTTAGTATTCGAATTACATTTCAATGCTGGCTGGAGCAGGAAACCGCGGATTGCGAGGCTAACTAAATGGAATGATACTTAAACATTTATTGTTTTAAAACGAAGACATTTTTTTTGTGTAATATTCAATTTTATCAAACGCATTTAAAATAACATGTGAACAATTTACGTCACGTAATAAGAATTTATTTGTCGTTTCTGTCTGTTTATGAATAATGTAATACTTCAACGAAGTGGCTTTATGATTTATTTCCTTTAACAAACTTTTAAAACACTTTTATAGATAAAAATTGATCAGTAAATTCTAGGGATATATTCTAGGGGTTTTTGTAAATAATATTGATTTTTTAATTTGTATTAAACACTTCGGGATTTTTTTACAAGTTCATATATGCGTTTAATATTAAACGTTTCACGTGATTAATAACTTTACATAGAGCATTGAAATACGGATCCAATATCCCTTCGGTAATTTTTGCCACGAATAGCAAACACAAATATTCTCGAGTGTAAATTCTTACCCCAACACTTTCTGCTTTTGTCGGTTCTAACATAGTGTCACTTCAGTATATCGGGTTTTCATAGAGGTTTAATTAAATGTAAATTTCGACGGCGGCTGAACGGTTATTATACGCTTAATTGCGTGTCTCGGGTTACGACAGTATGAGTTAAAGACGAAATATGTCTCTTATAATCCGCTTTCATGTGCCGAGGGCACGGAAGGGAAGTTAAACCATTGTGGCTGTTTGAAATACCTATATGACGGCATTTATTTGAGCGTTTTTTACAAAGCTATGGATTATATTCGATGTTTTTTTTGGGTTAGTTCAAATTTGATAAGTTCGTTGTGCAACGGTCTGAGAATTTCTCAAAACTTTTAAATCTACTTAAATCTTCCTAAATATTTGTATATCTGACATGAATGTATAACAATCGGTTATTCCTTTACATTGATTCATTAATTAGTGAAAGTGGTTTGTAACCGTACTAGTTAGGTAATTAAATAAATAAATGAATAAATCATGTCAAATTTGCTAAACACATTTTTCTGTGTCTTATTTTAAAATACAAAGAAAACTTGTCACTTTTAAAATAACTTATTTCGTTAAGCTCTGATTAGTTTTTAAGTCATTTCCTGCTAAAGACTGACTAATTGAGCAAGTTTAGTTAATAACCGAGGTTAAAGTTTAATGAAGCTTGAAAAACTGAAGACGTTTAAAAGTTTTATCGTTATCCGGCTTGTCCTTGCTATCTACTAAACGCTATTTATCATTGGTATAAAAATATAGATTAACTTATAAGATGGCCGCCAAATACGTTCATTTATCGTTTATCGAAAAAATCTTGATTGGCTTTATCCTACTTTGTCTCTTAACGTATTGTTTTCAACCCGACCGCCTTTTCTATCAAGTAAATAAGCGCTGGTTAAGGATCTTAATGAAAGTAGTATGAAAACTTAGCAGACTCTGCAATTTTTAAAAGTTCCATGTTAATCAACTGTGTTACAACAACTGCATAGCAAAGAATTATAGAAGAGGTTCTGAAATAAACAAAACTGCCTAAATTTTACAGCTTTCACTGCTCCACAAGACTAAAACAGATGATACGAGGGCGTGACACGGAAACGTTACCAACTTTCATTTCCTTAACCTCAGCAGTAAATTAAAGTGACTTTACTAACCAAGGGTGCAAACGCTCGTCGATAATAAAGGATTATATCAAGAATATGTCAAATGATAGAAAACTGGCATTTCCGACGTGCCTTTGATACAGGTTTACAACACCCATATATGCAAGATGCACCCATATACGTCGATGATATAAGAGGTAGCATCTTACTACTAGCTTCTTGTTGCTTACTTGATCTTTATTATTATCCTCGTGTGGTTGCCGAGTTAGAATAGTGCCACTCCATGTCTTCCCGTGGATGTCGTAAGAGACGACTAAGGGAATAAAGGCTTGTAGTACTGTTAGGCGATGGGCTTGCAACCTGTCACTAATACGCTGGTAAACATCTTAGCTTAATCGTGCAAATTATGGTTATAGAATTATCAACAAGTTTTTAGAGATGTTTGTAATTCTGTAGCTCTGCCTACCCCACTCTGGGAACGAAGGCGTGAGATTATGTAGATACAGTCAACAGCATAAATAAGTGATCATTTATGTACCTTGTCGCTTTTAATCGTTTCACAATTTTGTATGACATTTCAAACACGACGTTAAAGTGATCACTTATTTCTGCTGTTGACTGTATGTATGTATTATTATCAGAGCTCGGAATTTTCGTAGCGTTTTTGCGCTGTCATAAGTACTTCTTGTCTATCAACTTCCGATATACATATTTTATAGATACATTATAGAATACAATATATTAAAGAAGTTTAAAAGTAGAGGTAAACAACAGGCGGTCTTATCGCTAAAGAGCGATGTCTTTCAGATAACTTTTGAGTACTTGAAAATATGAAATAGAGATTTGCAATGAAACTTATCAATAGCAATTCTTGTTTCAATTTCTATCGAAATATGTTTAAAAGGCATAGGAAATCCGTTTTTTATTTTATTGAAATAATAAAATATTATCTTAATTCCTATTTATAATTTCCGAAATTTGGCATTTAAAGGTTATCTCGAAGAGATCGCTCATTCGCGATAAGACTGCCTTTAGTTTACTTCTACTCGTAATCATATTTTAAATATTGTATTCTGTTTTTATCGATATACATATTGTATATCGGAAGTCGATAGACGAGAAGTCCCTATGACAGCTCAAAAGTGCTACGAAAATTCCGGGCTCTGATTATTATTATAATGGACATAAGGCCTTCCTCAAAGACCTAAACTAAGGTCTTGTGCTAATTGCATCACCAGATAGTCCACATCGAATAAGTTTTAATAAGGATTGTTGGAACTTGGACTCAACATAAACTTTTGTAATGAAACCTTATATCGAACACTACCCAAGTCTAATAATAGTAAGAAATACACCAGACTGATAACGTTTAAGACTTTAATCTGATTTATGTTGTGATACAATACCTGTGATACAACTTTATTACGATAAATCTTCAATATCACCATAATCGTAGCAAAAATAATAATATTAGAGATGAAAAAATGTCTATAATTTATTTTTGTTAATGGTGTCTAGAGGTATTCTGTATTTTTCGTTACTATTTACGATAGAAATCTCGTTAAGGCCTACTGAACAACACGTCACGCTAATCATAATTTCCCAAAATTAGTTTTTCACGTAATTTAACACTAAAATGCTAAAAGCTAATTGAAAGCCAAAAATACCCGATTCCTTGGCAACTGGCGCGATCCGGATTGACGGACTGCTTTGTTACTGACACCGTTGTATCCGACGCCTTGATTTTCTAAAACTAGCGCCTACTACATAGTGGGTGATATTTCGGGCGGCAGCGCTGCGGCTTTAAGTTAACCTGTACTAAATCTGGGGTTCTAGTGAAAAAGGGTATAAGTCTCCTGAAGATCAAGTGAAAAAGGGTTTAAGTCTCTTATATTCCGGCTTTGTATATGTCCTTTTTTAGTACGAGTTAAGTCTACTTATAACCTTTTTCACTAGGTCTCCAGAAATATTCTGCGTTAAATGATACTTTATTTTATTATAATATGAAACAGTTGAATTTGGAAAGGTTGCGATCTCCTAGAATGTAAAAGAATGCCTGACTGTGAGGTCCCATACGTGTAAGTAATACGTGCGCTTGTTAGATACATAAAATAATATTGACACTGAGAAAGTCGAAAATATGATGAAAATTTGAGTAACTAACTAAGGTATTAGTAACATGAATTAACTGTATGTAAATATCAAATATTTATCAAAACATCCAGTTCATTACGAACGCACCTGCAAATATTTTTTGAGTACAAGTTATGAATTACTTATCATTGTAAAAAAACAACACAACAAAATAAACATCACTCCAAAAAATTTGCTAATTAAGTCTACATTAACTCTGATCGTTTGCCTCCGAACAGGCTCAAAGAAACGCATAGTTCAGTGTCTGAGAATCACTTCGTATGTTTTCAGAGCTAGCCGGAAGATTGTTCTTTTATTTGACAGTTTACGGACTCTGGTGTCTACAATATATTCTTGTTGGACACCCGAACGTCACAGCTTTTGTATAACAATAGCTCGGTCGCAATGTTAAAATGAACGCTGTAGCTGTTTTATGGCTGTATGATTGTATAGTAAAACACAGATTGGTGTTCTTAGTAACTTCCATATTGTTATTTCACTGCTCTCGTAGCATAATGTCATGTGAGAATAATATGTTGATAATACGGTAACAGTATGTTTTCACAGTTTATTACATGACCTTAAAATCACGTGGACCTATGTTGTAGCATGGCCAACGACAATATGTTAAAAAATATCTTTAATTAAGCTCATAAACTATACCGTTTACTCTGAGCTATAGTTAAAATATAACGTCATGATAATACATTAACCGCCCGTTTCACAATCGACCAGTAAAGCATGTTCGTCAGATAAATTTAGCCCTTTCTCTTTTATACACTTAAAAATAGATAAGGAGAGAACCAACTGTAAATGGCAGATAAATTTAGGCCCTAAATATTATAACATTGATAGTAAAAAGGTGATGTTACCATATTCCATGTTCGAAATCTTCCTTTACATCACCTATTTTAATCGAAGCGTTTTTATATCAATTACACTTCGCTGATGCTTTGATAAGCTGTGACATCTGTCCACTAGACTTTGACATGTGCCATGCCTGATGGACACAGCGTAGCTTTTCACTTCGTCAACTTTTTAAACTGATTTTAACAAACATCTAGTAAAATATGCAAACCTTTAAAGAATATAGTAAACAACGTACTGCGTTATAGGTGTATTTATAGAGAACGATCCATTTTCTTAAACAGTTTTCTGTCTACACTGAAAATAGGAATGTATGTGTTTTGTAAGTACGTATAGTGACCCCATTTGTTTAATACATATTTACTAAATCCTTAATAATAAGAACGATTCGATGTTTAAATTGCAGAATGATAAACGTAACAAGCTCGTATTTTTTCCAAATTCCGTAACGGAGAACAATTCAATTATAAGAGAAGTCGTTTTAAAATCGACACGAAACGTTAATTTAATTAATAGTATCCGCGGGTGGCGGTTAAAATAAATCGTTCAGTGCAAATAACCGTCACACAGAATACAACGGCGAAGTCACTTCCTTATAAACAATTCATACTTTTATGTAGGGTATTTCCCACATCATCATCATCTCCTCGGTCTTACCCGTATTTATTGGGGTCAGCGCAGCATGTTTACCAGCAACATGCAGCAGCTTTAAGCATGGTGCTAAAGTTTTGGCATAGTTTTCCGACTGGCCGCCTGCCCGGTTCTAACCGGGCAACCCTCTTTGAGCTCGTCTTGATGACAGAAGATGTTTAGATTTCCTATACTTCGATTATTCTTTTATTCACACCATTAGACGACCAGCCTAATACTTAATACGTAAAAGCTGTATTTAGAGACTGATTTCCAGGCATTAAAAATATTTAATTAAAATGCAGTTCAATTTCAGTATTCAAACGCACCATAATATTTAACACTTTAAGTTGTTAATAAATAAGGTAGAAATTAGGTATTCAGTTCGAAAAAAAATGGCAAATTAACTTTATATTTTGTGATTCCACCTACACACTAGAGTATTAAAAGTACTCGAGTTTCTATCGCTATCACACTCTCTGTCAGTGTATTTATTATTACAGAGTGAGTGCGAAAGCCATAGATCCCGAGAACTATTAACACTCTGGTTTTACTGTACTTTTTATCGTTTTAACTTTCGTGTTTCCATCTATTTTTTTGTTTGTTATTTTCCAGGTGAACTAAAAAATTACATACATATTTCACGACTAGACCGCTTCGATGTTTAAGCTGTGACACTATTACTAAATGAATTTCAGCCGTGACAGTAGCAAAAAGTCAGTTATACTGGAAAACTTCATTCAATTATTGCTGATTTCCAGCGCCATATTGGATTTCAGTTAAATAATGCAATTAACGACCGATATTCGTTTAACCAGCAAACCTGCAGGTTTACGGTTTTATAATCACGGTCAACAAGATTCAGTTTGTTGGTTTTGAAATATATTTTGTCAGATTTTTTATAAGGAGACACATACAGTGTTTTGCTTGAGAGAAAACATGAACTAACGTTGACATCTTTTCTTCTTAGTTTCAAATTTTATATGTAGCGAGTTCACGAATTTTACCCATTGTTTTGAACTCGTATGTGCGTTTTTACACCGTACAAAAGACGCATCATCTGGCGATAGACTTAGGCAAAGGGGTAGCAAATAAGTTAAATGACACATTTTTACTGGCGAAACACTTCTGGAGCAGCCCTAAGATAGACAACTCTACAAATATACAACAATATTTTCGATTTTGCAATAGATCGAATTTCATATACATAATTATAAAAAAGGGTAATTAATAATGACTAACGAGGCATGATAGTGGCTGTCCAATTACAGTCAAACTCAGTTTACAAATTATCATTGTGGTTGATTGGGTTAATTACTTAGTTAATTAGGTAGGTAAAACCGACCCAACTGTATGTAGGTACCTAGCTACAGTTAGCCAAATAAGTGGTCTTAAGGTTGAATTTCGTTTACACGTCATAGAACAATACGTCGATAAGGTTTTAACGTTCTAAATTACCTACTGTTAAAACGGCAGGGATTTCCACTCTATGTTTCTGTTAGTTAGCTAGGTTTGATGAAAATCTCTTTGGGCTTTGAAGGTCGTTGGTACCTATTCCCGGATTTTATTTATCTTTTTAATAGTTAATTATCACTTAGATAGTACATTATGGATCATAAATATTTAAGCACAAAAAACGTTCAGCAGCTTAATATTAAAATAATAATCATTTTTCATCTACGCCCCAATAACAAACTCAATCAAATTGCACTTAAACGAAAAAAAAAACAATAAACCGCGCCATATTTTATACCCGCGGTCTAATTTAATTTAACGAGTAAAAAGTTGCTGCACTTGAAAAATGTTGCAGGTCCATTAAGCAGAACGGCCCAACTTGTACCGGGGCCTGTGAAAAATTGCCCACCGTTGTTCCTACGAAAAGAATGCAAACATTATTAAAATACCTCCAACGGATAGAGATTTTCATTTGCCGGCCGGGCTAAGAAAGTATTTTTGTAGAAATGCACGAGTTGAAATATAGATGCATTTTTCACCGTTGAGGTTTCGTGTACTCCTTTTCTTAATTGCTTTAGTTGTAAGCAACTGTATAGTTAAAAAAAGAAAAGACACACGAGCTATTTTCTATTTTTTTATTCAGGTACTGTCAAATTACCAGAAAAAAATATTTTAAATAACGAACCCAAAACGATGTATGTAATACATGGACCTTATCATGTTTTAATGGAATTAGTAGCTCTTAGAAGTACCTACTGGTTTCTACTTCTCTCTAATTCACTGTCATACGTTCTTATGCTAGGCTAAGTAACTTTAGTTTTTAAAAAGTCTAATGGGTACTTTTTTTAAACTTTTGTACTATGCTATCTAAAAGATGAAGCGAAATTTTTAAAAAGTTATCAACGATTTAATTAAAATTAAATTTACATTCAATTATTCAATCAAGTAGGTACAATAGGTACTTAAAAACTCAATTTAAATGATGAATTGAAACTGTTAATTGAATTAATTGGTCAGTGAGGAGCCCTTACTGTTCAAAGGTTTTTGGCTGCTACTGTAGGTAATGTACAGATTCTACAATGTAAAGCAGTGAAATCGGGTCAATATACAGGACAAAACATATTGATAATGACCCGTTTAATTGCCTTTCAGTTCAGTTGGGTCCGTCGGATTCAATCAACGCTAGTTAATTGAATGCTGGCTGCCAAAGGAATTTATTATAATGTGAATAGAGAAGAAAATTATATTGTTAGAGTAAAGAATAAAATAGGTTTTATTTGTTCGTATTTATTTTGCTACTACTGGTACAAATACGTCGATTGGATGGATACGTAGTTCGCTGTTCTTTCCAATTAGGTACCTGGAACAAAAAACAACGTACTTTAAAAATAAAATATAGACACTTGCTAAAGACGACCTGCAGAACAGAGAATTCTATAACTCTTGGCGTTATTTTATTAAAACCCGAAACTCTGAGCTACGATATTTTGTTTTAAAAGGTTTGATAAATAAATCTGTAACCCTCTTTTTCGAATGTATTCATAACGACTTGTATCAACTTTGCTTTATTCGAAAACGGGAACATAAAAACCAACTCCAAAACTCCATCAGAAACCCAAATTAGCCTTCGATTGGCTATCGAAAACACGTCAAACTAACAACTACAGATAAAGTAATTTTGTTCCAACCTTAAGCACGAAAACACAACCGATGCCCACTCCCCTGAATTTAATACTAAATACACTCAACATCGGGTTCTGGGCAACTTGGTATTTTCCAAAACGAAGTCGAAACTGCAAAATATCGCGTATCGCTTGAAGGAAGTTCTGTGTAGGAAGGGTTCGATGAGGAAAACCCTTTATTTGGGTGTGAATGTGGCAAAGGGACGCAGTGCAAGGTTAAAATTAATTTCATTTGCGTTTACTTTGGTAATTGCCATGTAAATACAGAGTTTCTGTCAACAATTTGTGATTGTAAATGTACAAATACCTCAAAATGAAACAAGTATTCAAAAGAACATCTGGTTCGGGTACAAAATCTGTTTGATTTGAATCTCGAGAACATACAAGCCGCACAAACCAAAAGGATTTTTAAGACTTCTTACACCTTACATTTTAATTATTTACGTCATGAGCAAGCTATCGTTTCTAACGTGAACATTAAAAAAATCAGGTATAACAAAACGAAGTAAGTAAAAATGTATGTGTCAAAAACAATAAAATTACCTACATCTCTCTTAGCCTATCTCTACCCCGTTCCTAGAATAGATGATAAGCCGCCTCATTTACCAATTTACCGCTTCTACTATTTTAAGGTCTGATTTTGGATAAAATTAGTCCTTGTTTCTTCTGATGCTATGTAACAGAAACAAGTAAAATTCACAGTCAGATTTTTTATGGAATATAAACATTTATAAACTATGACTACACCCCTTCCAACTTCATGGCTGCCCGTATCGTGACCGTGGATTATAAACCGAGCCGCAGCCCTGCGACTACATAAATAAAGGCGCAAACTATCGACTCAGACTTATTACTCAACTAATACTCGTGCTGTGTGCGGTCTAACTTGCACAACTTGTACTCAAGCAGGTTTAAAAGTTAGACGTGAAAATAATTTTAACAAATAATAGCTAATACAGGAAGATAAATAACTGTTTTAAGAATAAAAAAAAATAAGAATGGAATAACTACAAATAGTGCCGAAAAATTGCATTGTAATTTAGCGTTGTGATCTGAGTATTATGTATGTAAATGCCTTATTGTAGGAGCATAACGCAAAATAACAGTTTTTTATATTTTCCATCTTTAAGATATTCGGCTAAACAGTTTAGAAAAGTAAATTTTACTGTTGCATCTGGAGAGCTAGCCAACCTTGTCCGCGACTTCATGATCGCTCAGGGGCTCTATTCAAGACGGTAAAAACAATATCGTATTTGATCTGTTATCGAATTGTCAACGTTTTGATAGCTCTTATTTTCTTGACAGTAATGGCGGCTGACGTCATAACAATACCATAACAGGCAAACTACGATATGATTTTTAACGCCTAGAATAGAGGCGCAGTTCTCCCTTTCTATCTAGTCTGTAACGACTGTAACGAAACGATAGAGACGCTCTAGGCGATAAATGACAAAATGCATCTTGTGCTAGCCGTAATGGTTTGGTTTATTTGTAACGCTGTATTGTATTCTAGCCGACGATTTGTAGTATTTTAAATACTCACTCTAGTATGTTAAGGTCTAATCTCGTTTGTTGAAATTAGAATCCAAAAAAAACATGAAATCTTGACCGAACCTAAATTCTAAAACACAAATGTCTTAAGTCTTGTTATTAAAAAAACAAGAAAGCTAGAAATTATCAAGATTACACGAGTCAAGCATTTAAATAACTACAAAAAACACTTAAACAACACCAAGCTACAAAAAAGCTTATTTACAACTTACAGCGATATCGTGCCACATCGCAGTTGTTGGCTTGCACATTTTTACGAGACTTGCAACGATACTTTTGTTTTCTTTTAATGCAAAACGCGGCGTTTATACGTAATGTTTGACAATTATTGAAAGGTTCATAACCTTACAGCTAGTAAAAAATAACCCCCTTTGTGAAACAATCTCGTATTTGTAAGGGCTGATGACGCGAAAAATAGACTAAAGAGAAGATAGCGTATGGCAAAACCGCGTAAACAGTTGTTTTGCTATGGAGGTAAATCAGCCAGTCAAATTACTTACATAGCTTGCATGCTTTTTAAGCGGAGTCACTATTATTAGTCGTGTGGTCGTTAGCCCTCATTATGCGAGAAAAAAAACTTGGAACATGCTCTCAATAAGAGCAGAGTGACGTACCAATAACCCTAGCAACAGGATAGGTAATTAGGGCATCTCTATTCCACGCTGTTATAACCCCTATTGCAATCGTGATGGCCGCCTGTTCTGTCAAATTTTTTAACAACGATAACAATAAGGGTGAAAACAATGTGGAATAAAGGTTCTGAACTCAAAATGTGCCTACCTAGATATGTTTTTAACAGCCGGTCTAATTAGATTAACTATGAGTGGCACGGTCGGCCAAGAAAGTGGTCTACCAGTTTTGTCAAAAGTTTCTGCGAGATCTAATTATCGCTTAGGTTGACACTTGTCACTGTCATAATATTATGGCAAGGGAAAATCCAAGTTGTTGTATCATGACGTGCAAATGATCTTCAACCGTAGGGTGGTAGACCACATTTTTGGCCGACTGTTTCTACGATTCTTCAATCCAAGACCATGGCCAAACATAACCGGATATAGGTACACGTCGTTTAACGTCATGATGGACGATGTTTCACAAAAAACAGGCAGTTTTTTAACAACAACTGACTGATGGATAGGCGTTTCCAGGGAAATGCAAATCCTACGCCGGGTATGCAGATTTATTTTCACGCCCTTGTTAAAAAGGCCGTTAAAGAAGACTAATACAAAGTGAAGTTTATTCTGGATGTTACTAACTTAACGTTATCTATAATAGCTGTTCTGACTCGTATTGACGTCTCTCTTTATTAACTAGAAAGAAGGAGATATTAAAATTGTTAGTCGCCCAAATTGATTATAAACCTGTTTAGTTATCTCTTGGATCTTTGAAGAATACTAAATTGGAGTCATGATCGAGAGTAGCAACAATCTTCTCGTTGTAACATCAGTTACTAGTGTTACTACTTTTGGAAACGGTAACGAGGTTTCTTCCACTGGCAATTAAAATCACGTTATACGCTGACCTCATAAAGAAACATTTGTTTCTTCTTCATCATCACATTAGGTTGTTTATGTAATTGCTTAACACTGATTGGGTTTCACAAATCCCTACTAGTACTTGCAACGCCATTTCCAATCCCATTGAGATCAATACCTAATTATCATCATGTCGCGGTGAGTCAATGGACAGGTATTATGCACAATATGCGTCAATGTCAGACTGCATTATGATATTGGAAACAATGATTACATAAGCAATGTTTGTTTAACAATATCGATCATATTTAGGAAGTTGAATGTTAAATCTCTACACTGGTATAAAAGCCTTATTGTATCTGTCAAAAACTGATAAGTTCTAGGTAGGTTAGGTAGCTTTCACATTTTACATTTACTTTTTACTTTTTTAGCCAGAGAGCTCATATTATCGCCTCTGTACCTTAAAATGTTGAGCACTCTAATATGATTTCGATCGTCATTGACATTGATAATGACAAGTGTCAGACGTGTATTGGCCGACTGTAAGGATGATACTAACTTTGTCTTCCATGTGCCATATAAGAAAAAAGACGTTCATGGAAATAGAACCGATAATTTCCGAAACCACCAATTTTTTTTAAATTGAAACTACTGCCGTTACTTTACCAAAATGGCCCTGTTTGTTAAAATTTTGGCTTTAATGACATTTAAAACTACGCGGTCTAAAATTTGTGACTAAAAGTTAACATCGCGAACATGCCAAGGTTCCGTGGCTGTGCAAACCCATGACACGGATAAATTGTTATCGGGTTTCGCTGTTGCGTGTTGTTGCTACGGGTAGCCAATACAGCAATCAAGAATTGACGTAAGTACTGCAGACATATGAAGTTTTGTGTTTGAGACGAAATTGTACACCAGTTACTATTGTCATCTGTTGAGACGCTTACTGACACATGTCACCGATACCCTCAGGGTACCTACTTTTGATTGTTCTTGAGAGAACAGCGATAAACGACTTGTATGTGGACTAATTAATACATATAACGATTTCAAGATTTTTTTTAGATTACTGATTGGATTACTGTTTCTATAAACATTTGTTAGGATTGAAATAATGAATATAATATACCATTTATTACATAACTTTTAGCAACGAAACCACACGATGAGAATAATTTAATCACCGTAATGGACGGTAATAAAGCGCAATATGTACATGAGAGCTGTCAGAAAATCGAGTTAAATGCAGCGAACACGACGCTTCTATCACTGGGGAACGGTATAATCATTGTGCACTTATTTTATATGAAAATGCCAGTTTTCATGTTAAAGCTAAAGTGAAATTGCATTACACGCGTTTCTTTTTACTTTTTAAAAGTCTAGGGAGAACTAATCTAAAATGCATGAGTTAAATTTGAAACTCTAATAATCGTAGGTATTTTAGTTACCTTCCTACTTGTTCATTTTTTTAGTAATATGTAACGCAACCATCCAATGGCAAACCGCGGTTAATTTTTCAGCATCAAAGATGTTTTATTTTGCTATAACAGAAAACCGCAAAAGAATATGCCACAACATATAAAACCGTTCATTCAAGTACCGACGCCGACGTATAAAATCGTCTACATAGACGTTCAACAAATCGTGCAAATACGTAAACCATTTTATATTTTCTGGTGGGAAAAACAAACAACTAGCGTATCCGCATAGAAACTTCAGAATAGTGTATGATACTACCGCTACCGCGAACTGCATTATAAAGTTTGCAGGGCTATAATACCGACAAATCGCAACACCGCCCCCTTTGAATGGGGTCGGTTATTCAAATAGGGCAACCCAATTTGAGGTTATATGTATCTGGCGAAGTCAGAGGTTAGATGAAACTGGGAATCTTATTCGATAAGAAAAGGTCCAAATTGGTTACTTTTATACCTAAAGTGAAATATCGGATTCTCGAAAAGTCTGTAACTTTTTAAATTAAAATAACGGAACATGAGTTTTTCAGATCAAGACATCCATCGGTCAAGTTGACATCTTCGGGAAAACTCGGTTTCGACACTTACCCCGAAAAACGCTCGGTAGAGGTTGGCAGTTACTATAAAAAGAAGTAAGATATAAGCAAAAAGCAACGCGTTCAAAATCAGAAGCTAGTTTTTTTTTTTTAACGTTAAATGCCCTCATGATATACTTGCTTAATCCGATCTGAAGTAACCGACTCATATCGATAAAAGAAATGTAAACTTCCATATTAACGCTAAGAAATAATGAAATAGTCGTGATCAACTTAACCTCGTAAGGCCCAGTGTGCAATAGGATGTGCATAATCAAGGCAATCTAATTTGAACTGTGTTCCAATAAGAATAAGGTTTATTTTCCTATGTTCATAAACTGAAAACGGCATTATCAAACAAATGTAATTGAACTTTATTGCCTTGATGGTAGATTCAAAGTCCCACTTACGAAAAACTCCCTATTTGCAGTATGGTGGGTCTTACGGGTTAATAAAAAACTCAATTACGATCCAAGGTTTACATAAATACAAGTTGAATTATGTATGTAGTTCCTTATCTCATCGGAATCAAATTTAAAATGTATTTTTTCGGCTTTGAATTCAGGCAAATAGCAGACCGTCACTAAACCTTAACAAAAACAAAAGACAATGGTATCAATTTATGAACAGTCAACTGTCAAAAAGTCTTAACTTTCAATACAAAACATTCAAAAATGACTCTAATGAC
The DNA here is from genome assembly GCA_946894065.1 of Acleris literana. Classification (NCBI taxonomy): domain Eukaryota; kingdom Metazoa; phylum Arthropoda; class Insecta; order Lepidoptera; family Tortricidae; genus Acleris; species Acleris literana. The sequence continues at coordinate 5,129,552 of OX335671.1, forward strand.
TAGAAGACAAGGATCATAATACAGAATGCTGAAAAACTGTCCCAAAAGAAGAATGGGTGAAATTTTGGACAAAATCCAAGAAATAAAAGATTGGCTAATATTAAATAGAAGTTAATTTCCGGAGTAATAAAATCCGAAATATGGTGACACGACATGTGTTCGTTTTAAAACCATGTTGACAAATATAGAATCTATATTTTAAAAGAAAGATGATTTAACAAGTCGTTTAAATGATTTTCAAAGTTTAGAGATTTTTTTTCTTCTGTTTTTTAAATATAATTTTATGAAAACTTGGTGTGAAATTATAAAATTGAGGACATCATCATTTTACTACCCTACTTGTTATTGTTGAAATAAGTTATCTAAAAATTAATGATTATATTTTTTTTATAACCTTACCCCTACCCCAGTACACAACAGATATAAGTATACTTTTCTTCAACGATAAAGTTTTCAAAAGTTAGCATACAACAGACAGGATTTGACTTAAACAATGCCGTTATTAATAAACATCGAATAACCGTGTAGGAGCTGATCGATGCGGCTGCGCAATTTCAAAACACAGCAAGGGGCATTGAGCTAATTTTACAGGAGAGCGAAAAAACATGTTTTGTTTCAGCCGTACAAAATATTGCAACATTTGTTCAAGAAGTCATACTTTCTCGATTAATTAGATTAAGATGAATACATTGGTATATATATATCTTTTCTTAATTTCCTATATTACATGTATAATGTGCCATACTAGCTTTTTAAATGAAATGCAAATAAAGAATCAGTGAGCCCGATGATTTTCAAGCCTCTCTGTTTTTTTCAAAAGCTAGTAAGTGCATGTCACATACTAGGTTTTTGAAATAGTTTTGTGACATACTAGGTTTTGAAATGGTCACGCCCGTTTTTTTGTGTACGTACAAGGATTCGGGGTGTAGGTAAATGTGAAACTGAGAGAGATAGGGCTCTAAATGATTTTGCATCCGGTAGGGACTTGCTAGAAATCGCGTTTTAAGCAAAAATCGAAAAAAAATATTGTTGAGACTTACTCGGTTTTGAAATTGCGCAGCCGCATGCTTTGTCCTTATCTGTCGAATTCAAATGTCACAATGACAGGTGACAGAGCATGGCTTAGCTACTCCACGGTTACTCCACGTTTAATAATCAGAGAACACGAGTGTATATAAAGGAGTTAAACATGTGTCTGGCTTTTCCTTGAATCAATGAGCTCAGTAGCTCAAATGGAATTGACGTCATCAAACAGACACTTCACTATCGGAAATGCTCTCGGCATACAAATGCTTTTGAGCGTAAAACTATTACCTAAAGCCTGGTAGTTCGAAAATAAATGAGTGGTGTTATCTGTGGAGAATTTAGCTACATTTTAGGGATCCGCATTTCGTATTCAATTAGAAACCCTTATAGTACCGCTGTCTCAATATTCTTTTCTTGGAAACTATCCAAGGTCCAAAGCTGAATAAATGTAGGTATTTATACCGCGCACATATATCAGTTATAAATACTTATTATATTTTTTCATTTCTCATGCTCAAAAAGTGTGTCATATTAGACTTATCAAGCGAGACTAAAGTAATACATGTAAACCCTAGAGCAACGGTCAGCAACAGGCGGACCGCGGTCCGTTTGCGGACCACGAAAGGTCGAACCTTGGACCGCCAAATATTGTAATGTATTGTATACCAAGTATAAATTAATACATACATAAGGTATACTATACCTTTATTAATTGAAATAATATTTTTAAGCCACATAGAATCTAACTTAATACTATTGTTTTTATCTGGACCTCGTTGAAATTTTCCCACAGTATCCGGACCCCACCTAAAACTACTTGCCGACCCCTGCCCTAGAGAATACATAATATTCATATTTTCCCTAGAGAAAATATGAAATGGAAAATAGAATGATTTACATTTACCAAAACATTTTAATTTGACCAATCAAAATACTCCACCAAATTAAATCCACCAATCACAAACCACATCGACTGTCAATCGGAACGTTAGGTTCTTTTTGGTGCATATACTCTTTAACTAATTTAACTCTTTAAAAAAACCTTTGTATTTGGTATCAACCAACCAGAATACAGCTATATTAAAATCGACCAATCAGGTAACAGAATTCATTTCTCAAAACATTAGGTGTTTTTTAGTCCCTATTTTACATCGTTAAAATGTGATTAAATCGATTGTGCAACGCTTTGAAGCGCTAAATACACACACGTCAGTGGCGTTTATTCGCTGTGTCTATATTTTGTATGTGTTAAAGTAGTTTAAAAAATTAATTTTACATTTTATAATGTTTTTATTTTCTCACAATCGAAGTGAAAAGTAGAGTGTATAACTCGGGTCTAAAAGCCATATTCGGTAGCCCTCGACCAATTTTCCCTCGCTTTGCTCGGGAAAATAACCATCTCGTGGTACTAGGTATGGCTCATTTTAGACCCTAGTTATACAATCTACTATTAAATGATACCTCCAAAAAAATATCAAAATTCAAAATTAAAATATTTTATTGTTTAATCTTTAACTGTATGTACATATGACAGATGAATGAGATGATATACATTTTTATGTGACTTAGGTCCGCTACAGCCTACCATACAATTGTGTACAATATTTGCCTTACATATTTACGAGTAAAGAAGCAAAATTTTTAAATTACTTATATCTAATTAAAAGTATTTGTGACTAACAACATAAACAAAAAAACGACTAAACTTACGTTTACTTGTCCATTAAAAAAAGCAACCAGAACAGTTTTATTTAATAATAGCTGTTGCCCGCGACTCCGAACGCGCAAAAATAGTAAAACATAGCCTATGTTACACAGGGTTAATGTAGTATCCTAATGGTGAAAGAGTTTTTTAAATCGGTCCAGTAGTTTTCGAGTTTATTCGATACAAACATACACACACACAAAAATACAAATCTTTCCTCTTTATAATATCAGTATAGATTAGTATAGATTAGTATAGATATAGATAATGAAGATGATTTGGCTGTACGAACCCTGTAAGGTACAACCAAAGATACAACATTCGGCAAGACAAAATACCCTCTTATTCATTCTTCGTCCTCCTAGAGCAAGAGTTAGTCAAGAGCAAACCCATTATCGATACGATTATCGAACGATAGCTAGTGTGCTTTAAAAATGTTTTGTCCTTTTCATTCATTTTAACAATTGAATTTAAAAGAATGAGACAAAGTATACATTAGCAAAAATAGGTTTACTGTGCGTTTATGAATAAGGGTGACAGTATTTAACGTTTGCCTAATACCCTAATGAACATAGCTCATCAGTCTGGCTTGTCGCCAATTTAGTATTTAACTATTGCGAATAATTTTCGTTGACATATCCGACAACATACATCAAATTAAATAGCAAACGGCATGTAGATGAATGCATTCCTAATGTACTAAGTTCACTTCAGGGGCAGTTAATTAAAATTACTTTTTACACTAGCGATAGGTCTTAATATTGAAGAAGAAAAAAATAGAGATACAACTATTTTAATTTTAGGCATCGACGAGACAAAAACCACTACAGACAACAATCAAATTGTATTACAAGATGTATCCGCTTTAGAAATAGAAACAGATGTAGCGATTGTCGAAATGATATTTGTCTTAGCATAAATATCAAAGAAATAATTTCATCCATTGTATATTATTGGATATACATTTCCAACAATATTCAATCTGGCTGATTTTATTGCTAACATTATGAATTTGGGTGGGTCTCTTGCTATCGTAATCGAAAGTTAAGAGATAGGTAAGTAAACAATCGATAGGTTTATTTTTTCAACCCTAATTTAAAAACAATGAAATTATAATAGTAGAAGTACAACACAATTACTTATTTTGTAAAACGATGGGCTAAGTTATTCGGGAAGTTACTTATTTATCATTAACTTTACTGAAACTACTACAAATTTAGCGTACAGTCGAGTTCATAAATATGAATATACTTTAGTACCCTGTCACGTTAATCGCTGTGACAATTCATATATGGCAGTTTAAACATGACATTAAATAGACAAGAAACAAATTTTGAGTACAGCGTTGAATTCTTCAAGCAAAAAAATTCTGAATAGTATCTTGATTATTCCTTAACACGCGCGAATCAGCGATGGCTGAGAAAATAATTAATCTTCTATACATTCAGCGCGTTAATAACGATGTCGTCAAAATACACTACCCCCCTATTCAAACTCCACAATCCCAGATTACGTGTCACAAACGGTAAATCTGATTAAGTTAAGATAAAGCAGGTGATTTCGGCGGCGATTTAGAGATTAACATACAAATCTGACGAAGCATGGCAACTTATAAGTCGGTTTTACAAACGTAATACGCAAACCGCTTTATTTGAATGAAAACAATAGAGGTATTTGAGTTAAAATAATATATTATCATCGTATAATTACTGCCTATCAAACCTACAGTTTTTAGAAATAAATCTTGCGGTTTAGAAGAATACGCTATAACGGCCTACTTAAATCACTCTCTTCTTATTATTTCATTTTATTTGTTTTGAGTCATAAGTTATTTCACCAAAACAAATCTAAAATAGATAGGTCTTCCATAGAATGCCTCCTAAATGAATAAAGGTAGGATATAGAATAAAACTACTTGATTATTGAGGGAAGTGGAATGTTACCTGTAATCGAGGGTAAATAAAAATAAACCTGGAAAATTTAACCGTAAATTTGAAAATCACGTCCAAACCAAAACGTTAAATAATGTACCTAACCACAGTCAGTGTTTAAAGAGCAACTGCACGTATGAACAAAATTTTAGCAAAGTATCGTAAATAAAATGGTTACGTTAATATGGATTTAAAATGTCTACATTTTATTTATGTACATTTGTTTCCTTACCTGATATTGTAAATTATATTATAAATTTTAATATTCTTTGTTGACGGCCTATAATTTTGTAAAGAAAGTTTACCTAGTCCGGCCATAAGTTCTGTTACTAAGGTTGAGTCAAATAAAACTAACTAATGTTTATTTTTTTATTTTATTACGTATAAAAATTAAAAGTTCGATAAATGTACATTTTGAAGAACAAAAAATCATTCTATATTGTCGCCGCAATTTCCGAGACGATTTTTTAACATTCACAGCCGGCATCGATGAAATTACGCATGACTTTTCTGTAAATTTAACTTTTTGGAAACGCTGAAGAGGTTAGTCTTGGTTTACCAAAGAAGTTTATTGTTTAATATTATAAAACTTCCTATCTCTGTATATGTTTAGAGACCAAAATCATATTTCTCAACAAGACTCAATTCCAACTTAAGAACAGAGATTTGGTGTGTTTTCGTATTCCTGCAAAATTTATGTGAAATCGTAAAGTCGATTTAATGAGACATCAAGATTGACCGGTGTCCAAGAAGATCTTTAGTTGCTTGAAATACATTTGTATCAGAATTTAAAGCTTAAAGTCTGATCAATATGTCACGCAAATATGAACTCTCTACAAGAACTCTTACAAAAGTTGTGGCCGTTATCAGTATCATCGTCGTGCGTGAATTGAACTATGATTTTCTAGTCCGAAATGGGAATACTTCAAGATCGTACGTCAAATAATTGCAATAGTTTAGAATACATTTTTTTTATTTATATTCTATATAAATCAAAGTTTCAATTAATAAAAAGATTCATGAAAAAATCCATTAATTTATTTTTTAAATTGTAATAAATCTTAGTAACAGAACTTATGACCAGACTAGATAGTATGTGTATACTATACTATTGACCTAGTATTTTATAGTAAAAAACCATCAACTTAAAAAAGATATATTTCTTTATGATTTACTTCAGCCTTACTGACATTTTCATCCGATAGAACAGCCAACAAATAATACTTTAGAATCCTGGTCACGGCACCAATGTCAGCAGAAGTGGAAGTTCTAAAGTAAGAGGCAAGCTTGTAAGCCAACACATTAGCGCTTCTAACGGATTATCGGGACATGTTTGACTTCGAACAGCTTGTACTGTCGGCCACAGAAACTTCACATTTTCTCAATAAGTGCTTTAATTTTAGCTATGTACTCAATCAGCTGCAGAGAAAAATAACCAGTTGCATAGAAGTTACCAACAAGGAGGATGAGTTTTCTCGCAGCAGACATGAAACCCAACTTTAAATTATAATAATTTTAATTATCTTTTTATCCAAAGTTACAATTTATTTTGGCGCATAAACACTTGCGCCCCGTTTCATATTGTAAAATATTGAAAGCCGTGAAATTGATTTTCTGTCTTTGGTTTTATTCAGAGATTTTAACCGAATGATCCCAATGATTAGAAATTTCTAAATCAGGAGGAATACACTTCAAATAGTGTTAACCGCGTATTACATTACACGTGGCGGGGACAGTGTGTTCCGCCGGAACATCCATTACCGCGTCAGACAGGCCGTGGAGCGAAAACGGGGTTTCATGTCCAAGTCACCGGTCCTATTTAAAACTAACGCCTAATGGCGTCTCCGCAACACAAATAAAATAAAAACCTATGTTTTCACCAAGCGACAATTTAAAACTAAACTTTTGCGACTTCCAATTCAGCTGTTTTGGCTAGAATGTGTTGCCAATTACGCCTGTACGTTTTATCATTTAATTTATTTTTATGTTGCCTGTACTTTTTATGATGAAATAAAGAGGACTACGTTTAACAAGAAACTTATACACAAAAGGCCATAAGTACCCCAAAATAAGACAACATAAACTTTGGAGCTTTAAGATGTAAAATACGTTATAAAATTCTGTAATTCACAGGAACAAAATTTTATCAGCACAAATATATTTGAATATGTCAAGCCCGACATGGACCTAATTAAATCCACGAGTCAAAACGGTCCCAGTTCCACAGAATTTAGAATGCCATCGAAAATTCCAATTCCCTATAGCGATGTCGATGTCATACCCAGAACTAATTCAGACGGCCATGTACGTACCAGGGTAACATGCACCGATAGGAGGCTAATGCATCATACGGTAACCATTCCCGGGAGATCTTCTCTGCAATATGATGCCCTAGTACATTGTATGTGAAAAAGGTATTTCAAAACGAATCAAAAGTAATCTTAAAAGATAAATTAGGCGCCAACCAGAACTTTATAACGTTATGAATAATATCGTCATCATAACATTATATTTCGATAGTACTCACAAAATTTCGTTTAAATATATCGATATTTTTTCATAACGTTACGCTACACCATAACGAAATCGTATAACGTTACACTTAAACAACGTAATAATAACGTTATGGAACTTATTCACTACGCGCTGTTGCCGCTCCTTAGGTATTTTTGTCCGTTTAGACATCGCAACCAACGTCCTTTCGATGTCCGTTTATATATTCCGTCCTTTTTCCGTCCCTTTAAAAAAGACAGCTAAAATACTTTGCTTTATCACAAAAAATGAATTTTAAAATGCAAATAACAAATGCAGATAACGATAGAATAACGGTTATTAACGTTATTATATCGCTTATCGAAGTATCGTTATACGAATAGCGTTTTGTTTGATAACGTTATAATGGATACCGCTACAGGTAAGGCGTCAAATAACGTTATAGTATAACGTTATTCGGTCAAGATACCGTTATGAAAGATAACGTTACATGAAAATAACGGTTATTAAAGGTCTGGCGCCAACAAAGAGTTTTCTTACAAAAAACCCAACCAAGTGCAATATGGGTTTTATATTGTAGCAAAAATATAGATACCCTTAAAATAAAGTAGAATTTTCATTTTTCTTAATTGCAATCAAAATTCACCAAAACTAGATGGTTTCCCCGTTTTTATTTTCAGCAAAGCGATTACAATATTGAATCCATTCTCTGACAGATTAGGTATCTATTGCATTGCAAAACTCCAAAAGCAATCTTTCTTCTCTTTGTTGAAAATCCTTAACGCAATTGACTTTTCTACGATCCACTTCTTCAACATTTCCACGACGTGTATTGTGTACTAGACGTACTTCGTACAGTCAGCATCCTTACAGAGAAGGATTGTCCTCTAACCGCAGGCGATTAGTCGAGCACCTTCCTAGCTTGCCACCGCCCTAACTCGAAACCACGTAAGCGAAACGATGCAGAAACTTGGTTGCCTAACAGCTGCTCCATTTTTTAGTATAAGGCATGGTTGTATTGAATACACTTTCTTGTACACGGAAATAAAGTAACAATTATAAATTGATTATTCGGGATTTGGGACACACCACAACATTCCATTGTCATCGGGTTTAGGTACATTTGTATTCTAAATTTCAGCACGTTTTATAAACGGGAACTCGTTCCAATTTGCCCAAAAACAGGAGTTAATGAAATGAAACCTTGTAAAAAGGCAAAAATATACAAGGGATGCACGAAGACACATTTATATCTTTAAAGCTTTAGAAATATAAGCAACTAAAAATATATGTATGTATCTACAGTCACATAATAAAAATGTTGAGCATACTTAGAACCTTGTCATTGTGAGTGCCATTGTTATTGTCATACTTGTCACTTGTTGTTCAGTTTGAAGTTTATTATGACAGTGCACAAGTGCTTAACATTTTCGTTGGGGTAATGTAAGTTATTTAAACTCTTTATTGCACAAACACAAGATAACAAATAAATAAAAAAAGAAACGGTCCCACAAAAAGTATGTACAAAGGCGAACTTATCTTCTTTTTTTTCTTTTACCCTGTGTTAGTGTCTCACTGCAGGGCAAAGGCATTAATGTTATATTATTAAATCTTCATTGCACAAAAAATATACTAAAGCTAACTTAATGTTATCCTATCGCAAACACTAAAAACGTTTGCCAGCTGTTTAATTTGCCATAATTTTCATTTCCCATAATTTTCATTTTATTCTGAACCCAATAACTTTTCAAAATGTTTAATGAGATATACTTACAGACCATGTAGGTTAGATTAGGTTTATTTTATAACAATTCAGGAAAGTTAAACGGTTTCAGATAAAAATGACTCTCGGACAAATGAAAATTATGGCAAATGAAACAGCTGGCAAACGTTTTTTAGTGTTTCAGATAGGTAACCTAACTTAATGTATAATTCCTATATTACTAAATACTTACTAGCAAAAAAGATAAAAACTTCCAGGTTCATTTGTAACACTGTTCATCATCATTCATATCATAGTCATTGGTAATGTGGCTTATACCAATCTCGTCGAACACACAATTTAAATTTTTAATTCATCTTTGCTCAGAAATCTACAGTGAAGCATAAAGTATTGGCGATTTTTGCACTCTCTGGCCTTCAATATAGAACGGAATTTAATCATTAGATTCCTAGTTTGAAAAAACCACACCACAGACCAAGTTTCCAGCTTCTTTTATTTCTCGTTCGCTTTGTGAGCACGCTGTGCAATTTAAAAAATACCAACTTCATTGTTAGTTATGAAAATAAAAAAAGCTTAAGTGGCAACACAATATTGTTGCCTGAAACAAAAAGGCTGCTATCGCCTACCAGGACGTATGAGTTTTTATTTTATACTTTAAGTTTACGAGTTTGCTTTTTTTTGTTTATTCTTAAGGATTATTTCGAGGGTGCTACATATTTTTCTATTAAAATTGTGAAACGGAAGTATACAAAAACTGAAACACGTTTTTAATTAATATCAATAATAGCAGAAACAATGTTTCGTCGATATCGTTAATTATCACGATACTTTCAGTCTAAATAAGTTAACATTAACACTACTATTATTATATTATTACTTATTAACATTACTCCCAGTTTTTTAGTAGCGTACTGCTGGCTATTGCTATAACTAGAGTTAGGACTTTTGGTGGCAAATTTTATTGTGGGTCTAGAATCCATGGAGTCGCTATTTTCTATTTATTATAATACATCCACTTTGATTTTGATTTTCAGTACTTTAATATTTCAAAATTCATTTATTCATTAAACGGCTAAACCAATTTAAATGAATTTTGGTATGGACACTATCTCTGCTGTGAAAGCTTTACAAACAAACAAATATTTAGTGGGTATGGAATCACCGAACTAAAAATGTATTTAGTTCATTGTGAAATATGACCATACTGAAGGTCAAAATCCAAGTGTCATGTATTATAATAATTAGGAAATAGCGACTCCAAGGATTCTAGACCCACCATATGACACCGTAGCTATCACAGTTGCACTTGCAACTGACAGTATATTTGTCACCCGTGTTTTAAAGAAAAACCAAGATCGTATCGCTATTAAGAAAGATACGAGTATATACTGTTCAAATATATCTGAGACAGCATTGTGGAAACTTTTCTAGTTCGCAGAAAATCTTTTCAAGTGAAAATGTGAAATTTAGCTGTTTGTCGAAAACACCTTTTCTCATATCCACTTGAAGCTTCCTCTTAGATTTAATGAAGAAGTAGGCAAAAGGTCCAAGTTATAAGAAACGTTGTTTGGACTGTTCCAAGGCATTTTTTGAGTGGACTTCGGGTAAACTAATAAAATAATTAAAATAAAACTTTATCGCCAATGTAAATCAAATCAGTCGGGCTTGGGAAATTTTCTCTTTGCAATTTTTAAGTCATACTTCTACTCCAGAATCATTACTTTAGTAGCTTTCTTAAAGTTGAGTATCCCTATCTTCCTCTCTCTATCTATTTTTTGTTCAAACAATAGTTTTGTATCTCAGACAGATGTTATAACTTCTAACTCACATGTGTCGGAGATAAAAAGATACGAGTACTTATTGAACTAAAAAACTAAGACTGAAAATATGTCCAAATCATGCAAGTAAAGTTTAAACAATTGACCTGAGATGAGGTTAAAATATTTATTTATTTTATTTATTAAATCTTTATTGCACAAAAATACAAGTTAGAGTACAAAAGGTGAACTTAATGCCTAATGGCATTGTCTATCAGTTGACCTTTGGGCAAATCAGATTGTTTTTAACACATTATATACCTATACATAAAGTCCTTCATTTCACATTCAGCACTGGAATTGGCCACAAACCTATGCCGGTCATCGACATCAATCGGTATTCCGCAAGCTCAGCCACATCGTCGGTCCTCGTTGGAGGTCTACCCACGCTGCCCATCAGGTACTGTAATTACTTCTTTAAAGGTAACTAGCTCGTGTATCGACCTCTTATTTTTATAACATAGACCACACGCTCCCACGTCTCGCGTACCTTTATCAAACATTTTAATGGTACCTCGCCTTTGTCACGCGCGCGACAAATTCGCAAACACGCGGCATAAGGAACCCACTGTCAATAGACACTGAGATACGTGATCTCATCACTACATGCCCAAATGGGAGCCGTATTTCTCCAAGCTTCGGGTTTAAGCCACTGGTTGATGTTAAACTAACGTTTTGTATGTTTATTAGTGTTTATCTGAATATGATGCCAACAGAAACGTTTCGTGAAATACTTGTACACTTTATAGTAATAAAAACAATTGTTATTTTTAAAGTGCCTTTAAGTTTATTTGCGTGACCGGCATTATTAGGATTTTTCTAGCAGTTCCTGTTTTTTCCTAAATCAGAATTCAACTACTCAACAGTCGTCAATGCAACTACAACAATCTACACTCGTGGACCAATAATACGGGTCAGAGTGCGTTTTCCATACAAACGAGGCTAGTTCGAAGCCTTGGTTCCTCGGCAGGTGTTGTTTTGAGTGAGGTTTAATGGTGGATACTCCGAGGTTCAATAGAGGTTGTCAAAAGTTCTTAAGATACCTAACTGATCGCACAATCAGATAACATCACAGCGAGAGAGTTTGGGTCAGCGTTTGGATTTCCTTACATTTTATTGCAATTTTAGATGTTTTCCTGAACATGCACGATTCCGGCGTTAACCACAGATTCAATCAGTTGGGTATCCTAGGCACTCTCGAAGTCCTGTATCGATGCTCGGGGTATCCATCATCAGATTTCACTACAAGCATCCTCCGGCGAGGAACCAAGGCTTCGAAGTAGCCTCTTTAGTGTGAAAAACGCACTCCGACCCGTATTATTTATCCACGAGTGTAGTTCAAAGCTTACTTTGTCTCACTCGTCAAAATACAACATAAAACGACAACTATTGAAGTCACAACTTATTGACATTAACATCTCTGAAACTTTTGCTCAAAGTAATAGCTATGTTAAACATTTCCCAACTTCAATCAAGTCCAAGGATACTTTCAAATATGACGCTGGCATTTCTTCAAAATGAGCAGTCTAGTAGCCTGTTGATTGCACAACACAGGCATCGGTGCGTGAAGTTGACCCGGGGAAACCATTGTGCGCCAAGATTCCTCTTTTATTACGACTTTCCGAAGATGTTACGAGAAAATAATTCATGTCGATTTTACTGAGTAATCGAAGAGAAATAAGGCTACATTTATGCGCAGTTTTATGCTGAGCTAGCCCCTTTTATTTGCATCATCACATGCCTGTTTTTGGAACGTAATAATTTATCATCAGGTTTTTGTTGTTCACGTGTAAATCTGTTTAATTTCATGATCCTATTTGATATTCTTAGTAAATTATTTTTGGCCTTAACAGCCATGTAAGTTTGCGAAGAATAAACATGTTTACCTATTTTATTTATCTATCAAGAATATTTTTACACAAAAGATGTAAAAATATTCTTGATCCACAGGGTCGAAGTGTATCCGTAAAGACCCCACCAATAAGATATCTATCAAGATACTCGTATTCTTAAGTATAATTGAACTGATTAGGTCTTACGTCTGAAAAATCTTCTTTTGAACATCGCCAAAGAGTCAATTTTAATAGCAATAACCTTATAAAACAAATCTTTTTACTAAATGTAAGGTTTTTCTTTTCAATTTCAAACCCTATAACAAAGATTGCAAGTCATCTTGTAATTTATTACAGTTAAAAGGATCAAAAAAGGACAGTATCCTAACATCATCCAGCATCAATTTTCATTAAGAGAACGTAACCCTACATTGGGGCAGGTTCCGTCGGATACAGTTCACAATAGGGAGGGGATTGTGTTTACCGAAACAATCGAGTCGATACTACAGTCGATAGTTATAGTTGTCCAGAGACGAGGTTTGCTCGAGTACTTGACTGAAGCCCTCGAGTCGATTGTAGGAGTGTGTTGATTTGGATAAAATGGTCAATGGTTGGAGAAGACTAACTTAATGGTGTTTTTAAATATAAACAGTGTATTTCCAAATGTGTTTACTACTTTTAAGTAACCAGGAACTACTTTTCTATACCAGGTTTACTTTTAGCTAGTCATCTCTTTTCGTTTAATTCAATGATGTGATCGAAATGAATAAACGTCTCATTTCTCACAATCACGAAAGAATTATTGTCGAAATTAAGGAAGTCGAAGAAAAAAATTGTATCCTGATACTAATAATGTATCTTGATGTTGGTACTTTTATGTTTTGACAACCTGATAAAACCTAATTTGAATGAAAAAGAAAATTTTGTCACATCGAATTGATTTTGATTAATATGAGATTAATGCTAGCGATGCAGGTCTGGATATTGTGGTGATTCTAACAGGAGCGATATATCCATTGCTATCAAAGCTAATACCACCTCACAAATGCCTCTAGACAGCTATGTTACCGCCTGTTGAACACATTCTTACATACGAACAAACAAAAACCAAAATGATTTAACGCGTTAAACAACCTTCCACCATCACTGTACTAAAGGTTTGTAATGAGCGCTCTCGAGTCGGTCGTTTCTTGTGTCCTAATTGCTAACGGACAAACCCCCGGTGACTTAATACCTACAGACTGTTTTCATGTTTTATTTATATTGTGAATTTTGCAGCTAATACAGTGGCTTTCGAGCAACCCATTCGATTTAGGGGATTAAATCTATCAAAAGTTTTGACTGAACTTAAAGATCAGAAACTTAATTCTAACCTGGGAACGAAACCACCAAGAGGAAAAATAAGTGCACCTGCAAATGCAAGACTAGATTCAGTATATTATAGACGATTGGATTTTATCGTGTTGCCTAGACGACGCAGGTGCATAATAATATTATAATAACATAATAATATTCGTTATGTTCAATGTAAGCAAAGAAACGGTGCACAATACTGTATATAATTAGAAAACACTCGCTCCTGGTCGCTCCCACACAACACACACAAACTTACTCATTTATTATATAAGTAGGATAGGATAACTACCTAGACAGAAAGCCAATAAACTTAGAAAAAGGGTTCACCTTCAAACTCCCGATCCTTTACATAAACAGCAACATAACCTAGTTTAGCATTCGGGAATTATGATAAACAGTTCGCAGTGTAAGGTTGGCATAGATTGATCGCTCGATGCCTTGCTTCATTGCATATTTATTGGTGCGCTTAGCTCGGCAGTCGCGGAGATCGGTTACAGAGTAGAAACAGATGTACAAACGTTGATTTACTATGAATAATTTACTTTTTTATGTGGTTAGACAGAGGCAAGACTTAAGTCGAAGATGGTGCTGATAATCCTAAGAATTGATTTATACTGAGAATTCTAGCGTATTAATAAATTGGCGAAATTCGTGAGAAGATCATGCACCGTCTTTGACCAAGAAAAGCGGATAGCCAATGTCTAGTAAAGTAAATACTCAAACTTAAAAGAATTACAAGTATAACAGAAGGATTCTACTACACTACTATACTACTACAGGTAGCAATGTACCTACTTATAGGTAATCTTGGAAAATTTTGATGTGTCGTCTCGCAGGGATAACATTAAGCCGTTGAGTTTAATTTTATAGGATAAATGGTGATATAATTGGACGATAAAAATATACATACATACATACATGCCTTCACGCCTGTCTCCCAATGGGGAAGGCAGAGACTATGAAACGCCTGGTGCACCGGTCTAAACATACGACTTTCGCTTCCTCTACATTCATCAATCTCTTCCGTCCGTTTGTCGGTTTCGGGTGCTATTGCTAAAAATGTGCTTAATAACAGTAACCTGACTAAAATATGACGATAATATACCTGTTAATCGCATATATGCATTATCTAAAATCTAATCAAAAGTAACAAGAATCAAATTCCAAATGCAAAACCGTACACATTCGTCGTTTAGGAACTCTGGTAGACGTAACAGGACTGTGGTGATATTGGATTGTGTAAATTGAAGTAGAAGCGACTGCTCATCCCGGCGGCGTGTCTCGATAGAGAGAATCTACAGGACGAAGTGAAATATTGACTTTATGCACTTGGAACATTGGAAATGGAGGTCCGAGGACGGGTATAAGTGCTAAAACCACCAGGTTCCTTAGTGTGACAATTTTTAGTATAGTTACAGGTTAGTGGGAAGTGCTTATATTTGGAATTGACCAAATTATATTGTTTTTATATTGCTACGTGTTGTACAATGCAAGGTGCAATGGAAGGAACAATGTCGTCAGATTCTGCCTTAAGAGGGCCCAACGATTTGTCCAGTTTTGGGTATTACCTGGATTCATCTTTACAGTAATCGTATCATTGATACGTACAATTTATATAAAAATTGACCATAACGGAAGCAAATTTAATAAACCCCGTGAAAGTATAGAATAAACATCCAATAAAAATATAGGTAGCCTCCATCCCTTCCAATAACTCATAACCGGATGGAAATATTGGCTGGACCCGCGATCTCCAGGGGCCTGTTTTATAAAGCTAAAAAATACAATTTACAGGTTACAAGTTTCTATTTGACATAACCTCGACCAATGACGATCAGCCATTTGAGCAGTGTTGCCAGTTTAAACCTGTAAAATTGTTACTTGTAGCTTTATAAAACGTGCCCCAGGTATATATATATTCGTTGATCACACACGCGTTACATATAAGGGCATATAATATCTATAGAACAGATCAGATTAAATGTTAACAGTTTACAGTCAGCAATCACTTTTTTTTTAAACATTACATTTCACTACAGTTCTAATATTTTTCAAGAGTAATCTCAACTTGGCTTCAGTATTGATGGGTCTCATATGGAATATATTCTTACATCTATGCGAATATCATTCTACACTGCAACACTCAACGCTTTATTTATATTTTAATTGCCATTAGTTCTACAGACCTGATTGAGAAAACTAGTGCAACCTCTTTGGAGCTGCGATTTTTTTTACCTAAACGAAGGTCGCGTAATGTATAGAATAGAACTTAGATCACGTAAATGAGGAAAACAAATGAGGAAAGGAAAAATGATGAGGTAAGATAATAGGGCATTAGAAACGACACAACAATTTCTGGTAAAACATGACAAAAAGAAGCATTTAAGAGAAAAAAGAGGCAGAGGGCGATCCAGACAAAGTTACTTTGATAGAAATTGAGAAACATGTTGAAAGTTAATATCATGTAGTATCAATATATTATAAGATTGGGCCAAAACATTCGATATTACCAAAACAATATGAATTTTCAAACAATTACTACGATAAAAAGGGGAATGAAGCAAAAGAAAAGACAAAGGTTGGAAACAATACAAACAAAAGACCCCGGTTAAAAGTAGATAAGAATACCAATCACTCTACCAACAAAGGCACAGCTCTTAAATTATGACGAAATTATTCTATGGATAAATTATGTGCAAAATAGTTAGATTTCACTCTGTTAAAAAAATATACCCATCAGTCTACCTAGATATCATAATCTAACAACTAACTCAGATGTACTAAGCTACTTCTCACTGTTTTGTGTATATTTTGTAGAGTATTTAATTTTTTACATTTCTATTCTTTTTTCTGTTTTTTTTTGTGATTACATACAGAATGATTGTCCTCGTACATAGTTAATAAGAACATTGTTTTCACTTGGTGAAGTTAAAAAAAAAAATACAGGTTCCGTTCTTATCCCAACCATACCAAGGTCCTCATAACTCAACGGTTTGCCATTCGTCGTGTGCATTTCCAGGGAATTAATATCGGGCGGTGCGTGAGTCGAATTCTGGACGAGTATCCTTTAAATTCCCGAGGGGTGGCCGGCAATTTCATGCACGGGGCTATTGAGTTTGCTGGCTCATGTCATGAACGCACGTATGGCTAAGTTGTGGAGGTTTCTTGTTTCGATTAATTATTTTTTTGGCATGAAGAAGGCTAACGATCACTAGTCACGATAGTTTAAGTGGGCTCTGCAGGGTCTAGGTCCATATTGACAATCTCGAGACAAGACACAAGGAAAAATATTTACTATCAACGAACAAATGTTAATTATCACTTTTGTCCATGATGGCTGCTAACGCATTATTATATATATTTTAATACTTACCATTGCTATTGCTTAAAATTGGTTTTTAAAATTCCGTTCTATCGTTATTTATCTTAATTTCACCTTCACCTTCACCTTTTGATTAAAAGACCTTACGAAAAATAATGAAATACCTACCTTATTTAATTTAGTACTTTATAAGCTAAAGCTTAGCTCATCCATTATTTTGAAGGTACTTATAGTTGAGCTATCGAGACATTCTTTGGATTTAAAGAACAATAGAAATATTTGCAACATAATTCACATCTCTTGCAAAATAAGTTATTTTATTTCGCTAAGCAAGACATCTGCAATCCAGTTTTGGGTATTTGATTAAAAAGCTTCCATCTTCAATCTACGCAAGAAAATAAAGCAAGTGCACACTATCTACTTACTTTTAAATAATATATATCCTAAACTAGCTTCTATCCGCAAGTTCTCTCGCTTGGTATCTGTCAGAAAACGAACACGACTTCTTTCACTTGCAAGCTTACAACCCGTTGTTTTGCACATAATTACTCGTATGTAGATCCCTGCGTTGCTCAGTTTTGTCGTAAATTGAACAATCATTTTTAGCATTAACACTATTCTTGGAATCCTACTTAGAAAACCTTGTTTGGTGAATTTCTAAAGTAGTATTGCTTAGAGCACTGATTACTTTTAACTACTTCTGGAAGAAATTAAACAAGAGTTCAATTCCAAGAAGTTTTCTGA